>JAYJMM010000119.1:5555000-6755000 GCA_037349105.1 Limnomonas spitsbergensis
GGCGTACTTCATTACACCCGCCAGCTCAGCACCGTTCATCACACCTGCCGGCTCAGCACCGTCCTGTGGGAGGGTTTAGGATCATATAGTTAAGCGTTTACAGTAACGACTTGCTTCATCACACCCCCCAGCTCAGCACCGTTCATTACACCCGCCAGCTCAGCACTGTCCTGGCAGAGGGATCAGGTCATTAGGGTTCCAGGTTCCAGGTCCAAATTGCACATAAATGCACTCAACGCCAGCTCAGCACTGTCCTGGTGGAGACAAACAGAGCCAACAGCGGAGAAGGAGGAAGAGCGATCTCCTCCACGCCCTCCCTTACCCTGCCCCCCCCCTCATCTCTTTCTTGCAGATCCCCCCCCCCCCCCCCTCCCTGGGACCCCTTTCTTGCAGACCCCCCTCCCCTCCCTGGGTCGTCACCTTAGGCGCCATGCACACACACAGTGGTGAGAAAATGGCCTTGCCCCAGTCCGGTATCTTGCGCTGATTGGAGGGGTCCGTGAGGAACAGGTCCTGCAACTCCTGCATGGTCTGTACAGGGGAGAGGAGGGGGGCGAGGAGGAGGAGGGGTGAGGGGAGGGAGGAAAGTGGGCAGGGGTGGGGTGGGGTGAGGAAGGGGGTGAAGGAGGGGAGATTATGGAGGTGAGGGGAGGGGGGTGGGTGGAGGCAGTTTGTGAGGAAAGGGTCCTGCAACTCCAGCATGGTCTCTTTAGGGGAGAGGATGAAGTTGAGGGGAGGGGGGTGAGGGTAACACACATTGGAGGAGTTTGTGAGGGACAGGTCCTGCAACTCCTGCATGGTCTGCAGCGGGGATGTGGGGAGAGGGCAGAGGGGGTCACCGGGTCAGTATATCGGGAAAATTATACGAAGGTGGGGGTGGGGGGGGGGGCAAGTCTTGCAGCTCCTACACTGTATGTGGACTCACAGGAGGAAGGGGGGAGTCCAGCAGTCAATCGGGCATGCACCCCAAGGGGCCTGTCACTAGGGGGGTCGGACTAGTCCCCCGACACCCCCCCAACTTATAATGCGACCCCATAGTTGGCCCCTTAGCACACAGAATAATCGACTGGCATCCAGGAATTAAGCCATTGAATAAAAAATGGAACATCGCTTTTCTCGTGGTCAATTCTTCGTTGTGCAAAGGCGCCATCCGGGCACAGAAAGCCCACGTAGTCCGACCCCCCCTAGTGACAGGTCCCTTTGAACCCCGGCCACTCCAGAGGCTATCCAGTATCCAGCTATTGCTAGGTAGCATGCTACTACTACTGCTCCCTGCTTCTTCTTCTGCTACTTCCGCTGCTGCATTGACCTGCATGCAGTGCTTTGGAGTCAGCCTGCCCTGGGCACTTCATCCACCACTCACCCACCCGTCCACCATCCACCCACCCATGCGTCCACCCACAACCCACCCATGTGACCACCCACCCACCCACCCATGCGTCCACGCACCCACCCACTCCCCTCTCCTCTCCATTCCCCCCCTACCTGCATGTAGTGCTGCGGGAGCGTCACATCCCTGGACACTGGGCATACGTCCACAGCCAACAATTCCCCCGTCCACACTACCATCCTCTCCCCTCCTATTCCTCCCTCCACACTACCATCCTCTCCCCTCCTATTCCCCCCCTCCACACTACCATCCTCTCCCCTCCTATTCCCCCCTCCACACTACCATCCTCTCCCCTCCTATTCCCCCCCTCCACACTACCATCCTCTCCCCTCCTATTCCCCCCTCCACACTACCATCCTCTCCCCTCCTATTCCCCCCCTCCACACTACCATCGTCTCCCCTCCTATTCCCCCCCCTCCACACTACCATCCTCTCCCCTCCTATCCCCCCCCTCCACACTACCATCCTCTCCCCTCCTATCCCCCCCCTCCACACTACCATCGTCTCCCCTCCTATCCCCCCCCTCCACACCACCATCCTCTCCCCTCCTATCCCCCCCTCCACACTACCATCCTCTCCCCTCCTATTCCCCCCCCTCCACACTACCATCCTCTCCCCTCCTATTCCCCCCCTCCACACTACCATCCTCTCCCCTCCTATTCCCCCCCTCCACACTACCATCCTCTCCCCTCCTATTCCCCCCCTCCACACTACCATACTCTCCCCTCCTATTCCCCCCGTCCACACTACCATCCTCTCCCCTCCTATTCCCCCCCTCCACACTACCATCCTCTCCCCTCCTATTCCCCCCCTCCACACTACCATCCTCTCCCCTCCTATTCGCCCCTCCACACCACCATCCTCTCCCCTCCTATTCCCCCCCTCCACACTACCATACTCTCCCCTCCTTTTCCCCCCCTCCACACTACCATCCTCTCCCCTCCTATTCCCCCCCTCCACACTACCATACTCTCCCTGCCAACCTGCATGTAGTGCTGTGGGAGCGTCATGTCTCTGGAAACGGGACACGCGTCCACCACCACTAGTGACACGCGACCGTCAGGCACCACCACCAAGTCCATGGCCAGGATGGGCAGGTCGTACTTGTACCGTGGGTACAGCACCACGTGCAACACCTGCAGGCCGTCCTGCCGCCACCCGACCTGCAGCAGGAAGGGCAGGGGGGACATGCTATACAGTGCTGTGCCACGGCGCTGTATTTCAGACATTGTGTAAGTAATTACGCTTCCTTTCTGGTAAAGTAGCTGGATTTGCCTTGCAAATACCGTGGCTGAAACTCAGCTACATCATTCAGCTACCGTGCAGACCGTAATCGGCACAGCACTGGTGTTACTGCTGGCGATTGAACTACAATTCAGCTATAAGTCAGCTACAATTCAGCTACTGCCAGGGGGTCTATGGCGGCAAGCCCGGCTCTAGTACCCCTCCATATCAATCAACACCGGACAGGCAGAGCATGCCGGTAGGAGGGGGGCAAGCAGTCCCAAGGGACATGAGGGGTACATTAATTGCGGCACCATACCTGCATGCTGGCCCCAGTACCCCCCCCCTACCTCGATATGCAGCTTCCGGAACACCTTGCTGCAGTATATCCGGTTTAGGGTTGAAGGTTCAGGGTTAAGGGTTTAGTTCCCCCCCCCCCCTACCTCGATATGCAGCTTCCTGAACACCTTGCTGCAGTAGATCCGGTTTAGGGTTGAAGGTTCAGGGTTTAGGGTTTAGTGCCCCCCCCCCCCTACCTCGATATGCAGCTTCCTGAACACCTTGCTGCAGTAGATCCGGTTTAGGGTTGAAGGTTCAGGGTTTAGGGTTTAGTGCCCCCCCCCCCCTACCTCGATATGCAGCTTCCTGAACACCTTGCTGCAGTAGATCCGGTTTAGGGTTGAAGGTTCAGGGTTTAGGGTTTAGTTCCCCCCCCCCCCTACCTCGATATGCAGCTTCCTGAACACCTTGCTGCAGTAGATCCGGTTTAGGGTTGAAGGTTCAGGGTTTAGGGTTTAGTGCCCCCCCCCCCCTACCTCGATATGCAGCTTCCTGAACACCTTGCTGCAGTAGATCCGGTTTAGGGTTGAAGGTTCAGGGTTAAGGGTTTAGTTCCCCCCCCCCCCTACCTCGATATGCAGCTTCCTGAACACCTTGCTGCAGTAGATCCGGTTTAGGGTTGAAGGTTCAGGGTTTAGGGTTTAGTGCCCCCCCCCCCCTACCTCGATATGCAGCTTCCGGAACACCTTGCTGCAGTAGATCCGGTTCTCCAGCAGCATGCGAGGGTACCTGCGTGAAGAAGAGAGTGCAAGACACACTTTTCAACACCGCACCAGAAAAGTGTGGGCGTACGAGAGCACGATGAAAACATACAACACAACAGTACGGCAGAAGAGTACTTAAGGAGAACGTAAGAAGCAACATCCAACGCAGTGCAAACATTTCAATAAGGAAAGCCCATACGCCAGTACGGCAAAGACACAAGAGAGGTATTACATTGCTTGGACTTTCACAATGGCACAAAAGCACAGAACCACAAAAGCACAAAAGCACACAAGCACACAAGCAAAAAAGCACAAAAACCTGTTCCCTTGCCTCGCTTGATTGGATCCGGTGTGTCCCGGCCAGCCGATCCGTTCGCCGCCCCCTTAACCCTGCCCCACCTCTCGCCTCCCTCAGCTGGATCCAAATACACAGTTCAACTTGGCCCTAAACCCAGTCTCACCCCTCGCCTCCCTTGACTGGATCCGGTATGTCACCGTCAGAGAATCCGTCCAGCTCGCGATCCGGATCCTCGCTATCACACCAGTCCCAGCCGTGCGCCTTCCACTCACTGGCTGGGTACAGGTTCAGGTCTGCGGAGCGGCGGGGACAAAAGATGTTTAGGGTTTAGGGTATTGGGTCAAGTGCTGCAAGCGGTACAGGTTCAGGTCTGCGGAGCAGCGGGGACAAAAGGGGGGTGGGGTTTAGGGCATCAGGTTAAGTGTTGGAAGCGGTACAGGTTAAGGTCATGGGGGCAGGGAGGACAGACGGGGTTCAGGGTTCAGGGGTTAGGGTTTTAGGGGTTCTATTTAAGACCACTTCGGGGAACAGCTTTAGCCAGCCTTCAGGTATGAGGGGCTCAGAGCTCATCTTCACTGCTTAAATCTCCCCTCCCATCCCCTGCCCATTCTTCCCGCTTACCATCTTCATTCCAAGTGCCCCCCCTCCGCTCCCCTGCCCATTCCTCCCCTCAAATTCCTATCCCTCCCCTCACCCACTGATCATCTGCCCTCCCCTCTCCCCTCACCTGCCCTCCCCTCTCCCCTCATCTGCCCTCCCCTCTCCCCTCATCTGCCCTCCCCTCTCCCTTAATCTGCCCTCCCCTCTCCCCTCATCTGCCCTCCCCTCTTCCCTCATCTGCCCTCCCCTCTCCCCTCATCTGCCCTCCCCTCTCCCCTCATCTGCCCTCCCCTCTCCCCTCATATGCCCTCCCCCCTCCCCTCATCTGCCCTCCCCTCTTCCCTTACTTTCTTTAGGCAACTCCTTCCACCTACTCCTCCTCCCCTCCTCTTCCCTCACATTTGATCAGAAACTTCTTCCACCTGCCCCGCCCTAATGCACCCAACAGCTTTCTCGACTCCTCTTACCTGCCCTCAGCAGCTCCCTCCAGCTCCCCTCTATCCGAGCAACCAGGAACTGGATGGCCGGGTCCACACTGCCCTTGAGCCGCCACGTCCCCATGCCAATGATGTCGCTCGCTACAGAGGCAGGCAGACTGACCACCTTGCCAGGCTCCGCCAGCTCCTAACAAGAGGACATAGGGCATTGGACAGTGCTTGTTTAGTATGTTCCAGTGCCACTCCACCTCGCCATGCTCAGCCAGCTCCTAACAAGAGGACATAGGGCATTGGGCAGTGCTTGTTTAGTATGTTCCAGTGCCACTCCACCTCGCCAGGCTCAGCCAGCTCCTAACAAGAGGACATAGGGCATTGGGCAGTGCTTGTTTAGTATGTTCCAGTGCCACTCCACCTCGCCAGGCTCAGCCAGCTCCTAACAAGAGGACATAGGGCGTTGGGCAGTGCTTGTTTAGTATGTTCCAGTGCCACTCCACCTCGCCAGGCTCAGCCAGCTCCTAACAAGAGGACATAGGGCGTTGGGCAGTGCTTGTTTAGTATGTTCCAGTGCCACTCCACCTCGCCATGCTCAGCCAGCTCCTAACAAGAGGACATAGGGCGTTGGGCAGTGCTTGTTTAGTATGTTCCAGTGCGACTCCACCTTGCCAGGCTCCGCCAGCTCCTTACAAGAGGACATAGGGCATTGGGCAGTGCTTGTTCAGTTTGTTCCAGTGCGACTCCACCTTGCCAGGCTCAGCCAGCTCCTAACAAGAGGACATAGGGCATTGGGCAGTGCTTGTTTAGTTTGTTCCAGTGCGACTCCACCTTGCCAGGCTCATAGGGCATTGGGTAGTGCTTGTTTAGTATGTTCCAGTGCCACTCCACCTCGCCAGGCTCAGCCAGCTCCTGACAAGAGGACATAGGGCATTGGGTAGTGCTTGTTTAGTATGTTCCAGTGCCACTCCACCTTGCCAGGCTCAGCCAGCTCCTAACAAGAGGACATAGGGCGTTGGGTAGTGCTTGTTTAGTATGTTCCAGTGCCACTCCACCTTGCCAGGCTCAGCCAGCTCCTAACAAGAGGACATAGGGCGTTGGGTAGTGCTTGTTTAGTATGTTCCAGTGCAACTCCACCTCGCCAGGCTGCGCCAGCTCCTAACAAGAGGACATAGGGCATTGTGTAGTGCTTGTTTAGTATGTTCCAGTGCCACTCCACCTCGCCAGGCTCCGCCAGCTCCTAACAAGAGGACATAGGGCATTGTGTAGTGCTTGTTTAGTTTGTTCCAGTGCCACTCCACCTTGCCAGGCTCCGCCAGCTCCTAACAAGAGGACATAGGGCATTGTGTAGTGCTTGTTTAGTATGTTCCAGTGCGACGCCACCTTGCCAGGCTCAGCCAGCTCCTAACAAGAGGACATAGGGCATTGGGTAGTGCTTGTTTAGTATGTTCCAGTGCCACTCCACCTCGCCAGGCTCCGCCAGCTCCTAACAAGAGGAAATAGGGCATTGTGTAGTGCTTGTTTAGTATGTTCCAGTGCCACTCCACCTCGCCAGGCTGCGCCAGCTCCTAACAAGAGGAAATAGGGCATTGTGTAGTTCTTGTTTAGTATGTTCCAGTGCCACTCCACCTCGCCAGGCTCAGCCAGCTCCTAAATAATACGCTGCAGGTGAGATGGATAAGTCGACAGCCTCAGATGTCTAACGTGTTAGAGGACACAAGGCACGGGACAGTGCCATTTTAGCATGTTCCAGTGCCAATTCACCTTCATCAGGCCGCTGGTTATTCTACACTGGGCCCATGGAGACTTTAAGCTTGACTGGCCTGCAGCAAAACACATTCCAGGCACCTGGCCTCCCAAGCCGTTGCCCATGATTCGTATCGAGAATGGCCTGACTGTGTACAGGATGCTGCGCGTACCTCGTTGTGTAGCGCTTGGTTTTTCTGGTTGCTAGGTGTTGCAGGGCACAGGGTGTTGCGCACGACCCTTTGTGTCATGCTTGGTGTTGCTGGTTGCCCAGTGCTACTTGGTGTTGCTGCGCATTACCCTTGGTTTTGTGCTGGGTGTTGCGGACAGCTGTGTGTGTTGTCATTGGTGTGGCTAGGTGCTGAGAACAGCTGTCTGTGTTGTGCTTGGTGTTGCTGGTGGTTACTAAGTCCTTTGTACTGTCATTGGTGTTGCTGGGCACTTCTGGCAACTATTTGTGTTGCGATTGGTGTTCCTGGGTTTTCCAGATAACCGTTTCTGTCATAATTGGTGTTGCTGGGTGCTGCAGATGACCGTCTGTTTCATCATTGGTGTTGCAGAGTGCATAGTGTAGCGTACATTCGCAGGTTGCTCGCAGTTGCTCGCAGTTCATACAGGTGCCTCCCCATGCAGTAAGCATGCTTGGCTGCCGCAGCCACATCCCCGAGCCACGATGGCCCATGCCGCCATGCGCCACCTTTGCAGGGCAGACCACTCACATGACCCCCCATGCATGACAGCTTGCTCGCCTGGCCCGGCCCCCGATGCGTGCAGGAGCAGAGCGCTGCCATGTTGGCGGCATAGGGTCGGCCATGCAGACGATTTCGCATGGATGGACCCCGCATGGGCCACAATCTCATGGCCATACTGCAAGGACGGCTGAAGTTTGCATCCTCTCTTCCTCCCTCCCTCCCTCCCTCCCTCTCCCTCCTGCCTCTCACCGCTCGCTCCACCTCTGACATGTCCACGACTTGCCCCAGCTGATCCCCAAACTGCTTGTATGCCCGGTCGGTGTACTCAAACAGCTCCTCAGGGTCGTCCTCGAAGTACATGCGCCAGGTGCCCCCAAGCGCCGCATCGTCCGCCTGGCGATCCTCCCGCGCCATCCGCTCGAGGTCCTCGCGGCTCCATGGACCCGCGGGGGTCTCCTCGGCTACGCTTAAGGAGCCGGGGGTCTCCGGTTGCGACGATGATGATGCTGTACACACGGTGCGAGAGGCACGTGAAGGCGCGGCGCCTGCAGCAGCTGCTGCTATTTTGAAATCTGGGAGGGGGCCTGCATCGACGAGGGCATGCATGGGGCGGTGTGGGATGGTTGGGGCGGGCAGCAACTGTCAGGATCGGGTTATGTCCGACCACCCGACGGCGCGACCATGCGATCTCCCCAAGAGTGGCGGATTTGCCGATTGCATGCTTGCTTGCCTGATGGGCACAGCTGTCTCGACTCCAGGACTCCCCGTCGCCCAGCGACGAGGCTACATCGCGCCGAACTCGCTCCCCTGCGGATGACGGTAGACCAGGGCCCAGCTTAATCAGCGCGGTAGCCGCGATGATGCGTGAGCACACAAATCCATGCAGAGGTGCGACCTGCTCCCTTGCTGCAACCTCACCGCTGCAATCTCGCAGGTCTGACAAGGTTTCGCGATCCGAGTCCGATGAATTGCATGTGTCAAACGTCTACGTCCTCTGCATTTAAAAGGTTGTACAGTCCACCCCAAATCGCAGCCTATCACGTAATCTTCAACACATCGATGCTCGTGCAGCAAGTTTAGCCTAGATTAAAAAACCACCAGATGGCCAAACGCTGCAATCAATTCAACAGGTTCTATGCGATCGATCGTTCGCCAGCAATAGCGCATTCACCCTTTCCATACTATGTGTCCTGGCCTAAGGGAGGGAGTGGAAGGTAGAGGCTCTTGGTAAACGTAACTTAAGGGAAGGGAAATTCTGGAACCATGGGATCCACACCATGGTCTCCAATTTTTTCCCGCCGTACGGAAATTGGGGGATGCGAACGCGCCCCAGGATGCGCACTCTTCACTCCCGCTCATTATTACCAAGGTTGTCAATCAAAACCCTATTGCGGACTCGCTATATAGCCAGCCACTCTGTCGATAATACTGGTATCTGGAACACATCGGTGGCCGTAAGCTTTGCGGTTGTTATCCTCCTCCAAAGCGTGTGCGGCACTGCGGCCTGCGTTGAGCACATCCACTTCGACGCAAGTGCAAAACATTGCCCTGGTGAGCGGAACAGGGACCTTGAGTGAAACAAATGAAATGCAAGAATGGCATGCTCAGCATGTGGCCATGTGGCCATGTGGGTACCGGTTTGTCAAGCAAGGACTGAGGAATGAATCTCCTACACTTCCGCTAGTTTTCATATGTTTTGACCCCATATGTTTGACCCCATAGCTATGGCCATAGGTACATATCTCTTGATTTATATACTACCGGTACCTCATTATTTAGGAGTGGGGCTTCCTACTTTCCTGTCTCAGGCGCCACCTCGCTCTAGGGAGCAGGGTGTCTCCATGTCTTGTATCTTTATCTTTCCATAGGCCCCGATCCTCCTGAGGGGTGGGGCTTCATACGTGCTTGCCTCCTGAGTCACCCCGCTCTTGATGGAAGGGGGTCTTCTGTCGTATATCTTGTTTCCCGGTGGACCCAATGCCCATGAGGAGCGTTTTTTTTGCCAATCTGTCCTTTTGAGTCACCTTGCTCTTGGGAGTCTGGTGTTTCCTGTCAGGTCTTTTTTCCAAGAGGCCCCGTTTCTCTGGAGCAGAGGGGTCTTACACTTCAGTTTTCCGGGCCCCCCCTGCCGATTAAGCTGTCTTTTCACCTTAGCCTACCGGCGAGTATTGGTCCCCGGGAAACCTCCCTTATTGATTTGCAATCCAATTAAATCTTTGGGTCACTGTGCCCCCTCTCGTCCCCTTTGTGATGTCGTCCCTGGTTTAGTTTGTGCTTGTCATGTTTGCTGGTTTGCAACGTGTTCAGAGGGCCTCTGGATACTTGGGGCCTTATGGCTGCTAGTATGCGAGGTGTGTCTTTGCGTGTGGGGTGCTATGCCTTCGGGTATGCCCTTTTCTCTCTTGGTGTCCAGACGACTATTTTCTGGCTCTTGTCAGCTCTTGTCTCCTTCTGTTGGTTGGGTGCCGTTTTCCCGGTTTGGGTGCATACGTTCGCTACCGCTTTGGGGTGGATTTTTTGTGGTAGGAGTGCGTTTTAAGCTAGTGGGGTGCCGAGGAGGGGTACCAGTTCTTTTTTTCTCAAGACCTTTATCCAACTTTTCACGCACGAGTTATTGCGGCAGTGTGAGTGCTTGTTGGTCACATGCCTTTCCTGTTCATGCTCGCCTTTCTCGGCTGACGGCATGGGCCCTATGCGCTCCCGGGCTGTTTTATGTGTTCGCGTCTCAGGTTTTCTAGGGTTGGGCAGCCGGCCTCACACCTTGTTAAGTCCTAGCAAAAGATTATTTATCAACATCTCCAGATCGCACAGCATGGCCCTTTCCTAGTTAGAGGTAGGTGCATCCGAGCATGTAGAAGTTGCAACAAGGCCTGCAACCCATGTGGTTTTTTGCATGAATAATTGACCAGCATGACGGCTATCCATACAACATTATTGGTTATATATTTATGTGGGAAGGTGTGTTGTATGTCGGCTTTCACGAGCTCACCCTCATCCCCTTGTTGAGCAGGAGAGACAAGCGCAACGGATCAAAAAAAGTGGTATTGCTCACCCCTCTATGATGACCTCATTGGCATCCACTGAGGCTATCAGAACATATGCATCTGCTTCTCCTTCCCCAAGCGAGGACCCAGCCAGCCTCACCTGCCTCCAAGGCCTCGACGCAGACATCCTTGGCATCATCCTCAGCAATGCAGATGCATGGCTATGCAATGATCAAGGCCCTCCTGCACATGGCGCCCTCCAAACCAGTAGGGTGCAGTATGGAGCTTGGCAGGTGTGCAGGCTTTGGCGCGACTGCCTCAGGGCCTGCCCCATTAACCTGGCTCGTGCCATGATAGCGGTACACGGTCCTGACCAGGCCCTCATGAGAGTTGCGGGCTGCAACAGTCAGGAGTATGACAACCTGGAGTTGGTGAGGCTCATGCTTAATCTTGGTGCAAAGGCAAACTGCATGAAAGGGGAGGCATTGGCTAGGGCAGCCGAGAGTGGCGACTATGCAACAGTGCATCTGTTATTGGGGTGGAGGGAGCATGCCCCACGTGCTGACTGCCAGGATGGGATAGCACTGGTGAGGGCAGCTGGGCGTGGCCACAAGGCGGTGGTGCAGCTGTTGCTGGAGTGGACGGAGCATGCCCCCCGTGCAGACTGCCTGAATGGGGTGGTACTGATGTATGCAGCTGAGAATGGCCACGAGGCGGTGGTGCATCTGTTGTTGGGGTGGAGGGAGCATGCACCTCGTGCAAACTGCCGGAATGGGGATGCACTGGTGTCGGCAGCCGAGAATGGCCACGAGGCGGTGGTGCGGCTGTTGTTGGGGTGGGGGGAGCATGCACCTCGTGCAAACTGCCAGGATGGGGATGCACTGGTGTTGGCAGCCGAGAATGGCCATGAGGCGGTGGTGCGGCTGTTGTTGGGGTGGAGGGAGCATGCCCCCCGTGCGGACTGCCAGGATGGGGAGGCATTGTTAAGGGCAGTCAATAATGGCCACGAGGCGATGGTGCAGCTGTTGTTGGGGTGGAGGGAGCATGCCCCCCGTGCGGACTGCCAGGATGGGGAGGCATTGTTAAGGGCAGTCAATAATGGCCACGAGGTGATGGTGCAGCTGTTGTTGGGGTGGAGGGAGCATGCCCCCCGTGCGGACTGCCAGGATGGGGAGGCACTCGTGTGGGCAGCCCATAATGGCCACGAGGCGATGGTGCAGCTGTTGTTGGGGTGGAGGGAGCATGCCCCCCGTGCAAACTGCCAGGATGGGGATGCACTGGTGTTGGCAGCCGAGAATGGCCATGAGGCGGTGGTGCGGCTGTTGTTGGGGTGGAGGGAGCATGCCCCCCGTGCGGACTGCCAGGATGGGGAGGCATTGTTAAGGGCAGTCAATAATGGCCACGAGGCGATGGTGCAGCTGTTGTTGGGGTGGAGGGAGCATGCCCCCCGTGCGGACTGCCAGGATGGGGAGGCACTCGTGTGGGCAGCCCATAATGGCCACGAGGCGATGGTGCAGCTGTTGTTGGGGTGGAGGGAGCATGCCCCCCGTGCGGACTGCCTGGATGGTCAGGCACTGGTGTCGGCAGCCAGGAATGGCCACGAGGCTGTGGTGAAGCTGTTGCTGGGGTGCAGGGAGAACGCACCTCGTGCAGACTGCCAACTAGGGGCGGCACTGAAGTTGGCAGCCGCGTTGGGCCACGAGGCAGTGGTGCGGCTGTTGCTGGATTGCAATGAGAATCATGTTCATCAAGTGGGAGGGGCCCTGGATTTTGCTAAAACGGAAGGGCACTCAGCTGTCGTACTGTTATTGGAGGAACGCTATGACATGCTTCGTTTTTAGGGCATATGAGGCATCATGTCACTGTGGAAGTAAAAATGTTGGTATGTAAGACTGTGCAGGGCTCAGATAAACACCAACTACTCTCATAGTGATCCTCATGCGTTTCAAAAATTGCAGGTCTTCTTGCACTTCATGATCTTCCCCTCCTATCTTCTACAGGCTGTCTATGAATATGCTTGAAGATGATTGAAAGGGATTTTCCCTGTTAACAGAATCGTCCACAAGTTTATTAACGTGCATTGAGTTGTTTCCTAGTTTTGATGCGGATGTGAAGGATGTGGCAGCTTTCATTGACGCTCGGTCGTTGCATAAGCCTTTGTTTCTTTTTTCCTGGTTTTGTTACCTGTCTATCTGGGTTGGGCATGCCTGGGCAGCAGCCCCAGGTCCACATGGGTTACTGCAGTATTTGCAGACCTTACGATTCACGCTCATGGTCACTTCTTTTGCTCGCTGTCCTGGTTCCTAGCATATTTCAGTGCTTGCACCGGTTTGTGGGCACATGTCCCATGCATATGTGATGCTATGCAGAACTGGAACAATTCACATGGTGCATGGCATCACTGCTGCATTTGGACTTCGAGTGTATGGCCAAAGCAGAGGAAGGGACAACTTGTGTGCAGTAGGTATCATGTGCATACCAGTTTTCTAGGCTCCCTGGTAACATTCCGTCCAAGGGCGGGCACGAGCGGTCACGTAGTCAGGCTATGGCGGTAATCGATGTCGGCTTGAAAGTGGAGATGTCATTTCATGTGGTTCCAAAGAGCATTGTTGAAATCGTCATAAATGCTTTGGGAGGTAACATTTCAGAGCGTATATCAGGCAGTCAAATGCTACCGTTGCTCTGGTTACACACAGCAAGTTGTGAATATTCCACCACACCGACACCGTGATTCCAAAGATAGCATCATGCTCTATAGTTTGCACTACATTGTGTCATGAGGATCAAGTCCTTCTACGTCCTATATACACAACTAGTCAACTACTACCGCGTGGTCACAGCTACCTAAATCAAGTACAAACAGAAATAAACTTCTCCAAATGCTTCAAATACTAATACCGAACACATTCCTTTTGCACTTTCTTAAAGCAGTTTGGACCATTGTCCATACATAGGATACTATGTACCGGAACAGCCGCTTCATATCCGTCCTCAGAACCATGCTATCTGCAAGATAAGCCCGGTTTATGTCTATTTGTATAGCTGGTCATGATGAAGATGATGCGAGTCCATTAGAACGTCTCTTGGTCAATATGTGCGTAGTTGCCCCATGAGTCCAAGACCTATTCAAAGGGGGGGGGCAATCCGTTGGCATCAGCAGTGGTGCTTATTTCAGGGTGCTCTAGCTTAACGCATGAGTCCAGGACCTATTCAGAGGGGGAATGGGGGGGATCCGACGGCACCAGCAGTGGTGATTATTTTAGGGTGCTCTAGCTAAAAGTAAGCCACCATGCAATCTACTGCCCAGGGGCTGGTGCGGCAAACCCAATTCCTCGGACCATCGGCCGTAGGCCTGTCAAGGACCAGTCCACATAGGTGTGTTAGTAGTGGCCCAGACCCCAAGTCCTCTGACCCAGACCGTGAGTCCTCTGACCCAGACCCTAAGTCCTCTGACCCAGACCCTAAGTCCTCTGACCCAGACCCTAAGTCCTCTGACCCAGCCCCTAAGTCCTCTGACCCAGACCCCTAAGTCCTCTGACCCAGACCATACAGTCTTCTGACCCAGACCCTACGTCCTCTGACCCAGACCCTAAGTCCTCTGACCCAGACCCTAAGTCCTCTGACCCAGACCCTAAGTCCTCTGACCCAGACCCTAATAAGTCCTCTGACCCAGACCCTAAGTCCTCTGACCCAGACCCTAAGTCCTCTGACCCAGCCCCTAAGTCCTCTGACCCAGACCAAACCAGCAACACCATATTTTAGGCGTACAGAGGGCAAGCAATGCACATGCACTGTCACACTGTTGTTTCTATTGCAGAAAGACATTGTCAATAAACCAGCAGATGGTCCTCTGACATTGCTCATATAGCTAAAACTGTTTGAAGGCCGTGCACACACAATTTGGCGTCTCAACCTGGTAAAAGGGCGCGAAGCGCCTCCAAGCGCAAATACCTGGGTGCTGAAAATGCATGCTTGGCATTGGCGTGAGGTTTCGGGTGAGTTCTGACAGACTGACTAACAGCCGACCTGCGTGTTTCTGGGGACGTAACCTCCTGCGGCCTGTGGGCCCGAGCATCACATGCTAGGAGCAGTGCGGTGCAATTGCGCCGTAATAAAAAAAATCGTTGAAGTAATTACCGTCCCTTCCTGGTAAAAGTAGCTGAATGGGCCTTGAGATGACGGTGACTGAAATTCAGCTACGTGATTCAGCTACGAAATTCAGCTACGCAATTCAGCCACCGTAAGAACCGTTCTCGAAACAGCACTGGCTAGTGGCCCAGGGCAGAACCTCCAAAGGGTCATCGGTGGCAAGCCGCCATGCAATGCTGATGGGAGCAACCCAGGGGTTGGAGTAGCGAAACTCTCGGCAGCCATGCAGGCTTATATTGGGACCGAGCCTTCCGCAGTCGGCTTGGCCCCGGGCGTGGCCCTGGGCGTGGCCCCGGCTTAGACCGGGGCATGGCCCCGGACGTTTCTGGCCCTATTTAGTCAGAGAGACCTCATCAACATTCTGGCCCTAGGCACTCAAGGGTGCGGTATGTGGGCATGATCTACAAAAATAAAGTGGCCTATGGCCAGCTAGGCGTGGTGCAGCAAGCCCTGCTGCTTGCTCCACCAGCTGCAGGCCTTTCAAGGTTGGGTCCTAAATGGCCAAGTGGCGACCACCTGGCGGGTTCAGGGCTTAGGGCCTAGGTTGGGTCCTAAATGGCAAAGGTTGGGTCTTAAATGTAAAATGTTCCAAGGCTGGGTCCTAAATGGCCTAGTGGCAGCCACCTGGCGGCCAGATTAAGGAGGTTTGATGCGGACTGAGATTCACACGAGTGTCGCACCTTGAAAGTGGAGATGGTGCCGTTTTCGGACAGATCCACAATACGAGCACGACGAGGCCAGCCAGTCTTCCCGTACGCATGATACCTGCGGGAGGGCACGACAAGCTGACTCACATAATATGGGCTGATAGACCACCAGGCACCAGCACATTGCCAGTTACACTGCAAGGCCAGGCACATTGTCAGGTACATATGTCTGGTACATTACCAGTATCAGACTGTTGCCAGTATCGGCCCATATCATGTGGGTTGATAGACCAGGCACCTGACAAGGGACCAGGATATCTGACGGGCCACCGCATGCACAGCAACAGGCCAATGCATCAGGTTAACAATTCAGGGTATCGAGACCATGTCCGCTGCCACGTGACACAGCCATGCAAAAGTCACAAGTTGTCGGGGCACACACACGTCACCCTCGGGCTGCCCCCCCCCAAAAGGCACAGCCTTAACAGATTGACCACCAGGCACCAATACTTATGGCACATCCCAGGGGAGACATCATTGTCTCTTCTAATTTCGCAGGACCCTGATTAATCCGCGCTACCCTCATAGCCATATATAATATATTCAACACACCCGACGCCGCCACCGCACCAAAGCCCCGGCGGCGGCACTGTTCCCATAACCCGCACGTCCCCATGAGGCAAAAGGGTGTGTTCTCTCTAATTTGTTGTCCCCAACGCACTCAAAGCAGTAACGGGAGGACAGCCCGATGCAGAGTCGGGTTCACACCTGTTTATTTGGAGTGCTCTAGGCTACCTTAGGCAGGCCCCACCGGGCGGCAACCACGGATTCAATCGAGACCAAACCTTGACTGGCCAACAGCCAGCAGGCACCCTGCTGCATCAAGCCCTTGCCAGACCAGATTGTGGCTGGAGTGTGCCTGGTCTTGGACTCCCTAAAACCCTAAACCTAACCCTAAAACCTCGAGACCCCAAATAGCCCTAAATGATCGGTGCACCGCCTCTGGTGCACCGCACCCGAAGCCACCTCGATAGCACATCCTGATTCGGGGGAGGGTGGTGCAGTACTGGTAGTAGTTAAAGATCTAGGGTTTAGGGACCCCAACTAACTATAACTAATCAGTGCAACGCACCCGAAGCCACCTCCGTAGCACATCCTGATGCCGAGGAGGGTGGCGCAGTAATCGTTGATATGGTCGTGACCCACGTTGGTCATCTTGACGTCCCCTCGCTGGACCATGGCGTGGAAGAGGCCGCCATTCACTCCAGAGCTGAAGGTAGAGAATGGATGGAAGGATGGGAAGGATGGAAAGGATGGGAAGGATGAATGGAAAGGATGGATGGCTGTGGTTAAGGGCATCCACAACATGCATACCAGTCAGTGCTGTGTGCCAATTATGGTTCTTACGGTGGCTGGATTTCGTAGCTGAGTTTCAGTCAACATAATTTCTAGGCAAATTCGACTAATTTTTCAGTAAGGAAAAGTAAGTAATTACTAACACAATTTCTGAATTACGGCGGTATTGCACTGCACTGATACCAGCACCGGATATGCTGGTTGTACACAACTGGCCAAATGTGTTGATGGTTTCTATTTTGGACAGGTTTATGCTGGGCAGATTCTATGCTGGGCAGATTTTATGCTGGGCAGATTCTATGCTGGGCAGATTTTATGCTGGGCAGATTCTATGCTGGGCAGATTTTATGCTGGGCAGATTTTATGCTGGGCAGATTTTATGCTGGGCAGATTCTATGCTGGGCAGATTTTATGCTGGGCAGATTCTATGCTGGGCAGATTCTATGCTGGGCAGATTTTATGCTGGGCAGATTTTATGCTGGGCAGATTCTATGCTGGGCAGATTCTATGCTGGGCAGATTCTATGCTGGGCAGATTCTATGCTGGGCAGATTCTATGCTAGGCAGATTTTATGCTGGGCAGATTCTATGCTGGGCAGATTCTATGCTTGGCAGATTCTATGCTGGGCAGATTCTATGCTTGGCGGATTCTATGCTGGGCAGATTCTATGCTTGGCAAATTCTATGCTGGGCAGATTCTATGCTGGGCAGATTCTATGCTGGGCAGATTCTATGCTGGGCAGATTCTATGCTGGGCAGATTCTATGCTGGGCAGATTTTATGCTGGGCAGATTTTATGCTTGGCAGATTCTATGCTGGGCAGATTCTATGCTGGGCAGATTCTATGCTGGGCAGATTCTATGCTGGGCAGATTCTATGCTGGGCAGATTTTATGCTTGGCAGATTCTATGCTTGGCAGATTCTATGCTGGGCAGATTCTATGCTTGGCAGATTCTATGCTGGGCAGATTTATATGCTAATTCCTGAACAAGCTGGACCCATCAAAACAAAATAAACAGCACGACCCCGCCTGTACTTCACCCCGCCTGAACTACACACCACCTGCATTTAACCCTGCCTCACCCCGCAGTGCTCCACGGGAAGCATGATGTTGCACCACATCACCTGCACACCGCCTGACTCGTCCACCAACACAGTGCTCCCCGGTCAGCGTCCCATTGCCCTTGATCTGCAAGGCCTCACCAATGCACCGCCTCCTGGCGATCCCCCAGGAGCGTGCCATGGGTTTAGGGTTAAGGTTTTAGGGTTCATCACACTTCACAGGCTCGACCCCAGAAAGAAAAAAGAAAACTGCGCCCCCTTAGGAAGTGCGGATTAAGGGAACTGCGCAGCTCGGGGCCAAAGCCACATCCCGCCCCGTTACCCCCATAATAGCTCACCTACACACTGCCTCGATAAGCTCCCCGGGTAGCGTGCCATGGGTTTAGGGGTTAAGGGTTGATCGCACTTCACAGGCTCGACCCCAGCTCACCTATACACCGCCTCGAGATGCTCCCCGTTCAGCGTCCCGTTGCCCTTGATCTGCACGGCCTCACCAGTGCACCGACTCGTAGCAATCCCCCAGGAGCGTGCCATGGGTTTAGGGTTTAGGGTGCATTTCACAGGCTCGTGAGGGTGGGTAGGGCCGGGGCCGGGGCCAGGGGGGTGGGCTCGAACCCCATGTCTTTGTTCGCCGGCGGTCGGGAAGCTCACCTATACACGGCCTCAAGGTGCTCCCCGGTCAGCGTGCCGTTGCACTTCATCCTGAGCGTCTTGCCCATGCCGCTGAAGGAGGTGGTGCTCCCGAGCTCGAGGCTGGTGCCGTCCACCGTGATGTTCTTGTTGTACATGCACTCGAATGCTGTGTCGTACTCCGCGAGGGGGATGTGGAACCATGCGGTCGCGGGGACGGGCTTGCCACACTTTTCTAGCTGGAGGCTGGTCTTGTTGTACCAATCCACCTGGTCGGCCTAGGAAGGGACAAGGCAGGAGGGGGTGAAGAGGTTGGGCCTTGGGAGCCGTTTTTGTTTTGCTAAAGGAACCTGATCTGCCTAAGGCTGGTGATTCTTGCCACCGGTATTTCTGTGATTGTAATTTTTGAATGACTGGACTACCGGTACCGGTACATTTTTTCTTTCACACCTGAGCACTGGTAGTCGATTCATGGGATAATTAAAACCTGGTATTGTACCATAATTGTACCGTAATTGTACCGTAAACTGGTATTGTACCGTAATTGTACCGTAATTGTACCATAATTGTACCATAATTGTACCGTAAACTGGTATTGTACCGTAATTGTACCGTAATTGTACCATAATTGTACCGTAAACTGGTATTGTACCGTTATTCCGCCTAGACTCCACACACCCCGCCAAGGAGCGCCCGCCCCCCCCAAATAATCGAGTGTGCATGGAGCGTGCATGGAGCGTGCATGGAGCGTGCATGGAGCGTGCATGGAGTGAGCATGGAGTCTAAGCGGAATTTTGCAGTAGATTTGAATGACCCTCAGATACACCTACATAATTATTTCTGACAATCCTGTCCCTAGAGCCAAACCCAACAACGAGATAACTTGAATTCTGACAGAGACTAGCGATGACGAATATTGAGCAGTATATTTTACTGTATCACCCATTCCTAGACTGCGTCTTTTCCGGGATGCACCACTGGGACGCAACCCCGGCAAGCTTCTCAAACCTGCCTGCGGATATTCCGCGCATGCCCGCCCGCCTTTCCTCACCATGATGAAAGAAAGAAAGCTACGCCCCGTGGGGGGCGTGAGAGTTAAAGAAATAGCGCAGCCTGGGCCAAAGCCACATCCGCGCCCTCCCTCACCGTGATGGTGTCATAGCCGCTGCCGCTGTTCGGGCCATACTGGGCGTATGCACCGCCGTCAAACACGTACAGAGCGTGCGCTGGCTTGCCGTCGCGACCCTCAATGGTGTATGCATAGTTGACCATGCCGTGGAGATTCTACGTGGCGGAACACCAGCAAGACGTTACAAGAAATAAGAGGCTAAGAAATACCATGAACATAAACATTTGACTATGAAAAGTTAAAACCTTTGTAGGACTTGAAAGTTAAGCAGCAGCAAGTCGCAGCATGAGAATCTTTATATCTCTATGGGTATGGTGAACAGGGATCCAACAAATAAAACACATAATCCAGGAGCTGCACTTGCACTTTAATGACCCTGCATTGAGTAATATTGGCATTACCCCCCCCCGTTCTTCACCACCCTACCCTGACCTGGGCCCGTAAATGAAGACCAACCTCAAGCCTCATCCCCTAAGGAGGACAGAAAGAAAACGATGTCCCCCTAAGGGCCTGCAGCTAAAGGGAACAGCGCAGCTCAAAGTCGAAGCTACATCCGCACCATTACCCTCCAACGTCCCCTACACACCTTGGGCCCAAACTGAGTGAGGGCGAGCGGGGACGAGTCCTGCTCCCACTGAGTGAGGTTGTGGCGGCAACTGATGTCACGGTTCAAGACCGCCTCAGCCTCACAATCGTGGTTTCCTGGATCAAGAGGACATCAGCGTTACTATTGAGCCATGATGGCACAGGAAGAAAGGAATTAAAACTATCGGTATGCCAGGAATGCCAGGAATGCCAGGAATGCCAGGAATTAATACTTCCGGTATGCCCAGCGTAACGCCCTGTCAGCGGGGACGTTTAAGCTGAGGAAAGAGTAACGGTAACGGCGCGGATGTGGCCTCCGCCCAGGCTGCGCTGTTTCCTCAACTCTCATGCCCCCCACGGGGCGTAGCTTTCTTTCTGTCTCTTCGAAAAAAGAGTGCGGCATGGTCCGAGGTCGCGTTCACACCGCCACAATCATGGTTGTCTGGACTAGGGAGAAATAGCAGCAAAGCTGTGGAAAAATATGGATGGGAGTATGGTTGTTGTTGTTACTAAGTTGACGCAACCACCCACAGCCTTTTGCGAAAGGGCCAGGCAGCGTGAACCGGAGAGAATCCAGAGAACAAGGAACGAGACAGGACCCTGGAGTTTGGTCACTGACAGAAGGCATGCAACTGACTGACTGTGGAAACTGCTCATGGCTGCATGTTTAGCTTGAGTGTTGTGTTTGATTCCTCGCCAATATGCCAACCATGTGCCTCTTTTTGGTATGGGTGTGCAACGCAGGTTGCAGTGTTTTCGTGGCGTGCAGTATACCGCTCTGGGAGAGCTGCCGGAGAGCCACCACTGGGCTGATGGGGACTCAACTTCGATTGGTCTACGGCCAGTGGCCCAAGCAAAAGTAATTGCTTCACGTAGCCCTGCCAGATGCAGGCCAGTTTGATGCTGGTGGCGAGCAGATGAAGCGGTGCTGTGCCGATTACGGTCCTTACGGTCTGTGGCTGAATCACGTAGCTGAGATTCAGTCAACGTAATCTCAAGGCAAATGTCGCAACTTTTACCAGGAAGGGAGCGCGTAATTACTCACACGGTTCCTGAATTACGGCGCAACTGAGTGCACAGCACTGAGATATAGTCTACCGGTAGATGAATCACACTAAAAACATACTGGGGTACATGATGGGAAATCTCCTTGGTTCACAAGAAAAAAGGCGAGCCAAGCTCTTGGTGCTGGCTTATTCTTAAACAGTATTGCAGATATTTGTCCAACCACTTTTGGTGTGGGGTTTGCCTGATGACTTCATCCCCCTGGGCAGGTACAAAAACATACTGGGGTACATGATATACATACTTGGGTACATGATGTTCATACTGGGATTCATGATGGGAGCCTCACCGAAGGTGCTCATCCAGGGCACGCCCGCATCCCTCAAGGGTTGAGTGACGTCCAGCAGGGCCTTCTTGAGGTCTAGGTTACCAGAGTACCAGACGTTGTCCCCTGAATGTGTCGAGAGAGGTTTCAGGGCACATTTTCATGGAGGGCAGGACTTCATGTTCCTTTTGCTGCCAGAAAATGGTCACGGTTAACACTCTTGAAGGTAACTAAGATGGCTCATTCCATTCAATCAGGACAGCGTCGATTTAATCATGTCACAGTGCAGGAAAAGGGGAAACAGGCAATGAATCCACTGTACCGGTAAACAACGGGGCCGAGGGGTGGGTAGTACATTACTGGCATATGAAGCAAGCCTCACCAGTGAAGATAACTAGATCAGGCTTCTCCCTGCATTGTGATAAATATAAAAACAATCAGATATCAGAAGGGTCAATGAGAGAAGAAGCGGACAGAAAAAAACAGAATGCCTTGCCGGCTTGCCCCGCATGACAGGCATGGGCACGAAAGGTGTGTGGGTTGAGAAAAAATGTGGCATGGGGCCGCGGTCGTGCCCGCGCTGCATGCCATCCAGACAATTTATGTGGACAATCACTTTGCAGATAGGAGAGAGAGGAAGGCAGGCACGTTGCCATGTTGGCAATATTTCACCTCCGGATGGCCTCTGCCATCCATGCAGTAGAGTTCAGGTCGCTGCAGGGCAGCTGGGTAGGCAGAATGTTCTGGCACGAGGTGTTCACACCATTCTGGTAGTGGACATCGGCAATCTGCAGGCACATCGTGGAAGTGTGGGAATAAAGCTTCATACTTGCGAAAAACAATATTTTTACAAAACACTTCCGTGATCAGCGGCAGAGACGCGGTCAGAAGTGATCAGTGGTATGGGACAGCGATTTTACGACAAATCAGAGTAGTGTTAGCCTAAGTACATGCCTGATAGGCGTCTGGTCAGCCTACTAGTTTCCTTATTATTTCTCAGCCCACCCGATCGACCCGACCATCGGCGGATCAGCTATCAGCCCGCCGACCCGCTGAGCATGAATCATCAGCCAGTCGACACGATATAGATCAACTAGACAACTACCGGACCCGACCCTGCTAGATCATCACCTGCATTATCCGGAAGTTCCCATTTGCATTGAACTTGAGCGCCGAGTGCGTCCTTGGTGCCGGGTATTTTGAGCCGATGCTCTTTTTGGCGCTGACACCGCCTGCTGCGATGGCGACGAAGGCAAGGAACAGTGCCGATATAGACACCATGGCTTCTAATCGATAGACGATCTGAGGAGTTTCCGATGTCTGATGATCTTTATCGGAATCAGAGCTGCCATGCCGTACTAGTACTAAGATTCGCATCGATAACTTGCTGGAGAAATCCTCAAAGTATTCGCATGGCATCATTAATATTCAACGATGAATCCGCATCTTGGAATAATCCGAATGGCTTGGCCTAACCGTTGGCATCAGCAGCACCGATCAGCAGAGGGTGTTCAATGGGGGCCTATTTTCGTACGTAATATTCGCGTCGACCGTGCGTAACCGGGTGCGTAATTTAGTGAGCATCAAACATGCAATATTCCGTAGCAGTGACACATACCACGCTTTCGCTGCATCCTTCCATTCGAAAATTTACAACTGATCGTTTGCTTAATTGTCGCTGTTTCAAGTTCAAATCTATCAGAAGCAGCTAATTTGCACGTATCTATCAGAAGCAGCTGATATGCACCAATAAACCATGATTTTGCTGAATTGCAGCTGCAGTGCCGCCCTTGTGGCCCACAAGCAGTGCTGAGTCCCTAGCTACAACTGAAGATACGAAAATAAATAGCTGATGCCTGGAATGTTACGGCATGCGTCACTCACGGTTGTACAAGACACTCACACGTCCCAAACTGTCTATGACCCGCCTCTCAAGCCATGTGTTCATCAAGGATGCCAGGTCATACGTGTGCAGTTTCAAATTCAAACTGGACCAAGGACCGTATCTGTCGATCAGGCTGCCCTGCTGCAGCTATACCTCGCTGGGGCCCTTGGCCTGAGACGCAGCTGAGAGCATCCGTCCTTGTCGCGGCACAGGGGTGCACCTTAAGGAATGGGTGCACCAAGCAAAAAGAATACAAGACATTCTGATGACTGAAGATATCTCTGATCCGAATCGGTATCTTCGGATCCTCGAGATCTTCGGATATCTTCAGTCATACGTCGTGACATCCTGCTTCCGCTAGAGGTAGGTGTAGAGCCAGCAATCATCTCCAGGGCGACCCTGGCTGGCATGGATGCCGGACAGCGAGGCACTGCCGGTCACTTGCAAGGAAACACGCGGCCGTGCCTTTTTGAGCAGGGCCCAGAGGTGTTATGTCATTGACTTGCACGGAAACAAGCGCCACCCGTGCCAAATGAAGCGCCTCAGAAGAAACTTGCCCAGCCGGATCTGGAAGGGAGCGTCCGCCTGACAGCTACGAGGCTGCCTCGGGCTCTCCCTCTGCAGGCCCTGCCTCCCACTCACAGGCCGCCTTGGCCGTACCGTTTGAAGGGTCAAATTCAAACTGGACCAAGTACCGGTACAGAAAGAAAACTACGCCCCACAGGCTGCGACCCGCCTAGCAAGCCGTCAGTCCACCATAGACAGTTAGGCAAGCTACATTTTAACGTACTCTAGTTCACCTACACCCGTTTAGGGGGACACAGCCAAAACAGCACACATGGCGAGCATCGTTTGAGCATCTTGCATGGTAAGGTGATCTCTACATGCGAGGCAGATATTCTACCAAAGCAAATGGAGGATGGAGAAGTATTTGATTCACCTAGACCCATTTTGGGGGACAAAGCCAAACTTGAGCCAGGCCTCCAGGGGCGAATCCCAATCCCCATATGAGATGTACAGCTCTTGCCCCGCCTCGAGAGCTGCCAGCTCCCCGTTGCGAACATTGGTGCATGTCATCACCAGCTGTACACACACATGCAGTGTACAAGGCTTAAGTAGGTCTCAGAGGTGAATTAACATCATTGACATGCAGTAGACATGACGTAATTCATCCATTTTTAAATTAACAGTAATGACAGCTGTCAGCTCCCCACTGCGCACAGTGGTGCACGACTGCACGTCATCAACCGCCGCAGCAGAAAGAACTTGAATTCAATTTCAAAAAAAGGATGGCTTCCTTTCTGGCGGGCCTGCCTTTCTAGCGGGCCTGCCTTTATGCAGGCCTGCCTTTCTAGAGGGCCTGCCTCACTCACCCTGTCATCCTGATCCTCGTCCAGCTGCAGCATCGGCGGTCGCGCCTTAGGGTCATGGTTCAACAGGTCCATATAGGGCACCATGCCAGAGGAGGAGCCTGACCCTAGGCCGCGGGAGCAGACCTGCGGGCAATACCATGTAATGAGGACTCTGTTTTCATACCTGCAGAAAGGACGGGTGTGGTACTGGGGTTCGATAGGTCCATGTAGGGCACCAAGCCGGAGGAGGAGCCTGACCCTAGGCCGCGGGAGCAGACCTGCGGGCAATACCATGTAATGAGGACTCTGTTTCGATACCTGCAGAAAGGACGGGTGTGGTACTGGGGTTCGATAGGTCCATGTAGGGCACCAAGCCGAAGGAGGAGCCTGACCCTAGGCCGCGGGAGCAGACCTGCGGGCAATACCATGTAATGAGGACTCAGTTTCGAAACCTGCAGAAAGGACGGGTGTGGTACTGGGGTTCGATAGGTCCATATAGGGCACCATGCCAGAGGAGGAGCCTGACCCTAGGCTGCGGGAGCAGACCTGCTGGCAATACCATGTTATGAGGACTCTGTTTCGATACCTGCAGAAAGGACGGGTGTGGTACTGGGGTTCGATAGGTCCATGTAGGGCATCAAGCCGGAGGAGGGGCTGAACCCAGATCGCGGGAGCAGACCTGCGGGCAGAATCATGTAATAAGGTCTTGGTTGGGATCATACCACGGGCAGGTCTGGTGGGGTTCATTAGGTCCATGACTCCATGTAGGGCACCATGTCACAGGAGGGGCGGACCCCAGGCCGCGGGAGCAGCCCAGCAGAGACAGCAGACCAGCAAGCGGTAGGGACGCAGTGGGGGATCTGTGTCCCTACCGCCAGCAGGTATGCCCCTGGCGACCCCCCAGTGGACCATTCCCAGGTAGGTGCAGGGGGGCAGGAGCATGCTTGAAGGCTGCAGGGTCACATTGGGAAATCTGTGTCCCTACCGCCAGCAGGTATGCCCCTGCCCCCCCCCTGCCTACCTGGGACAGTGGACCAGCCCCAGGTAGGTGCGGGGGGGCAGGAGTGTACTTGGTGGTTGAGGGAAAATCCAGAAGATACAGCCCGATCAAACACTGACCCAGGAATCCACACTTCCTTCACTGCCAAGCACATGCCTATTACCAAGATGGATCCACAACTTTAGTTCATAGAGATCACGCACTGCCCCTGCCTGAAAAAATGACAAGCCTTGCCCTAACATTGACAGGACTGTAATTGGCGTTTGTTGGTGCAGCCGAGGGTGCCCCGCCCTGCCCCTGGTGCCAGGGGTGCCCCGCTCTGCCCCTGGTGCCAGGGGTGCCCCGCCCCGCCCCTGGTGCAGCTCCCCTCACCTGGCCCATACCCCAAAGCACGCTGTCCCCGCTGAGGCCTTTTATCGGCCCACACACGTCGACCGTCTCCCACGCCAAAGCCTCGTACCGCTCCCGCGCTTCAGCTGCTGCCTGCCGCCACTGCTCCCTGAGCTGATCCTTTGCACTCGAGGCTCCAGAACCGGCCGACCCCATCCGCCTACTGCTGCTGCTTTCTGCTGCAGCTTCTTGCGGCAGTTGCTGTAAAGCGCTAGCTATCAGGCCGGGTAATAACCTTTTACAAAGGTGCGCAGGCAGGAGCCAGGGGCAGGGCGGGAACTCGGGCAGGGCCTCGAGATAGGGTAGCCTGTTCGCAAGGCAACATGATTGGGTTGCTAAGTTTGCGAGTGCAAGAGGGAAGGTCGCAAAAGTAAGTGTACAATCTGGCCCTGTGGTCTTGAATAGTACATCATACCAAATTAACCATACAAATCTGAACCAGTATGGCCTCGGGACTAACAATCTGAGGCATGTCCGTGGCATCCGAGCAATATCCATTGACCCCGGACCCCCACGCAGGGGGGCGGTGCCCCCCCCACATCCCCCCCTGCGCAGCATCGCAGCGCCTAGAAGTGGTAGATAGGTACCTCAGAATTGGTCCAATAATCATGAAGTGGTAAAATCTGGGTGAAGCTGATTCCTGAAAAAACCACAGATCCATTCTGCATGCAATCATGCATGCCGCGTCACCCACCAGAAGGATCCGCTCCCGAGGCTGCGTTCCACTGCTAACGCGGCAGCCACCACCTGCACCTGCTCCAGCCCATCCACACGCTCATGGCGGCGATCAGCCACTTTGCGCTTGATGGCCGCTGTTGCCGCCACGTTGTCCAAATGCAGCGTCTGGGAGGAGGGACGGAAGCAGGTGGCAGGGGGCATTCACTGATGAGCATTCATACATTATGCAGTACCATGGTAGCACAATCCAGCTTAACCCGCACCGTATCACGCCGTATCCTTCCGTACCGTGCTACCTTGGTAGCGCAATCCGGCTACTAATCCTGTGCCGTATCGCGCAGTATCGTGCCGTATCGTGCGGCCTTGTGGCAGTATGGCTCTGGTATCGCCCCCTGCGGCAGCTTGGCTTCAGGGTGGTGGACCTGATCGACGACCAGGTCTGATTGCAGCAGGGGGCGGCCAGGCCGCGCTGCCAGGGTGAGGCCATGTGCCAACTCATAATATGCTCAATGTCGCGGGTTGCAAGTCTATGACTGTGCCCATGGTCAGGGGGAAAACTTAAATAAAGCAGCTTGTTTTAAACAAAAGTGTTTCTTAATATTACATATTTTATGTTTTAAGCCATGCCAATCCAAGTATTACCATTAAAGATACAGCGGTATCTCAAGTGATTCGTTTGTGTTTTTTGCCTACCTTGGGTATGAGCAGCAGGGGTGTCTGCATGAGCTCATCGGTGCTGATGCGCACGGAAGCGACGACGCCACGGGCCCCACACGGCGCACTCTCAACTAGGCACAGGCTCGGGTGTACGTAGCCTCCATTCTATGACAGACATTAGAGCGGCTGAATGAGCGCATTTCAGCTACACTTCAGCTACACCCCATGCGAAGCACACAGATGCGCAGGGCCATGCAGCGCATGGGACCGCTTCGGTGGTCTGCTCGACACCCATGTCTAGACTGTGCATCGTTCACTCAATCCCCTGTCACGTCTTCGTGTATGATTCTACCGGTAGTACAGCGTCAACGCACCCACCCAAGTGCCTTTTTATCGTTCCGTACCCGCGGCAGCCACCCTGCAGGTCAATAGCAGGCCCTGTCTGCTGTTTTATTTTTGCGAAATTTGCTCAAGCTTGCCTGGATAATCCATTGCCGCAATCTCTGCTCCGCGGAGGCCCTTCCCGAGAGGCCAGCGGTCCGAACGCTGCCTCCGACACGAGACCCGATCATGCGAACCTTCCAACTTTTACTAGTTCAAACCGGGACACATAATATGCTAGTCTCACTCTCGAATCGGAATTCGTGCTAGCGGCATTCCCAATGGCGCTCGGCCAGCAGGACAGTGTGACACAGGCCAGGGGTCCACTGGTGTGACTAGCCAAGGACAGTGTGACCATCACACCCCGCAGCCGGCCTGCCTATGGCAACCTGGTCACCAAGTTCATGGAGTGAAGCTGCCAGCTTGCACAAACCTAACAAAGCAAGTGCCAAAACAGCACACATGGCGAGCATCGTTTGAACATCTTGCATGAGAAGGTGAATTCTGGATGCAAGACACATTTTCCACAAAAGCATATGGAGCAAGAAGAGGTATGGAGTATGGGTACTCAGGGCAGATGCTGACCAGCGAAAGGCGTGCATAATGAGTGGATTGACAAAGCTGTGACTTCAGGCGATTTATGCCTCAAAACTTCCCTGATGATCTGTAAGACTCAACATGAGTACATGACGAGAAAGCTTCAAGCATGTTGTCCGCCAGTTTCAGGCGCCCTGATGTTACAGGATTGTTTGCATGACAAACAAGTTTTTTTCAATTGCCTGCGCCAGCCTAGAATTGAGATTATCTTCAAGGGCTCTTTTGGGCGCCATCGAGTGGCCTGCTCCAGCATAGAGTTCAGATTATAGTACACTAGTACAGTGGAGCCAGTGCCCAGTTGTTTCCCCTTGTCTCCCTAGCCCCAGCGGGCTGCCAACATCTGCATCAGTCAACCACCAACGTGGTGGTGCGGTTCATGCTGCTCCATGGCCGCTCCATGCTGCTCAAGTACCGCCACGCGGCTCGCCCTTGAGAGGGGTCCTGCACCAGCGTTGCTTCGGGGCCCTCCACGAGGGACTCTGACAGGCCATCCTCGTGGTGGCCAGAGTACCTGCGGAGTGAGGCGTCAGAAGGAAAGAATCAGAAAGAAAGAAAGAAAGAAAAAACTACGGAGTCAGGCATCATGGCAAATGAGCAGCAGCCAGGCAAGGCTCCCTTTGCGAAATGCCAACCCTAAAGCAAGGTAGGGGCTGTAAGTGATGGCATGCTTGACTAGTAAGCTGCAGAGTCAGGCGTCATAGCCAAGGAGTAGCAGTCAGGCAAGGCTCGCTTGGCGAAGTGCCAACCCTAAAGCACGATCAACGATATTACACCTCAGTCTGGCCCCGCTCAAAAAGGTAGGTGCTGTATGTGACGGCATGGTTGACTAGTAAGCTGCAGGCCTGTTGCTGGTGCTAGGCATACCAGGCATGCGGCATTGCCATTTACAATGAAGTAGAATTTAGACTAGCCTTGCACTTGCTCCTCTTGACCATACCAGGCCCTCAAGATAGCTCTGACTCCCTTACCGATGAACCTGCCTATTCCAGGTTACTCCACCTAACCGGAATCAGCTGTCCCTCCCTCCCATGCCTCACCTGCATCCTCTGACGCTGGCCCATGCCCCCCATGACGCCCTCACGGCATGCTCCACATTCCCCTCCATCCTGCTGTCCCGAGCGATGGCGATGCTGCCCTCACCGTCCACCCGCAGACCACTTCGGAGCTTCGACTCAAGCATCGTGCAGCCCTCCAAGACGACCCTGGGAGCAGTAGCAGGGGGGGCAGACACAATAATACACTAGTAAGTGCTGAGCCCTAAACCCTAAACCCTATACCCTAAACAAAACACTAATACGTGCCGGCTGAGAAGTGGATGAAGGAGATCACTTGTTCTAGCAATAGTGGCGGCGCAATAATGCTGGAGCAAAACAATTTGCCTCACACTCATGAATTGTACATTCACGGGTAAATTCTTCTAGTATTGATAAACCAGACTGGTTGATAGCGGCAATCATTTTGTTTGCTGTCTGGTGGGTAGATAATGATTGGTATTGGCAGTCCTTTTGTTCACTGACTGGTAGAAAACAAAAGAGAAAGCTACGCCCCGTGGGGGGCGTGGGAGTTAAGGAAACATCGCAGCCTGGGCCGAAGCCAAATCCGCGCTGGATGGTAGGTAGATAATGATTGCCCAGAGAACAGACAGCCATCGCCAACTGTAAGATGGCGAGAGTCTTTAGGTCAGGTCAAGGATGGGGCCGAGGTTGGCATCCTGACTCCTGGGTGGCCATGATAGTAATGAACGTAAAGTCCCCAATAAGTAGGATCCATGACAGGTAAATAAGGAGGTTCCTGGTCGCGGCATCATGGTTCCTATTGACAGCAGCTTGACACTCAGGCTCCTAATTCTGACTGCTTGTCTGCCCCTGCTGGTTTTTCTTCAGATTGAAAACCCAGATCATGTGCTGCTGCCGGTATGCTAGCCATACTCCTATGCAACTTCAGCGATGATGTCCAGTTTGTTGGGTCAATGGACCCGAGGTAGCATTATATATTAAGCAAAAAGAGATAGCCCAGCCTGGTAGGCCCTTGGGCGCCACACAGCCAAGGCTTGTTGGGAGAACTCAATGCAGATTGTTGCATAGCCTATTCACCCTATTGTATTTCAGGCCCTGAAACATCCTGCATTGAGTTCCCTTGTTTGCAGGGATCCTTAGTCCTTAATCTCACCTGGCGCCCGATGTACACAGCACATTGTCCCGGCTGTTGCCTGAGAAGACCACGTCCTGGCAGTACACCGATGTACGCCTATCGGTGACCGCGAGGCCGTAGCCTTCCACCGAATCGAGGACCTGGCAGCCGGGCAGGAGGCTCAGCGACGCGCCCTCGCACGCCATCACATTGGAGCACATGTTGGAGCTGATGAGGCAACCCTCCAGCAGCATCTGCATGGTTTAGCAGAAGGGTCTGGCTTCGGCCCCGAGCTGCGCTGTTCCCCCAAACCGCACGCTCCTAGGGGGGCGTAGTTTTCTTCTTTTTTCTCTTAAAAGGGTCTGGGGTTCGATCAGGTTAAGGCCCGGGTGGAGACACTTGCTTGACAGATTTATGATTCTCACTACTTGCCTTCAAATGAAAATTTCCATCTTCTCTCATGAAAGTGCTAGCTTGCCGATTGATGACACACAGAGACAAATTCTCATTCCCCCCCCCCTTGGCATCCCATGGACCAAAACTCAAACAGCCTTGGCCTTTTCATGCAAATGTTTTTCTTACATGTCCCTTTATAAAAACAATTCAACTAGAATTCCAGAGGTTTTGAATCATGTTTTATTGTAAGGTTGTGCCTGGTGCGCTGAGGCCGCTGCCTGCCCAGCCAGGTCTCATCACAGACACCACCCACCTTTGTCCCCGAGCCTCGAGCGACGAGGCCATAGCTGCAGGGTGACCCCTTGAGAGAGCAGGCGTCCAGCGTGGCACGCCCCCCGTCGTGTACCAGGAACACACTGCAATCCTTGGACGGCTTGAGGGGCACTTTGGGCGACGGCTCTTTGCTGCCAGCATCCTCTAGCGCTGCTTTCGCTGCTGCAGCTGCCGCCTCAGTTTTTGTCAGTATTGGGGTCTTCATGACAAGATTGCAGGACTTCATGACTAGGTCACCTCCGTTGCACACCTCGACCTGCGGAAGTGTGCAGCACTCTGTCCTGTTTAGGGTGCTGATGCTACAATTCAGCTGCATCATGGCTGATGGCCATGGAGGCCATGCTGTCGCGGCCTCTGGCTGTAGTCTGATCAACGTTTGGTCCCCATGGGCCCAGTGTTAGATGCCCAGCGTCCTGCCAAAGGTGTCCTGGTGCATAAAGGACAACACATGGGCCATGGCCCAATGATACTGCTGAATGGCTACATGCTCGAGCGGCGTTAATATCGTGGCAAGCTGGCTGAGTTCTCTTTAAGGGTTCCGCACTCTAGTGTGCATATAGAGGTTGATCCTTGACTGCACGCCCTGAGGCAGGATTATCCAAGCCTTTAGCGGGTGAGCCTTCAGTACGACACCTACCACCCAATACCCCAAAGCATTCAAAACCCGGTCAGGTTCCGGCACCCATCACTTCAACGTCACACGGGTGGCTCCCAAAAGAGGCCTAAACGATTATCCCAGCCTGCCTTGCGTCTTGGACTGATTGAGTTTTTGAGTGAGGCCCCCGACAGGCCTTGAGAGGCCTTCGGCCGGAGGTACAAGCAGCTGGGCTTGCTCCACTGAGTTTCCATGGCCGTTAGCCATGGGATGGATTTTGGCTGAACCACCGACCCAAGAATACATGCAGCCACTCAGTCACCTGCAATGCGGTGGCTCTCGCCCAGACACAACCACCGGACGCGACACAACCCAGCCCAGGCCAGCCGAATCCGGCAGAGGCGAGCCCCCCAAATCCCAATGCTGATCCAGCACTTTTCCTTGAAGGTGCTTGATCTAAAATCTCGGCAGTCGGCAACCTACGACCTTCTTCCAGCTGGGGCTGGTGCAGAAAGATCAATTGCTTGGACCACCGGCCTTATTAGGCTGGCCAACATGCAACTGAAATATCCCTTGATAATTATTCTGCCACAGTGCCACCTTGCCTCCCACAATGCCGTGTCTCATGTAGGTGTGCCCCTGACCACCTCAGGCAGGCTGCTGGTCATCCACTGATCGTTTGATCCCACCATGCAATGAGAGCTAAACCCTGACCGGCGGCCTAAATAAGCCCCCATGGTCTGAGGCCGTGTTAAAGCTGAATAATAGCAGAAGTACTCTAAGATTATCACTGCCGTCACCGATAAACCCACCATGCCGTGAGTCTCGCCCCATCCCAGTCCCGACCGGCCGAAGCCTGTGAAGTCGACCCCCTCGATGCTGATCCCCGGTCCCTTGACGACCAACACCGCGGAGCCCAGGTCCACCACGGCATTTGCCTTCATACTAGCATCTCGTTTTATGACGACGGGGCGGAATAGCGCCACACGCTGCCTCTCGGCCGCTCCACCAGGTCCAGCGTCGCCCCCAGCGCCCTCGTTTGAGGCGCCCGCCTTGCGCCCCAGGCCCCGCCTGCGGTGCCGCTCCAGCTGCTTGTACAGCGGGGTCGGGATGACGCCGAAGCGCGGCCCCGCCTCCTTGTAAGCCTCCTGCAGCGCCTTAGCGAACTGCTGCAGGGACTGTGAGCCCAGGATCTCCACCTCCACGGGTGCCTCCTTGCTGCCCAGCGGAAGGCTGTTCAGCTTGTGACGAAGCATGATTCCCTAGTCGTTGAAGAGGATGTATAAATCAATCACTACACCGCATCAATTATTTGGACAGTCTTGCCATTATGAGTCGAACACTTCTGCGTATATAAGGGAAATCCCTGATTGCATTCCAGTATTCCACCCGCGAAGGTCACACATTTCAACATTTGAAGGCATTTCAACTGGCGGTTGGTTCTGGCACGGGAGGTTCTATGGATTGTGTCTGCGCCCCCCCTCATGCGCCCTGCGCCCCTGCTTGGGGGAACTGTGAAGCTGTTTAGTAGCTTTATCCATCCACCTAACAGCCCTTTTCGAAAGAGCCAGTCAGTATAAGCTGCTTGGAGCAGAGCATGTAGTGTTGTAGATCCGCCTGTGCATGACTGCATGGCATGGAGACCCGCATGGAGCAATTCATCCAGGTGAAGTTTTCATCATCAGGCGGCGGGAAGATGTCATACAATATAAAGGCTGTAGGATTGTCAAGGCACTGTGCTGTACAAAGTTTCGGTTGCCCTGGGATTTGATCCTTACCACAGCATGCTTCATTTGCCTGTGTGTCTGCCACGCATGCCTGCGTGAAGCCAAGTAAGGGTGGTTTAAGCCCTAGTTCCTTGGGCCCTTAACCCTGACCCCTTGACCCTAGGAAAGGGTTCCTGCTACACAGTTTTACTCAACACGTCTGGCAAGACCGTAGGCCATGATGTAGCTGAACTGCAGCTGGAGCCCTAGACTGATTTAGCGCTGGAGGCCCTTCGACAGTCGACAAGCCTACTAGCAGGCTGTGGGTGGTTGTGTCAACTTTGTAACAACAAAAAGCAGTGCTTGAATGTAAAAACTGTTATGATGAGTCTGGTCAAACTGCAATTATTGTGTGTGTATGAAATGGCCAGTCGGTCTGTGTTGCATAATGCATGGGCATACATGCGTGATGTCAGCTGCAAGTAGAGAGGCCGCGTCTGGCCACTGATGCGTGTGACACAGCGGCACTTCCGTAGTAACATGTTCGAATGGTGTGAGCATTGAGGTTCGCACTTTAAAATGGACAGGCATGGATTCATGCAGCTGCTGGCACCAGCTTATGATCCTGGTCACGGTCATTTCATGTAGCTCGCATTTCTGTCTAGCAGGAAATGCCAGGCTAGCATGCCGAGCATTTTGAAGCAGGTGTGTTTACATTTTTGACGCATCTCTATTTTTTTACATCTCAGCTACAATCCAGCCTGCAGCCGCACGGTCTTGTGCTCCTGTTGTAGCACATGTCCTGCTGCTTGGGCCGCCACCGGCGGTAGACCGGTCATGGGCCAATCTCAAGTCACCCTGTGATAGCCGCCCGGCTGCATGCAGCTTTCCAAAATAAACTATGAGAATTAACTTGTGTACGATATATTGCGATACGAGTATACGGTATACAATTTTCGTTTTATGGGTGGTCTGCTACTGCCTAACTGCATAAGTTCTGATATTCAGCTGGCTTTGGCTGGCAAGCTGTTTCACATTTTGATCCCCCTCCTGCTGCGCTTTTTGACAGGAACACCGATTCACTGAGCGGGAACAGTCTCACCTGTCCCAAGCCATTCAGCTACACGTGAAACTGACTCTACTGGGCCCTACAGTACTGTCCCTCATCAGCCATTCAGCTGCACGCGAAACTGACCCCACTGGCCCTTCTGGCTCTCATCAGTCATTTAACTACACGCGAAATTGGCCCCATGGGCCCTACTGCCCTCATCAGCCGGGAATATAGCAGCCGCATTAGGCCCTGATCGCACGGGAGGCAGGGTGGACGCAAATGTCCACCATCCTCCAGCTGGCCGAGGGACGCAGATGTATGTGGCTCTGGCCTGCTAGAGGATGCTTGAAGATGCCTTTCTCTGTGTGTGGTGCGTGCAGGTTTTGACACGGCGAGCTAGGTTCGGCCTAGGTCAGGCAGCGATTTCATACAACATACTAAGTGCCTTGCCATACCTGGGCTTTGAGTGCTGTTCTTTTGTTCTCACATGCAGTATTTTCCGTAGGCGTTCTCAGAGGCTGGAACTTCCTTTGTCTTTCCTTTCCAGCCTTTTGTCTGTCCCTTACTTTTTTACCCCTTTTCCTTTTCTTTTTTCTGCTACTCTATTACTTAGGTGCCCATGAGGCCGAGCCTTTTTTTGCAGGGCCCAGAGGTGTTACGTCATTGACATGCAGTATTTTCCTCGTGCAGGCTCCAAGTGCGCCTTCTTGGCTTTCATCACTTAACAGTTCAAATCAGGGGGATCCCCCTGGTTCAAATCCAGAGTTGTCGTTGCAAAGCTGGGGATGTTGATACTGGTCAATGACATTACACCTCTGAGCCCTGCTCAAAAAGGCTCGGCCGCATGGGTGTCCACCTGTCCCGTTGGGAGAAAAGAAAAGGGACTTCAGGTAAGAGGGAAATAAAATGGATGTCGATACTGCTACCGTTATGTTTGATTATGGCTGCATCCGTATGATCTACCCAGAGTGACTGGTGCGTGACACTCTCCCCTCACAGATACCACTCACAACAAATATTTTCTGAAGTGATATTTTATGGCATGGGAAGCTGACAGGAGCAGAGACACATTCAGATGTACAGAATGGTTCAGCTGGACCACAGGAGCCAAAGAGGCGTATGAGGATCAGTGATGTGCAATTGCGCCATAATTCAGAAATCGAGTCAGTTATTATGGTCCCTAAATGGTAACCTGCTGTTAAGCCCCTGCTGGTAACTGTGGCTGAATTTGCCTCGAAACTACTGTGACTGAAACTTGGCTACGTAGTTCAGCTACCGTAAGGACCAAAATCGGCACAGCACTGATGGAGATGCTAGTTTTTCATGTGGGCACTAAGGCCGCTGCTGGGTCTGCTAATCTGCTGCTGCCTTGGCCATCATTAGGGATCATTAGGTGTTTATTCATCATGATACCAGATACCGTCGACTCGTTTGAAATAAAACGAGGCAATCTGGGTTCAGGTTTAGTTACCAGTCTGCTTATCAATAATGCGGCGTGGCAGTACTTTGAGGTGGGATGTGATGTTGAGCTGGAGCTGGATTGGGGTACTGCGAGGGGCCAGACAGGAAGCTTACCATGGTAGTGTAGCTTGATGTGGTTCCTGCCTGGGGCTCGAAGCTGCACCATCCAAGTGATGCAACACGCTGCTCCGGTATTTCATATTTATTTTGTGTGACCTGGGTTGTGCTGATTATCTGCTGTCCGAATTTGGAGCAAGAACTGCACTCCTTATCCCAGGGGCAATTAGGCGAAATTTGAATCCTGGGTAGCTGGGCATCATGAACCCTAATCAACGGGACATACCCTCGCAGATTTACTTTTCATGACAGTTCACGGTTGACATGCAGTGAACTCGCTGAATGGATGAGGATAAGCTGAAGGAACCTGACAATCCAGGCACACTTGATCTCATGAACCCAGAGGCGCCCCCGATGGAGCTTGGAGCATGTGATGCTGCCACGGAGCATCAAAAACCAGACATCCGTAGGTTGCGTAAACAGAGAGGATACACGCTTTTACCAATTTGTTCGTTCCGCGAACCTGATCGCCCTTACCTCTTGCACTGGCCCGTGTGCGTTGTCTCCTCCTCCCAGGCGGCAGCAACAACAACAACTGGGACTCCGTGCGGTCGGATTGGCTAACGGGGGGACCTGTCAAGCGGCCATGTCAGGAGGAGCCAACCCGGAACAAGAAATACGCGTAGGTGTTCTGCCCCCACGGCGCTCATTTCCGCTCCCTCGTGAGCCCCTCGTCCAACGCCCGTATCCGCATACGGCCTGGCGGTGCTGACCTCTACATCGTCGTGCCTGCCTCTTCTCCACGTAGGACGACGATCACTTATGACATGCTGCAAGCCATCAACAAGCCCTTTCCGCATCCTGTGCCGCTAGCGGTGAGTGCCAGCCGGCGAGCACGCAACCACGCTGTCTTGATGTCTGCTTGCTTGCTCGGGTGCCCCCTGCCTGCCACGGGGCTGCCAGTGCCAGCAACTTGAAAACATGCACTGGAGAAAAGTGCAGCCTGTTGATATGTTAGTGTTCATAAGTCACACATGGAACCCTCCTCTAGGCCAGGTGCATGCCAGGCTGCGCGGGGACAAGGGAACTATTGAACCCTCTCCAGTAGCATGGCTGGCTGGGCAAAGACACGTACGTGACTGAACTCTCATTTACATGATAGGCTGCACTGAGATGAGTAAAACATTGAACCCGCCTGCATGGCTCATCTGTTGCCCATCACATGCTTCTGATGAGAGAGCGAGATGGCAAGCTTCATTAAGGGACATGTTCATAGAGCTTCCCCTTGACTGCCACCCACAGCCACCGCCTTCTACATGCGCATGCCTTCGATTCCTGACAGGAATCAGCATGCGCGTGCAGGAGGAATTTATATATATTTTAGTGTGTAACGTACCACACTTTGTGGGGGCTACAGAAAAGCCACCACTGGCCCAATGGGAATCAAACCTTGATTAATCAGTCTGCAGTTGGAGGCCCAAATTGCAGGGTTTGCTGCACCAAGCCCTGCTGGCCGCAGGCCAGGTTATAGCAGAAGCACCTTTAAATAAACATTTATATTACATCGTCACCTCGGTCCCAGGGGCTGTGATGTCAGAGGCAACCCATGCGTTTTGAGCAGCTTTGGTTAGACGTGCTGACGCTGTCAAAAGAATAAAGAGCCCGCAGTCCCCATAGGCTGAATACTCGTGTTCGCAATTATGTACTGTTTTTGCCTGATGGCTCATGCTGTCTTCCTGCTGTTTGAGGACAGGCTGTCGTCGAGTGCCTGGTGGAGCTCTGGGAGGAGGAAGAGGAGTACTGAGGAGGAGGTCATGGAGGAGTTCTGAGGAGGTCATGTGATCCTTGTGCTATCGAAGGTGCTGATCCAAGTGGTGCAAAGAGTATATTTGTATCTGGAGGAGGAAGCTGCCCCGGAACAGGCTGTTGCTGCTGCTGCTGCTGAAGCTTTGCTGACTCCACTAAGCGTGAGCCTTCATGACATGTCCAACAAAACTGTGGCATCCTCCTCCATCCTGCAACATCCAAATAAGTCGTAAGACAATCTTCAGCCAGCCGGTGTTGGGAACCTGTTGCGGATCTGAAGCAGATATGGTGTGGACCTGGTGCAGATCTGCAGCGGATCTGCAGCATATGGAGGATTTACATCATTGTCCGAAGCTGTTGGCCCCTACATGATTGTGGCGCGCAGCTGAAAACGCTCAGATCCTTCGTTCCTTTCTGCCGTCTCTGCCTAGCTACCCTGTGATGCCATATTAAGAACTGGCCGTGAATGAAAGCAGGGTTTGTGTTGTACATTTTCTTCCCCATCTGTCCTTACTGACTAATGTCACCAGTCCTAGATCTTCTTCATCGTGCATGGCTGGCCCTTCAATTTTGCGCGGCAAGCACTGATTCTTTTTAAGTGCTTCAGCTACACTTCAGAGACAACCGTGCATAAGGTCGGATGGGCTTATTGCAGCCCTTTTGCTTGGACCGCCGTCATTACGTACCAACCGGCAGCCCCTCAAAGGTGGTCTGGTTCGCACCATATAGACTCCTTCAGAAAGGAAATGGGAGGCGTTGTCTTTTTATGTGACGAGCCTTCTTGCATGGTGGGCAATCCAAATCAGATCTGGCTGGAATGCTGTTTAACGGGCATGGCTCATGAATGTGCGTCCTGAAAGTTCATGTATCCATACCAATTTTTGTTCGTTTCGTTGTTTCTTTTATTATTCCTCGAGTACTGTTTTGTTGGGGTTGTTTTATTTACCAGCATTATAAGGGCGAATGAATGTGTATTATTTAATTCAAGGTTGGTTGACTTGGAAGGGAAAAGGAAATGAATGTTATAATACCGACACGCTTCCCTCAGCCACGTGGGGAAAACAACGCATCGGTGTGCGACTGGTTTGTTTGACAGCCAACGGCTTATGTCAATCATTCTCAGGGGTCTTAAATTCTTTTCTACAACAGTCACAAGCTGCCCTGCCCAGCCCTCGACATCAATAGATTACTGGTTACGAATTAGAAAACTGCTTATCACGGCCAGGTTTGCTGTTCAGAAAGGGAAGCAGTTTCCTGTTGAGCCACATCGATGCGCGGTTGATTCAAAAGAATGGTTATGCCCCCTGGTTATGCGATACATAGTAATTTTCTTCTAAGAAAAGGGATGTTGAGGTCACGGTTCATCATACCATGCTGCTGAAGTGAATTTGGCCAAGGGGTTTTGAATATGGTACCGGTAGCGCAGTGACGCCCATCACCTATAGTGGGGGGTGGCTCTCCCCAGTCCCCACTACCGTACTAGCTATTTGTTGAGGGCTAGGGTCTTCAGGGGCTGGGGATTCCCTTACCTTCTGAAAGGATTTCCTTTCCTTATGGCGGTAGTCTTGTCATTCTCCATTTTCCTTCTGCCTCTTTCCTTCCTCTAGTCTTAAGTCCCCCCCCCCGACCAGACAATCAAGCGCCTACCGTGCGCGGCTGAGCCTTCTGAGCATGGCCAAGCGGTGTAACTTCATCGACTGAAAGTCCGGCAAGGCATGTTTGGGCAAGGTTGGAAACATTTGGACAAGATGCAGCGCTCGGTGGCATATGGTGTCACTTCTTTGGATGGCACACGGTGGTGCCGAATTCGTCACTCTCACAGCCCTTTTCAGCCGTGCTTCCAAGGCTGATCAGCCCGATAGAGGGCCTCAATGAAGCAGAACAATCCAGTTACTTACAAGTCAGACACCTGGCTGCACATCTTGGCACGTTCATTTATTAGCTTATTGCAATCGCAATCGGTGGTTTCTGACGAGTCTTGCGGGGGCACACAAGAGGTCAAACCAATTTAGCATGTACAGCTACTAACAACAGTTATAACAAAGAAATTAAATCAAACAAACAACATAAGTCTCAAATCTCAATCATGGATATCTAAATGGCACACCACTCTGTCCGTCGATGGTACTCGATCTCTACGTCAATATTGTAGCACGGTTATTAATTCACCGTTACCGTCTCCTAAACATTGTTGGAGCCAGCGAAGTGCGCAGCTATCGAAGGAGGCAGGCCATTAGCGGGCCTGCTGGGTTCAGATGCCTTTTGGCCGTTTGTGGTCGTCAACGAGGTCTCAACGATGCGGTTGGTACTGCCTGCAGGGATGGAAGGCAGGGTGGTAATTTAGAACGGAGCATACCCGCTGTGCCCTGCTGAACGCTCGACCGCTTGGGGCTGGTAGTGATATAATTGTGAGGAGCCATTTATGAGATAAAGCCAGACGCCCTGTGACTGTGCATGGTGGTCAACGTGGTTGACCCTGCAGGGGTAAAAGGGCCTCAAGAAGCAAATCAGGAGACAAAGCCAGGAGCATTTAGGTGAAGGGCTTTTATACCGAAGCCTTGGTATCAATGGAGTAGCGCTTGGGGAAGGTTACTAATAGTAAAGATGCAGCAGTTTGAAGTTAAAAGGCCTTGGGGGACTGAGAGTTACAGCAGTTCTGGAGGACCACATACAAAACAACATCTCTGCATCAGAGCAATGCCCTACGTGTTTCGGGCCAAAGCATGTAGACCATCGCGCGTGGAAGGCATAACCCTGGATTCACACTGCATGCCGCTGTCCACACTAGCATCTACCTCTCAAATAAAGATTATTCCCCTTTTTTAACCCGGCAATTTAGCCCCCCCTCGGTATAAACTGCATGGGAGGTAAGGGAACAGCAGTGGTCGGGTCAAAGGCCAAAGCGGCTTTTGCGTCTCCCCCGCGAAAATACCGTCCATGGGCTTCACAGCTCCCCCAAGTTAGATCTGCGCCGGTACCATCCAGCCTCAACCCCTCAATGCCTCCCTGATAATCAAACATCACAAGCCACCTCGCACACCTGCCCCCTTGAGCATGGGCGCAAAGGGCATGGGGGCAAAGGGCATGGGGACAGAGGGCATGGGGGCAAAGTGCATTGGGGCAGAGGGCGATATATGTACAGGCTGCTATGCACACCTACCCCTCATGGCAGGGGTGCCTTAAGGAGGTAGGCTTCATGGGTGCAAGGCTGGCGCACCCGGTGCTCCTCATATTTCAAAACCCAGTTTGGTTTTCAGGATTTCACAGTCGGTCGGGTGTCGGTGAGATAAGCACCTCATGGGGGATGCGACTGCCTCCCGCTGCAGCACCTCCCCTGCCCCCCTCCTCCGGCCTCTCACCCGTTTTTTCTATGAACATGTTCCCTCGGATCAACACATCGCGTGCCATGAAGAGGACGGCGAACAGCACAATGTAGGAGCCGACCAAAATGTAGGAGAAGGCTGCACCACGGGATCCAAACATGCTTTAGTAAGCGACTATCCATGTCTGTAAGCCGACCAAAATGTAGGACAAGGCTGCAGCAAAGGATCCATGCACCACACACACTGGTGAGCAGATAACAATGTAGTTAGGCCCCCCAGATTTAGTAAATCAAGACGGCCAGGGACGACGCATGGCATTCACCATCATGGCATCAGGGCGTGCATGCTATGGTAAGTGATTATCCATGCTGAATGTCAAACCCCAGCAAAATGTAGTAACCCACCCAGATTCAAGAAAATACTGCCGCGAGGGACGCATGCACCAGCATGGCATGCATACAACGGTAAGTGAGCATCCATGTCGAACCCCAGCAAAAATGTAGAAAGCTGCACCGAGGGCGGCATCTGTGTGATTTGATTGCAGCATGGGCCAGACCACCTGCTGCATGCTGGAGGCTGGGCAGACGCTCTTGGGCCGACAGGGACCCACCTTGACCGGCCTACGGCTGGTGACCCAGGTAGCCGGGCTTTGCTGCTAACAGCTGTCCCGGACGCGGGCCGTGATGCAGCTGAGCATCCCCGAAATCAACACTAGGAAGCATGCACCATATGCTGGTTACAGCTTTGCCAGGAGAGTAGGAGGCAGTCCTCTGATGATGCCCCGGCATTTGACATGACTTGGATATGGATGCAATGGACATGGAGGCTATGGATGTGGACGTGGAATAGGCCGTACGGATCCCCTTGAACAGATATGACTCCATATGAATGATAGCAGGCTCAGTACACATGCAGACATGCAAGGGAGCATGAACCTCGTAACATAACTTCCACTTGAGACCCATTATAATGTAACACCAGGGGGGGGAGGGCAACCAGCGGTTCCGGGGCCAGCTTCAAATTTTCAACTTACACGCTTAAACAAGATTTTCTGCCCCGGAACCGCTGCTTGTCCCTTGTACCGCTGCTTGTCCCCTGGTATTACAGTATGCTGGATTTATTATTGTGGAAAACAACTGACCACACGCTCGACGTAAAACTGCCCGACACGTTGTGCCCATCCTGGTGGCATAAGAGCGTACACTTGGATTGGCAACCGAGGCCCCAGACCCACTCACCAACAGTAGACACGTAAGTGTTGTACTGCGTCTTGGTCCAGTACCCCGAGTCCGACCAGCGCTTTGTCTGCAACGTCGGTTAGAAGGAGGTTTAGGGTTTAGGGTCAGTCGAGGGAGTTTGATTAGCCCTGAACCGTGAACAAATAACGCACAGCTGGTGAGAAGTGGGGGGGGGGGCAGGTTTCAACCCTGAAACCTGAACTGAATAAAAAACCTTGCAGCCAGTGTGAGGGTTTAGGGCATCAACCCCAAACCCTACTAAAAAGTACATCCAGTGAAAGGTGGGGTTGAAGCCTTAAACATTGAACAAGGACGGGCAGCTGGTGAGAGTCAAGGAGATGCACCCTAAGGTACACCCTGATGTACACCCTGATGTACACCATAAGGTACACCCAACGCCCTAATAGAAAAATGAGCAGCTTGTGAGAGGAAGCACTGCATGAGGTCATTACAGGGAGTACCACCAAGGGCACACCGAAATGCAACCCGATCAACCCTTTTGACCCCTCCCCCACCCCTCCGAACCCTAACATCCCTTCTGACCCACACCCCCACACCCTTTCAACTCGTATGGGGTATGACCCCTCCACCCTTTCATGCCCCTCCAAGCCCTCACTCAGCCACCCTGAGACTCCCTCCGAGGAAAGCATCACACCCTGAGACAGGACTGGGGAGCTCCCCCTCCTCAGCCTCCGCAGGCACCAGGAACACTCTTGCATGCAGCCCCAAATCCCGACCTTCCATACTTTCTTTCTTTTGCATCATGGTCAAGGCGCGGATGAGGCTACTGCCCCAAGCTGCGCTGTATCCTTAATCTCCACGCCCTAGTAGGCCGTAGCTTTCTTTCTTTCTTACTTCCAACACCCTACCCCTGCACATCCCCAAGCTGCGTTGTTTCCTTGATATCCACGCCCCAGTAGCGCGTAGCTTTCTCTCTGCTTTACCCCTACACCAGCATGGCCTTAACTGCAGCACGCAGCAAGCCCTCTGCCAACCCTGCAACCCTGTTGAGAGCCACAGCCTACGTCCGAGCCAGGCCGTGCGTCTCAATTCCAGGGGGACAGCACGGCATCATGGGCACAAGCAGACATTGAGTAGAGCCATCAAACAAAGCAGGCAGATGGCAACAACATTCACAAATCCCTGGTCCTTAGAATTAAATTAAATATTATAACTTAAATCTGATCCCAGGGCCCACTCCAGCCTGTTCCCACCATGGACTGCGACGTGTTGAGCACCAGGCCCGACAGCAGCAGCGTCGACGAAGCGGTGATGCACATGCCCAGCATGATCCCAAAGCTGCAGGGCGCAAGGGAGGTGGAGGGTGGAGGGTGAGGTGTGTGTGGGGGTTATGTTTAGGGAACAAGGAGCAGGCTGGGGCAGCGTCCAGCAGGCAGCGCTGATGCACATCCCCAGCATGATACCGAAGCTGCAGGTGCAAGAAAGGTGAAGGGTTAAGGTTTGCAGGGGCAGAGGGGGGGGGGGGGAGGGGCGTTCAGGGAGGGGACAAGGGGACGTGAAGGGATGTTTGGGGACATGAGGGGAGGGGAGGGGAGGGGAGGGGAGGGGAGGGGTTAGGATTTGCAGGGGGCAGAGGGGGGGTGGAGGGGACGGTCAGAGAGCCGGGGGGGGGGATGAAGGCGGCATGGAAGGCAGAGATGCGTGACACACATGCCGAGCAGGATGGCGAAACTGCAACAGCGAGGGGTGGATAGGGCAATCTATTTGGGGCCATGTTTGGTGCTCAGGGAGGGGGCTGGTGCAGCGTTGAGGCAGCGGTGATGCACACACCTAGCATGATGTAGAAAATGCAAGGGGGGTCCTCCACTGGTTGGGACCCCAAATTGGAGGCGCTTGGAGGCGAATAGAGGCGCTAAATGGCGAATAGAGGCGTTTGGATGCGCTTGGAGGCACTGTTGCGCCCTTACCAGTAGGACGGAGGCTTACAGCTTGAGTTTCAGTTGAAGGGGGAAGAAGAGCGTTTGGGGGAAAGGGAGGGGTTGGGGCAGCGTACAGTCGTAGCGGATGCTAGTGCCCAGAATGATGCTCTAAATGGGACGGTAAGGGAGGTTTAGTAGGGTTCAGGGTTTAGGGGATGCATGTTGGGGGAGCATCGAGCTGGGGCTATGGCCGCATTGAGGCCGTGTGGAGACCAGTGCAAAATAAGATTTCAAATCGGCGAATGCCAGGTAGGCAGGTTACAGGACACAGTTTTGTGTGTGGGGGGGGGGGGGGGCGGTGTTTGATATGCAGGGAGGGGGGCAGGGAGCATCCAGGCCCATTGGATGCCAGTGCCCTGCATTTTGTCGACATTGCAGGGGTAAGAGTGGTATGTGAGGGCAGGTGGGTGTGTGGGGCAGCGTAATGGGAGCAGGGAGGGGTGAGACAGCGCTCAGGGCCGGGGAGGAGCAACAGAACCAGTGTTGAGCAATTATGGCGGGTGTACAAATAACGGTGCATTTACACCGTACAAACACAAAGCGTTTACGGGTCTCCGAACCTTAAAAGTGTGAAAAACGAAGCATAGGGTGGCAAGCCAAATTTAGCAGCGTTTTGTAAGCAACACCGCGAAAAGAGGATGCATCAGATGATCGGAAATACCGAAAGGGACCCGGCTCACTCGGCCCAGGCCTGTAATTTTACGGTTTAACGGTGATGTGCATGTAGTTTTACGGTTACACACCTGTAATTGACGGTTTTACGTTTTTATGCCTCTGAGATGACTGTAATTTACCGCATCCAATATACGGTACCGTAATTACGGCGTCAGTGAAATTTGGCATGCAAATTACACCGTAAAATAAAACCATAATAACACCGCAACCGTAATTGCCCAACACTGAACATAACATCTGTACCGTTCAACACTTCAACCATCAACACACGATGCAAGCGGGATAATTCAAACCACGTTTGCGAGTGTATCCCCACCATCATCAGAGCATAATGTGAGGCTCATTCAACACCACATATATCGTCGCCGTCAGAGCAGGACGCGTCAGCATAGTTCAAATGCCTGCACTGCCAGCAGATCAGGATGCACTGGTAAAACTTTGAAACAACATCCCTAGGGCCCATGGTAGTACAATCCAGCTGAATCTGTGCCGTATTGCGCCGTATCGTGCTACCATGCTAGAGCCAGCAGGGCTTGATGTACACGTAAACAATTCAAATCGATATCTACACCCGCCCGCCATAAGAGAAAAAGTCATGTGAACACACACACACCTGAGCTTCAGATTTGCCCCGAAGAATTTCCTGGGGTGCAGGCAGGGGGGCAGGGTAGGCTGGCATCAGTTTCGGAACGGAGCAAGCAGTCGGGACCGAGCTTGCATGCAAGGACAGGGCAGGCCCGTGGGTAAGCACCGGAATCAGCTGCGCAAGGGGTATATACCAGGGGGGGGGGGCAACCAGCGGTTCCGGGGCGATTTTTGGTGAGGCGTGTGCTTTTGCAAAATTGAAGTTAGGAAATGACAGATCTTATTATTTGGAGCAGGGGTATATATACTCGGGAGCCAACAGATGCAACTCCTTGCTAGGTGAGATGTGCAAGGAAGCAGGGGTCAGCAGCACAGACACCCCATCCATGCAGGGTTTGTGCGGCCTGCATGGACATAACGTCGCGATCTGGTCCGAGGCACGCCCCGCACAACCAGTGGCGTGCGATGCCCTGCAGAAAGATACCGAGTCGGAATGATAACTACGCCCGGCGGGGGGGGGTGAAAGGTTAAGGAAAGAGTGCTGGGGCAAATGTTACCCAGAGGACGTACCCGATACCGTTACCGTACAAAACATTGAGGTGTGCTGCAAATCCGAAATGCATGATCCCCTTGCCGTGTGGGGGCCGGGAACACACCGGGACAGCAACACTTGCAATAGCTTGACATTGCAACCGCCTGTAGTCTAATCAGTATCGAATTATAATACCGGTATCCCAATCATGATGCATTTTGGATCATGGAGAAGTTTCCCAGCACTGTGTCCGACTACTATGATGGATATGTGCTGGTCGGTGCAACACTGCATCTGCAAACATGAAAAACTTATAACCCCTAGATTCCGAAACCAGACCGTTATCCTCAACAATACGGTAGGCCTTAACACAGCTTGCGATGTGTTTCTTCCCAAACTCACCCGGCAACCCTGATGAGCTGCATTTGCTGCAAACGCTCAAATGCATATAATTCCCTGGCGGTGCATTCCTCCATCTGAGACCTGTTGTCCCATCACCACCCTTTTCTGTCCTCACCCAACCAGGATGATGGGTGAGAAGATGACGAAAACCAATGTGACCAAGAAGCCCAGTACAACAGCGGCCATGATACCTATCAGGCAGGGCAGCAACGGGGTTCAGGTATAAGGTTGAGGCCTGGGAGAGGAGGGTTGAAATAAGACTTAGGAGACTATCAGACCAGCTTGGCCATGAAGCGCAGTAAGGCAGCGGCCGTCACATTTGCACGCAGGCACAAATCAGAAGGCCTTTGGGGAAGTGCATAGACTGCATACCGATATTTGGGGAAGTGCATAGACTGCATACCGATATTTGGGGAAGTGCATAGACTGCATACCGATATTTGGGGAAGTGCATAGACTGCATACCGATATTTGGGGAAGTGCATAGACTGCATACCGATATTTGGGGAAGTGCATAGACTGCATACCGATATTTGGGGAAGTGCATAGACTGCATACCGATATTTGGGGAAGTGCATAGACTGCATACCGATATTTGGGGAAGTGCATAGACTGCATACCGATATTTGGGGAAGTGCATAGACTGCATACCGATATTTGGGGAAGTGCATAGACTGCATACCGATATTTGGGGAAGTGCATAGACTGCATACCGATATTTGGGGAAGTGCATAGACTGCATACCGATATTTGGGGAAGTGCATAGACTGCATACCGATATTTCCATCAGGGTATTTCGATACGCAGTGCATACGAAATAGGCGTGAGGCCACCACAGGGACCATGTGTTCAAAGCCTTGCCCGGCTGGTGACCTGAGCAGCAAGGCTTGCTGCACCAGGCCCCCGCGTTCTAAGGCCATGTTGCAGCTGAATTGTAGCCCAAGCGCCCTTATCTTAAACAGTGAACCGCTCGACCCTTGAAGGCATCGCGAGCAATCTCCCCCTTGCAACATACATCCTACGCATGATCCATTCTATTCCACAGTCTACATTCTGCCTCAGGCCGCTGGCTCGGAGCTGGCTGCTGCGGCCTCCAATCCAAGAGGGAGCTACAAGAACCCACCGTTTTTGAAAGCCTGCATGCGTGAAACAGCCAATTTGGAGGGCATATCCGAAATAATACAGTTAAGTGGGGGGGAAAACGCTCCAGGGGTGGACGCAAAATGATAATCAATAACAGTCTTGCAGGACAGGGTCTGCCAGGCAATGATGTTGTGCCGCCCCCAAAATGTAGCAGCATGCAATGCTATTGCGGTACACATGTACGGTCATCTCACCGTTGCAGCCGCGTCATCTTCCTCTCCACTGCGCAGACGGGCAAACACATTAGCAAAGGTCAGCGGTGTCAACGTAGATGCCATGCAGCAAATCATGCGCCATGCAGGCACCTAACCTCGCCAAGTGGCCTGCCAATTCGGCCGATCCACACAGTTTTGAACTTTTCTGAGAAGCTACGTACCCCGATCCCACTTACCCCCACGTCAGCTTTAAGCCAGCGATAGCCTGCAGGAAAATGGTGCCGTGCACTGTCAGTACGAGCTTTAGCATTGCATGGCTGTCCTAGAAGATGCTTCAGGACTACATGGCCATGCTAGCAGGAGCTTCTGCACTGCATGGCCGACCTCAGCTCCACCTTGCAAAAGTTGAACATCATGCAGGCGAAATGCAGTTTCGACCGCATGCATGCCCGTCATGCAATTTTTTACCGCATGCACCCGATCTCACCGGTGCCAGCCAATTTATTGTCGGCACTACGAGAGCTAGGTACGTGCATGAAATTATCTGGAGTTGGACATGTGCGAGGAAGGTGGAGATCGTCAGCGCAAGTTATGGGACGTGTCTGTTTGGAGTGGTTAGCGGCGCTTTCCATAAATGCGAGAGGCTTATGAGGGCTGTCCGCAGTGATCCTTTGGTGCACATGATGGGTGCATGAGCTACATCCCTGCAGCGAGTATTTAAGCACGTGTGTTGCCTACATATCCACGACGATACGTCTCTAAACGGCAAAGCAGGTATTGAATTGTTTCGCTAGTACTGGCTAACTACTCGGCCTGCGGGGCTTACAAAATGAATGATCCAAGCGATCCAGGAGATGATCCGCCAATGCATCCTGTTTGAATTATGTCGTGAACAGAGACTCTGGTCGGGAGAGAAAGAAGACTACAAGCTCTGGCTTTCGAATGAAGAATGAGTAAACACAGGTTGAAAGGACAGAGAGGCGTTTCAGCGTTTAAGATAGGAATGGTCCAAACAAAAGAAAGTAGGATAGAGAGAGGAGGATGGCAACAGACTGGCTACGAGCACAGAGTATGATAACCGGCAAACAGGCACAGTTACTTCGTATTTTCTGTTCTGGACTGAAGCATTCAGCCGAATGGGCGCGGGCGCGGGCGGGTAGCTACGAGACGGTAGCTACGAGACGACCGGGTGGAAGCTAGAGGACTCCCCACCCGAGGACTCCCGGACTCGCTCCCGGAGGAAGATTTCTTTTCTGATTCGCGTGATGCAGGTAAACAGGTCAGTAAAAGGTAATACCTGATGCTTATCAAATCTTGAACCTGAGGTACGAAGAGTAAGCCCATGATGTCAACAGAGATCTGGTGGCTCAAAACAGACTGCTCAGTTGCTCTAGTCTCTAGGCCCATGAAATCAAAAGGATATCAATGCTGAAAATGAAGGTCGGACATGGAATTCATGAGCTGGGATCCACAGCTCTTCCTACCCACCAGACTATTAATCAGCCCAGCCCATGGCACCCCCCTCCAATCCTTTGGAAGCCAAGGATGTGGCAGTCGGGGTTTTGGGTGCTGAGGTGGTCGTGATGCTGCCGAACGCACTGACCCTCTTGGAGGGCGTCATCATGGCAGCCAGCAGCTGTGCATCATCGTCATGGTCCGTCCGACCATGCAGTGCTGCATCATCCTCAGCATCAGACGCACCCCTATGTTGTGTCACGGTAGGTGTGATTGCCATGGCCGCATGGGTTCCATGCACGGCATCCTCATCAAGCCCATTTGCTTGAACATGTCGGTCCCCTCGTGGCGCCACGTCCGGCCCATGCCCCGAGTCATGCTCCCAACTCTCTGCAGCCATTCGGCCAGAATCAGAAGGATGATTGCGCCCCTCAGAGGGCCCGGAGGCATTGTCCAAGTGAGGCTTCTGCGCCCCGGGCGCCAACGGGATGAAGCTGAAATGTTCCAAGGCCGCAGGTGGGGTGCCTGCTGCCACCCCCGCAGACCGCAGGTCCTCTGCGTCCCCTCTCCGGCTAGCTGCAGCAGTGGCGGAAAAGGAAGCCTCGCTCAGCAACAAGGCTGCATTCCCACCGGCCAGCTGGTCGGTCAAACCTGACACGTCCACATCAGCGACCGAGGAGGAGGAGGAGCTACTGGCGACGGCGGGTTGGGCTGACACAGCGGGCTGTAGCAGCAGTAGCATCTCCTTATCTTGAGGTGCGGGTACAATGCCACCGCTCTTGCCTAGCCGCCGCTGCTGCAGATCTAGATCTGGCAGATCTTGGGGATCTGGATCCTGGCGTCTCCACTGCGAGGTAGATGTGCCCAGCCTACTGTCCCAATGCTTTGCGGGATGAGGGGAGGAGGCCGCCGCGGCCATGACTCCAGCATAAGCAGCCGCAGACCTTGCTGGGGAAGGTGTGGCTGATGCTGGGGCCCACAGCTGCTCCAGCTGCTGTTGCTGCCTCAGCTGCTCCTGCTGCGGTGGCCCTTGCTGCTGCGATGGGGAGGGCTGCCTCAGCTGCTCCTGCTGCTGTGGCTGCGAGAGGCGGCTGGCTGATCCCGGGGGCAACGGAGAGGGAGCAGGTGCCACCAGCTGTGCAGGTGCCCCGTCAGCATCAGCCGCCGCGGTGCTGGATGCCAAGTAGTACTGCAAGGACGTAGTGCCAGGCACCAGGGAATGCTGCCTCTGTACCTGCTGCTGCTGCTGTTGTTGCTGCTGTTGTTGCTGATTCTCCCTGGCCTGCTGCTGCTGTTGTTGTTGCTGCTGTTGCTGCTGTTGTTGCTGCTGTTGTTGCTGATTCTCCCTGGCCTGCTGCTGCTGTTGTTGTTGCTGCTGTTGCTGCTGTTGTTGCTGCTCCTTGGCCTGCTGCTGCTGTTCCCGTCTGTCGACTTGAAGCATACCTGAGACGGCCAGGTGGAGCGGGATGGAACCCGGGTGGCTGCCGGATGCTGGACCTTCGAGCTGCAAGAAGATGGGGGCGGACAGGGTGGAGCGGAGAATGGGGTGGGTCAAACATGTGGGTGAAGCAGTTGGGCCCAGCAGGTGGGTCAAACAGGTGGGTCAAACAAGTGGGTCAAACAGGTGGGTCTAACAGGTGGGTCAAACAAGTGGGTCAAACAGGTGGGTCAAACAGGTGGGTCAAAGAAGTGGGTCAAACAGGTGGGTCAAACAGGTGAGTCAAACATGTGGGTCAAACAAGTGGGTCAAACATGTGGGTCAAACAAGTGGGTCAAACAGGTGGGTCAAGCAGGTAAGTCAAACAGGTGGGTCAAACAGGTGGGTCAAACAGGTGGGTCAAACAAGTGGGTCAAACAGGTGGGTCAAACAGGTGGGTCAAACAAGTGGGTCAAACAGGTGAGTCAAACAGGTGAGTCAAGCAGGTGGGTCAAACAGGTGGGTCAAACAAGTGGGTCAAAACAGGTGGGTCAAACAGGTGGGTCAAACAGGTGGGTCAAACAGGTGGGTCAAACAAGAGGGCCAAACATGTGAGTCAAACAGGTGGGTCAATGCAGCCTTAGCGCTGTTTCAGCATCCCGAGGTACACGGGGCCCAGAATCCAACATGCCCCTCTATGCACCCACCTTGGCCATGGCTGCCATGAGCTGCCACTCGACCTCCTCCTTGCGCTGCATGAGGTGACGGTTGACGCCCGCCGAGGCCTCCACATCGCCCCGCAGCGCCGCCAGCTGCGCCTCGCGTCGACGCAGCTCTGAGGATAGCTCATCCACGTGGTTGCTCAGCCCGGAGAGCTGCCCGGTCGCTGCTTGCTCCGAAACCTGCAAGCCACACCCATTCGCCCCCCTTAAAAACAACGGGTCGAGCACGTGCGCGTTGCGATGAGGGTGGAGCCCAGGCAGACTCATAGGCATGTCCGTAATGCTGCTCTAATGCAACAACACAACAACACTCCGCCGCAACAACACAACAACAACACAACACTCCGCTGCAACAACACAACAACACTCCGCTGCAACAACTCAATAACACTCCGCTACAACAACACAACAACACTCTGCCGCAACAACAAGACAAGTCAACAACACTCCGCTACAACAACACAACAACACTTCGCCGCAACAACAACAACACAACAACACTCCGCTACAACAACACAACAACACTCCGCCGCAACAACAACAACACAACAACACTCCGCTGCAGGAACACAACAACACTCCGCTGCAGCAACACAACAACACTCCGCCGCAACAACACAACAACACTTCGCCGCAACAACACAACAACACTCCGCTGCAGCAACACAACAACACTCCGCTGCAGCAACACAACAACACTCCGCTGCAACAACAACAACACAACAACACTCTGCTGCAGCAACACAACAACACTCCGCTACAACAACACAACAACACTCCGCCGCAACAACACAATAACACTCCGCCGCAACAACAACAACACAACAACACTCCGCTGCAACAACAAAACAAGTCAACAACACTCCGCTGCAACAACACAACAACACTCCGCTGCAACAACACAACAACACTCCGCCGCAACAACACAACAACACTTTGCCGCAACAACAACAACACAACAACACTCCACTGCAACAACAAGACAAGTCAACAACACTCCGCTGCAACAACACTCCGCCGCAACAACACAACAACACTCCGCTACAACAACACAACAACACTCCGCTGCAACAACACAATAACACTCCGCCGCAACAACAACAACACAACAACACTCCGCTGCAACAACAAAACAAGTCAACAACACTCCGCCGCAACAACACAACAACACTTTGCCGCAACAACAACAACACAACAACACTCCACTGCAACAACAAGACAAGTCAACAACACTCCGCTACAACAACACTCCGCCGCAACAACACAACAACACTCCGCTACAACAACACAACAACACTTTGCCGCAACAACAACAACACAACAACACTCCGCTAGAACATCACAACAACACTCCGCTACAACAACACAACAACACTCCGCCGCAACAACAACAACACAACAACACTCCGCTGCAGGAACACAACAACACTCCGCTGCAGCAACACAACAACACTCCGCCGCAACAACACAACAACACTTCGCCGCAACAACACAACAACACTCCGCTGCAGCAACACAACAACACTCCGCTGCAGCAACACAACAATACTCCGCTGCAACAACAACAACACAACAACACAGCAACACTCTGCTGCGGCAACACAACAACACTCCGCTACAACAACACAACAACACTCCGCCGCAACAACACAACAACACAACAACACTCCGCTGCAACAACACAATAACACTCCGCCGCAACAACAACAACACAACAACACTCCGCTGCAACAACAAAACAAGTCAACAACACTCCGCCGCAACAACACAACAACACTCCGCCGCAACAACACAACAACACTCCGCTGCAGCAACACAACAACAGTTTGCTGCAACAACACAACAACACTCCGCCGCAACAACACCACAACACTCCGCCTGCCACACATGTGAATCCTGGGTTTAAAACCACACCTCGCTGTCCACCTTGACGGAGGTGTGTCAAGTCTCCTCCCGCCCCCCCCAAGCCTCCCCAAATCCACCTGCACCCTCAGCAGCACATCCTTCACCTCATAAAACCACGCCCTAACTCTTCCTTCTGGATCTGGTCCTGACACACACCGGGTCCCCGGATCCTGGTCTTCCTAACCCTAACCGTAAACCCTATAACCCTCCTTCTGGATCTGGTCCTGACGTACACTGGGTTTCTGGATCCTGGTATTCCCACCCTAACCCTGACCCCTAGAACCCTCCTTCTGGATCTGGTCCTGACACACACTGGGTCCCCGGATCCTGGTCTTCCCTCATTGCTTCGTGCACTCTTGCCCTCAAGAACCAAGCTCTCAATCATCCTCCGGAACGTGGCCCTCACCTTCCCCCCCAGAACCTATCCCACAGAACCTTCTTCCCATAACCTATCCCACAGAACCGCCCGCGCCCGCCGTGGAGCCTCCTCCTCACCCAACGCTCTGTGCACTCCTGCCGCATTGCCGCCACGTTGTCCTGAAGCACGCGCCGCTCAGCGGAGACGGCCTCCAGCTGCTGCCTGAGCTCCTCACTGGAGCGCCCTCTAGCATCCGCATCGCCCTCGGCCCTGCGGCGGAGAGAGAGTGGGGAAAGCGGGCCATTGGCAAAAAAGAAAATCAGAGGATAATGGCCCCAGGTGATGAAGATTCAGGGACATGGCCTCCAGCTGCAGCCTGAGCACCTCACTTCAGCTCCCGCTACCATCCGCATCGCCCTCGGCCCTGCGGCGGAGAGAGAGTGGGGAAAGCGGGCCATGGGCAAAATATAAAATGAGAGGGTATCGGCCCCCGGTGATGAAGATTCAGGGACATGGCCTCCAGTGGCTGCCTGAGCACCTCACTCGAGCGCCCAATAGCGTCCGCATCACCCTCGGCCCTGTGGCGGGGAGAGAGTGGGGGGAATGGACCATGGGTCAAATAGAGCATCAGAGGGTAATGGCCGCGATGAAGATGCAGGGACACAGCTTCCAGTGGCTGCATGAGCTCCTAACTCAAGCGCCTGCTAGCATCCACATCGCCCTCGGCCCTGCGACGGAGAGAGTGGGGAAAGTGGGCCATGGGTCAAATTCAAAATCAGAGGGCATCGGCCGGGATGAAGATTCAGGGATACGGCCTCCAGTGGCTCCTTCTGAACACCTCGCTGCACTACCCACAAGCAGCCGCATCGCTTTCCGCCCTAAGACAGGGGGGTCACGTGGCCCCGTGCTTAAGGCCGGCGTACACCGCATATTTCACAGTTACACGTGTATGCTGCGTATAAGCGTATATGCCGCACACGTATACGGGGACATGGTCCATAAAATGGTCCAATGGTCCATGGTCCATAAAATAGGTGCTCATTGGCATTTCCGCTCCATGCTTCGGATTCAGAGAGAAAGCCTCCAGCTACTGCCTAGGTTTAGGGTTAAGGGTTTTGTGCTTAAGATCCAGAGAGAGGGCCTCCAGCTACTGCCTGAGCGCCGCACTGGAGCCCCCGCTTGCAGCCTCCTGGCCCTGGGCCTGAAGGCCACAGGGGGGGGGGGGGTGGGCACAAGGGTTCAGATATGCACTGCCTGAGATTTTGCGACACTTGGCCCCTCGGTGAGACCTAGCCATGGGATGGACTCTGTACCTCCTGTGTTTACTGTGCCTGGTCCTTTGACATGTGGGTCCATGCGTGAAAATGTGCCTGCATCTCATCATTGCAACTCAATCAGAGGTAGCCATGTTAACAAACACGCAACATGCACACACACACTCGCACACCTTTCACCTGGCCTCCGCAGCCTCTGCCAGCATTCCCTCTAGAGCCTGGGAAGGGGGTAAAGGTCCCTGCTCTAGGCCCCTCCAGACTCCTGTTGGCCCCGCGGGCCATTCACCGTCACCACATCATTCCCATCCAAGCTTTCACCCCCCCTTCCCACCTCCGCCTGGCCTCCACAGCCTCTGCCAGGAGCCCCTCCAGCTCCGCCTCCCTTGCCCTCACAGCGCCCAGGTAGTCCTCCAGGTCAGATTGTTGCGCACGCATTACCTGAATAGGGGAGGGAGGGAGGCGGATAAACAAACGGCTTTTGAGGGAGGTCCTGCAGTTCGACAGGTGTAATGCTGCAGAGCCCAGCAGGTAGTCCTCCAGGTCAGAGTGCAGCCAGCACATTCCCTGGAAGGGCGGAGATGGAGGCAGATTAAAGCGTGGACCATCTGAGGGGTCATAAATTCATGTCCTTGGCATGCATCAGCTGGGAGGGAGGAGATGGAGGCAGATTCGCATGAGACATTCCCAGGGTGTAGCAGTGTAGATAGAATGATGGCGCGTCTAGCGTCAAACTGTTGCACACGTTTCGTCTTGGAGGGAGGTGTGGCAGATCAGCAGATGTATACATAAGTATTTTAGGGGTTATGTATTGCCCAAGTAGTCAAGGAGGTCACACGGATCTGCCCCTATCCGGATCTACCCCCGCCTAGGTCTATCCTAACTCGGGTCTGCTTCTACCTGGATCTGCTTCACCTGGATCACCTCTCATCCGGATCTGCCCCTGCCAAGATCTGGGCTCTCCTGGAAATCCCACCACTGGAATCCGCTCCCATTGGGATCTTCTCCCACCTGGATCTGCTCCCGTTGGGACCTGCTCCCACCTGGATCTGCTCCCGTTGGGATGATCCCACCTGGATCTGATCTCATTGGGACCTGCTCCCACCTGGATGTGCTCCCGTTGGGATGATCCCACCTGGATCTGCTCTCATTGGGACCTGCTCCCACCTGGATCTGCTCCCGTTGGGATGATCCCACCTGGATCTGCTCCCGTTGGGATGATCCCACCTGGATCTACTCTCATTGGGACCTGCTCCCACCTGGATCTGCTCCCATTGGGATGATCCCACCTGGATCTGATCTCATTGGGACCTGCTCCCACCTGGATCTGCTCCCATTGGGATATACTCCTACCTGGATCTGCTCCCAGCTGGATATACTCCTACCTGGATCTGCTCCCAGCTGGATATACTCCTACCTGGATCTGCTCCCAGCTGGATATACTCCTACCTGGATCTGCTCCCAGCTGGATATACTCCTACCTGGATCTGCTCCCAGCTGGATCTGCTCCTACCTGGATCCGCCCCCATTTGGATATCCCCCCCACCTGGATCTGCTCTCACCTGGATCTGCTCCCACCTGAATCTGCTCCCACCTGGATCTGCACCCACCTGGATCTGCTCCCACCTGGATCTGCTACCACCTGGATCTTCTCCCACCTGGATCTGCTCCTACCTGGATCTGCACCCACCTGGATCTGCTCCTACCTGGATCTGCTCCTACCTGGATCTGCTCCTACCTGGATCTGCTCCCACCTGGATCTGCTCCTACCTGGATCTGCTCCCACCTGGATCTGCTCCCACCTGGATCTGCTCCCACCTGGATCCGGTCCCACCTGTATCTGCTCCTACCTGGATCTTCTCCCACCTGGACCCGCTCCCACACGGACCAGCAGTCCCTGGAGGAACTCGCCTGCTCTCAACTAGATTGTTGCGTATCAAGGTGGATGAGTTCCTTCAGAGTCTGCGGATCCAACCATACCTGTTCATACCTGGATCTGGACCCTCCCGGATCTACTCCCACATGCATCTGCTCCCACCTGCCCCCCCCTCTGAATATGCCCTGGCCCATGCTCCCACCTGGATCCACCCCACCTGTATTTGTTCTTGGTGCTGGATATTCACAGCTTCAAGCTCCAGCTCCAGCTCCTCAGCGCGCTGCATCGCTTGCCGCACGCGCTCCTCAACGCCAGCCCGCACCTAGCAGCAGCAGCAGCAACAACAGCAATAAGGGCAGTATCAGCAGCAGGAGTGCCAGTGTCAGCAGCAGCAACCACAACGGCAGTGTCAGCAATAACAGCAGTGCCAAAGCCAGCAGCAGCAACCACAACGGCAGTGTCAGCAATAGCAGCAGCAACAGCAGCAGTGCCAATGCCAGCAGCAACAGGAGGAACAGCATCAGTGCCAGTGCCTGCACCCACAGTAGCAACAGCAAGAGCAGCAGCTAGGCGTCAGGGAGATCTCAGCAGTAACAGAGCATCAAAAACAAATGAAAAAGGCAGGTGAAGAGGCAAAGAGGAGGCAGAACCATGTTCTGGAGGGCTAGCTTCTTTGATTACCACCCGTTGTGGGAGCCCAGGCCTGCTAGACCATATGTAAGGAAGCTGCATGACCCGTGGCAGTGGCCCGTGTTGATTTGGCTTGATGACTGATGGCATGTCGAGATTGATGGAGTAATGAGTGACCTCGCCTCGTCCAACCACAAGAGTGATGAGTGAAATCAGTACCTCACCTCATCGAACCACGGGCCCCGCTGATGTTCTGCGGCCAGCTTGAGCCGCGCCCGCTCCTGAGGCGACCCGCAGCCGCGTCCGGAGAGAGCAGGGGGGGGGGCAAGCAGGGGGGGGGGGGGCAAGGTAGGAGTCGATCTTTAGCCACGTCAGAATCCCAGGGGACAGGCGGAAAAGGATCCGCGGCATAGAAGTAGCCCTTGCACTATTGGTTTCATTAGTGGCTGTTTGTTGATCCACGGGCTTGACCAGCCCCCAATAACACACACTTTCGTCTTCAAAGCGCCACACATCGACCGTGCTTCACCTGATTGGCTGCTGCTAGCTCTGCTTCCGTCCTCTTGAGGCTCATGAGGAACATCAGGTTGTCAGCTGTCAGCTTGGCTACCACCTGACCAGGGGCACAGCAAGTGATAAAAAATCTTCGAAAGGAGGTATTCGAAACGAGTTTTCAAATTTCAAACTAACACAGCATGAATAAATAAGTACCGTAGATCCGGTTTCACTCCGCTTTTACTTACTGATATTTTGAGTAAATTAGTAAGCTGGGGGGGGTCGGGACATGCCCAGGGCAGCGAACTTCGCATAGGATATGGAGATGAGGGACACATCATGGAAAGAGAGAAAGCTACACCCTAATAGGGCGTGCAGGTTAAGGAAACAACGCAGATGGGGGCCGTAGCCACATCTATGTCGTCACCAGCCGCGTCATGGAGAAAGCAGCGAACTTGGAGAGGATGAGTCAGGAGATGTTAGCAGCATAGGAGGCGGGGGCTGCATACAGGGACGTGAGTTCATTCCTGGGGTGCAACAATTTTTCGTGACCCAGCTACATGTCAGCTACCACCTGGCCTCTGGCAGAAGGCCCCGTTTGTGGCCAGCTACGCTGCTTAGGCCACCAGCCGTAGGCCGGTCCGGGTTAGGTCCCAATCAGGCGTTTGGCGGCCGCGGGGCGGCCTTTGGAAGCATACAAAAAGAAACACGGGGTGTAACGGGGCAGGATGGGATGAGGCCCATATCGTCCACAAAGTGGCAGGCGTGGCCGTGCAGAAGTGGTCAGACAAGGGCAGTTCAGATCCGGGATTGAAAAAAAGCCTCTGGGGCGCAGACGAGGATGCCCCCCCTCCCCTTGTCATTTGACGATAGGAGAGGGGGGGGCCGGTCGGTACAAGACAGAGAGGGGGGAGGGGGGGCATCAGCAGCAACGCGCTGTATCTGGACTAGGCTGAGTGGCTTTGGGGAGGAAAGGGGAGACGTCCTGCCCCCCCCTCCTCACTTATAGATGCCCCCCTGGTGCTACCCCTCACCTGCTGATGCCGCTCCGTGCTGGCCGTCGCCTTGGCCGCCTCAGCCTTCACGGCGTCCAGCGCAGCAACTGCTCGCTCGGCGGTCCCTGCTGCACCCTCACGCTCCTCATGCAGCGCCGCCATGCGGTCCGCCATGTGTGACATCTCGGCCTGGGCCTCAGCAGAGGCAAACTGTGCAGATTCCAGGTCATCCTCCCTGCCCAACAGGGGGGCGGGTTTAAGGTTTAGGGTGAAGCCCAGCAGAGAGGGTGCCTTTGGAAGGGGATGAGAAAAGGTGCACCGGTACAAGGGTGAGAAAATTTGCCAGTGGAGAAGGGTGAGAAAGGGCACATGTGAGACATCTCTGTCCCAGCCGCCACCTCACCTCAACCTTACCTCAGCTCTACCACCTCACCTCAGCCATAGATCAGCTCTACCACCCCACCTCTGCCTCAGCTCAGCCTGCAGTGCCCCAGCCTGCGTTTGTGCCTGGCCCAGCTGCAGCCTCAGAGCCTCTGCGTCGCGGCTGCAGGCAATGCGTTGCGCTTCCACGCTGCGCAGCCGCTCGCTGGTGGCATGCAGCTCGCGGTGGGTGGTCTCCAGGCCCTCCATCAGCTCCTCCTGGCTGCAATGGGGGGAGGGCAGTGTGCGCAGGATTGGAGGGTGAATCATGCCTGTGTACTTGTATGCGCAGGAGGGCAGGGAAGCATGACTGCGTGTGTACATGTGTGTGTGTGCGCAGCAGGGCAGGGCGGCGCGGCCGCGTGAGGCATGTGCCAGTGTGAGCTCTCCAGCCCCTCCATCAGCTCCTCCTGGCTACAATGGGGGGAGGGCAGTGTGCACAGGATGGGGGGAGGACGAAGCATGTGTGTGTGCGTGTACACAGGAGGGCAGGGAAGCAAGACTGCGGGTGTAGATATATATATCAGTATATGTGAGTGTGCTCTCCGGGCCCTCCATCAGCCCCTCCTGGCTGCAATAGGGGAAGGGCAGCGTGTGCAAGATAGAGGGAGGGGGGAGCATGTGTGTGTGTGTGCGTCAGGGCAGGGAAGCACGATCCCGTGAGGCATGTATATCTGAGTGCTCTCCAGGCCCTGTATCAGCTCTTCAAGGTTGTGGGGTTGTAAAGTAGAAGTGGGGGGGAAGGGGAAAGTTGAGGCATGCATGCGTGTGTGTGTGTGTGTGTACGAAGGAGGAAGGGGAAGTATGACTGTGATAGTGTGATGTATGTGCAGTGCTTACCAGCCCTGCGTCAGTTGCCCCCCGGCCCTGGCCAGGGGGGACATGCGCTAGCCAGGAGGGAAAGCAGGTCCATCCTCCCCTGCTGGTGCTTATCCACCCTCCTCACACACACACACACACACTCTCACACACACACCAGTGACACACCAAAAACATCACACACACAAACACACACCACAGAGCACTCTCTTTCTCTCTCACACACCCACACCCACACACACACAGCACAGCACTCACACACCACACACAAAGCACTCCCTCTCTCTCTCTCACACACACACACCACGCACACACACACACCTTTTGGAGGCGTACATCATGGAGCGCTGCCACTGCTGTGATGCCACTTGTAAAGCCTTCAGGTGCTCCGCCAGGACCTGCTCATGAAATCGTGTGAGGATCGGAAGTGAGGATCAGCAGAAGATGATTCAGTCTGAGTCTTTACGGTACCTGTATCGCAGCTTCTTTTTACCTAACTTGCCTTGCTTGACGCATATAGGGTTATAGCAATTGCAAAGCCTGCAGTTGCTCTGCCTGGACCTATTCACGTGAACATCACAAAGAACTGCTCAAATTGAGGGAGTCATTTCGGTACAGGTCCCGCAGCCTGTTCAAGTAAGTCTGACGCTCTTGATGCATTGAGGCTATAAGAGGTGGGAGGGAATCATCAGTGTCATTGCGGATTATTTTTGCCCCTCCAGGGCCTAAGCTGACTCAAGGCTGTGTGCAATGCAGAGAGCATGGAGCCCATCGGCTGCCAAGCAGCACTAGTTAGTAGTAGCAGCATGTGCAGACCCAACACGTATATAAATTGGAAATATTGGTCCTGCTTGCTCTGCCAAGCCTCTTCAGAAACGTGCATGGGTGGATGCCGTCACAGCAAACAACCGTGCATATGACTCATGCATGCGAGGCCCATACATGCAAGACCCATGCCCGCAAGACCCATGCATACATGCAGGGCCCATTCAAGCATGTAAGACCCACATCATCTTTATCGATGCTAGTGAGGTTCATGCATGCAAGACCCATGCATGTGAGATCTAAGCATGCAAGACCTGTGCATGCAAGACCCATGCATGTGAGATCTATGCATGCTGCGAGACCCATATCAGCCAGGCTTATGCACACTGGAACCATGCAAGCATGTGAGACCCACGAGAGACCCATGCAGACCTGAATATCCCGTTGGCTCTGCTTCAGCCCTTGAACGGATTTGAGGATCAGGCGCTTCTTTGTGGTAGCAGACACGACCTGTACATCAGGTTCCAGGGTTGCGTTCAGGATTGCGTAGGGTTCAGGGTTGCTTACGAGACCTGCACATCAGGCCACATGAGGGCATCTTGAACATTCCCCCCAGACGTAGGTCCATGGCGATACCCTCCCATAGTATCTGCGTAGGTTGAAAGGGTTCAAAGGGATCCTACGGAAAATTCGAGGGCCTGGGTCTACTGCATGCTTTCTCCTGCTGGCAGTTGCACCCAACATTATTTTAGCGTGTTTGAGCTACACTTCCTCCCTTCAGGTGCAACTCAGCCCACCGCCAGGAGGGCTTGGTGCTGCATGCCCTGTTGCTTTGTCCGCCAGCTGTATTCCATTCAAGGTTTGGTCCTAGCTGGCCACAGTGGTGGCTGCCTGGTCTCCTTCCAAAGCTGGTAGGCTGCATGCTCTCTCCCTCGCTTGACAGTCATGCGCACCTTGTCCACCGGGTCTGGTCCAAAAGCTTGCATGCAGAGATCCACGGCCTCCTCCAGACCTTTGACTGTGCCAAACAGCTCGATCCAAACATCTTGTCCTGACTCATCCTGGCGCTTTGGGCGTGTGGGAGTGCCCTGGGTTGTCATTGGAATATTCAATACGAGTCAACAGAAGTATGGCACATGTCCGGTACGAACACCCGACACAGAATCTGATTTGCAAGGAAAGGACGTCCAAAAACGAAAACTTGTTAAGTCCTTTTTGCGAATGAGCTCGGTGGCATGGGTTTCAAAAAGTTTGTCCGATCCCACACTTCCTGGGCGCATCGACGTGTCGTCACCACCATCCGCCGGATGGCATCCCGCATTGGACGAAGCACCGACACCCGTTCCGCATACCTCACCTCCACGCCACGGCGCTGTCTCTCTTTTTGTAGCCAGCACCATTCATGATGGCCCTCTCTTCGTCCCGCCACCATGCCTGCCATCACCACCCGCACACGACACTTCCAGGTACTCTCATCGCCCCTCGCATCCGGATCAGCAGACAGCGCGTTTACATTCCAACAGCGACAGCTACAACGCTGCACCCCCACCTACGTCACCACGAGGGAAACGAGGCCCCGCCCCCGCCCTCCCTGGACCTCCTCAGTGCATGGCTGCGCGAGCAAGGCGGGGCCCTCAAGGGCATGGAGCTGCGCGACTGTGTCATGGGCACCCCCACCGATGATTCCTCGCCCATCATCGTCCGCGGAGTGGCTGCATCTTCCGCGCTACCTGCCTCCTCAACCCTCATGAGCGTGCCGCTGCGCTGCACTGTCAGAGATACGGAGTGCCCTGCACCCTACCCTGGGGCCCCCTGGAACATCTCCATGGTGAGATTTAAATTGCATTAGTGACAGTCCTGGGCAAGAGTAAATTCAGGATTTTGAACTGTCCGTGAAACAGAGTGCCCCGCACCCTACGGTACCCTGGGGCCCCCTCGAACATCTTTATGGTGAGATTTGAAACGCAAAGGGTGGAAGTCCTGGGCCAGAATGCAGTGGGAAATTGTGCATTGTCAGAGATACGGAGTGCCCAGCGCCCTGCCTCAGGTCCTCCAGGAGCTAGGCCCCCTGGAACGACTGTATGGTGTGAGTGCCTTAGTGAGGTCCACGACCGGATATGTGGAGAGCCCCCTGGGAGGGCTGTTCGAGCCTGGAACATGCAGATAGGTCAATGCCGTTAGACCTCTGGGCCATGCACAAGAAGGCTCGGCTGCATGGGTAGGTGTGCTGCACGGTCAGGTACATTGTCCTGCACCCTTCCTTGGGGCTTCTTGGAACAAGGCCATGGTGAGATGAACAAAGGGGGGGGGGGGATATTTCCTGGGGAGCCAGGAAGCAGTGCGCAGTTGTGCACCGTCAGTGACGCTGGGTGCCCCACCCTAACCCGGTGGGCTGCCTGGAACCTATGTATGGTGGTGTGGTGGGCTAAAGATCCACACCTTTGGCAGCCCAGCCGTGTACAAGGGCAAGCTGTTGGAGTGCCAAATGTTCCACCTGGGGGCTCTCTGCAATATTTCCATTTGGTAGGGGGCTATATTGTGGGGGCGATGTACAAGGATAGACTATCAGAGTCACCTTGAATGCTCCATGTCCTGCCTGGGGGCTCCCTTGAACATGTCTTTGGTGGAATGACGGTATACTGCGAGGGCTTACCGGAGGTGTGGGAACACCCAGGGAGGTTTGGGAACACCCAGGGAGGTGTGGGAACACCCAGGGAGGTGTGGGAACACCCAGGGAGGTGTGGGAACACCCAGGGAGGTGTGGGAACACCCAGGGAGGTGTGGGAACACCCAGGGAGGTGTGGGAACACCCAGGGATGGTGTTATTGTAGCTTTTGAGTGAAGACCTCCCATTTCGTGGTTGGATGCTTCCTGTTCCGGTATCCATCCCTTCTGATCCATATTTCTCAGCAGACCTTGTGCGCTCGGGCATTCAATACTGGAACAGGTGTCCTGCAGCTCTTGGCCCCCCTCTGTGCTTTCTCAGACTGGCATGCGGTGTGCCCGGTAATTAGACCATACCGGCACCCTAATAGCGTTCATTGTTTGTGTGTGTGTGTCCCTCCTCTGAAGCCAGGCTGTGCTTGCCACTATGCCCCTCTCTGTGCTTTCTCAGACTGGCATGTGGTATGCCCGGTAATAAGATCAGACCTTAAGTGCGTTCAGCTTGTGTCAGGTGTGTGTGTCCCTCCTCTGAAGCCAGGCGGTGTGTGCCAATATGCTCTTCTCTCAAGTCAAGCTGTGTGTGCCAATATGCCCTCCTCTGCACTCTAGGCTGTTTTTCTGCTGGATGAGGTAGCACGTCACCACCAGTGGCAACAGCAACAACAGCAGAAGCAGCAGGAGCAGCAAGGCTTGTTGGATGCAGCCGCACCAGGCGCACCGGGCGGCAGCCTCGGTCCCGCGAGACGCGATAGCGTGTGGTGGCCATACCTGGCCTCGCTCCCCGGCATCGCCTCCGGCTGCCCTCTGCTGTTTGACGCAGGGCAGCTGGCAGACGTGCAGCACGGGCCTGCGATAGATTCCATCGCATCGTACCAGGCGTTCGCACGGGAGGCGCACGCGGAGTGGACCAAAGCTCGGGAAGAGGAAAACGACACAGGTGACTGAGACCTTGAAACCCTTCTACTGTTGTCGGTTGTGTGTCTCTCCCTTAACACTGAGCCCTGGACACTAAACAGCTCCGGTGACTGAATCCTTGAAAACCTTCTACTGTTGTCGATTGTGTGTCTCTCCCTTAACACTGAGCCCTGGACACTAAAGTCTTAACAGCACCAGTGGCTGAAACCTTGAAACCCCTCAACTGTTGCCGGTAGTGCGCTTATTTCTTAACGCTGCGCCCTATACCCTAAGCCCTAAACCCTAAGCCCTAAACCTAAACCCTTCAACTGTTACCAGTATTGCGCTCATCCCTTCACGATGAGGTACCTGGTGATGTATTCTCAGTCTTACAGAGCATCACATATTCACATCAGGTTGAGAGATCGAACCTGCCACACGATCATCTTTCTCCCCCTGTCTACATCACCGGGTCCCATGTTCCTGCCCCTCACATAGGAGGGTAGCATGAGTGCACCGTGGCTGGTCCTGGCTGTGCATGGTAGCTGGAATTGAGCTGAGTCATTCTCTACCAGCCCCACGCGGCCGAGCGTTCAGCAGGGCCTAGCGGGTATGCACCGTTCTAATCATGTTCACATAAGATATAAGATGCATGGAGTATGTACCCGCAAACCGGTACGAGCAAGAACAATCTTCACCCGCTTGCTTCCTCAGGGTTGTTCCTTAAATTCTTCACCCGCTTGCCCCCTCAGGGTTGCCCCCTGCTGCCGCCTGGACGGACTTCTGCTGGGCTCTCCATATGGTGCAGTCCCGGAGCATCCGACTGGCTGTCAAGGGCTGCAAGGCCATGATCCCAGGTGAGAACAGGCCAGGATATTTTGCCCTAAAATTTTGTGTCTAGCATTGTTATAAGCAGGGGGATATTAGCACTTAAGCCTGAGGTCACAGCAGGCTAGGGTCAGGGGGCTGCAAGGCCATGATCTCAGGTGTGGACTGGGCAGTTTTTATTATAGCCTTTTCAGCCTTTTAACTTTTATCATTTGTAGCATTGTGGCCAGCACTTTCAGCCCAATGTCACAGCCAGTTACGGTCAGGAGGCTGCAAGGCCATGATCGCATGCGAGGCGACACAGATTGGGCTGCTGTGGTGGGTGTGACGGTGTGGACTCTGCCCTACTCGGGCCCTGCTCAAGAGTGACCAGGCAGCATGCACAAGCAACAGACTGAGCAACAGAAACACGCTAAATAAGGATGCCTGATTGTTCATGTTAATCATGTGGACATGCTCCAGCTCGTAGAGCGCAACAAATCGGACCGTGTCAGCCTGGAAAAGTATCCTCCTGTCTATGACCAACCTCTAGCGATAAAAACTCCTGAGTGCAATAGGTAGGTGCCCCTGTGATCCAATAGGTAGGTGCCCCTGTGATCCAATAGGTAGGTGCCCCTGTGATCCAATAGGTAGGTGCCCCTGTGATCCAATAGGTAGGTGCCCCTGTGATCGAATAGGTAGGTGCCCCTGTGATCCAATAGGTAGGTGCCCCTGTGATCCAATAGGTAGGTGCCCCTGTGATCCAATAGGTAGGTGCCCCTGTGATCCAATAGGTAGGTGCCCCTGTGATCCAATTTCAGATGTGTGCCTGTCTCCCTCGGACATTGTCACGACTTTCGAAGAAGTGGAATTTACTATCCTAGGCCAAAGCTGGAACCAGGGTTCAGAAGCTGACTAGACCCTGACCCTTGCTTTTGTAACTGATGCCCTGTTATCCTTATGCCTTCAGGAGTGCACATGTTGTTGTTGCTTTGCCCGCCTGAAAACAGATAAATTTGGTCTTGTCGTTGATCCTGAATTCAGTGTAACGCAACATATTGATGGTGTAATGTTATAAGGAGTGCACCTGTTGCTGCTACTTTGCCCGCCTCATGTTGTAAGGAGTGCACCTGTTGCTGCTACTTTGCCCGCCTCATGTTGTAAGGAGTGCACCTGTTGCTGCTACTTTGCCCGCCTCATGTTGTAAGGAGTGCACCTGTTGCTGCTGCTTTGCCTGCCTCATGTTGTAAGGAGTGCACCTGTTGCTGCTACTTTGCCCGCCTCATGTTGTAAGGAGTGCACCTGTTGCTGCTGCTTTGCCCGCCTCATGTTGTAGGGAGTGCACCTGTTGCTGCTGCTTTGCCCGCCTCATGTTGTAAGGAGTGCACCTGTTGCTGCTGCTTTGCCCGCCTCATGTTGTAAGGAGTGCACCTGTTGCTGCTGCTTTGCCCGCCTCATGTTGTAAGGAGTGCAATTTCTTGTTAGATGCTCTGTCCGCTTCATGTTGTAAGGAGTGCACCTGTTGCTGCTGCTTTGCCCGCCTCATGTTGTAAGGAGTGCACCTGCTGCTGCTGCTTTGCCCGCATCATGTTGTAAGGAGTGCACACGTTGCTGCTACTTTGCCCGCCTCATGTTGTAAGGAGTGCACCTGTTGCTGCTGCTTTGCCCGCCTCATGTTGTAAGGAGTGCACATGTTGCTGCTGCTTTGCCCGCCTCATGTTGTTAGGAGTGCACCTGTTGCTGCTGCTTTGCCCGCCTCATGTTGTAAGGATTGCACCTGTTACTGCTGCTTTGCCCGCCTCATGTAGTTAGGAGTGCAATGTCTTGTTACATGTTCTGTCTGCTTCATGTTGTAAGGAGTGCACCTGTTGCTGCTGCTTTGCCCGCCTCATGTTGTAAGGAGTGCACCTGTTGCTGCTGCTTTGCCCGCCTCATGTTGTAAGGAGTGCACATGTTGCTGTTGCTTTGCCCGCCTCATGTTGTAAGGAGTGCACCTGTTGCTGCTGCTTTGCCCGCCTCATGTTGTAAGGAGTGCACCTGTTACTGCTGCTTTGCCCGCCTCATGTTGTTAGGAGTGCAATGTCTTGTTACATGTTCTGTCCGCTTCATGTTGTAAGGAGTGCACCTGTTGCTGCTGCTTTGCCCGCCTCATGTTGTAAGGAGTGCACCTGTTGCTGCTGCTTTGCCCGCCTCATGTTGAAAGGAGTGCACTTGTTGCTGATGCTTTGCCCGCCTCATGTTGTAAGGAGTGCACATGTTGCTGCTGCTTTGCCCGCCTCATGTTGTAAGGAGTGCAATTTCTTGTTAGATGTTCTGTCCGCTTCATGTTGTAAGGAGTGCACACGTTGCTGCTACTTTGCTCGCCTCATGTTGTTAGGAGTGCAATTTCTTGTTACATGTTCTGTCCGCTTCATGTTGTAAGGAGTGCACCTGTTGCTGATGCTTAGCCCGTCTCTTGTCTGAACGAGTGGACCTGCTGAACCATGGAGGCCGCGGTGCTAGCGGCGGCCTGGCTCTCAGAAGCTCTGCACCTGTTGTTGATGCTTTGCCCGCCTCTTGTTGTATGGACCTTTTGTTGATGCGTTGTCCGAATTGTGCCTGAAGGGGTGGACCTGCTGAACCATGGAGGCCGCAGCGCTAATGGCGGCCTGGCTCTGGGTAGCTCTGCGTGGCAGGCCTCAGGCGGCGGTGACAACGCCTCCATCATGTTTATCACCAACAGAGCCCTAGAGTCTGGAGAGCAGGTGGGTGGGGGGAGGGAGGGGAGGTGTAGCAGGAGAGCAGGTGTGGGTGGGGGGTGGGGGGGAGGCGAGATATAGCAGGAGAGCAGGTGTACGGGGGTCGGGGGGTAGGCGAGGTGTAGCTGGAGCAAGTCAGCAATGCAGGCCTCAAGCGGTGATCGCAATACCTCCGTCATGTTCATCACCAACAGAGCCTTAGAGTCTGGAGAGCAGGTGTGGGTGTGAGGGTAGGCGAAGTGTAGCTGAAGAGCAGGTCGGCGTGGCAGGCCTCAAGCGGTGATGCCTAGACCTCCGTCATGTTTATTACCTGCAGAGCCATCAAGGCCGGAGAGTAGGTGGGGAAAAAGACGAAATGAGGGAGGCAACGAAGGGTGGGCCGGAAGCAGAGCTGACTAGACCTTGACTCAACCCGTCCATCCTCCGCACACCACGGGTGCTTTTGAGCCAGGGCTGCCGAGGCATCTTTGACTTTGCTGTGTACCGCGGCTTCTACCTGGACCTTGTACACCCATCGCGAGCACTCATTTCAAATGAGTCATTTGCTTGCTGAATTTCAAATGAGTCGTTTGTTTGCTGAATTTCAAATGCGTCGTTTGTGATCTGAATTCCAAACGAGTCATTTGTGTACTGCATTTCAAATGAGTCATTTGTGATCTTAATTTCTAATATCTCATTTGTGATATGTATTTCAAGTAAGTCATTTGTGATCTTAATTTCTAATATCTCATTTGTGATATGTATTTCAAACAAGTAATTTGTGTACTGCATTTCAAAAGAGTCATTTGTGTACTGCATTTACCGGGAAGTGAGTCAAATGTTCACCGTACTGCATATCGAGCGAGTCATTGTGTGTGCTGCATCTTGAGCAGGTGCTGTGGAGCTATGGATCAAGGTGCAACGACGACTTTTTCGTTTACCACGGGTTCTGCCTGGACCCCAACCCGGATGAGGACGTGGCACTGTTCGGGGGTGTGGCGGACCTGGTGCAGTGGGCCGGGCAGGCGCTGGTTGGAATGGGGCTGATGGGCCAGCCGCCGCCGCCGTCGCCACGGGACTCAGGAGCGACAGCCTGCGGGCCGCAGGTCGCATCACCCCATGGTGCCTCGGAGGTGCAGCGCGAAGGACCAGGAGGCACGACTGATGGGGCAGCAGCACTGGATGACAGGGCAGGTGAGGTGGGGTGAAGCATGGGCTGTTGCGGTGGGGTTCAGCCAGGGTATTTGTAAGAATAGGCTTAGGCATAGACACTGTTCCAACAGGAAGTGCGGGCTCTTGGTTCTTGCCAGTCGGGGGCGGACTGCTTGAATCTGGTTCGGCTATTTGGCTGGTGAGGGGCAAACGTTGAAATACATTACCAGCATCAGCCATGGCCTCAGCCTGCTGCCTACCTTGGTGGGATAGAGTGTCTGTATGTAGAGTGCGTTGGTAACTGTGTGGAATGGAGACTTAGCCAGCATCAGCCATGGCCTCAGCCTGCAGCTTCCCTTGCTTGGAGGACAGCAGCAGACTGAGGCCAAGGCTGATGCTGGCCAAGGCTCCATTCCACACTCTTCGACACACGGTACATACATGTACACTCCATTCCGCACACTTTCTCCCACTGCCGCTCCATTCTACTCAATTTTTCACACTGACTGTCCATTCCCCACACTTTCTCAAGCTGACACTCCATTCCACACACTCTCACACAACAACACACATGCCTGACTGCATGTATTTGTTATCCAGCTTATCCTGACTCACCCACCTGCATACTGTGATGCAGCTCTGGTTGCGGCTGAGGCGTGGCAGGCCGCCGGCGCGCACTGTGCGTCCCCTCAGGTGCCAGGCACCTCCGGCAGCCTGCTCGTGGGCGCCTCTGAGCTCATGACCCTGATGAGGGCCGTCAGCTCGACAGGCGCCGGCACTAGCGGAGCAGCAGCGGCGGCATCTGCACGAGGGGCAGCTGCAGAGAGGGCAGGAGCAGCCGGGCAGCAGTCGTTTGAGCGCCGCGTCGTGCGCGCAGTGCAACGAGAGCTAGAGGTCACGCGGCGCCTATCCTCCTTCCAACTTCACAGGTGGGGCCTGCCGCCTAAAACCGAACTCCGTACCCCTACCCCCTGCCCCCCTGCCCCTGCCACTTGCAAGCCTGCCACCTGTTCACTTTGTTTGTTGAAGTGTGGAGATTTGCTACCAGACAGCGAGAGCGAGCCTCCCCGTTCCCCAAAATACTGTGTGTGTTGGTTTGTATAACGTTGATGTGATTTGCCTATCCTCGGGCAACAAAAAATGATGTCTTGTTTAGTGTTGCCCTCAGGATTTGACGTGTCACGGCATCTCCTAGCTGCTGCTGCCCTCACTGTTTTTTTCCCGCCACTGCTCCAGGCCTGATTGGGGCACTCCCCTATGACATCTCCTAGCTGCTGCTGCCCTCGCTGTTTTCCCCTCCACTGCTCCAGGCTTCATTGGGGCACTCCCCTACGACATCTCCTAGCTGCTGCTGCTCTCACTGTTTTCCCCTCCACTGCTCCAGGCCTGATTGGGGCACTCCCCTACGGCTGCCATGTGCCACGGAGATGGTGGTGCGGTCTAACGGCCAGCTGGACGTACGCATGCTGGCAGTGTTAGCCATGCTGGCCGACCAGGCGCTGCTGCAGCATTCCTCTAGGGGCGAGCAACAACAGGAGGTAGCTGTTGTTCAGCAGCAGGTGGCTGCTGGGCAGCAGCAGGTAGCTGCTGGGCAGGTGCCAGTATCTTCACAGGCCTTGGTCCTGGATCTCTTGCGATGGCGTTGTTCGGAGCTGCTGGCTCATTTCCCCACGACACTGCAAGAGGATGAGGTGGCGATGGTGGGGGCTCAGCTGGGCGAAGGCGCCTCCCCGGACCTGTCAGCGTTGCAATACCGCATGGGCAAGAAGCGGGTGTTGCAAGGCTGCATCGACATCTTGAGTGCAGAGCTGAACCAGGGATCATAGGGATGACGGACAGAGGCTGGGCGGATATGACTCGTTGAAGTGTGTGGGTCATCAGGGTGCCTGAGAGGCTTAATATATGAGCGGATATGAACCGTGAAGGTTGTGATTTGTTTATTGTATGACAGAACATCACATTTGGGCGCCATACTGTCTGGTTGGGAGAAACAGAGGCTGAAGGCTAGAGGAGAATGGAAAGGACCAGACGGAAAACGGAGAAGTAAAAGACCGGCCACAAAAGGAATGAAAGTATGAATAAACCCCAGCCCATCCACTGCAACGTGTCATCCTCAGCCACTGCCCCTTGCATAATGCGAGTCTTCTCAGCTCTTTCAACTTGTGTTCGTCGACAACGTCTTCACTTCAGCTGTTAAGGCACCGTAGGAGAGTTGTCAGCCCTTACCAGTCTTTCTGTGACACAGCAGCATCTCGACCTCTGAGCTTCAAAAGCATGTCAATTACGTTACACCTCTGGGCCCGCTCAAAGCTTGGCCGCGTGGGCGCCCAACTGTTCAGAAGCATGTGGGAGGTATCAATCTCATCTCTGGTATTTGAGTTGTTTTGGAGCGAGTCATTCTCGTCCATCACAACCTGAGAAACAACAAAATTGCTTTCTAATTCAGTTTCGATCAGAAGGCTTGTACTGTGCTGCGCTGTTTTGCTGTGCCACTTGGAATACTTGCTACCTGCGCCAGGTTCCCATGTGAGTTGCTTTGCGCATTGACATAAATCCAAGTAATGATGGCCCCTGAGGTTGCTTAAGCCTATTTTGTTGGCCCTAAAGCAGTCCTACAGCTGAAAAAGTGAAACTTGTAGCCTCTCACGGAGGCAAAGAACGTCCTCGGGTATTAACTATCTGGCCCTAGCCTGAATTTTCGATGATCACCAAATTGCATTTACTTATGCATCCACTTACCGGTACTGGACCTGCACCATGTACGTGCACACAGCAAAAAGTGCTGAGGTGCTTCATTTCGTGCCCCAGCTACCCTGCCAGATGGCAATTGTAGATAGACTGGATCATACATGTTCATCCATGGCACCAACAGCCCTTGCAATTTGCAGTGTTACAATTCAAAATAAAATGTGGTTCACCTCCGGCCATTTTCAGCGGATACGGAATGTGCTAGTAATTCTTCAGGACTGGCAGGCCCGTCCCCTCGCCAATCGCCATCTCCTCCCCCCTGGCCATCCTTGGGTTACAAGCTTAGCCCCAGCTGCAGGCCCAGGCCGGCGTGCACCAGGAACAACGCCAGGATGCTGGTGCCTAGGTAGGCGTGCTGCCATAAGAGGTCATCAGAGGGGGGGGAGGAGTGATTCAGCAAACATGAGATTCATAGTTGCTCACAATCAGTATTATCAGGAACAGTTCATTATGTTCATAACGTTTGATCTCTGGCTGGTGATGCCATGCTCTTCCGTGTGCGCGTCAGCATATAAGAGTGTCGTCATGTGGTCATCAGTGTGTGTCACGATGTCCCAATGTGGGTAGGTCAGTCAACATGGGCCACGGCGTTTCACCATGTGTTCATCTGCGGTGTTTACCTCACCATGCGGCCGGGCCTTTTTGAGCAGGGCCCAGAGGTGTAATGTCATTGACCTCAACGTGCCACTTTTTCTGAAAACCTACATGGTTTATCATTCACTAGTATATACCGGAATCTAACCTTAAAAGTATCTTCAGACAGTTTGCTGATGCATTGCAATCTGCATGCATGATGTGCTAAACCTTACTTCCTGAGATGCGCAACAGAGTGCACATCAGCGCGTCAATTTTGACCAGTGTCTCTCACCACATTGCGTGCGCTCTGGCCTTGGGAGGCAAAGAAGGCCGGCAGAGTGCCCTGCAACGCCAGGAGACCTAGGCCGCCCAAACCGGTCAGGACGTGGGGACTGCGGAACAGACACGGGAGGGGATTCGGTGAAAAGGCCGCTCACGCAACTCGGGCCATGAGGATAGCCATGGAAATATGCTTCTTGGGGGCACACAGAAAACAGGGAATTGGTGGATTATTGCTGGGCATGTGGGAGAGCCTAACCGGGGCAGGACAGGCTGGGTGCCATCCTCGTCGCGACTTTGAACTGCCAGTGCTGTGGGAATGAGCAAAGTGCAAACTGCTAACCAAACGCCATCTAAGAATTCGCCAAGCCAGGAAACACGTCAGCGGGTCTTACCTCTCGAAGATGGGCTTCTCCTGCGAAATTGAGGGGCAAAGGGGGCCAACACAGATCAGGATCAGGAGCCAACACCAGGAGCCAAGTCAGGGTCAGGAGCCAACACCAGGAGCTAGGTCAGGGTCAGGAGCCAACACCAGGAACCAGGTCAGAGGCCAACACAGAGTCAGTGTGCACTCACGATTGACGACGAGAGAAACAAAACTGGCATGGTGTCATGCCATCACATCGAATGTGTGGTACACATCAATTCAACTTTTGCTCTTCACCATCATCCCACTACACAATTCGTGCTGCTTTGCTTGCTCAGGAACAGAGTTCAGCCTGCAGGCCGATGAAGCCTTATCTGATCAGATTCTGCGCACTTGCCGGTGCAACCATTAAGCATCAGCAAGCACGTCAAGCCCTTGCTCCACTCACATGCAAGGGCAGGGACACAATGCCTCCTGAGACCCCACCACTGTGCAGAAATATCCTATGGTCCATGCAAACAGGTCCATGCAAACTGGTCCATGCAAACTGGTCCATGCGTACAATCCAACATCATGCACATGTTCCAAGATCCTGCCTGTATCAAATGTTTGAGCGAGGATATCATGCTTCCCGGGTCCCCACAACAGCAAAGAAGAACCCTAGCCTGATCGCCCCTTATAATCGAACATAAGAAGGCGCGTGTTCCATGCCCCTACCCCTCTCACCTGCATGAGCAGGGACATCATGCCTCCCAGGGCCCCCAGTGCAAAGAAGACGAACATGCCGCCAGCCAACTGAGAGGAAAACCAGGCATTCAAAACGTGATCAGAGAGTTGTTGCCATGGCATAAACATGAGCACCCGCAAGCCCCAAGCACTTCCCTGTACTCCTCAAGCCATGCTTCGGTGTTCTCTTTATTCGCGCCCCTCATGGAATGATGCTGGGCAGTGATACAAAGCGAGATGAGCAAGAAATGAAATCCCCGACGCAATGCAGTCAGAGCTCAAGCAAGGTCATGCAGCAGACCAGTGACCAGTTGGCAGTGTCACGGCTCAAGCAAGATCATGCAGCAGACCAGAGACCAGTTGGCAACATCACATCTGAGTCCTGATTCTATAATGCAGTGAGTATCATATCCGCCGTGCCGTCCATGCACCCTCAGCAGAGGGCTGCATGTTCAGAAACCCGATAATCGCGAATCTCCGCACCTTGGGGTGCATGTCCTTGGCTTCAGCAACAACTGCCTGCGAGAATCCAGTAGGGGACAGGACAGTCTCCATTTAGATTTTGGTCTTCAGCTACAATTCATTTACATCGGTTCGCATGCAGCTGTGAGGGCATGGCTCAAGAGGGCCTCCTGCAGGAGTCCCCGGCCGCAGGCCGAGCTTTATGGCAAATCGAGGTTTGGTTCATGTTGGCCCAGTGGTGGCCGCCTGGCAGCCACATCAATTTGCGCTGAAACGGTTTTGCGCTGAAACGGTTTTGCGCTGAAACGGTTTTGCGCTGGAACCATCTCCTGCGAAAATGCGGCTAAAGGAAAACCGGCTCTTCACAGCTCAAAAGAAGCAGTCCTATAGAATATACCACTTTAAACTTTTGCAGCATCGATTGAAGCAATCCTTCCCTTAATTGTTGATCAAGTTATCATGCATCCTCCTTTTTTATGCTGCATTAGGAATTCAAACTGTAAGAAACTGAGAAAACATTTCCAGCAGCTTCTTGTCCTCAGCGGGTGCACAAGTGTTGCTTGGTGAACCGCAGGTGAGCAGAGGCGGCCCTCAGATACTCATTTGAGACCGCTTCATGTACAATTCAGCTACGTGACACTTATCAGCTGATGGGGGCTGGTGCTGTAAGCCCGGCTGATTTTCGGCTGGTAATGGTTTGGTCCCCGAAAGCCCAGTGGCGGCTGCCCAGAGGCCTGCCCAAAGGTAATTTGGAACAAAAAAAGGCAAAACATTGTCCTCATTTCTCACTGGACACCGCATTGCAACTGGTCCTGGTTATCCAGTTTGCTACGCCCCACTACATCAGCACTGGTCCTCACCATCCAGCCCCAGCACACTACAATAATAAGTGGTCCCATACCACCATCAGGGGGACCAACTGGAGGCCTAATTGAGGACAACGGAGACCATATGCTGACCCGCCCCAGCCAGTGGCCCAAGCAACAAGGCTTGCTGCATGAAGCCCTGCCGGCAATAAGCCAGATTGCAGCTGAAGCCCCCGAAATCAACATGAAGCAGAGGCAGCCCTCTTATCCTCACCGCGTTGTCACTAGTCCTGATCATCCAGCCCTTGTACAGCGCACCATATCCTCCCATGGCCACCAGGACAACCTGCATGCAGCAGAGAAGGTATTTAGGGCATGTGAGGTGAAGCGTGAAGTATCAGCCCATGGCAAGAAGGACCTGCGTGCGGCAGAGGGGGTTTATAGGGCATATGAGGTGAAGCGTGAAGTATCAGCCCATGGCAAGAAGGACCTGCGTGCGGCAGAGGGGGTTAAGGGTATGAGGTTCAGTGTTATCTGCCTATCAGCGTGGACAAACTGCAGGAGGGATTCAGGTTTAAAGCTTACACATCCGCCGAAGGCCAAAAGGCCGATATACGAAAATTGGCCGCCGAAGGCCGAAATACGAAAACAGCCGCTGCATGCCGAAATACGAAATTTGCCCATGGCCACAAGGAATACCCGCAGCAGCAGGAACATGCAGACCGCAATCAGCATGCCGTCTTGCATGCAACGGCAAAGCTTTTTAAAGATCAGGCCCTGATGTTTGGGCTACCGGCCGTAGGCAGGTCAAGCATGGTAGCATGATACGGCATGATACGGCGCAACACGGCACAGGTTCAGCCAAATTGTACTACCAGGTGCCACGATATAGCACGATACGGTACAGGCTCAGCCGGATTGTGCAACCATGAGGACAAGGTTTAGTCCCCATCGGCCCAAGGGTAGGCCCCACTGGCCTGTGTCAGGGGGTCGGGTGTGCACTCCAATAAATACTGCTCCAGATGCAGACAGCAAAAAACTTGAACACTAAGGTAAGAATGCCATACTGCACAGGCGAGGTGGCACTGGCGCATTTGTACTTGAAGTGCGGACACGAAGTGGGCAAACAAAGCTGCTACCTGGTCCCATCAGAACACCAGGCTGATAGATTGGCAAGCTGTTCAAGTCCCCACTTACAGACACCCATTTATGTTTCTCCTATACTTCAGTTAGTCTTAAGCTGCATCACAGCCTCTGGCCAGGTGGTTCAGGTGCAGCAAGCCCTGCTTCTCGGGCCACCAGCTGTCTGTCCGTCAATAATTTGGTCCCGACTCCAAAACGGCCTAGTGGGGACTGCCCATGCATTCCTCTCAGTAGATGAAATATGTACCAATCAAAATAGTGGTGGCTGCGCCTCACCAGCATATTGCCTGGGTATCCACAGTGGGTTTAGCATGTACCAATCAAAATGGTGGTGGCTGCGCCTCACCAGCATATTGCCGGGATGTCCCCAGTGAATCAGGGCCTCGGGCAGGTCTAGGGTCTTGAAGTAGTCAGCTTGGGGCTGCAGCAGCTCACGTAACGCCTCGCCAGCAGCCACTGTGAACACTGCAGCATCACCGGGAGGGGGCCAGAGGGGGGGACTAAGCGAGGGGACGGGGGCCATCCCGCCCATTGCAACAAGTTGCATCAGCGTGCATTTCAGGACTGGGGAGGAGGAGAGGCAATTGTACATTCAATTTCCTCAGAGACTGCTGGTAAAGAAGAAGCACGTCTCTGCTTATCTGATCCCATCTAATTCGGTTTGATTCCATCTAGATCGATGGGCCCTGATCAAGTTGACTTGCTGGATGTCTTGATGTGCACATTGATAGTTCTCACCACTTTTCAAATTCTGTGCACGTAAACTCACTGGGCACAGCGGTGGAATTGAGCTTGAGATCGGAGCGCACGATCCTCTTGGAAGACTTGGATGGCCGAGCGACGGCGACCACGCGGAGGGCGCTGCGCACAAGAACGCTCTTCTGCGATAGCTGAGACAGCTGAGCCATGATGACAGTTATAGCGAGGGGTAGGAAGAATGGAAGACGGGGATCTTATATATTAATGGTTTTGACCCTCACAGTCACGTGTGTGGCTCCTGATTTCCCGAACGATGGACGCCATCGCAAGTGTGAACCGACCCCCCGTCCGCCCCGGATGCGGATGCGTCATGCTGACTTCAAAACGCAGTTCCGGCAAAATTCTATATCCAAGTCCCATATCCTCTGTCCTACATGATTGAACAGGCATGATCCAAAATCACTTAGCCAAACTGACTGCTCGACCACCATGCAGATTGCTGCCATTTCAATACTCCTTCCCCGCCCCACACCACGACTCTTCCCGTAGAAGCCCAGCCATGCGCTCGCTACCCCCCGCTGCATCAACATCCAGTAGCCTTGCATCCATCCCCTTGGACCCCCCTCAGTACACCAAGCTCTCCATGCCTGTATACTCCCTCAGGTATGGACACCTAACAGCTCAAGTATCCCTCGCTTTCAGCTCGCTGCTCGGAGGAATGTTGAGGGGCGGAAGTGTGGCAAAGGAAGGTTGAGATCAAGGGCAGACTTGGCAAAGCAATCTGATGAAAACCGGACAGGGTGCATGGCGCATGGTGCATGGTTCCTTGCCATTTTCTTACCTGCCTGATATCAGCGTGCATTTCAGTGCGCCACAGACCACCTTCAGGGTACGCCAGGCCTTTACCACTGGGCCCATGTGCACAAACTTGACCATCCCAATGGACCAAGCAGCAGGTTTTGCCTCCCCAGGCCCTGTGGTCGAGCCCGGTGGGCCGTGATGTGGCTGAATTTCAGCTGAAACACCCACAATCAACAATGATGCCTGCTTCCTCCGGCGTTTACTCCCCCAGCATGACCTCCAGCAACCTCAGTTGAAAAATCTTCCTATGCCTGTGTACTCTCTCAGCACCACATCCGCTGCGGCAGCCCGTAGCAGCGGTGCAGCAGCAGCAATGTCAAATGCACCGATAGAGGATGCACCAGGCTCGATACACAGCAAAGACTCTGCTGGCTGGGCAGCCCAGGCGAACGGCACCATGAACCTGGTCACCTATGCCGCCCCAGTGTCCATCCAGCCAAGGCGGTACGCCCTGGGGCTGTACCTCGGAACCCTGAGCCACGAGAACTTTAAACGGAGTGGACGTGGTGTCCTTCAGGTAAGGCTGGTAGATCGTGCAGACGTGCTGGTGAGCCATGCACGTCTGCACTTTACAGAGGCTGCTTGCATGGCGTCACATGGGAGCCTTCTGGCTGAGCCATGTAGATTGTACATCATGCTTGCATCGTGTCGCGTGGGTGCCTGATGACCGAGACTGACAGATCTTAGATGTCAGATACTGGCCATTTCTTTAGATGAAGACCAACGCGTTCGAGGGCAGTCCCTACCCATTCCCTGATCCACCATACATGACAGCTCTTCCATACGTGTGGCACGCTGGGTAATCCCTCCCAGGTCCTCCGAAAGAGGCATGCCTCGCTCTTTCAGCTCCTTGGCAAAACAAGCGGCAGGGATGTGGACAAGTTGAAGCTCATTCGGGAGGCAGGCTTCCAAGTGGTGGACTCTTTTGGCTTCCCAACATTGGCGGGTGTGTGTACGGCATGTCCGGCATGAATGACCGGGGTCTGCTGAAATCAGTTGGCTTTGATCCGAGAAAGATGACGAGTGAGAGGGAGGTTTGAATGTGTGTTAGACATAGTGCTGGTTATTTTTTGTGTCCAAATAATCGCATGGGAGGTGACTCTTTTTTGCTGGTTGCTTTGTCTCATTCTGCAATTTCGGTGGCAGGTGTCAAAGTCCTGAGTCCAGTAACTTCCTGCTTATGTTTTGATTTTCATGTCATGGTTTTCACTGCCGTTTTCTTGTGCTTCAGCTAAACTTCAGCTACATCACCACATACAGCTAAGGGAGCCTGATACAGCTAGCCCTGCTGCTTGGGCCACGGACCATTGGCCGGTCTGGTTTGATCCCCATTGACCCTTGTGGTGGCCACCCAGTGGCACCTCAGAGCTGGTCTGGTGTGGTCTTGAACAGTGAAGGTGTGCTCTGCTGCCCTGCCCACTCAGACGCTGCATGTGTGATGGAGCTGGTGGCCGTCTCCGGCTTCACGTCATGCGGTGAGAGTCTTGCGTGTGATCACTTGTGCTGAGACCCCCGGCATCGATCCTTGTAGGGGGCCATGATGTTTAACTGTTGCCTTTTCCCGGTTCTTTCCCCTTCCACGATGCACCCCTCCCTGATGTTGCAGCCTTTCCCCATCCTTTCCCCAGGGGACCATGACGTCGTCATATGTGACGTAGTGGCGTACAAGAACCTGGCTGACTTAATTGCGGAGGAGGATGCGCTGTACACATCTCACCTCCGCCAGATGGGACACATGCAGTAGAGCGTGATGATGAGGGGATAAGGGCACGTGCAATAGACGACGATGCCAGCTGTGGGCCACAGGCAGTAGTGGTGAGGAGGGGGTGGATAAGAAAGGAGGCAACTGGCTTGTTAAAGATATTGATGGCATCAGGTCAATGCCAGGAATGCTTTGCCTGCCTAATGCGTCTTTCTATCTTAGCCAGCTGGGACATATCGAGTAGTATTTAAGTGATTTACTGATGACAAGGGGGGGCGACTGGGGTGCTTCAGGTTTTTGAGGGCGGTACATTGTCGACTCTAGTGTTGATTCTAGTGTGCGCTAGACCACTCTGGTGGGCAGCTGGGCGGCATCCACTGCGCTGATGAGTGATGAAGCCAAACCTATACAAGCCCAAGCAGTAGGGCTTAGTGTATCAGGCCCCCTCCACCATAGGATGTAGGTGGAATGTAGCTGAAACGCTTTAAATTAAACGGTGGTGGATAACATACCTGCCTTGCTTGCCTCATGCAGCTTTTCGTTTGCATGTGACACGCCATTCACTGAAGCATGGAGTACACGATTGTCTGGATGTCATTTATATTGAGCTGTGTTTGCGTGTTCAAGGCCTCAACCTGGAATGTCTATGCGCAGGTTACAGATTTTATTTTAAACGGATCCATGTTAGTAGGTTGAAGGGATTTTATATTTGAAAACGTGGATGTGCGATATCCATAGTGCTGGGAAAAGGCAAAATAAAGCTATCAGTTGTACTCTCAGTAATTTTCAGTTATTAGCTCTGCTTGAGCTGAGGAATCCAAGCGTGACTGGTTGAGCGGTCAGGTGCACTGACACTTCGCGTTGTTTACGCTGTTTTCCCAAACAGCGATAGGCTTGGCCTGCAGAGCATCAAAGAGGGAGCAGAGGCTATGGGTATGCCAGGGTGGCAGGTTTGCATGCTGCATGCTGCATTACAGTGGAGCTCAAGCCTTGGACTGCAGAGCCTTAAGCAGGCAGTGGAGACGGTAATAAAAAGGGTGCAATGGCTGAGAACTGGCCAGGGCGACGGACACGCAGGTTGCGTCCTGCATTACAGTGGGGCTAGAAAGCTGGTTTGACAAGATTATTCCTGGGGCGCCCCGGTGCACATAAGGAGCATGCCCAATTGATGAACCCAGTCGGGAACATACTTTAAATCCATCACCGCGTCTCATCTAGTTTTGTGGCATGGCATCACAAAAACGTGCTCTGCCCGACCACAGGCTCATCGCAATATGACTGGACGTAAAATGACACTCGCCCTCACCTGCAACAGCTTGAATTCGGTCACTTGCCAGCTGCTGCTTTGAAAGGCTCCTGCTCCCTTGGTTTCAACCCTAGAGCAGTGGCAACGGCAAAGCACTGCATTCAGCAATATCGGCAGATCTGACAGATCATAAATCGAAACAGACATTGTCCTAGTCAGGTAATGATGTGCACGGCAGGCATGTATGTGACAGGAATTATGCATTAATCTTATTTGCAGGCTATAAATGCTCTTCCTTTCATGGAACTGTAATCCTAGACAGAGGACTAAACAAATTATGACAGGACCGTCATGAGGCAGCTGCAACTCTTAGTCCGGGATCACTACAAGGCAGCAGATACCTAAGGCAGCAGATCCACTCACAGGCTGCTGCATGTTGCGTCCCTCTTGTTCCAAAACCTGCAACAGGTGTTATACACCCAAGACGTGCAACGTTCAACGGCAACAGAGGTTATTTGAGCATCGCCCGGCGGAGAACTGCCCAAGCCAGGTGACGGGGATGCCATAGGAGAAGGCGTGGGTGACGGAGATGCAGGTGAAGCAGTTGTGGGAGGAGGGGGTGTGGGCGGACGGGGTAAAGGAGGAGGAGAAGCTGTACCACAGTCACAGGATCCTTGGATGCTTGCCAGGGCTTGGGCAAAGGCGCTGGCGGTTGCATTTGCCACAGCCGTGGCGATGGCAAAAGCGCTGGCTGTTGCAGACCCTCCTGCGGCAGGGGTTCAGGGGTCGAAGGATTCAGATCGCACGCATAGGAGAGAGTAATGAAGAGCAAGGCTGCACGACGTACATGGGATGTAGGGGAAAGTTTAATCAAATTATTCCTAGTTGTTCAAGACACAGAGAGTGACGATAAATCATGTTTTTCTAACGGCCTCTCATTATAGCGACTGACTGGTTTAAAAATGTGCTGATGTTTGCATTGTAGCTGTTCTAAATGCGTCGACAAATCCACCCTACTTGGGCGAAGCATGTTTTGAAAGGGCCATCTGTGAAGGATACGACAGACAGCCAGATAAGGTCCCACCTGAGGAACATGCAGAAGCGCTGGCTGAAGCAGTGGCAGTGGCAATCTTTGTCTCGAAGGCACTAGCCTGGGACCAGACAGGACAGCATTTGCAGGATTACCGGGAGGACAATGTGAGTGAGGTTTATGGGAGAACAAGGGCACTGAGCTGAGGGCCCAACACAGTGCAACGGTCGATAACCGTGCGCACAGTCTGCCTGTACTTAAAAGTAATGGCCTTATTTGCCTGTTTCATTCATTAAGATGCACGCTTGCTTCTGCTTCAAATCCAAAGCCCAGGGTTGCCAAAAAGTATTTCCTCTCTGCGTAAAGTAAAGTGTATCCTTCACTTTCACACGCTGCCCTTAGGGAAATGAACATCAGTCGTGTATAATTCAAGCTGTTCAGTACCTGGGCTGCTGCAATGGCAGTGGAGCACCCATCGGTAGCTAACGCAAATGCCTTGGCGATGGCAGAGGCGACAGCTGTGGCCACAGCTCTGGCTGATGCGGCCGCGTTAGCGCAGGCAAGCCCGGATCCTGTTGGGGGAAGGTGTAGGTGGGTTCAGATCCTGGCTACTGCTATCTGATACAGGTTTGAAAAACTGTCTCTGTGTGGTGATCAATGATATCTTGTTGATTCTGCATTGACCCTACTGGTTTGCGGGTATGCAATTCAGGTCTCCTGAACTCTTAGCATCCCAGGTGCAGAAGAAAAATGTCTCTTGTCCAGAAATGGTCCTCTGATTCTTGGGCAGCGCCAAGCCAACTTCAGTTTGGCCCTGATCTGTCCACCCACAACTCATGGCAATTACATTCCTTTGAGGGCCCTGAGGGCTGTGCTTGTTAATTCAAATATCAAGGAGAGTTTTCCAGACGGCATAAACTTACATAATACTAGAAAGGTCTCTCCTCGACTTGCCTGTGACGTTGACTGTGGCTGAGGCACTTGCAAATGCCTTGGCTGTAGCCGTGGCCGTTGCCTGGGCAGCGCTCGTGGCCGCAGCTGTTGCAGAAGTAACGCCACCACAGACCTGGTGTAAATGAATATTCAGGAAGTGAAGATGCAGGCCTCGCGTGACCGATCAATGTTTAATTTTTGGCACCAGAAGACAAGAATCAACAGGGAGTCATTGAAACCAACGGTTGCACATTGACAAGGCAGTGGATTCAGGGCACAAGATGTAGTGCAGGATTAACCCTCAATTGGCCACCAACCTCTGCAACTGCCGTAGCCACAGCCACAGATGTTGTGTTGGCTGCATCATTTAGAGCCTGCGAGCTGGCTTTTGAGACAGCGCTGGCCGCCCCTGCATAATAATTGTGTTGGCGGTTGTATTTCACAGCTGCACTGATTTTGTTACATAGATAACGCAGTCAGCCGAGAAGCAATACTGTCATATAACCAGATATGCAGCCTAGATCATCTGGCGCTACAATCTTAACATTCCATGCCATGCCAGGGGCGTCAGATCCCCAGGGTCAGACTGTGCGTGCAGCTGAGTGATTTAAATATTCCAGTCGGCACCGGTTTCCCTCCCACCTCCTGATGAAGAAGCCAGAGATTCTGCAATCACCGACGTGTCGCCTGAAGACAGCGCCTGAGATAGGGCTTGTGCGTTTGCATCAGTATTGCGGCTGATGGGGGCTCCCTGACATCAGAAACACCTTTAAATCGGAGGCAGCGCCGTGATAAAACATATTGAGGATATGCAGCTGATAAATTTAATCCAAGGTGCGAGCAAAATCCTGTGCTCCTGAAATTCAGGGTAGATGGCCTTTCATAACTCACCTGAGAACCTGCAGCCGTTGCCATCGACAGAGCGCTGGCAATCGCAATTGCATTGGCGCCTTGTGCTACCGCCTGGGCCAGAGCCTGGGCCAATATGTTGGACTGACCCTCTCCATTTGCAATTGCTATCGCAGAGGCCAAGGCACTTGCGTTGCCGTTGCCAAACGCTGAAGCCTCAGCAATGGCCCTACGTAAGCAATTGCATGGATTAAGATTGTGATTCCTATCTAAATAGACCAGGGTTCTTAATCATGCTGCTAAATTTGAATTGGTTTTGCTGTGCAGCAAAATTCATGCAGAAAGTGGGGTGCAATGAACCATTCAAGAAGCAGACAATTATGAAGTCGAAATCTAACCACATGCTATAATCCAGATTCCGGGTAGCTAAGGATACTGCAATAAGTCATGTTTCACAAATAGACAGAGGGATCCACAAGCCATGGCATGAATCTATGAGGTAAATATGTGAGGAGGTTCAAGATCTGGGCTCCAGATCTATCACCTGTATGCAGCAATCCATTGCCAAGCAAAACCAAACAAGGAGATCGATTTAAAGCTAAAGGAGGTCATACAGCAATGCAAGCCTTATTCAAAAGCAGGTTGGGAGATTTAGACTTACTCTGCTCATCAGGTGGGATCCTATTTCTTTTACATGCTGCAGTAATTTAGATTACAGATCCAAACGGCAAGGCTCCAAAATCAACGGGCAAGCATTTGACAAGAACAATGATTATGTATCTGAACTCCTGGATCCAACCAGAAGCTCCAAAATCATTATGGAATCCGAAAACTAGGTGGTGATGAGAACAGCAAGTACTTGTTCCAAGACATTAATCTAGCGACCAGATGCAGCCAGAAGTCTGGCACCGTCATAATTTGTGCATCTGGAAATTATTCTGAACTTGTGGCATTGACAGCAGATCAGCATGCAAGCACTCAATCAAAATTCATTTACTTCTTAATCGGGATTTGAAAGCATAAATCTCAAGGTTGGAGATCTTCCTACTTGGCTGCCGCATTCACGTTGCCACTGGCAATAGCCTGAGCAACGGCCTCCGCTGATGCAATGTTGTTAAGAGCCGGAGGGGCGGCTATCTGGAGAACTCTGTGTGAGCCTGTAGATATCACAAATCACGGAAAGTCAGTGAGAACATGAGTGCATAGAAAGGTCAATTGCAAGCTGCAGAAGTAAGCCTGGCCAGGCAACTTTCCTGGGCCAGGTTGGTGATCATTCAAAATCATGGAGAAATAAATGTTCAGCCATTGAGGAGCAGGCACAAGACAAACTGGCAGATGAACTGGCTATAATCATTTCACACTGGCTGCTGCATGATTCAGGCTTTTCATTCTCAGATCAGGTTATTTGGTGCGAATAATGATTGTCCGGAGTAGAATTTGAAATGCTGGCTGCTGCCTTGGATGAAGGGCAGGGACTGAACTCACAAGTCACTCCATGTGTAAAGAAGATCAAGGCTAAGACTTTGATCAAAGCGTGTGAATTCAAAGGATCAGTTGGAATCTTCCCCATGTTGTCCAGATACAATCCTTTTCTTCACTCTTCAGACAGCAGAATCTCCGAAATCCCCGGCACTCCTCGACGATTTAGAGCTAGAGATCTGCCAGGCAAAACAGCTATTAATATTTGAATTGCGACCTTGGCAAGCACAGACCATTAGAAAATTCAAATGCGAGCACCTGCCTTCTAAAACACTGATTGCTGAACGAGATTTGAAAGGTACGTTCCGCAACGGTGCACAAATGTCACCGCTGACTAGATACATCCACACCTGTTGTTCATACTTGGTTGGATCAGGCTTCCGCAACGTGTCGTGTGTCTTTCCTGCTAATGCTCGCCTTTTCTCAGCCGTCAACGAGGGCCACTTGCGCTGTTTTTCTTTGTTTGCTTCTCAGGTTTTCTAGGGTTAGTTGGGCCGCCTCAGGTTTGTTAAGTTCAGGGGGTAATTGTCCATTGGTACAACGCTGGTGGAATCCACACCCAAAGGTATGCCCAAAGCACGGAAGTGTGGAGAATAATACACGACTTACTGATTGCTACCGGTACTTAACAGATGGACAGGTCACTGCCATCAAGCGTTTTTTCCTCCTGAGGGATAACCTGCCTGTCCCCCCCTCCCTGGCATGCCTATTGCTTTCCATCGTCAACGCATGCACCTAGCAACTCCCTCTGATACATGACCATGATGCTGAACTGTGCAAACCTCTACAGCGGCTGCAGTATCAAGCATGCTCCAGGGCTCAGAGGCTGCGCGATAGCAGCTTCGTGTAATCCTGCTGCCCTCATCAGCAGCCGACCAGGAAAGGGATCATCATCAAGCAGCGCGGTTGGCAGGACTGGATTAGCTTGCAAAGCTGAGTCCACATCCAAGGGCGTCAGGGACCCGAAACTGGCTGGCCTGTCCACCTCAGTCGTGCTCAAGGTCCCGGCCTCCATGAACATGACATCAGAGCTGTACACATACCTCCTGGCACACACGCGGGAGCCCGAGGTGCTGAAGGAGCTGCGCGCCGAGACCGCCGCAATGAGCGGCTCTCACATGCAGATCACGGCTGATCAGGGACAGCTACTTGCGCTGCTGGTGCGGCTGACGGGGACCAAGCGAGCTATTGAGGTCGGAGTCTTCACTGGGTACTCGTCGATATCAATGGCCATGGTGAGGACTTTCTGGTTTGGTTTTGCACTACCAATTATACCATACCGAAGACCTGATATTCCCTGTCTCCGACATTTGCCCTGCATCATGTGCTTTGTACCGCAGGCGCTCCCAGATGATGGCAAGTTGTACGCGTTGGACAAGGACGAGCGGTCAATGGCTGTTGCACGCAAGTATTGGAACCTGGCAGGGGTAATGCACAAAGTTGAGGAGAGGCTGGGGAATGCTGTCGGGTCGCTTGAGAAGCTTTTGGAAGAGCATGGTCCATGTTCTTTCGACTTGGGATTCATTGACGCCGACAAGAGGATGTACGAGACGTATTACGAGCTGCTGATGAAGCTTGTGAAGCCTGGTGGTCTGATAATTGCTGACAACGTGCTGTTCTACGGAAGAGTGGCTAACCCAGAGGCCTCTGACAAGGCGGCTGTGGCTCTGGCTAGCTTCAACGCCTTTCTTCTGGCGGACAGTCGGATAGAGCTGAGCATCATACCCGTGGGAGATGGAATGGCGCTTTGCCGCAAGAGGGGAATCTGATCCTCACATGCTCTTTGGGCAGGCTTGGGTGGGATGCCCTGGCTTTTGTGGAAGACGTGGTGGATATCGTTGAGGCGTAGACGGTCTCAGAGGCTGGAACTTCCTTTGCCGTTCTATTCCAGCCTTTTGTCTGTCCCTTAACTTTATTTCCCCCTTTTCCTTTTATTTCCTGCCCCTTTTCGTTAGGCGCCCATGCGGCCGAGCCTTTTGAGCAGGGCCCAGAGGTGTAATGTCATTGACCCAAAGGGTGAGAGATCGAATCCGCCACAAGATCTTCTCTCTCCCCCTGTCTAAGTCACCGGGTTACATGTTCCTGTCCCCTCACATTGGAGGATAGCATGGCTGCACCATGGTCCTGGCTGTGCATGGTAGCTGGAATTGACCTTAGACATTCCTCACCAGCCGGTCCAGCCCCATGCGGCCGAGCGTTTAGCAGGGCCCAGCGGGTAAGCACCGTTCTTAACTTTGTGCAGTCAAAGCAAAATAATGTGACGTAAATTTATTCGTTACAGACGACAAATGTTTCAGACTCTTTCAGTACAATTGCTGGCAGCTACAAGGCTTACATGGGAACCATGGTCGAGCATGAAGCCATCTTGTCAAACAAAATTAAATTTTCATAGGGTGTTCGACTGATAGTTACAGGGTGGGCAGTAACAATCACCAATGCACCACTTGAAAGGAAAGATGAGGATGTGCTACAAGACATCCCCGTCAACGAGACAGAGGCGTGCCAAGCCCTGTATATTTGCTGACACGGGATCTTCAAGGAGCAGCCCGGAGTTCCCGTAGTATTCAACTTCTGTCCAATGTACAAGCCGCTCACCCACCCCTGAGTAGATGGGAGTGCGTGAGCTGGCAGCACAGAGTCCCGATTATCCCGTACATATTAGAACAGGGTGTGCCGGGCATTGAAACCAGCTGTACCTCAGTTTCTCTTCTCTGTGTTCCTCTGTGGACCAGATTCCATCGTCTAAAAGCTACGGAATACCTTTGAAACAAGCAGCAGCCTACATTCTCAAGTGAAAGACAGTCACAAGCAAGTACCCTACATAAATCACCAAAGCTGCAGCCCTCTTAAACCTAGCCAAGCGCATTCCCCGCGCCTTGCTGACGCCGACCTCAAGGCCCACCAGGGAGTAGGGAAGACTGCGGATCTTACGCAGCAGGCGAGCTCGGCTCAGCTCCTTCACCCTAGAGATCAGCACAACCCACTGTGTGCTTCCACTCCGACCTGCAGGCAGAGCATCAATACCACACCGAAGCGAGTAAGCGATCTTAAGAAGTTCCTAGTGGATTAAGCAGATCAAGGCTATAGAGAACTAAGCCTTCTGGCAGCAGCGCCGAGATAGCACAAATGCGGCCACAAAGTCCCGCAGCCACAACTCAGCAAAATTCAAAATCCCCACCAAAAAAAAGACAAGCAGTCCGAAGATTCCCCATCCCCACGAAAACTTGGCCTTCAAAAAGTAATGAGAGGAGAGATACATAGCATTGCATACCCATGTGGAAATGCCTTGGTTATATTCAGGCTTCTCCAGACTGAAAAGACTGAACTTGCCATAGGTAAAACCCATAGACATGGACGCAACAACATCCATTATATCTGGAATGTTGTAATTGTGCAACTACTACCAGTATATCCAGTTAAACTCAAATCATGTGTAACAGGACAGCCGATAGGCTGACCTCTTTATAAGCCTTTGTTATTGCGCTAGCCAATGCGCGTGTTTGACTGTCCCTGTTGACCCCTGTTTGTGAACCGGCTGTGGTCACTGTCATCGCTGTACATGGCGTGTGTCAGGCGTGTGCCATGTACCTTGCAGTTTAAACCGCGTGCACCTGTCGGTTACCGGCTGACTGTCCTATTTAGTATTGATCTTTGTTATGTTCTATTGAGAACAATGTAGTCAGATTTGTATCCCGTTGTAACAAGAGAGCTTGCCACCGTCCCTCGTCTCTCGGATTGGTCCCCGAGTTTCCCACAACCAAGGCAACAAGAGTTCGTTGCACCACAAGAGACGCTCCTGTGTCATCATGGTCTTCAGCAGTTTTTATTTTTATGTGCATCAGCCTCGGCATCAGCTACAATTCAGGTACAGTGACCTCTTGCAGAAAGCTCTGTTGTTTAGGCTTCCGGTCGTAGGTAGACGCTGCCTACAATCTGAATCACACACAGGTGGCAATAAGCTCACATATACGGGTGCCTGCTACGCAACTGCCTGGAAGCTGCCAATAAACAGCCTGAATGCTGCCTAGAAGCTGACTCAGGTGCAGTTGACCACCGAGAGCTCACATTCACGAAAAACGGTGGAAACTGCCTGGAAGCTGCCTAGAATCTTCCAGGACAACTGCAGGAAGAAAAAGACTCACGTGCAGTCGGCAATAAGAGCAGGCACACTGGTACAGGCACTGCGCCATATGTTCAGCGGACAACATTGCCAGCGGCGCCGGGTAGGGAATGGCCAGCAGCCTTAGGGAGCCCTTGCCGGTTGTAAAGTTGACCTTGACGGCATGTCTCGGTAGGTTCCAGAAAAGGGCAGTCCTGGTTGATTTTGCACGATTCGCGGACGGGTAGGACATGCTGTGCATGTAGGCAGGGGTGAAAGAGTGAGTACAGCCGCTTGGGCAATTAGGCTTAATGTGGCATGGGGAAAGGGTGGGGGGAGTAATTACTGCTGCATGGACCCGCTGCTGTGTGGGGCAGGGGAGTGGACAAGCGCATGGGCATGCTGTGGCATGTGGCAGGGGGAAGGTGGGGGGCGAGTGACCTCAACTGCATAGGCATGCCGTAGCATGGGGCGGGGGTAAGGGGGGCGCATGATGAAAGCCACATGGGCATGCTGTGGCATGGGGTAGGGCATGCTGTGGGGGGCAGGGGATGCAGAGTGTACTTAAGGGCGCCAATGGGTGGCCACCACTGGGGGCACTGGTCCAAATTTCAATTGCATGCAATGAGGACACAAATTTGTTCGGCCTATGGCCGATGGGCCAAGCCGATGGGCCTCCTGCACCCACCAGGCTAACTCGTCCTTAGGCCATGATGAAGCTTATATGTAGGACACATACTGTGCGGACAGCCTAGGAAGCCCACAAAGTTGGGGAATCTGGCTGCCCATTCCGCAGGTGGGCAAGACATTGAGGACACTCATGTGACTGAGCAGGCCGATAGGGGCAGTACCAGCAGAAGCAGAGGGTTCACCCAAAGCGGGGCTACCACGCATGCACCAGCGTCTCAGTGGGAGAAACTCCTGCTCCATGACCCACGTCAGAGGCTGGGCAAAAGGCATGGAATCCAGCCGCCCAGTGGGAGAGGGGGCTCACATCGAGAGTGGAACCTGACCATGCGCCCGGCCAGATGAGGAGTCAGGGAGCCCACTGTGGTCACAGGCGAGCCAACGCCAAAACGGTGAACTCCAGAAGGGCTGTTGGGCAGAGGCTGGCGATGATGTCCCGTGTACACGGTATCCAGACACTAGGGATGGGGCTGGACTGGGCTGGCAAAGCAGGGGCATCCTCTTAAGCTGTGAGCTGCTTCTTCGATGGGGTCTGTGGCAACAGCACCCTCAGGGCGCCTAATCCACGAAGCGTCTGATCAACATGGCAGGGCGTGTCAAGTAGCATTTGTGGTACCGTATGTTGGTTGACTCTGAGAAAGAGGAGAGTCGGTGAGGAGGGCTGCTATTGAGGACTAATGCCTGCAGGCATGCCTGCTATGGTCTCGTATGAATCACGTATGCAACTCCTCTGTCATTCCTAAGGTACTTCTCAGGTACTTCTCCCAATATTCCCACACTTTTTCGCACCAGGATTCCGCAAGCGAGGACTGAACCAGGTTATCAACCGGCCAACCGGGGTTATCAAGGTTCCGAAAGAAAAGCTCTACTAGGTGCAAACACAGGTACCTACACAGGTAATCCAGGAAATAAAAAACAAATGACTTCTCCTTGTGCGGTAATAAATTGGGATGGTTTTCGCCTTGTGCGCCTCAGGTGTGCACCTTGTGGATGCGCGTTTTGTACGGTCTTCACGAACATTCCGGTCCGAGCGTAATGTGCTCGCTTGCTCTGCCCGCAGGCATCCCTTGCAATCGGTCCGATACCCCCACCTGAAGTCATGCGTAGGAGTGCAGGTAACAGGCGAAAACGCTTTCCTCACAATCGTACCTTTGTCCTACTTCTATACTGTACTATTGTGGCTCCTCCCTCGTGCGGCTGTTTTAGCTCCGTTCAGAGGCTACTGATCGGTCTATCCTACTGATGCCGTTTCAGTGCATGGGTGTGTCCACTGCTGCAGTTTCGGTGCCTGTCTGTCCACATCTGTATTATCATTTCCGTTCAGAGGCTACTGATCGGTCTATCCCACTGATGCCGTTTCAGTGCATGGGTGTGTCCACTGCTGCAGTTTCGGTGCCTGTCTGTCCACATCTGTATTCTCATTTCCATGTCGGTTCAATACATGCCTGGTACTAGATGAGTGCTTGCCTGCACCCACATGATAAGAATTCACACACTGAACCATCCAGCTTTATGCATTATGTACTGTCATAACAAGCTGAGTGTGGCCCTGAATATTTGAGTACTACCAAATCGCCCATGTGTAATCATGAAGAGAGTGAAATGCTGCAGGGACGGAATACAAGGCCACCATTATCCAGGGATTTGGGCATCAAACATGATAGGGACAGCTGCCGCGTCGCCTCGCGTGTGATGGCTGTTTGCTGCACAAGCGGCGACGCTGCTGGCCCCTCCCAAGGAGCAGCAGCTGACATGGTGGTGCTGGACAACAAGAGCAAAAGCAAGAGAATAGTCCTGTAAGTTTCTGCGCCATAGACCACTTCTTGAGACAGGGCTGCTGGCAATCTGCTGCTTACTGGATGGATTGAGATCTTTGAGGCAGAGGACATTCCTCCAGCACTCGCTTGCTTGAAACGAATTGATATCATGAGAGGAGAGCATGCACACATGTTTGTGAAACACCGGAACATGACCAATAAGCCGAGGGTGGCAGCAGATGGCCCTCCTTGGGAATTGCAGTGAGTGTGGGTGCTTGTGCACTGCTGGCGCACAAATCTAACCACCTCCCCCTCGTTCTGGCCACCCTCAGGACAACTTCTTTTCGGCTCTGTGCGGTTGCGACCTTCTGGATACTTCTCACCCAGCCAGCGGTTGGCCTACAATTGATCTCAGCAGGCGAGGGAATGACGGACTGGGCAGCCCAACACTTCATGGAATACCTGATTGCTGCTCCTGCAACAGCATGGTGAGCCCTCGCCCACTCCAATGAGAGTTTCCATCCAGGCGTTCAGGCCAATCTCAATAGACCCTCTCAAGATAGCTATGGTGTGACAGGAAGTCATATTGCCTATGATTGCCCAGGTTGGAGCAAAGCGTAGACTGGCTAGGTAAACTGTGCTTATGTGATAACCTACAAAAGGCTGGGCAGTGAAAGCTTTTTGCTTGTTTTAGTGACGTCCAGACCGACTGCTACATTCTCTAGCTTGCTGCCACCATCCGGCTTCTGTGGCAAGCGAGCCTTGATGTTCTGTCATGACTCCATCTGCCGCTCTCATCCCCTGGCTGTGCGCAGGTGCGCCTACTGCAAGGTATTGGCGAAGCATCCCCACGCGACGAAGGTGGTGACTTGCATGGTTGGCTGCTTCCTTGGGGACCTCCTGGCTCAGTGGGTTGAGTATAAGCTCCCAGGCTCCTCCCCACCCGCTGTGGAGAATCTACCGCCCGCAGCCACCACCTGCAAAGACGGAACGCGGTGGCAACGGCGCCTGCAGGTACCAGGAGACCTGAGTTAATTATAATGCATGCCATACCAGCTTTGGCAGCCGCTACGCAGCCACCACCAATAGGGACCCCTTGATACGGCCAACAGCAGGGCTTGCTATATCATGTTTTCTCCGGGCTACAGGCAGTAATGTGGCAGAAATGTAGTTGCTGAGGCAGACGAACAAAACAGAGATTGTGACCGATCAGCGTGCGCTAGCTGTTGGCTGAATCTGAAAGTACCGAGGTGCTTACTGGGCCATGTACAGGCCCCGACTCGACATGCGGCAGTGGGCTGGGCAACAAAGCGGGCAGCAGGAGGGCGGCCTGCCGCTAAGCTGTTTCGCTACAACTTCGGGCGTGCTGTGCGGCTGCTTTTGTACGCCACTGCGACAGCGCCGCTCAACACTTACTGGTTCATGTACCTGGATCAGCTCGTCATGCCCACCATGCCAACATCCCCGCAGGTAGGACTTGCGGAACATTGTGTCAGATGGCCGTTTATGTCAAAAGCCCCACCCAAATTTCCACCAGTACAGAAATTTGAAATTATGGCCTACCGGTAGTGCTGCCCCATGCATTGCCTAATGCTTCCCCACCACAGCACAATTGCTATGCTAGGTGCTGTGAAGGGTACGGCCACCAGGATTCAACAGCAGAACGTAGAATGTGCATACCTGTACCGTACTTCACTGTTGATTAAGGATAAACTGAACCACCCACAGTCTTCTACGAAAGGGGCAGGCAGAGAAAACCGGTTGGAAACCTTGAAACAAATGGAAGGAAAAGGTATGTTAGTTATTCAAAGGTAAATGCAAACAGGCAAGAAAACTTGAAGAATCCAACGGGAAAGTGTAAAGCAAGCAACGTAAGATGACAAAGCCATTGTGGAACAGCCAAGTTCCAGAGATGTGTGCCGGCGTGTTGCTCTGTTCTGTTGCACACGTCCTGCGTTATGTTGCCCCACATTTGGCCTCATTCTGCATCAGCATGGTGCACAAATACATACTGACACTGCATGACATCAGTGCGTCGAATGGCCATGCCGCCTCCCTTTGGGTTAATTTCTGTTGCTTTATCCTAGCTCTTGCTCTCCTTCAGACCAAATAGAGTTTTGAGGCCTGCATGGTGTTTGAGATCGGCATGCAGCGCGTCCCCAGGAACGGCAATGTGGCAGCATAACATCCTGATAAATGCTTCCATTCTTACTATGTCACTTGTCCACTCAGGCTGCTGCAGTGCTGCCTTCATAAGTGCTGCTAGACCAGCTCATCAGTCATCATGCTGTGTTTTCCGTCACATGCCATTCCATTCCTCCCTTGGCACACCTATCCAGGCCGTTGCCGTCAAGGTGCTTCTGGATCAGCTTCTCATGGCGCCCTTCATGGTGCTCATATTTTTCGCCACTATGCGCATGCTGGAGGACTTGACTGGGCACCTTCCCAAGCGGCATCTCTCCTTTGGACTCCTCTCCAGGCGGGCGGTCAAGAGTGCCGCTGATCAGTTTGGTGCAACGATGCGCGCCAACTTCGTGGTAAGGGAGCTGGTTTGTTTGAGTTTTTAAGACCAGGCTGTCCTTCGATTGTTTTGACAGTCGATGTACCGGTGATTTGGACTTTCAGGAGATCAGGTCGTGAGATCAGCTGTTGAGTCGAAATGTGTACTTTTGATATCCAATTTAACGTGATCCCTGATTCTGTCGTGCCTCATTTTCAGGTGTGGCCGCTGGCGCATGCAATCAACTTTGCGATGGTGCCCTCTTCTCAGCGCATCCTGTACATCAACGTAGTTTCCATTTTGTGGACGGCCTTCCTGAGCTGGCAGGCGTCTTCTGAATCCAAAATCATGGATGGGACTCCGAAATAGCCGTGAAAAACAACCCCACCGCAGTATTTACCGGTCAGGGTCCCCCTGCTACCGGTTGTGGAGAGGGTGGACTTGTCCAGTTAGAGGGAATGAGCGGTTGGGTGAATGGATGCCTCACTCAGACATCCGAGAATCGATTGCCATGGAGGCTCCGATGACATTTGAATACTAGCAAGCACTTCATGGAGATCATCAGGCGGAAACTAGGGTGGTAGCTGGGTGGAAATCGCCCGCATATACATGGTTAGGGTTTGGGACATCTACGCATCTTCTGTCAAACGCTAACGGCGGCATCAGTTCTGGCTCGGAGTTTACGTCCATATATTAAACTTCGGTATTGAATCAGTACTTCAACGTTCTAAATTGAACAGCAGGTGTGTTGTGGTATGCGGGCATTGGATTTCAGTCTGAGACATATGAAAATCTGTGACAAACCCGAAGCACAAACTAGCTCTGTTAGCAACCCAAAGTAACAATAGTGCTTTTTAGCTTCCCCATGCTCCAAATCATGATTGCGTCACGTGGGTGCCGCTAGTTGCCTACCGTTTGGAGTGACGCGCATCGCGCATGAGTCTGAACGCCAGCCTCGTCGTGAATCAATTTTGGCCCTGGAAGGCTCATCAAGTCACCAACTTAAGTGGCATACTGGTCACTGAACACTGAATGATGACGGTATTTTGTTTCCAGGCTGTTTTCCGGAATGCCGAACACATCCGGTGCCCATGGCCCTGTCGGGCTGAATGGAGCCTTTAAGGTAATTCAGTGGTTATAGTGATCTTCCCATGGCTATTTTGCGCTTGGCGGATTCATACACATCCAATTGATATCGACTCCGACACCCAGAATCAGTCACCGACTCTGCGACATTTTTTTCTTCGCCAGGTGGCACGACATAGCATCAACCCTTGCGCCATCGCTCACCGCCCCAAGAAGATGCCACCTCTCCTCGCCAGTGCAGAGGTTGTCCGACCTATTCTCTCCCTGGGGGGCATAAGCTCCAAACGGCTCGACCTACATCATCGGGAGCCGGCGGCACCTCCCTGGGCGGCACCTTCTGCCAGATCTCTTGGCCACAGGGCAAAAGCGGCCAACAGGTTCCCGCTACGTTCTGCTTCTTCTTCCCGCATGATCCGCATGGAGGAAGGTCCCGGCCACGTGCTCTCATCTGGTGTCAGAGAGCCTGCATCAAACCCCTGGTGAGAGACTTGAGGAAGCCAGTGCAGGTATAGTCGTATAGAGGGACATGCATGGCGTGACCATGCCATGACACTTGACTGGAAGCCCTCAAGTGTGACACAGCAGCTGTTTGAGAGCCATCCAGAGGCACACGTCTCACAGATCCAGCCTGCCCTGTCGCTGTTCCTCCCGTCCAGTTGTCCATTTCTGGACCATCTTGGGCAGGCCTTGGGGACCCGACCTTGACCAGCGGTCTACCAGTGCCCCAGGCAGCAGGTCTTGCTGCAACAGCCACCGTGGCCATAGGCCGTGAAACAGACTAATATAAGCTGCTTAATAAGCTGTTTTATAAGCTGTTATACAACCCTGGAATTAATAGTACAGTATCGGCTCGGTTAACTTAACGGCCTCCTGCCTGCCCTATCGCCCCTGATCAGGGGTTCTGCGAATGCCCCTCCTCCCTCCCCCAATGTGTCATCAAACCAGCTGCTGGCTACATGCGCTGCCGCTGGGGTGGGCGCTGCCGCCTTCTCTCCGCTGATGCCCGCTGCCATGCAACTGATGGCGGCGGCGCCAGGAGCGGCGTGGTGCGTGGGAATAAATTGGTTGTGAATTGTGATATGTGCTCTGTTGGTGGTGCGTGGGAGTGAACCGTTGCCCTGCAGGAGTGGCTTGAGACCATTCATTTGGCGAAATGGCATTCTGGTCTTTAGCCCCGTCCTGACATTCTGCACACAACAGTTGATTTCCCTGTCCCTGTTCGGGGGCCACTGGGCGGCCACTACCTGTACTGAGACGAATCAAACAAAATTTAAGCGACCGGTGGCACTTAATTGCAACTGACTTGATTGCCTTGTCCCGCCGCCTCGTTTCACTTCGTGTCCACCCCAGGCCGCCTATGGTTGTTTGTCACTGAGAGTGTCCCATGGGTGGCCAAAGACCTGATTGGGGCCAAATAATACCAGTTTACAAACTTAGGCCCAAGTAAATGGTTGGCTGCGCACAGGATTTCGGTTGGAGGCTGAATGGCTGATGGGTACCGGTAGCTGTTGTGAAGCCGAGGCATGATCAAACACTGTCCCCGTCCTTTCCTGCTCTTGCAGGTGCGCCTACTGCGGGCTGCTGGTGGAGCGGCCTCTCCTGACCAAGGTGCTGACCTGCATCGTGGGCAGCTTCCTCGGGGATCTCCTGGCGCAGGTGGTCGGACACAAGCTGGCCGCCCAGCAGCAGCAACAGCTGATGCAAGTTGCCGACAGCTTGCAGCTGCCAGCTCCCAGCCACAGCAGCAGCAGCCTGCAGCCGCAGCAGCAGCCGCAGCAGCAGCAGCTGCAGCAGCAGCAGCAGCAGCAGCTGCTTCAAGTGGGTGATAGCTCCCAGTCCGCAGCCCCAAACCGCAGTGGCCCCCAGCCTCCGCGCTTCCGGTACGACCCCGTCCGGGCTGCGCGGCTGCTGGCGTTCAGCGGGGTGTTCACGGCGCCCTGCGCCCACTACTGGTTCACGCTGTTGGACGCCACCGTGATGCCTGAGGCGCCGACCTCAGTGCTGGTGGGTGGGCTTGGTGGACTACCGCCTTGGAGGTGGGAAGCCTGGGCCTGGTCAGTTTCTCTTTTTTCGGCTACAAGGCCACCATCAGCAGGCCGCCCCTCAGCCGTGAGAAGCCCGATTGGGACCAAAGCTGGACTGGCCTACGGCCGGCGGCCCCAGCAGCATGGCTGGCCACACCAGGGGCCTCTGGCGGGAAGCTGGATTGTAGCTGATATGTAGCTGAGTCCCCAAAAAATAAACACTCGAGTCTGGTGCCAGCAGTGGCGGGTGGACCAGCCATTGGGAGACTGAGAGTGCAGGTTGTGACCAAGGCCACACAGCATCTCCTGAAGGTGGCACGAGTGCTTTGCAGTTAGCCTTGGACACTCCTTACCTTGGACACTCTTTGCGGGTTGGGTTTTATAAATATTGTATTAATGTCGAGTTGCAAATCATCATTGATAGACATCTGGGGGGCCTGGGGGAAGCGCAGAATTAGTGCAGGCCTCATGGTGTAGACCGCACAGCTTTTGCAGGGCTGAAGCCCGGCTGAGGTATTTCATGGTATACTCACCCTAGGCTGTCTGTTGCCAGCCTCCTGATCAAGGAAGCTGTGGCAGGGTGCTCTGGGCGGAGGGTGCTCTGGGCACAGGGTTTTCTGGGAGCCCTGATTGACCAGCTCTGAAATTATTTTTGAGACTGTCGCGCGCGAGGAAGGAGGACTGCAGCACATGCAGCACAGCTTACTTGAAGTTATGCTGCGGGCGTGTAACCCAACTACGAATATCTGGTAGGATAGAGATAACGAACGGCTCCAGCCAACACCGGGACTTCTAGTGTGTTTAGGATTTAGGGTTTAGGGCTTACTTCCCCCCGGGTGTGGACGGTGCCGCAGCCCTGTCTGCACCCGGTATCTATCATGCAAGCAGTGCATGGCTACGGAGCTACGGGACCAGGGCTTAGAACCTGACACCAGAGGTCCCAGTCCAACTTTCCCCCCCCTGCCTCTCCCTCTGCAGGCGATCGTGTCCAAGATGTTGTTGGACCAGTTGTTCATGTCCCCTTTTATGGCGCTCGTATTTTTCGTGTCCATGCGCGTGCTGGAGGACGTGACGGGCGGCCTGCCCAGGCATGAGATATCGTCCAAGCTGCTGGCGAGCCGCGCTGTGGACGCGGCCAAAGCACGCTGGGGGGCCACCATGCGCGTCAATTACATGGTGAGACTGGGGCTTAGGGTTCAGGGCTTAGGGTCCAGGGCTTAGGGTTCAGGGCTAGCAGCATGGTGAGGTAGAGGCTTAGGGTTTAGGGCCGACTGTGTGGAGTGGGCTGGGTGGGCAGGCAAAACTGTGCTATGGATTTCACTGTGAGTACGACAGGCGGAATTAGGCAAATGGACTGGGGGGCTGGGGGACCGATATTGGTGAGGTTGGGCAGTTGGGGCCTTGGTGACGTTGGGGTTGAGGTAGAGTTGAGACTTGACAGGATCCACGACTGATCCTTTGGAAATATGAGAGGAGTGTTTGGGTAATGTAGGCCCCGGGGAACACGGTCTGGAGTTTTGAAAATTGTAATTACTGGATTTGTAGAGAACAGCTTAGGATTGATAACCACTGGATTTTAAAGAGAAAGCTTAAAATTGACAATCACAGGATTTTGAACAGAGCACGGCCTGCAGTTCTGAAAATTATCATCACTGGATTTGAAGAGAACAGCTTAAGATTGATAACCACTGGATTTTGAAGAGGCAGAGCTTAGCCTACAGCTTGCGTCTGTTTGTGTGACTGTTGTTGCTGCAACACACTGCCGCCTACGCATCCGTGTATGTGCTCGTTTGAATTGGACCAGACAGTGTGGACAGAATGACAGGAGAAGCAGATATGAATTAGGTGGGAAGGTAAATATAGGGCCACTGACACACTATTACATTGTTGCTGTCTGGTGCTCTCGCCCCTGCATCTGCAGGTTTCGACCCCAGCCCATTTAGCTCTTTGTAGTTGACAGGTCCTCCGCTTGCCCTGCCTCTTCAGGTATGGCCTCTGGCACATTTGGTCAACTTTGCACTGATCCCGTCATCCCAGCGGATCCTGTACATCAATGCCATCTCCATCCTGTGGACGGCTTACCTGAGCGCCCAGGCTGCTGTGGCGACCTCGGCATCTGCGGCGAAGGAGGCACCCGTGATGGTTGAGAAGTGATGGGATGAAACACACTGCACATCGTCGCGGTGTCTACAGTCTATACTGGGGACATCGTCGCGGTGTCTACATGTCTCGGTGTCTACACTGGGGACAGCTTGCCGGGGCGTGCAGGCTACTGATGCTGCATCCATGTCTGCAAGGAATCAGTCTGCGGCTCCCGTGGTGATCAAACACGGAAAGAAAGCTACGCCCTAGAAACGGGGCGTAGTGATCAAGAAGTGTGACGAGGCATGATGGGGAAGTTGGGAGGATGGTTGAGGTGTGGAGTTGTGGTGGGTCGTCGCGTTTAATATTTTGAGATACCTTTGGCACTGTTTGTACTGGTAGGCAAAAAGAATCGACGCGCAACGGCCTGCCGGGGGTGGGCGTGGCGGGAGGGGGGGCGAATTTCGACACAGGCGGCGGTCGGAGGCTGGGGGCCTCCCGACGTGGACGTGGCCGCTGGTTTGGATAAGGGAAGAAAAGAAAATGTCTACGGTGCGGTATCTTTGAACTCGATATACGCGGACAGCCAGCCCTTTTCATAGGGCAATAATGCTAGTAGAGTTATAGAATACGTTTCCTTTCCTTTCTATCCTTGATATTGTGCTTGGTTTGTTTACGGCTTCCAAACTAGTGTGAAGGGCGGACTAACTGAGGCTCAGGTGAATTTCCCTTTACTTTACCCGACTTTGGTGCTGGTACACGTGCTTGAGACGCGCCCTGAAGATTTTGGCATTCAAGCCTCTCCCTATTGATTTTATTATTGGTCCCAAGAAGCAGGTACATTTTCGACTGGACATCTTTTTACCCTTGCGTCCAATGAGCAATTTCGTCCGTAGCTTGGACTGATGAGCTGTGTATATATCGGTCTTTCACGTATCGGTTTCTCCCCACCAACTCTGGGGGGATACTGGATGTGGCAACCGACATGATCGTCCTTCTTCTCCTCTGTCGGTGCTGCACTCCTATTGCTCTGTGAGTTGTGTTCACCATAGTAAATTATACCGGTAGTGTAGGCGCATCTGTACTTTTATGATCTGATACGGGACATGAAATGTACCGGTATATAGGTTTCTCCCAAATTTTGCCCGCATAGACTAAATGCAAATATTGAAATATTTGTGCCCACGGTTTTTTTATGTTATTGGGCAACTTACTGGAATGTGACATAGAAGCACTGGGCCCTGACTCGGAGCGGCCAGCACAGGACGTTGGAGAGCTCGCAGGCAGGGGTGGTTGGCCCTGGTTTTATGCTCCTCGTAGTTGAATTTTTGCAGGACTATTCTCTTCAGGGGCAGGGGAGACGGTTTGTGCCTTCTCCCTTGACTGTCCTAGCTGACTTTCAGTTTGCCGATGTGGCCGAGCTTCTTTTCAACATGGCCCAGAGGCGGAGCGTCCTTAACCCCTGGGCCCTGCTCAAAAAGGCTCAGTCATGTCGGCGTCCAACTGCTTGGTTGGGAACATAAAAAAAAGGGAGGCACGAAATACCCCTCCCACCACCAACCGCCACCCCTAACACGCACGTTTGAATTCCAGACCCTGTGAGCCCTGTGAAGTTGAACAATCTTCCACACAAGCCTGGGCCTCTTACCCATGCCTGCCACGGCAGCGCAATTGGTATGGTGAACGTCTGACTTTCAGGTGTAAGTTGGTGGCTTGGTGCTAAATGTCAATGACGTCACACATCTGGGGCATGCACAAAAAGGCTCGGCCGCGTGGGTGCTAAATGTGGATTTCACGGACAGGTTCAGGACGGTGCCTATTTGCTGGGCCCTGCTGAAGGCTTGGCCGCTAGGGGCTGGTAGGGAATGACTAAGCTCAATTCCACCTACTGTGCACGGCCAGGACCACTGACAAGTAAGATCACCGGTGGCGCTGCTGGGCAATGGTTTTATGCTCAAGGCAAGATACCAATGCACAATGCAAATCCGAAGAGATGCACACTGCACATGTGAAGGCGAGTACTGCGCACATCGCCCCAAGCACGCTGTGGCTCCTATTAGGATTCAAAAAAGGAGGACAGTGCTCGGTCACTGACTCTACACTTCTCGGCCCTGGAGGGCAATGCCCGGTATGCTACCTTACTAATCTCGCTGCCAGCTGGGCCTGGTGCTAGGCTGCTAGGATAATGCCATAACCTATACCCCCCGGCTGTATGTAGGGATGTGGAGTCTGCCTTGCACCTCTTTACCCTTCATCACATGCCTCACGTTGATGTTTGCCCCCTTTTTAGTTTCTTCTCTTTTCCCTTCTGATCAGTGGGGCGCCCTCGCGGCAAAGCAGGGGTGGGATACGCTTGCTTTGTGGATTTTTATTTTCTCAGAGGCTTTGTTGAGGGCTAGTCTCTAGTGGAACGCAGGTGTCGGACTTGGTCTTCTCTGCCTTCCCGGCCTCTCCTTTTGTTCCTCCCCCGCCCTCTTCCTTTCAGTGTCTTATTTTCTCCCTTCTGAACAGTTGGGCGCCCACGCGGCCGAGCTTTGAGCGGGCCCAGAGGTGTAACATACCCAATGGGCTAAGACCCCAGCGTGTACGTTTGGAAGATATTGGCTTCATTTTTACGGCTAGACATTACAAGGGCTTGGGGATGGGACTTCGTTTTCCCGTTTTGTTCCCCTGTTTCCTTGGAACTCCCTCCCAAAGACACGCGTTGACGCCCACGAGGCATAGCCATTTGAGCAGAGCCCGGATGCGCAACATTATTTCCATGCCTTGTCAGCCCTGCAGCATATGGTATGGGCCCCTGGCGTTTTGGGTCCATAGCATTGGAAGGGTCAGTAGTTCCGCCTGTTATGATTCAGTCCCCTCTATCATTGCATATACTTCCTCCATCACAAACCACGCCCAATCGGATCTTATTGTCCCGCTGCCACCCCAATTCTGATATTTGACTAAAAACCCGGCTTACTATGGTCACTGCACACCAGACAGTAGGACAGGGCGCCCACGCGGCGGAGAGCCTTCTCAGCATGGCCCAGAGGTGTAATGTCATTGACTATGGTCACAAAGTGGCACATGTCCCATGCATCAAATGTGATGCTCTGTTGGACAGTAAAAACTGCACACAAAGTGTGCTGGATCAGCTAGGCACACAACAGATTACAAGGGATTTGCGTCACCATTACCAAGCAATGACACATGCATATTAGCAACACCACCAAATCGCATCAGCGCACAACAAAGCATGAGATGAGAGCCTTCTAGAAGCTACTGCCACGAGCTCGACTACTTTTCCCTCCAAGCTACCCTCCGCCTAGACGGAGGAGGGCAAACAGGTTCCATCAGGTGTCCTCAGTTTTCATCATCAGACGCATTCAACATGGCCGATACTGCGCGGGTGTCCGATCCACTGCCGCCAGCGGCTGCGACCACTCGTCGCACGCTGTCCTGTCTGCTTGGCAAGCGCCCGCCAGTTGAGCCTCCACTCCCGGTGGAGTCAGGTTCAGGGCCAGCCGCACGAAAGCTTGCCTGCCTGCCAGCTGGAGGTTGGGGCGAACCCGAGGCGTGCTGTGGCTGCGGATATGTGGAGCGGGCTACAGAGCCTCCTGCAACGTCCTCTCCCGCTCCTGGTGCTGCTACCCTTCTCATGCTGGTCGGCCGGCTGAGGGCCCGGTCATTGGATGCGGCGGCCGCGGCGCCTCGTAATGCACTGCCCTGCCCGCTGGGGTAGGACAAGGAGGGGGCTGCGCCAGGATCTGCCATGGGTACATAGGCGGGGCCGGACACCCGTGCACCCGACTGCGGCCTGCTGCTTGCGGCGGCTGGCCTGGGACTGCCATCGTTTTCATGATGCGGTACGGGCGACTGCGGCATCTGCTGTAATGCTTGCCTCTGCGACCCCTGGACACCCGACGCCGGCGCCGCCGGGCCGCTGCCGCCTGCGGCGACCAACGTGGAGGGACGCCTTCCCGCCGCCGCGGCCCTGCCGCCTCCGCCGCGGAGTGGGCTTCCGTTCCCCATGCGCTGCTCCTGTTCCTTCTTCCTCTCGTATTCGTCCCAAGCCCGCCGCTCCGCCGCCTCGGTCTCTTGGTACCACTGCTCCTCGACCTCAGGTCGGAACATAAGGAAGCCCCCACCCGTGCGCACTGTGGGCGGAGGACCGCGCTTGTCCTCCACACGACGGTCACGCAACCTGCTGCTTGCCTGCTGATCACCATCCTCCCCGTTGTTACCAGCGGTCGGCAGGGCCCACGGGCCCGGATGGGAGCGAGTGTATTCAAAGGGGCGGGCGTGGAAGTTGCGCACGGATGCAAACTCTTGTTCGTCACGTTCAAGCAGCTTCGTCTCGATGTCTCTGTTCCTCCGATCCATATCGTCCCGCAACCTCTGGAAAAAGGCGGGCTCGGGGCTGTCGGCACGCCTTCTGCTGGTGCCGGGACCGGCACTTGCGGGCCTCCGTGGACCAGTCCCGCCGCCCGCTCCGTGATGCCCCGCCCGGCCCTGCGTTTGCTTACCCGGTGGCGGTATCCCGACCAACGCGTACCAATCTGTCGTCATGCGTTGATCACGCTCCCGACTGTGCCGCTCCGTATCATCAACAAACTTCATCGCGCAAATGGACCTGTGGCGGAAGAGGTGACGGGTCGATGTGAACCACGAAACCTTATGTACCGCGTCTTCCTCTCTCTTCAGGGACAAGGATCCAGGCTCGAAGTGTAGGGTTTGGTTCAAACCCCGAACCCTAATGCACCGCACCTGTAAACAGCCACCTTCTTTCTCTTCAACGACTTTCCAGCCTCAATTGTGCGCATGCGGTCGACCTCCTCCTCCCCCACATCTCCGCCACCCTCATTATCCTGGTCGTACATCTGCATACACAAAAGAGTGACAGGGGTGGTGGGTGGGATATCTTGTCATGACGCACGACTGCAGTACTGCACTGTTCAAAAAGTACACACAGTAACACATGACATCTTGTATCATTTTTGCTTTGGTCACCCATTCCCAAGGGTAAACCTATTTGCCGCGCCAATCTGTCTTGGTTTCACTTGGTAGTTGGTACCATCTGTGGGAATCTTGCACCCCCGATAGCGCTGAATCATGCAAATAATGACATCAAAAGCAGGACCGTATGATGGCTCCATATGCCTGTCTTTCTGCAAAAGAGCCTAACCCACCTGCATGGACCCCCCAATCCAGGTCCTCCCCTCCTCCTCCTCGTCCTTCAGTGCCACCCTCACGTGTCCCCAATGCGCCTACTTTGACACCTCTCAGTATGTACCAAGCTACCCAAAGCCTTCACCCACCTGCATGACCCCCAGACCGCCTATTCACCTCTGTGCCTCCCCCCAAGGGGGAGGCACAGAGGTGCTTCTCCTCTCCCTCCTCCTCCGGTGTGCCACTGCCTGGTACCATCTCCACTACCCCAATGCCCCTAGTTTGACATCTTTCAGTCCGCCGCACCAGCCTGCACCCACCTGCATGGTCCCGAGTCCGCCTTTGCCTCCCCGTCTTCCTCCAACGGGGAGGTCCTCCTCCTCGTCCGCCTCCTCCGGTGCGCCGCTGCCCGGTGCCGCCTTCACGTCCCCAATGCGCCGGAGTGAGCGGATGTCTTTGACAGGCAGCTGGGACAAAAGCTTCACGCACAGAGGCAACGTCTCTAACATCATGACCTGGGGGGGGGCAGGGGGGGGCAGGGCAGAGATCAGGTAGACACGAGCTGTGACGACAGCCTTACGCACAGAGACAGCATCTGGCGTTTCGGTTTGTTCTCTGGTGCTTGTTTCTGTTTTCGTTTGTGGTTTCCTCCCAGTTCGCTCTGCCTGGCCCCCTTTCGCACAAGGCTGTGGGTGGTTGCGTCAACTTTGTAACAAAAACAGCATCTCAACTGCATGATGACTTGAAGAGTCGGGGGGTCGGGGAGCACAGAGGTTCAATGTATAATAGCTGGGATGCAAGGTAGAGTCTCACACAGGGTTTAGGGTGAACAGCTGAAACACAAGGCAATCTCACACTGGCACTCAAGGTCCCCCCCTCCTTGCCGCTCCGGGTGGCCCATCCCTGCACCCCAACCTCACACCTCCTCGTCCACGTCCCAGTCGGGTCTACCGCTCCGCCCCGACTGCCGCGCGGCCTGCTTGTGCCACCGTTCCGTCAGCTCCAGCCTCTGTGCCTGCAGCTCCTCTGCCTGGAGATCATCCAGTCCATCACTGCACACACACACACATGCATGTTGGTAAACCCTGAGCACAAGGTTATACCCCAGTCCGTCACTGCACACACACACACATGCATGCTGGTAAACCCTGAGCACAAGCTTATACCCCACTCCGTCACTGCACACACATGTATGCTGGCCCAGGCTGTGCATGGTAGCTGGAATTGAGCGTGGTCAGTCCCTACCAGCCCCATGTGGCCCAGCATTCAGCAGGGCTCGGAGCACCATTCTAAACATGTTTGTTGGTAAACCCTGAGCACAAGCATTTACCCCAGTATTTTTTAACCCGAAGTACCAACATACATAAGTGCTGTGGAGCCCTTAGCACACACACATACGCTATGGTTGTTTAAAAACCTTAGCACACACACGCATGCACACGCCAATGTTATTTGCATGTACAAAAACACACTGCAGATATCCACCCTCACGCACACTCAAATGTTATTGCAACACGCACACTAACACACACATGTACGTGCGTGCATATATAGGGTTTAGGATAATCCTGAACCCTAAGACACACATGTACGTGCGTGCATATATCTTGACATGTCACACTTGTTATTACAACCGTAGTTCACACAAGGCTACCTTTGAGGTGGGGCTGGGTAGGCATCAGTGGGTCGATTGGGACGAAACCATGACCAGCTCACTGCTGGCGGCCCAAGTAACAGGGGATGCCTCAAGAGGAACCTCCCTACTCCCTCGCCACGAGCGCACTCACTCAAATCGCAATTCATCCCAGGCTAGCCGAGGGGGCGGCTGAGCAATGTGGTCCTGCAGGTCACGCTTGCGTTCGCTGATCTCCGCGTTGAGCTCCTTGTACGCGGGACCACCAGGCGGCATTCGGGACAGCTGCCTGCGGGGGAAGGGGGGGTTTATGGTTTGTGGTTTATGGTTTCATTTGCTTGGACTTCACAATGTATGAGGCTGGCAATAGGCTGGCCGCCCGCCCCTAGAAAACCTGAGACGCAAACAAAGAAAAACAGCCGAGGGATGTGCTCGAGGGATTTGAGACACGCCACTAAGGTCAAGGCAGGGTGTCGGGTGTGGCGTGGTGTGGTTATGATCTGCAGGTCAGGCCGCCCCTGACAGCGGACCGGGCGTTAGGAGGTGCTGGGCTAGTGGGGGTGAACCAGATGAGAGGGCAGACTGCTATTTTCTTTCTTAAAGCCACCGAAAGTTCCGCAGGTCCAACGGTGGGTGCCCATCAGTCTGCCAGAGGGGGCCTGGTGCACACTACCGTGAGACAAGACATTTGAATTTAAAGATAATAATACAACTCGGGAGATCACTATGACATCAATTTTCCAACTTCCTTTATTTGCTATAATTGTGCAGCATCAGTTGGCACAGCGACCCACCGCTGCAACTCGAATAGGGCACCGGTCATGGTACAGGGACACCGGTCATGGTGAATCACCCTTCAATTGTACCGCTGCAGCTCGAATAGGGCACGAGGGACACCGGTCATGGTGAATCACCCTTCAATTGTACCGCTGCAGCTTGTGTGGCAAGGTTAATATTTTTCTAGGGTCGAACTCTAAAACCTTACCGCTGCAGCTCGCCTAGGTTGTTGCAGGTCATATCTATCTACAGTTCAACCCTAAGCCCTTACCGCTGCAGCTCGCGTATGGTGCGATTCATGTCCGCCTTTGCGTCCAACATCATTTGCACCTGCTCCTCGCGGTGCCTCGCGATGCGCAGGGAGCGTCTGGTGGGCAGGGAGCATGGGGGGACTACCAGTCAGAGTGGCACCAAAGACAAGTGAGATAACCAACAGGAGCATCTGGTCTGAACGATTATGTTACATATAAGAATACCATGGAAGAGTATCATCATAGTGCGTCCATGCTATAATGTGTGTTCATTTACCGTTAGAGAATGTGAGTCTGCTTGTCGTTTTTAGATAAACCAATATCAAATTTCAAAACAGGTCTATGAAGCGGAGGGACGGTCAGAAGAGGGGGGGGGGGCAGGGATAAATTAGGACGACCCGTCAAGGAGGGTCTGGAGAAGGTGAGGGGGCGATCAGGCAAGGTTGGTTGCCAGGTGCACCTAGGATAATCGCCAGGGACTGCCAAGAGCGTCTGCAGGTTCAAGACAGGGTGGATGTCTGGATGGTGCGGGAAAGGGGGGGGGTCGATCAGTCAGAGGGGTGCCAGAGACAGGTGAGACGATCACCGGGGAGTACCTGCAGGCTGCCCCAGGAGGGTTTAAGATTTATACCCATAGACCCTAACCCTGGAGTGTGGAGGACAGTGTGAGCGATCAGTTGTTTCGACAGCATCTACGCATAGGACCGCCATCTATCCAGAAGTGAAGGTCTCATCCCATCGGTTGCTCCAGGATCTACAAAATACCCCTCACGACCCTCACGATCCAGGATCTACACAATACCCCCCAGGATCTACACAATACCCCCCTCACGACCCTGATGTACCTGAACTGCAACTGTAGCATGCTAAATTAGACACAGCCCCCCCCCCCCCCCCGCCCCTCTAACAATGCACACATGCACCAGAACAGCTTGATCAGTAGCTCCCTCCCTCCCTCCCTCCCTCTCCCTCCCTCCCTCTGTCAAACCTGTCAGGCAGTACTACCACGGTACAGCCCATCTGCCAGCTCTACATGGGCCTCCACTCCCTCCACCCACCTAAGCAGCTTGTTGAGCAGCTCCCTGGTCCCTCCCTCCGTCCAGCCCATCAGGCGGTACAGCCTGTCGGCACGTTCCACATCCGCCTCCAACAGGGCAGACCGGGCCGCTGCGTCCAGCTTGCCCGGCTCCACTGTCTCTGTCTTGATCGCCAATTTCTGAACAGGGTCAGCATTATAAGAGTTCAGGATTCAGGCTTCGAGCATATTGTTAGCATTATAAGGGTTCAGGGCTCAGGGTTCAAGTATATGGTTAGCATCATACGAGTTCAGGGTTTAAGGCTTATGATCTAGGGCTCATGGCTCCGCTTGCTCGCCTAGACAGTCTTCTTCTAGATCGCTAGTTTACAAAGCGCAGCGTTGAATGGATGATCAGGGGCGAGGGGAGCGGGTCGTCATTAAGGAGGAGGGGCAGGACATCTCTATAATGTGTGTGTTTTTGTTTGTGTGTGTGTGTCTTTTCGTCACTTGTGGGAGAGAGAGGGGTACCGGTATTTAATCTAGTCTACCAGTACGGTATTGATCTATGTATATCTATGATAAGCACTGCTCCCTGGCACAGACCTGGGCCGTCTTCCCTGACCAACTGATGACACATGCCTTATGAACCAGCCCTAGCAGGCTCATAAACAGTCATATACCCCCAAGGCTGATGGACCGCAGCATGCCTTATAATCCAAACCCGGGGAACTAACCCGTGCGATATTTTAATTAATCAATCAGCCCATTCATTAAGCTAGTCCCCACCTTCCTGCTGGCTTCCAGCCTCTTGCTGATGGTGGGGTAGTCCAGGCTCTTGGGGTGCGTACGCTCCAGCTTGCCGTTGCTGATCCATGGGCCGTAGTGAGGGGCTGCGGCAGCAGCAGCACCGCCGGCCCCCTTCTTCTTGGCTCCCCCTTTCTTGCCACTGTTGCTGGCATCGGATCCGTCCCCCGAGTCGTCGGATGCGTCCCCGTCCTTGGGCTTGGCGCGACCCAGCCTGATAGAGAGGATAGGGGATGCATCAGAAAGACAGCAGGCCAGAGACAACCAGGATCTGGGCAGGCTACTTAGATGCATTAAACGTCAGATCCGTCCCTGTCCTCGGCGCGGCCCCTGTCTGATAGAGAGGAAGGGATGCATCAAGAAGACAGTAGGCCATATAAAAAAAGGGTCTGGACAGGCTAGATCCATCAAGCGGTGGGTCCGTTTCCAGCCTTGGCCTTGGTGCGATCCAGCCTGATTGAGAGAATGAGGGCAGGGATGAGAGAGAGGGGTAGGGGGGGGGACGGCAGAGGGGCCAGGGGGGGGGGGGGGATGGGGAGATACTAGGTAGGTGACCCCCCCCCAAAGTGATCGAAAAATTATATACTGGATTAAAAAAGTTCCGATTGTAGAGAGGAAATATAAACATATAAAGACACAGGTGGTCCAGCCTAGTGGAAAGAGGCATCAGAGAGCAGGGGGAGGGAGACTTAAGAAAGACAGGAGGCAAGAGCCAGCCAGAACAGGGCATGCCAGATCTAACCTAGCTAGATCCCACTAGATCTGAACAGGGCCTGGAAAGGCTAGATCTGGACAGGCCAAGGCGCACAAGATACAGAAGGGACCAGGGCAGTCTCCAGCAAACGGCGTCATAACCGCATTCATCGTCTAGACTGGCGTTAGATTGAAAGCCAGTCAGCACTGAGGATTGTCAGCAGCATGGAAGAAGACATCGCGGACGAAACACTTTGCGGCGAAGAGGGGGGGGGCATGAGGGGGGAAAGAGCTACCGGTGAGCATGAAACGCCATGTGCGACAGGAAAGTGTGGGACTCCATACACACGTGAGATTGAAGGTTGACACATGATTCTGCACAGAGTCCCGTACCAGCTCCGTTACCCTCTGTTGGCCCATTCCCCACCTTCCTACCTGGAGCCCATCCCCTAAGCCATGCATACCAGCCCTGCCCCCTCCCCCAGACACCTGGACCTCATTCCTTCTGTTGGCACATTCCACCCACACAGCTTCATCTCATTCCTGCTGTTGCTTCTTGGCTCATCCGACACTTCCTGCCTCCTACCCTGACCCCCACCTTCCTACCTGGAGCCCATACAGCTAGGTCATGCACTCATGCGTGCCAGCCCTGCCCCACCCCAACGTACCTGGATCCCATCCACTTGGCCATGCGAACCAGCCCCGCCGCAGCGTGGATCTTGGTGGCCTGTTTCTTCATTTCGACAGCCTGTGGAAGTAGAAGCAGTAAGGAGCCGCAGTCCTTTCGACAATCTCCTACAGCTACCGCAGCATGCTCGGCCCATGACGACCACACATTAGGTATCATCCTGACTGAGCATGGTAGCTGGAATTGAGCGTAGTCATCCCCTACCAACCCCAAGCGGCCGAGCAGTCAGCAGGGCCCAGGGCGGGTATGCATCTTTCTCAACGCATTTAGGCATGAGGATATGCCGCAAGCCCTGCTCCTCGCTTGAAGTCTCTACATCCTGAAGTCAAATGTCTTGAGAGGGCTTGCCATTGCTCTGCCTCTACAATGCCAATCAGGAATGGGAGTGGTGGCTCCCCCACTGCCACATCCGTGAAAGGCACAGCGCGGATACCTGCTGCCAGTCATTGCTGGCACGGATACCTGCTGGCAACCTGGGCACTGTCAGCATGTGTTAGGCTTAGCCATGACAGGCACAGGTGCCCAGCAGATACCTGCTGCTTCCAAAGCCCCATGTTCAACATACACACAAAGAACCCCTATTGTCGTTAAAGCCCTCCGGATGGCAAACGGGCCTGTGCCATGCCTTCAATACTGCTGGTGGCACGGTCCGATCCCGGACTGGTCTGTGAGGATGGCTTAGCTTAGGGTCAAGGATTCAAACCCCTAAGCAGGCCACATCTGACATGCTGCTGGAGGCACAACCTGACCCCACACATGCTGCTGGAGGCACAACCCTATTCCCAACATGCCTGTGTGGATGGTCTCTTCTTCTCCGGGAGCCGCAGACCCTTCCGGTTGATCCGAGCCTTGTCCAGCTCGCTGATCTCCTGCTCTCAGCAAAAGGACAGGGCAGAGGGGTCAGGGTTTAGGGTTAAACATCCAGGGTCTTTGACTGCTCCTGCTTGTTCATTCCAGCTCTTGACAGCACAGCCTTGTCCAGCTCGCTGATCTCCTGCTCTCAGCAAGAACGGGGCAGAGGGGTCAGGGTTTAGGGTTAAACAGGGCAGAGGGTGAAGAATGAGCAATTCAGGGCCTTCGGTTATTTTTTGTTTTGTTTTTCCTGTCCACCCCAGTTCTTAATAAGGTAGCCGTGTCCAGCTGGCTAATCTCTGGCAGCCTTACGGTTAAAGGTTGAGGGTTAGACCCTAACCCCTTAGCCTTACAACCCTAGCTTGCTGATCTCTGGCAGCCATTTAGGGAACAGGAGAATTGGCTGTCAAGGCAGCTGTGTTATCCTCAGTTTGCTGTAGCTACACTTCAGCTGCAACCCGGTACCGACAAACGCAATGTATGGTAGGGGACCCTGATCCCCTGCATTGATCAGGGAAGCAAGTTGCCCAGCCTGAGGCTGACGATGCTCTTGCTTGTGCATGGCAGCTGCACAAAGGCGGGCATCGTTTCTTTGTTCATCATGACTGTTGATACCGTTCTGTCTAGATGGCTGATCTCATGCGTCCATTAGGGTGATAAATCAGGTTATGCTGGGTGATGCCCACATGATAAATTTAGAGCAGCATACCCCCCCCAAACACACCCCCTGCAGCCCCCCAACCATCCTGCAACATGCACCTTAGCCGTCACCATAAAACCACACTAAATAGCCCCCCTAGCCACTGCCTCGCCCACGTCTCACATTCGGATTTTATGTAAAAAAGACGTACAGGCGAAGTCTTTTTTAATTCCTCACCTCCATGCCCTTGAGGTTGCGCAGCTTTTCCAGGAAAGGGTCGGCAGGGGCTCCGGCCTGAAATGCAGGACAGGTTACAAGGGTTCAGCCTGAAGTGGTGTGGATTCCTCAGCGGCTCTTGGAGAGGATCCGCAGGAGGGCGGACATTTGGTCTGGGCAGGAGGCCAAAGTCGAGCGGGGGCCGAAAATTGGTGTTCAGGAAGGTCAGAATGCAGAGGAAGTCAAAAGGCGAAGTTGGCAAGGGCGCAAGGTAAAAATTGGACAGTGGAATTTCCAGGGTGCTCAGGTAGTCCATCAGGACGCTGGCCTGAAAATGGCATTTCAGAAGCTCAGAATGCAACTCTTAAAAAAGAAAGTCGAAGTGTGCAAAGGGAGACTTCTCTGGGGCTCCGGCTTAAAAATGCAGGAACACTCGGCTGCTTGCTGGTTATGTTCCTGCATTTGGCAGAGTACACACAGCAAGCAGCCGTGCCAGTACACCACCTGAAACCCAGGGTTCAGCCCAGGGGAGTTAGGGTTTATAATTCAAGGAGGTGTGATCACCAGCAAGGCCCTGCCTCCAATCCTTCAAAGAGGACCCTCGCATTCGCCCGTCCCTTACTGCGGTCCAGGCATGCCTTGCGTTGTGCTCTAATTGCACATTGGGCGACTTTATCTTCATGCCATTGCCGCAGGATAAATCTCAACCCGTACATAGTTCAGGTTCAAGGGTACCAGGCTTCAAGGTTTCAGACTCTATGTTTCTTTTCCACCTTCGGCAGTCCGCCCCGCGGCCGCCAAAGGCCCGATTGGGACCAAACCAGGGTCGGCCTAGGACTGGTGCCAAAGGCGGGTTTTGGCTGGCCACAACCAAGGGCTTCTGGCCAGAGGCCAGAGTGTAGCTGACACAAAGCCGAGTAACAAACAAGAAACACTGGCCAGACTGAACCCTTCTCCTTGTCGCACTTGAGTGGCTTCATCCTTGTGCCGTCGTCGCGGGATAACGCTTTATTCACTCTCATCTTGTTTAAGGTTAAGGTTTTGGATATGACTAAACCCTTCTGCTGTACGCACCTTTGGCGGCTCAATCCCCATGTTGTTGTCGCGGAAAAAGGCTTTCACTCGCATCGTGAAGCCCCCAAAGCCGCGTGCATCTTGCCACGGCGTGAGGATCGCGTCCACCAGCTTGTCTATGGCCTTCAGCAGCCCCTTATCGCCACCCTTGCCAACAGCTGGGTCGTCCCCTTCAGGTTCATACTGCCACCTGAGAGGGTGAGAGGGCAGAGTATTGCAGTGAGAGGGTGAGAGGGCAGTAATCTAGTGAGACGGTCAGTGGGTCGTATTGCCAACGGCTGGGTCGTCCCCTTCAGGTTGATACTGCCAACTGGAGGGTGAAGGGCAGGGAGGGAGGCACGAGCAACAACTGAATAAGGTGGGACATAGTTACATGGACCTCCTGTCCTGCATTGTCAAGGGTGAAGGGGGGACAACAGCAGAAGTTGAGGAGAGCCAGGGAGGGGCAAGGTAGCAGTTGAGGAGGGCCAGGGAGGGGAACATGCAATGGCTGATGAGGGACGGATGCAGATGGCCTCGACCGAGGCTCTGAGAGGATCCTGCCTCAGCTACATGTCAGCTACACTCCTGCCACTGGCCGGCGGACCCCTTTGTGGCCAGCCATGCTGCTTTAGCCACAAGTCGTAGGCCAGTCCAGGTTTGGTACCAATCAAGCCTTTGGTGGCCACAGGACGGCCTGCCGAAGGTGGACCGGTAGCCGAAAAAATGGAAGGCTAAACCGCGTATTCACTGACCTGCACCTCACTTGCTGCCGGGGTCTCGTTTTGCTATCCTTGCCTTCTAATTTTTATTTTTATTAACTTTTTTTTAAATCGATGCTTTTATTTTTTTACCAATTTTCCTCCCCCCCCCTGCTGCTCCCAACCCAACACCCTGAACTCTGTCTCACTCAGCAAACATGCGCTTGAGGACCTTCTTATCCACGTCCAGCTGGTTGACCGGCATGCGGCCGCGTGCGGCGGGGGGCATCTTATGATTGCTGCCCTCGCCCCCGGGGACCCAGTAGCCCAGCATGGCCTTGCGGTCTTTGTGAGCCGCGCTGCCATCACCCAGCTCATCGCCGCGACTCCTCAGACCATCCTGACAGGAGGAAGCAAGAGGAGGAGAGAATGAGGGGCCGTTAGGGAGCAAGGAATGGAGAGAACGAGGGGCGGTTAGGAAGCGAGGGAGGGGCGGTTAGGTACCGAGGGGCGGTTTGGGTTTAGGGCTTAGGGGAGGAGAGAACGCGGGGCGGTTCGGGTTAAGGGCTTAGGGGAGGAGAGAACGCGGGGCGGTTCGGGTTTAGGGCTTAGGGGAGGAGAGAACGCGGGGCGGTTAGGGTTTAGGGCTTAGGGGAGGACAGAACGAGGGGCGTTTAGGGTTTAGGGCTTAGGGGAGGACAGAACGAGGGGCGTTTAGGTGAAGTTTTGTGAAGTTTTTACAGTCCAACAGAGCATCACATTTGATGCATGGGTTATGGGGGGGGGGCGAGGGAGGAGAAGGAATGGGCGTGAAGCCATGAATGTAGACACGGGGAACAGCTGGTCTCCGAGCTCACAGCCGTGACTCGACTGTCATCATCCTGTGAGGTGGGGCAGAGAGGTAGATGGGCCATGCTTTTCTTAATGGCATTGAGATTTGAGAGGCCAAGACTACCTAAAGCCGATATGGTCATTACTGCATTGGGGTCACATGCGCCTGTTAACACATTGTCATCAGATCCCACCAGCCGACATTTTTTCAGCCAGGAATAATTCATCTCCACCCGGCACAGGTCGCACCTCCTTGGCCAGGTCATCAATCTCCTCCTTCAGCTTCCCGTCACGTTCAAAGAAGGCCTCGACCCTGCGGGTGGCATGATCGAGATGAGTTAAGGGTCAAGGGGTTGAGGTATAACCCTAAATCCTGCAGGAGGCAAGATCAAGATTCGCTGCCCCCCATGAGGCGCGTGCAAAGGGTTGCAAGAAAGACCGTCACTGCCACTTCCCCCCCCACCCCTTACCCATATTTTGCAGTCACACTCGTGTGTCACCAAGAATACCCACTTCGCGAAGAAGTTGATCCTCTCGCCCTCCGTCTTGTACTTGCAGATCCGCGGTGCGAAAGTTAGATCAAGTTCGGGGTCGTCGCCGGGGCGTGCGATGCGCTCGGGGTTTGTGACGGGGGCCTGTCAAGGAATATATTCATACATGGATGTCATTGGAAATCTCATTTTCACTCATGGAGTCATGGCCAGCACTGCTCGCAGCCACACACAACATGATCTAGCCACTGGCTTCCCAAGCCCTAAATTCCGAAGTCCAAACTAGTTGGGGTTCGTGACGAAGGCCCGACACAAAAACGGTTACCAGCATGCAAAGTGCTTCAGACAGCTTACTTACGGTACAGGAAGCTAAAAGACAGCATAATAACACCACAGGCAGCTGCGAACACAGCCACTTTTGACCCCAGTCACCCAGGTCAACCTCCCTAGTCTCGCAGCAACAATCTGCATCAACAACAATCCTTGGCCGCCCTCTAGATCCAGATCCAGATCCCAAAGATTCCCCAACCCTAAGAATATGTCATTTTCGACCGTATCTATGCACCCCATCCCCCCAACAGCAACACACGCAATTGCCACAAACACACAAACCGGATCATTAGTCCCTCATCCCTCGGCACCCTCTATCCGCTCCAACAACACATTTACCCATAAAGACACCAACACAATACTCCCCAGCTGCCACCGCCCATCCATTTAACCAAACCCTCTATCCACCTGATAATCATTGGGAATCCACGGCCCCGGGTTGGCGACGTCCAGCTCTGTCTTGGTGTGCTGAGTCAGCAGCTTGTGGTCATGCTCCACCGACTTGAGTTGACCCCTGAGTCGCGACACCTCCTCAGCTGTCAGCTTCTTCATGCGCTCCAGCTGGCCTATTACACTGCAAGGCGGGTTAGGGTTGAGTGGTTAGGGTTTAGTGGGAAGGCATACCGAAGTCTTCATGCGCTCCAGCTGGCCTATCACGCTGCAGGAGATATTGAGCTAAGTGCTGCTGGATCTAGATCTCAGCTAAGAACAAAGGCTTGCGATGCTCGCCCTGTCCTGGCCCCGCCCCTACTAGCAGGCAGTTGGTCCCCCTGCGGGACCATGAAACCATTCATGCAACAGGACAATCCCTTAAACCCTAATACTTGACAGTTAAGTGTTGTTATACTTACAACCTTTCACGCTCCGTGCTGGATGCGCTTGTTGCAGCGTCTATTTAGGTATTCACCGAGCCAAATCCTCAACCCGAAACCAAGTTCGATATGTGCTGTTCTGTGAATGCTTGTTAATGCATTCGCGATCAAACGAGCCTCAACCCCACACCTTCAACCACTTACGCCGCGTGCTGTGCATGCTTGTTAATGCATTCGCGATCAAACAAGCCTCAGCCCCACACCTTCAACCACTAACGCCGCGTGCTGTGCATGCTCATCACTGCCCCTGTCCAGTTCTAGTTACGGGGTAAGGGTCCAATGTCCCACGAACCACTCACGCTCCTTGCTGGGCATGCTTGTTAATTTGCTTAGGATCAAACAAGCCTCAGCCCCACACCTTCAACCACTTACGCTCCGTCCCGCACGTGCTTATTGCCACCCCTATCTAGCTCTAGGTTAAAGCTTCAGGGTTCAATGCCCCACAAACCACTCACGCTCCATGCTGTGCATGCTTGTTGCTGGCCCTGTCCAGCTCATACAGCAGCTTAGCCCGCTGTTCATACACCGTCATCTTGCCCTGGGCGGGGCCCAGGTTGGGCTCGGCAGCTATAACGTGTGCAGAGGCAGAGGCCGGATCGCGAGGACCATCAATACGTGAGGCCTGCAGGGTGGACGAATGGGGGGGCAGGGCGGGACCTCGGCATCGAGGTTGGCACTAGATAAATAGGGAGCAGGGCGGGAACCTCAGCATTAAGGTCAGCACTAGGGGACCCATGTAGGGTGCCAGATGGGGTAGCCATATTGAGGTGCCATGTTGGGTTGCTATGCTGGGGTCAAGTGTGAACCGGTGGCTTGTGTGGGAACCTTTGAGTAGGATACGGGTGCAATCAGGGCAGAGCGGGACGGCGCCTGTATTTAGGGTTTAGGGTTTAGGGTTCAGGGTGGGTCTTGCAATGGCGCTGCGTTGGATTAAACAGCCATCACATGTGCCCAGGCAGCGGCGGATGTACCGGGGCTGTCGAAAGGAGCGAGGGACTGGAGGGGAGATGCGCCTCATGGGGTTTAGGGTTTAGGGTTTAGGGACTGGAGGGGAGGTGCGCCTCGTGGGGTAGAGGGTGGGGTGGGGGGGTTGGTAGGAACGGAACCGGGTCGGGGCAAGTCGGGTCACTCCTGTGTGGAGGGTTTAGGGCGGAATGACGCCTCATATCACAGCACTTTGGATCCAGGGGTCTGATTCACCACCCTCCTTTTTGAAGTGGCCTCTCACCCTGCCAATTGGTCCGCCCATGTTCATGGAGGCCGAGCCCTGCTTGAGGCGGTCCACCGCCTGCAGTAGGGCAGCCCGGTGTCCCAAAGGGAGCACGCCCAGGTCGCGCTTCAGCTGGTCGTCTGTCAGACGCAGGAGCAGAGCACCATCAATGCTGGCAAGGAAGGGGGGGGGAGCAAGCAGGGGGGGGGGGGCGATTTAGGGTTTAGGGTTTAGGTATTCATGTCCACAGCACAGGTGAGGGGAGCACGCCCAGGTTGCGCTTCAGCTGATCGTCTGTCAGGCGCAGAAGCGGGCACCATCGATGCGGTCAAGGAAGGCGGGGGGGGGGCAAGCAGGGGGGCGATTTAGGGTTAGTCCACAGCACAGGGGAGCCCGCCAAGGTTCAAGCTGATCGTCAGTCAGATACAGCAGGGGGGTGCCAATATGTCATCAACATTCTCAGGGGGTCGCGGTAACTATAGGAGGTCGCCACGCACGGCAGGGCCGTGTTCCCGGTGGTGGGACGCTTGAGACTCAGGGCTGCAATGCCGTACGAGGGTAGGCAAGCCTGGGAATCGGAAGTTGCAAGTACTAAGTGCCAGGGGCACCCATGGGTCACGCCCCTCCAAGGGATAAGCTGATTGTTAGAATATTGGTACGCGCTGCACTGCCACTAGGACATCTTGTACCAGATGTCCTAGTTGCAGTAGGGAGGCATGGCCAGAACGGGGGGGACAGGGGGCAAATTTTATCCAATTAGGATTCAGGGTCAAAGCACACTTGCAACACTCAATTTGTTTTTCTCCAGATGCTGCAGGACCGCACCATCGATGCTGATAAGAGGGGGGGGAAGCATCCTCTCAATCAGTGCTGTGCCGGTAACGGTCCTTACGGTAGCTGACTTACGTAGCTGAGTTTCAGTCACCGAAATTTCAAGCCCAACTTAGCTTATTTACCAGTAATGAACCGTCATTACAGACACCATTTATAAATAACGGCGCAATTGCACATCACTGCTCTCAACCCACATGTGGAGGCGTTACCGCAGTGCTGTGTTGCCTACTTGATGCCTGTACTGCCCAGGCCTGTACTGCCCTCTCACCCGTTGTGGGAGAATTTCCTGCGGTACTGCATGAAGCCCAGCACCTCCACCCAGTTGAGCACATCCAACACATCCCAAAGGGAAGGGTGCCGCTTCAGCGACTCAGCGACGGAGGCCTCCAGGCGGTCGCGCATGGTCTCGCCGCCGCCACCGCCGCCGCGTGGGGCGCCAAACGCTCCTCCCCGGCCGCCGCCGCCACCGCGGCCACGGCCAGCCTCGTCGAAGGACCCCGAGTCGCTCGGGCTGGGCGCATCTCCTGCAGCGCCCCGCGGACGTCGAGGATACGCCACAGCCCTGCATCAGGGGTTCAGTTGAATAGTTCAGGGTTTTTAGGGTTTAGGGTTCTTAGGGTCCAGAATCCCGTAGGCTGCAGCCCTGCGCAACAGCACCAAGCCGTAATCAGACGACAGGCAGAGCACGACAAGAGTGTGGACTCAAATGCTTAGATCCCCTTAGATCCCCACACATCGGTTGTCAATGGCTGTTATATGCAAAGGTCAGTAGCTCATCATGATTTCAGTACAGTGGCCACAATGCCATGTCAGGCTATGCCGGGGAGCAGGTCGTGACACCCGGCTGAAAACTGCAAGACGTGTTGCACACATTTGCAGGCATTCAACTATCTGAGGCAGGTAACATCCATTATAAGCTGTCTTGAATCTTGATGCCCTGGTCTGGACTATCGTGTGGGCATCACGGAGAACCAAAGGCACCACTCCCTGCTGCTGAATTAGGCAAACACAATTTTTTGTGAAACATCCTTAGCCTCAAGAAAGCCCTATAGCAGTAGCCAAGTATTATAAAGACTGGGAAGTCCAGGATAGGGAAGACAGCCTGCTTGTTTCCTTCCACTTCCTTGTCCTCCACTTCTAGAATAAAGGTTGCAGGCACTAGGGCTTATTACACACCTTTAATGACGCTGTTTTAAAAAGACGCCCCCAAAAGGGACACTCACCTCTGGCCTTCACCGTGCACCTGCCCCTCCCACTCCTCGTTGCTGTACTCGTTGTCATAATCCCCACCCTCCTGGCTATCGTAATAGCTGTCATAGGATTCCCCGACGCCTCCAGATCTCCCGGCGGATCCACCAGATCTACCAACGCCACCAGATCTCCCGGGGGCGCCGGGGGGCGGCCCTCGGGGCCCTCCGGATTCAGCACGGCCCCCGCCGGCAGCGCCCGCACCCCTGCCCTGTGGGCGGCCGCCATAGCCGCCACCGCCACCGCCACCGCCGTTGCCGCGGCCCACTGCATCGCGAGGGTCTCCTCGCCCTCCCATGTGCCCCGAGCCGCCGCCGCCGCCGCCGCCGCCGCGGCCGCTGATCTCTCCACTGTACTCATCCTCCCCCTCGTCGAAAGCGTACGAGTCTTCAAAGTCCTCACGGTAAGCCGCGTCGGGCGCAGGCGAGCGGCCCGGGGGCGACCGGGTGTACGGGGGGCGCTGTTGCTGCTGCTGTTGCTGTTGTTGCTGTTGCTGCTGCTGCTGCACCAGTCGTGTGCCCTGATGACCATGTGTGCGCACTCCCGTTCCGGCTCCAGCACCGCTCCGGCCGCCACCTTGGTCATCGTCATCCCCGATCTCGGATGATCCCTCTGCATCAAAGCCAAAGCCGGACGCAGTTGCTGGCTGCTGGAAATAGGCAACCCCGCCCCCGCCTCTGACCCCACCCCCGCCTCCGGTGCCGTCCCTGCCGCTACCCGCACCCTGAGCCAGCCCTGGCCCGGCTGCATGCCCTGCCCCTCCTCCTGCCGGCAGCTGCCCATGTCCCGTGCCCCCGCTGGACGCCCCAGCACCCAGGCCCGCCCTTCGCGACCGGCCAGGTGTGCCTGTCACCGAATCGTCGTCGCTGCTGCTGCTATGCCCCATAAGAGAGGGCCTGAGGGCCGGCTGGCCAGACCCGGCCGCCGCCGACGATCCTCCGCCGCCTCCGCCGCCGCCACTCCCGCCTTGCGAGGGCCTTCCGGTTGCAGACCCACCCACGCCCTCCACACCCAGACCATAGTAGCTACCGCTGCCACCGACCCCGCCACCCGCTACCTGCGAGCCACTGCCGCCCTGGCTCGCAGCACCAGTCTTCGACCCCGGTGGCGCTCTGATCGCCCCCCCGGCGCTGCTGCCGCGCTCCCCCTCCAAGCCATAGATATTGTTCCCTCCGCCGCCGCTGGACCGTCCCCCCAAGTGCGTGCCGCTGCCCTGGCGTCCGGCATGAGCACCAGCACCTGCCTTGCCGCCACCGCTGCCACCAGACCCATCAGAGAAGAGGCTGTCGTGGGAGCTCCCGCCTTTGGATCTGTCAGGCCATCCCAGCACGCCAGGACACATTCAGGTGAGGGGATAGCAGGGTGGTATTGCGGTAGCAGTGATGATAGGTTCCTGCCAGATACGGTAACGGCGCGGATGCGGCTTCGGCCCAGGCTGCGCTGTTTCCTTAACTCTCACGCCGCCCACAGGGTGCAGCTTTCTTTCTTTTATGCCAGGTCAAACGCTGCAACTAAGTTGCCGGGTCTCAGTACAGCAGGGCATGCCTGTCAGCAGGCTGCTGTAGGGGCAGACGCGAAGGCACACTGGCATACCAGGACACTTTCAGGCGTGTGAATATTAGCAAGGCGGTAGTAGACATGATGAGCGCATGCAAAATTTCAAGCAGGTCTTCTGACAGGCGGTCAAGAAAGCATGAGGGAGTTGCGCCAAACTTTGTGCATAGGCATACCTTATGTGCCTTGAGTTGCATGCCCATTTGCTGAATACCCCTGGGTTTTATGCCAATATGCTTCATGCCATTGGGTTGCATGCCACATATGATGCTGAAGCAAAGCTAGCTGCCACTCCATGCAAACGGGCATGCCTGTCACCATCACACTAAAATAGGCAGTTGTGAAGGCATTCTCACACCGCGGCAGGAGCAGCAACAGCAGCAGGCTCTGCACCCTGTGGCAGCCCTACCCCTACCTATGTGTAGATGCCCCCCCTGCTTTCTGGGTAGTCGGTGCCAGGCCCTCCTGGCTGTGGGAGACACTAGCATCGCTCAGCATGGAGCTGGAGGCCCCTGGGGAGGGTGCAGAGGGCCGGGCGGCTCTGGAGCCAGGACGGCCCTGCAGTAGGGAAGGGACATCCAAGGTGGGAAAGTACATTGCATGGGAGGCACTGGGCGTAGAGACGTGGCGTGGGGGCATGCTGCAGGATGGGCCTTCGTCCCCCATATCATGCAGAAAGAGTGTATCAGCTTCCATGTGGGGTGTCCTGCGTCCTGTCAGGTGCAAAAGCTTGATGTCTGTACAGGCGTGAGTTCACTCTTTGATGCGGTTCAGGAGCTGAACTTCGAGACTGTGTCGGGTGCGATCCCAGGGTCGATGACGCATGGCGTGACGATGTGAAATCAACGTCCTTACCAGCTACCGCATTGCTCACCTGAGCAGGGGTCGGTTGTCCTCCACCAGCATTCAAACCAAACTGCGATGCAAAGCGTAGGCTCAGCCATCAGGGTTTCGTCCTGTTCTGTCCGGCTCTTTCGCGCATAGCTCGCTTACCTCAACCGAGGCATCACCGAACTCTGACGAATCATGGAAGCTTGCGCTCATATCATTGGCTGATATCAGCTGCGAGTCGGTCAATCGAATGCAGCCTGTGTACGTGGTCGGTTATGAAACCGATGTTGATAGGAACTCGACTGGAACCATGTGGAGCCACAGGTGTGGACCTAATGTTGTGTCATTGTGTGTCCATGTCCCAACAACTCAAGCCTGTTGCCCAATCGTCCAGGCGATCCATAGACAAAGCTTGCGGGAGAAGTTACCACGTGCCTCCAACAAAAATACCTTGCGAGCTTTTGCTTGAGGTTTACCAAGCCGCAGACATAACTCCGAATATGTATGGGACTCACAACTTTTCACGTATAGTCCCCCCCTTGGTCTGTCAGGCTGCATAACTTGATAGGACACACAGTGTGACCCAGGGGGTATGTAACAGTACTCAGGCCGACATGCGGATAGGTGGCAATATTCAAATCTCCACCTGACGACATGCCGTTGACGGACGAGAGGAAGCTTTCGGAGTTGCGGGGCGTTCAAAGATCGCGGCTGGGTGCATAGAGAAGTGCAGCGAATACATGTGCTTCACATCTAGATAACGGATCCCTACGCTACCAGAAGGCTAGAATGCTTGATAGCCGAATGCTGAACCTGTTGCGCTAGCTGTGCCTCTACCTTCTGACGGGTCCTTGGAATTATAGGCTTACGGCGGTACCAGTAAAGCAGTACCCCATTTCTGCAACCCCTGACCTGTTGCATAATACACTGGGCGTGCTCTTAAAACGCCACATGGTGCGGGGTCCCCGGTGGCCTGGTGCGCGGGGTCTCATGTGTGGCGACGAAATATGTGTATCCGGTACTAGTGCCCATCATCGCGTGCTTGGTGTGGGGTGCATGTTTTAGGAGAGCTGGTCGGGCACATTGCAATCATGCACACAGCGTTCAATGACGGCATGAGACCATGAACAGCCGGCATTGTTCTGGCAGTGTGATCAGTAATATTTCTGATGTACCTCCCAACTTTTTTTTGTATCAGACTGCCAGTACTGGTACTTGTTTGCCCTAAAGCACGCTGTAGGCCGAGGGGGGGGCAGGGGAAATAATCAGGGACCCCAGAACCCCTACTTCTCCAAAACTCATCCGTTTGACATGGGAGTCGCACTAAGTACTTTGGGGGGGTGTTCCGGCTTCTAGGATAAAAGCAAACGTTATTTTAGGGGCTTGGCCCCCCCCCTTCCTTGTTTGACATTCGTTGACCGGGTAGGCGGGTACTGCATATTGACTGTTGACCATGCACGGGGGGTCGTTGGAAAGCCCTGGCCCTGCCCTATGCAGTGAAATTTATATCATGCAGTTTTCTAGGGATTGAGATATTATTTGTATAATAAGCTTTTGTGAAATCTACGAAATCCTCATTGTTTGGCACTCTGTACCTCGGTCACCGTTGGGCCAAAAAGCATCTTAAAACCAGGTATGGATAGTATGGAACTAAAGCTCTCGTCAAGCTCTACAAATTACGATGATGGGGTGTTTCCATAAGTTTTTGCCCCCCTGCCTTCCGTTGTAGGCATGCAAAAATCCTCGGTTATCATGATTTTATTTTCTATATTGTTTCGGTCTTGATGAGCGACTGTTCTATCTAGAGAGTCTCAACTATTTGGTCATCAAATATTCATCAATAGTACCATAATGGAAAATGTTGGAGCATAAATGTGGACCAACATACCTGTACATGGAAAGCGCTCATCAGCTATGCCCACCGGGCAGAAGATTGCAAGGGCAGATCATTAAACATAAAATCGCCCAAAGAGCTGACTAAAAGATGAGTTAATCGAACGGAGCAATGAAGGGATGCCATGGAGCATGAGACGCTAGGGATCCGCACCCCATGTGCTCATCAGGCAGGAGATCCCATGAGTAATCTTGCTGACTGATCCGCATTGTAACTGAATGATGCAAGCCATATGGCTGTTGAATCGGCTTCTGTGGCAGGTAGTTGCAAGGCGGAGCATGCCGCAATTATTGCGCATCGTCTACACCTCCGTGGCATGGCGGCAGGACATCTGCTGCTGGCAGCGAGGCGTAGGCAGCCTTAGGCAGGGCCTAGGCAGGCACATTGCAGATTGTGGGCGGGCTCAGACAGGCGTGCTGCCAGCCCGTGTTGGGCCGAGAGTGAGAGCGCGGGAGAGGCCCAGTCTGAGGCCTAGTGTTGGGTCAACTGAGAGGCCTTGCGTGAGGCCCAGCCTGAGGCCGAGTGTGGGGACCAGTGAGGCTCTGGGCGAGGCCGCCGAGTGTGGACCAGCCTGAGGCACAGTCTGAGGCACAGCTTGTGGCCACTTGTTGGAGAGCTTGCATGGGCGAGTTCTTAACAAACGTCAGGGACACTTGGATGAAGCCGGGCTGCTTGTTGCGCTGGCCACCAAAACATCTGCATGTGCAGCATTCCATGGGAAAGCCTGGCTTGCTTGTTTTAAGCGGAATCGAGACGGGGGCTTGAATCGGGGCCTGGCCGTGGGTGCGCGCTTGGGCGAACGGCACGAGGGCCGACCCGATCAGGGCATCTGTTCCGCCGTCCTCATCGAAGACGCTGATGCTCAGTTCGTTTTCGCTGACGATGTTGAACTGGAAGGTCTGGTTCCATACGGGGTTTGTGCTTCCAGCGGTGTGCGAAATGCTCGTGTACCTCTGAGAGCCGCATCATATGCATGTGAGGGTGCAATACGGATCTTGTGGAACTGCAAGCTTTGTAGGCTTTGCGCGTTTTCTAATGACACAACTGTTAACACGCCGGCTTCGTACGCCATTTCCCAGTCAGTGCACGTATGCAGCCTCGCGCTATCTAGGTGCCTAACCGTAGTAATATTCGATGGGTGGATGCGAGCTCGGATGAAAGTTGAGATCATTCATTCCACCACACCTGTTCCACGAGATTCCATAGAGGAACCAATCGGAATCACTCGGCAGTGGGGGTCGGGTGGGCAGCTTCAGTTCCTCCCAGCCCCGTGTGACAAGGCCGCGGGCGCAACCTGGCCCGAGCTCACCCAGCAGGCGCGGTCGCGACCGCGGTCGACATCCCGCAAATGTGTGGGGATCTGGGCGGATCTGAGTAGTAGGTGGGTGAAATCCCGGGCGATATCCCGGGTCACCCACCTGCTAGCACCTACCACTGAGGTCCCCACACATTTGCTACGCACGGCCTTCAGGGGCCTTTATAATGCCGTGGATTGCATCCATAGAACCACAAGTCCAAGCACAAACTTCTTTCATCAATTTTCGCACAGTCACTCACACGGAAGATGGCGCTCGATGCCGGCGAGTTCACTATTGTGCTGGAATATGCGCAAGGCCTGAAAGACATGGATCTCTTCGGCAAACAAGACCCGTATTGTATCCTCACATGCGGTGCACAGACCTACAGGAGCAAGACGCACACCGATGGAGGCAAGAACCCTGTCTGGAACCAGACCTTCAAATTCAACATCTTCAACGAAAACGACCTGAGCATCAGCATCTTCGATGAGGACACCGTCGGAAAGGATGACCTAATCGGGACGGCCCGCGTTCCATTTACAAAGGCTCGCACACTCGGCAAGGATCAGCTGCAACTGCCCGTCGCCTGCAAGAAGAATAAGCAGAAGGGCTTCGTCCAGGTGAGCGTGACGTTCACTAAGAACTCATCCGCTCATCAAGCACCCCAGCCCGCCCATCAAGCACCCCAGCCTGCCTATGCCCAGGCGCATGCTGCGCACGCACCCCCCCCTGTTGGGCAGTGGCAGCAGGCCCCGCCGCCAGGTGGTTACCCACCCCATCAGCCGTATCAGCAGCCGTATGGCGCACCCCAGCATCCGGGACATGGAGCCCCGCCTCAGCAGCCTGGTTACTACGGTGCCCCGCAGTATGTGCATCAGCAGCCTGGTTACGGTGCCCCACAGCATGTTCATCAGCAGCCTGGTTACGGTGCCCCTCAGCAGCCGCATTATGGAGCCCCGCAGCACCATATGGGCTACTGAGCTCCGTCGCACCACTACCCAGCAAGGATTCCACTGAGCCCTACAGCACTTAAAGTGTCACGAGGAGCAAGAGATGCCTGCAGCTGCTGCTTGAGTGGGGTTTGACTGCCAACAGCCGGGGTACGGAGCCCCATCCACTCATCCAGTGCCCTATGGAGCCTCCCGTCTACCTTGTTTTTGCCTAGTCATCTGCTATGTTACCGGTAGTGATTGCATATATAGTTCCCTTGCGACTTGGCGTGATTCCTCATGGGCAACTAACTTGCCTGAGTGCCAGTGTGCCACTCGTATTCATGATCTTTATCAACGTTTCGCCATTCATACTTTCTTTTATGCACTGTTATTGATGACAGCCACGAGGTTATGTGTCAAAAGTACGAGTACTTTTGACTGCCTACAAATTGAAATAATGAAAATGCGCTGCCTCATATAATGGAGAGGTGGATTATACATCCATACCGGTTGTGATGAGCATAACAATCATATTTTCATTAGTAGTATTAGTGTTTTTGTTATGTAAACAAAATGATCTCATGCTCGACACTTGTGGAGATGGCTGGAAAAGAGTGTCTGCACGGTCATGTAGGAGATTGATGGTGACTCGAAAAGAGTGTCTGTACCGGCTTGTAGGAGATTGATGGTGGCTCGAAAGGAGTGTCTGTACGGGCTTGTAGGAGATGGATAGTGTCATGAAATGACTATCTCCTCGTAAGCGTTGGAGATCATAACATTAAGGGCACATGCAACCGCCAGCCTAAGGTCTCATCTGCCCAGTTGCGGCCTCCCAGCAGCATGCCTGAGGGAGCTAACTAGCTAAGCACGCACCAGTATGAACACTGCGTACATACTCCAGGTTGTGCCACATGTAGCCGATTGCAAATATCAGTCGACGATTTGTATGTGTCATCATCAACATAGCTAGAAGCGCCAACTGCGTTTATGTACTGCAAATGCATTGGTTGGCTTCACAGCATGCAACTGACTTAGAACAGTGCATACGCGCCGGGCCCTGCCGAAAGCCTGGCCACGTGGGGCTGGTAGGGCAGGCCAAGCTCAATTCCAGCTATCATGCGCAGCCAGGACCATGGCGCAGCGTGCCATCCTCCTATGAGGGGGGCACGAAGATGGAACCTGGCGATGTAGACGGGGGAAGAGAGGATTCGGTAGGTTCCTGGATTCGATTTCTCAACCCTTCCACTTGACTTACATGCCTATTTCGCGCAATAGGGTCCCGGGAGACATGTTGCTAGGGCTCAATACGAAGCCCGGGGAGAAAAAGAAGCTGCAACCCGACATCATGCTTGTCCAGCACAAAGCTAACAAAGCAGACACAACCATCTACATCATTGAGTTAAAATACTGTAGAGATACCTTACCAGAGAACCAGCTCGTAGCTTGCAAAAATCAGCATGCCTTCCTCATCGAGAAACTCATGCAAAGTGGATATAGGTAGAGCAACATCAAGCTTGTCCCTGTCTTAATCGGGACGTCAGGCACAGTCTACCTCGAGGACACCCTTCAGAGCATGCAGCAACTGGGCTTATCCACCTACCATGCGAAAAAATGTGCACAGAAAATGCATGTGCAAGCTATTAAATACCTACACAGCATTGTGCAGACAAGGCGAAGAATTAAATACTGCCCCACTGGACCTGCTAAAACCGGTGGGAGAACAAATCAGAACCCCAAGCCGCCCTAATCAATTATGATGTGTCTTCTGTTCTCACGGTAACGGCGCGGATGTGGCTTCGGCCCAGGCTGCGCTGTTTCCTTAAATCTCACGCCCCACACGGGGCGTAGCTTTCTTTCTTTCTTACATGCCTATGTAACTCAGCAGTCATGTCGGCCGCGGTTACTTCTTAGTAGGATAGCCCAGGGCATGTACATGTACCGAAACCCACAAATTCATAGTTAATGCGTACCAGTACTGTAATCGTGAATTTCACTGTTGAGTACGGTAACGATGAATTAGGTATGGTTACATTCAACCACATTTAACCGACATAGAGCTTCATTCTCCTCCTAGGCGCACCCTCAGAGACGCTTCTCGACTGCGCCTCGAATTGTGTAATATTGAATTTGATTTCCAAAAGTGTTTTCTGCCCAACCAGGACTGGGAAAAGCTGGTAGACGCTAGAACGAGAAAAAAACTCTCATGCCCTATAGGCTGAGGGTGGAGGCAATTCCCCAAAGCGTTAAGGACGATTGTGAACAAGACATCCAATCCCCCCGCGTGATGGCCCGACCATTACGTAAGCCCTTTATAAGGGTTTTCAGAACCTAAACCCAATGGCTGGGACAGGGGGTTGCAGCCCACATGCCAAGGGATTACACGGACTGACCTGTCCCTGTAGAGGGACACTTGCTCAGGACTAAAAATCCATTGAATGGTAACTGACGCTGGGCCACTCGACCATCCCCCTACAAATGAAGCAGTCTACGCTTGATCCTCCACCACCACAAAACAAATAGAACAGGTCCAACTAAATAAACTCTCAAAACAAACATGTGATCACTTGACATCGTCAAAAAGTCCACCAGTAGCAGCATGTCTCACCAATACAGCAGTGCCGGTTTTTAGTCACCCTGGTATTATGCCCCATCATCTACGCCCTGGTATAATCCATTGCTCAGTTCATGCAGTCTTCATTGTGGCATGCGGGACATGCATGTCAAAACCGGCTGGCCTAACAGGGCATGCCTCGTTTGTCATTGACAGAAGGCCTCCCTGCCGCCCCTCCCGGGCCCAGACCCTGCCACCCCACTGGTCATGCCTGGGAACAGGCCACTCCGTTGCCCCGCTGATTATTCATTAAGATTAACCGCACTGCCGGCCAAGAGTATCAAACAAGGAGCGTGATCGGACGGTAGGAGGAAATTAGCTTCACTGCCTCCCCCCCCGAGCTGAGCCTGGACCTCCAGCCGCCCCATCCGTTTTTCTCTTTTCGTGATTCAGCTAGCTACCTGTCCTCTTCACTCCGGCCTCCGGCCGGGGGCCCCAGTTGTGGCTACCTGCTGTTTGGGCTACTGACCGTAGGCCGGTCAAGATTTTGTCCTAATCGGGCCTGACACAGCGTCTGGACGGCCTGCTGAAGGTGGCCTTATAGCCGGGAAAAAAAATGGGGCGGCCCCATTGAGCCTACATCCTCAGCAACCCTTTCTGAGCCTGGATCTCCAGCCGCCCTGTTAAACCAACTTATATTTTCAGCAGGGGCGCGCCGAACCTAGATCCCCAGCGCCCCTGCTGAGCCTGGATACTCAGCTGCCCCGTTGAGCTCGGGCCCTTAGCAAGCTCAACAGGCTCTCTGTGTCGATCACAAACTCGCAGTCGCTGACAGAGGTGCCCTTGACAGCCTTGGCCAGGCACCTGCGGCGACATCGAACGGACATGATTCAACTGGGCGCAGGCACATGCGGCAGAGTCTGGCACCAGACATGATCCGTTGCATGATTCCGCAATTGGAGACATTGGGTGCCTGCCCATTAAGATACAGAACACTTAACAAAGCTGCAAAATGTATTAAGAGGTTGGGTTCGTTACCCTGCATGATATTTTGGCGCACAACTATGAATATGACTATATGGCTGTTTTTTGTGTGTAAGCGTCTTAGTTTTTCTAGGGTTGGGCGGCTGGCCTCACACCTGAAGTCCAAGCAAAATAATATGAACATGGGGCTGCTGAGGAGGTTTTCGTTCCCCTTATATGCTCAGGTACATGCGGATACACTGTATGTGATCACTTGGCTTTCATGGAAAGGCATGGCAACCTGGTGCTCTTGGTGTTCAGGGTTGAAAGCAAAGGGTGAGGGTTAAGGATAAGGTGCAGGGCAATGATGGTAACCTGGTGATTTTCGTGTTAAGGGTTTCACGCTAAGGGTTGGGGGTAAGGAATCAGGGTTCAGGGTCAAATGCAAAGGGGTAAGGGTAAGGGTTAAAGGGATTGGCATTGATGGCAATCTGGTGGTCTTTGTGTTCAGGGTTGAATGCTAAGGGTTTGTGGTACTGATGACAACGTTGTGGTCACACACTTTAGAGTGGGCTCCCAACCTTTGATGCGGGACAGGGGCGCTGGCTGGCTGGCTGCTGACTCCTCATGACCCATGACGCCAGCCGATTCAAAAAGCAAGAAGGGGCGGGCTTGCCACACACATCGACAGCCTGGCCGGGCCTAGTGCTATGTGAAGATAGGCTGCATCAGGCACAGCATGAAGGGGCAGGGCAGGGCTGGGCTCCAGCATGCACCTCATGCACTGACAGAGCTCACCTGGCCTGGTGTAAGCTGAGGCGACCTGGCATGTCTCCCATCCTCCCAGCCCTGTTATAAGCCGCCATGACTAGCACGCGTTCACGTGACCTGGTGTAAGCTGAGGCGACCTGGCATGTCTCCCACCCTCCCAGCCCTGTTATAAGCCGCCATGACTAGCACGCGTTCACCTGGCCTGGTGTAAGCTGAGGCGACCTGGCATGTCTCCCACCCTCCCAGCCCTGTTGTAAGCCGCCATGACTAGCACGCGTTCACCTGGCCTGGTGTAAGCTGAGGCGACCTGGCATGTCTCCCACCCTCCCAGCCCTGTTATAAGCCGCCATGACTAGCACGCGTTCACCTGGCCTGGTGTAAGCTGAGGCGACCTGGCATGTCTCCCATCCTCCCAGCCCTGTTATAAGCCGCCATGACTAGCACGCGTTCACCTGGCCTGGTGTAAGCTGAGGCGACCTGGCATGTCTCCCATCCTCCCAGCCCTGTTATAAGCCGCCATGACTAGCACGCGTTCACCTGGCCTGGTGTAAGCTGAGGCGACCTGGCATGTCTCCCACCCTCCCAGCCCTGTTGTAAGCCGCCATGACTAGCACGCGTTCACCTGGCCTGGTGTAAGCTGAGGCGACCTGGCATGTCTCCCATCCTCCCAGCCCTGTTATAAGCCGCCATGACAAGCACGCGTTCACCTGGCCTGGTGTAAGCTGAGGCGACCTGGCATGTCTCCCATCCTCCCAGCCCTGTTATAAGCCGCCATGACTAGCACGCGTTCACCTGGCCTGGTGTAAGCTGAGGCGACCTGGCATGTCTCCCACCCTCCCAGCCCTGTTGTAAGCCGCCATGACTAGCACGCGTTCACCTGGCCTGGTGTAAGCTGAGGCGACCTGGCATGTCTCCCATCCTCCCAGCCCTGTTATAAGCCGCCATGACAAGCACGCGTTCACCTGGCCTGGTGTAAGCTGAGGCGACCTGGCATGTCTCCCACCCTCCCAGCCCTGTTGTAAGCCGCCATGACTAGAACGCGTTCACCTGGCCTGGTGTAAGCTGAGGCAACCTGGCAAGTCTCCCACCCTCCCAGCCCTGTTGTAAGCCGCCATGACTAGCACGCGTTCACCTGGCCTGGTGTAAGCTGAGGCGACCTGGCATGTCTCCCATCCTCCCAGCCCTGTTATAAGCCGCCATGACTAGCACGCGTTCACCTGGCCTGGTGTAAGCTGAGGCGACCTGGCATGTCTCCCATCCTCCCAGCCCTGTTATAAGCCGCCATGACTAGCACGCGTTCACCTGGCCTGGTGTAAGCTGAGGCGACCTGGCATGTCTCCCACCCTCCCAGCCCTGTTGTAAGCCGCCATGACTAGCACGCGTTCACCTGGCCTGGTGTAAGCTGAGGCGACCTGGCATGTCTCCCACCCTCCCAGCCCTGTTATAAGCCGCCATGACTAGCACGCGTTCACCTGGCCTGGTGTAAGCTGAGGCGACCTGGCATGTCTCCCATCCTCCCAGCCCTGTTATAAGCCGCCATGACTAGCACGCGTTCACCTGGCCTGGTGTAAGCTGAGGCGACCTGGCATGTCTCCCATCCTCCCAGCCCTGTTATAAGCCGCCATGACTAGCACGCGTTCACCTGGCCTGGTGTAAGCTGAGGCGACCTGGCATGTCTCCCACCCTCCCAGCCCTGTTGTAAGCCGCCATGACTAGCACGCGTTCACCTGGCCTGGTGTAAGCTGAGGCGACCTGGCATGTCTCCCATCCTCCCAGCCCTGTTATAAGCCGCCATGACAAGCACGCGTTCACCTGGCCTGGTGTAAGCTGAGGCGACCTGGCATGTCTCCCATCCTCCCAGCCCTGTTATAAGCCGCCATGACTAGCACGCGTTCACCTGGCCTGGTGTAAGCTGAGGCGACCTGGCATGTCTCCCACCCTCCCAGCCCTGTTGTAAGCCGCCATGACTAGCACGCGTTCACCTGGCCTGGTGTAAGCTGAGGCGACCTGGCATGTCTCCCATCCTCCCAGCCCTGTTATAAGCCGCCATGACAAGCACGCGTTCACCTGGCCTGGTGTAAGCTGAGGCGACCTGGCATGTCTCCCATTCTCCCAGCCCTGTTGTAAGCCGCCATGACTAGAACGCGTTCACCTGGCCTGGTGTAAGCTGAGGCAACCTGGCAAGTCTCCCACCCTCCCAGCCCTGTTGTAAGCCGCCATGACAAGCACGCGTTCACCTGGCCTGGTGTAAGCTGAGGCGACCTGGCATGTCTCCCATCCTCCCAGCCCTGTTATAAGCCGCCATGACTAGCACGCGTTCACCTGGCCTGGTGTAAGCTGAGGCGACCTGGCATGTCTCCCATCCTCCCAGCCCTGTTATAAGCCGCCATGACTAGCACGCGTTCACCTGGCCTGGTGTAAGCTGAGGCGACCTGGCATGTCTCCCACCCTCCCAGCCCTGTTGTAAGCCGCCATGACTAGCACGCGTTCACCTGGCCTGGTGTAAGCTGAGGCGACCTGGCATGTCTCCCACCCTCCCAGCCCTGTTATAAGCCGCCATGACTAGCACGCGTTCACCTGGCCTGGTGTAAGCTGAGGCGACCTGGCATGTCTCCCATCCTCCCAGCCCTGTTATAAGCCGCCATGACTAGCACGCGTTCACCTGGCCTGGTGTAAGCTGAGGCGACCTGGCATGTCTCCCATCCTCCCAGCCCTGTTATAAGCCGCCATGACTAGCACGCGTTCACCTGGCCTGGTGTAAGCTGAGGCGACCTGGCATGTCTCCCACCCTCCCAGCCCTGTTGTAAGCCGCCATGACTAGCACGCGTTCACCTGGCCTGGTGTAAGCTGAGGCGACCTGGCATGTCTCCCATCCTCCCAGCCCTGTTATAAGCCGCCATGACAAGCACGCGTTCACCTGGCCTGGTGTAAGCTGAGGCGACCTGGCATGTCTCCCATCCTCCCAGCCCTGTTATAAGCCGCCATGACTAGCACGCGTTCACCTGGCCTGGTGTAAGCTGAGGCGACCTGGCATGTCTCCCACCCTCCCAGCCCTGTTGTAAGCCGCCATGACTAGCACGCGTTCACCTGGCCTGGTGTAAGCTGAGGCGACCTGGCATGTCTCCCATCCTCCCAGCCCTGTTATAAGCCGCCATGACAAGCACGCGTTCACCTGGCCTGGTGTAAGCTGAGGCGACCTGGCATGTCTCCCATTCTCCCAGCCCTGTTGTAAGCCGCCATGACTAGAACGCGTTCACCTGGCCTGGTGTAAGCTGAGGCAACCTGGCAAGTCTCCCACCCTCCCAGCCCTGTTGTAAGCCGCCATGACAAGCACGCGTTCACCTGGCCTGGTGTAAGCTGAGGCGACCTGGCATGTCTCCCATTCTCCCAGCCCTGTTATAAGCCGCCATGACTAGCACGCGTTCACCTGGCCTGGTGTAAGCTGAGGCGACCTGGCATGTCTCCCATCCTCCCAGCCCTGTTATAAGCCGCCATGACTAGCACGCGTTCACCTGGCCTGGTGTAAGCTGAGGCGACCTGGCATGTCTCCCATTCTCCCAGCCCTGTTATAAGCCGCCATGACTAGCACGCGTTCACCTGGCCTGGTGTAAGCTGAGGCGACCTGGCATGTCTCCCATCCTACCAGCTCTGTTATAAGCCGCCATGACTAGCACGCGTTCACCTGGCCCGGTGTAAGCTGAGGCGACCTGGCATGTCTCCCATCCTCCCAGCCCTGTTATAAGCCGCCATGACTAGCGTAGACGCTCTTTGCCTCTGCACGAAATTGATGTTGCTTCGCCGCCGCACCTTAAATAAACCCCAACTTACGCAGAAAACGCCACTTTTGCAACGTCAAAAAAAGTTCTCCAGCGAAGCGCGCTTCAGCTAAAAACTACATTCATTTCTCGCTCTCGGAGGCGAAACAAGTCGACGGTAGCACGCATTTACCTGGCCTGGTGTAAGCTGAGGATGGTGGAGGAGCCCGTGGCAATTGCGTAGCCGTAGCCACTCACAAAGTCTTCAGGCACCTCCTGCTGGGACTCCCACACTCCAGGGCTGGTCTGTATTAGGGTTCAGGGTTCAAGGTTCAGGTTTCAGATTTCAGGGTTCAGATTTCAGGGTTCAGATTTCAGGTTTCAGGCTTCAGGTTTCAGGCTTCAGGTTTCAGGCTTCAGGGTGCATTGATGATATGAATGTAACCTGTCAGCCCTCACATGCCCAACGCCGATTTTGTTTTCGGTTTGTCTGTCTAAGATCTGGCCCTCAGCAATAGGGATAACGGCTGCTCAGCCGGTAGCCTTCCCCCATTGTAATCAAAATCGAATTGCCTGACCTGCTGGAATCCGTGGCTTACGGAGCAATGGCGATGCAAAAACCTGATCCCTGTGCAGGCGATATTTCCTTTCAAGGGCTTCAGCTACAATTCGGCTATAAATCAGCTACATCCTTTCCTAGCGCCCACGGCCGCGTGAGCCTGGCGCACCAAGCCCTGCTGCTCGGGTCGCTGTCCGGAGGCCGGTCAAGGTTGGGTCCCCATTGGCCCAGAGGTGGCGACCTGCCAAAGGTAGCCTGGGAATGTGAACACTAAAACACAAATCTCATATAGACACTGCCAATGTAAGGACCACTGCAGGGATTCGATTAATGGAGCAGTGGACGCCGTCTGTAAACATGACTCGTCATGCAGTGGTATATATTTATTTAGATACATGCTGCAGCCACCAGGCTGACCTGTCATGCAGATTTCATACTTGCGCCTTCAACAACATGCTTGAAGGTCCTTTCATGAGATGCATGCGCTGATAATCTGATGGGCTGAACAGACCGACCCCCCCCCTCCCCGCTGCACATCCAAGATGAAGCTCTTCAGAATATCGCAGCGCACCTGACTGCATAGCGAGTCATAATTTCAGCGCGAATCCCAGCCAGCAGTGGTGCCAACGAAGGCAAGTGCTGCCGGTATACTGTCCCCCCGCCCCCCCCTCCCTGCTGCAACACATCTCCAATGATACCCTTCAGAATATTGCAGCACACCTGACTGCACCTGACTGCATGACGAGTCATAATTACAGCCCTTCAGGACATTGCAGCGGACCTGACTGCATACGACTGTGTGTCAGTAATTAAAGTCCCTTACTGGTAAATCACCTGGATTTGCCGTGACTGAAACTCAGCTACGTACTTCAGCCACAGGAAGGACTGCCATTGGCACAGCACTGGTTGTAACCCTTCACCATATTGCAGCGCACCTGACTGTATATGACTGCATGTTGAGTCATAATAACAGCCCTTACGAGTATTGCAGCACACACCTGAGTTACCAGCTGCATGACGAGTCATAATTACAGCCCTTCAGAATGTTGCAGCACACCTGAGTTACCGGCTGCAACATCCAGTTGGACAGCGTGCGTACATGCGTGTACGGGATGGAGTTCCGGGTGGTTGCGAGCGAGTGGTAGCGGAGGAACGCCTGATTGGGCGGTGAGGAGACAGGGGAGCAGGGGCGAGGCAGGGTTGGAGAGGGGAGAGACGAGGCGGGAGGAAGAGGGGCAGGAGGGGGCCGCCGGAGAGGGAGGAAGCTAGGAGCGGGGGCAGCAGTGGTAGCAGACTAGCAGGCAACCTGATGGGGATGTGGGAGGCAGGCCGGGGCATTTGACAGGAGATATTTGTACCAGTGTTGTGTAATTCAAAAATTGCGCAAGTCATAACCGTACCTTGCGGGTAAACAGTAGCTGAATTAGCCCTGAGATTACGGAGACTAAAACTCAGCTACGCCATTCAGCTTCCGTAGGGACCGTAATTAGCACATTACTGATTAGTTCACACTGGCGGTGTTTAATTGGGTGTGACAGATCACTGCTTAGGGCCGCCGGCTGACCACCGGTGTGTCCATGGGGACCAAACGATGACTGACCTGCGGCCGGCGGCCCGAGCAGCAGGGCTCCCTGCTTCATGCCCCCGCGGCAGTAGGCCACATTGTAGTACGCTTGAATAAACAATGCCCAATCGTAATTTGCAGTGCTGACTTGATTGTTGCTCTGGCCCCCCCCCCAAAGATAGGCCGTCATTAGCTGGTTTGCAGCTGAAGCCCCCCTCGACAGAAGAGCCACCGCTGCCCCCCTCACCTTAAAGACCCCGACCCCCTCCATGGGTTTAGGATAATAAACCCTAACCAGCCACCGCTGCCCCCCTCACCTCAGAGACCCCAACCCCTTCCATGGCAGCCACCGCAATCATATCTTCAGCAGAGACACTCTTGTTGCCAATGCTGCTGATAGATTCCAGATCCGCGTTCTGGCCTTCCAGATCCAGATCCAGTTGATCTGCGCGTCCCGTGCTGTCGCGGGCCATGAGCTCCATGGCAGCATTGAGCGTGTCTGCGGCATAGTCCCGTGCCTTCAGCTCCCAAGGGGCGCCGTTATAGAAGAACTGGCCATCCACCTACACACACGGTATCCGCGGATTAATGAGCATTTATTAACATTTAGTAACATTTAGCAGCATTTAGTAGCATTGATTAGCCATTGGGGCATTATGTAGCATTTAGTAACATTTAGCAGCATTTAGTAGCATTGATTAGCCATTGGGGCATTATGTAGCATTTAGTAACATTTAGCAGCATTTAGTAGCATTGATTAGCCATTGGGGCATTATGTAGCATTTAGTAACATTTAGCAGCATTTAGTAACATTTAGTAGCCATTGGGGCATTATGTAGCATTTAGTAACATTTAGCAGCATTTAGTAGCATTGATTAGCCATTGGGGCATTATGTAGCATTTAGTAACATTTAGCAGCATTTAGTAGCATTTAGTAGCCATTGGGGCATTATGTAGCATTTAATAACATTTATTAGCCATTTAGGCATTAAATAGCAAATGCACCGCTTGAAGTCCCCCCCAAAAGGCCCCCCACCCCCCCACCCCCCAAATGAAACACTGCACCCAGCTGCATACTCACCCCCCGCTGCATGTTCGCCCCTGGAGCTGGAAACTCACCTCAATCAGTCCAAGCACCGCTGTCATCCCCCCCAAAAAGGTCCCCCAAACCCTAAACAGACAACCCAAACACTGCCCTCAGGTGCATGCTCGCCCCCAGCTGCAAACTCGCCTCCTGCTCGCCTCAATAAGTCCATGCACCGCTTGAAGTCCCCCACCTATGACAAATACCCCCACGCCATACCTGGCATGGAGGCATGCCTGTTGCCAAGGCTGTGCAATTAGGCCGTAATTCAAAAATCGCGTTAGTAATACCCGACTGCCAAAAGTGGCCGCATTGCCTTAAAATTACGGTGACTGAAACTCGGCTACGTAATTCAGCCACCGTTAAGACTGAAATCAGCGCAGCACTAAAGTCTGCGCCTAGGCCCTCTCCCTCAACACCCACCCCCACACACCTCCATGCACTGCTTGTATTTGTTGTTTCAAGGTTGACGCAAACACCCACAGCCTTTTGCGAAAGGGCCAGGCAGAGCGAACCGGGGAGCTTGTCGTCCCACACCCGGACCAAGTACCAAATCCGTCCGTAACTATACCCTTACCCTCAACCCCCCCACACCTCCATGCACTGCTTGTAGTCCCACACCCGTGGTGCTCGTCCCCGCTCCAGGTCTGGCATGTCAGCGCCTAGGCCAACGCCATCAGCCACTGCCGACCAGTACAGCAGCTCGTGACTACTGACTGCGGGCGACCGTGTCGGAAAGTTGCGCAGGCCCGTCACCGAGCGTGTGCTGGCAATCAACGAGTCTGCAAAGGCAAGGTTGTTTTTTATCTGCGAGCGGTGGGTGCAAAGGCAAGATTGAAGTACGGTTAAGGGTTATGGGTCAAGGGTTAAGGGTTAAAAATTACGGGTTTTAAGTTGAAGTTTAAGGGTTACGTTTTTTCCATGTGGGTGTGAAGTGCTGGGTGGGTGTTGTGGCTGGGTGGGAACTTACGCACGTTGGCTACCCAGCGGTAGCAGCGATCAACGAGTCCAAAAAGGCAAGGTTGCTTTTGATCTGCAACATTCCCAACGCAGGTGCTCGTGATGAGTTAGGTGTAGGGTGAGTGCCTGTTCATCACAGTTCATCTATTATGTTGTTTGGTGTGAGGCCAGCCGCCCACCCCTAGAAACCTGAGACGCAAAAAAAAAAAAACAGCCCGGGTGCGCTTGTGGCCCTTGTCAACAGCTGAGACTAGGCAAGCACGAATGACAATACATCTAAATCTGCCCAAGCAAACATTGCACACATAAAAACCTCCCAAGCAAATATCCACCCCTCCCCCCTGCACACATTGCACACATGAACATCTCCCAAGCAAATATTTACACACACACACATGCAAACATTGCACACATGAAAATCTCCCAGGCAAATATTTACACCCCCCCCCATGCAAACATTGTCATCCATCCTGACTAGTCCCAGCCCCGCACCCATGACGCACATTGTCAGCGAAGAACATGCAATCTCCAAACAGCGAAGCGTTGATCGGGCCTGCCCCCTCAATGGGCCGCATGCACTGGTTGGGTGCGCCAGCTGACTGCCAAGGGGAGGGAGGGGGGAGGGAGGGGGGAGGGAGGGGGTGGTGAGGAGGGGACAGCGGGGAGGGGGGATAGGACAGGATGTGCCAGAGGTGAAGACAGCCAGGGAAGGAGGGGGGGAAGGGGAGGTGACAGAGGGGAGGGGTGGGGCGGGAGAGGGGACAAAGAGGGTGTACCAGAGAAGGTGAAGGCTGCCGGGGAAGGAGGGATGCAGAGAAGGGTAGGTGAGGTGAGGTGAGCACTGCCAGGAAGGGAGGGAGGGGAGGGGATGCAGGGAGGGGTAGGTGAGGCATGGTGAGCACTGCCAGAAGGGAAGGGAGGGGTGGGCAGGGCAGAGGAGGGTGTGTGAGCTTAGGCAGGGATATAACCGGAAGAATTGGATAGGGTTTAATGTTTAAGGTTTAGGAGTTAAGGGGTTAGGGTGAGGGGTGAGGGGACAGAGCCTGCAGGGGTAAGGGCAGTGCATGAGAGGGAGAGGGGGGGGGGTAGAAGGGAGGGGGGGGGGGGAGGGGGGGGGGGGGGGGGAGGTAGAAGGAGAGGGAGGGAGGGGGGAGGGGGAAGGGGGGAGGGGGGAGGAAGAGGTCACGACTGAGAGGTCCACCTTTGCAACCTGCGCCCAGCTTCAACAGATTGGTGAGGGGAGCCCCGGCAAGAGTGGGGTAGCTACTGCACCAGTGCACCTGCTTTATAAATACATGTTTTCTGTCTGCCTCCCCACTCTGCCTCCCCACCCTGCCGCTGACAAGAGGGTATGCCCATCTATGGTCCCCACCCAGCCTGTCGCACATGCCCCCTCCCTCCCGCTGTCCTTGCTTCAACCAGCCGCAGCAGGGTCTGCTGGCCCTACCTCCCTTTGCTGCTCCTCAGTCCTCACACAGGAGCCCCCTCTCGCCACCCTCTTGCACTTTCACCTGCCTATGCCAGCTGCTCTGCTTGCCTGCCACACAGGAGCCCCCTCCCTCCCCCCGCACCTGCTATGCTTGCCTGCCACACAGGAGCCCCCTCCCTCCCCCCCGCACCTGCTTTGCTTGCCTGCCACACAGGAGCCCCCTCCCTCCCCCCGCACCTGCTCTGCTTGCCTGCCACACAGGAGCCCCCTCCCTCCCCCCCGCACCTGCTATGCTTGCCTGCCACACAGGAGCCCCCTCCCTCCCCCCGCACTTGCTTCAACACGCTGCAGCAGATGATGTGGGTCCTAGCTACCCACCCCAATCCTAACACATAATAACACATACGATTGTTGCCCTGTTCACCTGCTTATGCCAGGGGTTTGATGCTGCCTTCATCCTTGACCCGAATCCCTCAACCCTCAACCCCTTCAACCCTCTTGCCCTTTTCACCTGCTTATGCCAGCTGCTCTGCTTGCATGTCCAGTTCACACAAAATGGGCTAATGCACACATCGCCAGTCCTGCGGGCGGACGGAAACGAGGTTTAAGGGTTAAGGTTTAAGGGGTTAAAGGTTCAAACAGGCAGGGATGAGAAAATTTGCTGTTTACGTAGGATGGGCTGCTACACACATCACCGGTCTGTTCACAATGGGCTGTTCACACATCACCGGTCTGTTCACAATGGGCTGTTCACACATCACCGGTCTGTTCACAATGGGCTGTTCACACATCACCGGTCTGTTCACAATGGGCTGTTCAAACATCACCGGTCTGTTCACAATGGGCTGTTCACACATCACCGGTCTGTTCACAATGGGCTGTTCACACATCACCGGTCTGTTCATGTAGGGCTGTTCACAATGGGCGGATGCACACATCACAGGTCTTGCAGGCAGACAGAAACAAGGGATTCAAATGTATGGTTTAGGTTGTAGGGTTATGGTCTAGGTTGATGGGATTAGGGTTTCGAATTTAGGGTTCATCAAGACTGGTAGAAAAAGGGTTAAGGGGTTCTTGCAGGAAGGATAAGCAGATACGCCTTTCAGGCAAATAGTTTGCCTTTGGAAAGGCCATAAGATTGTACATGGTCTGCTTGGGGCAGAATGGGCGGAAGCACAGAACACTGGTCCAGCAGGCAGCGGGGATACACGGAACAAGACAAGGAAATGCAAGGGTTAAGGCAAGCAGGCAAATGGGGGTTTGTGGCTTTGGTGGGACGGCCCTCACTCTGCGTAGCAGGTCCACACCTGCAGTGTTTTCTTTTTTCGGCTACGAGTCCAACTTCGGAATGCCGCCCCGCAATCACCAAAGGCCCGATCAGGACCAAACCTGGACCGGCCTAGAACTCGTGCCAAAGCAACACAATGCTGGCCACGAAAGGGTGTCCAGCCAGAGGCTGGAGTGAAGCTGACGTGTAGCTGAGACAATAAAAAAAACGAGATTGCGCACCTGGTGACGTCACTCTTCCTCCAGTTGGCAGCGGAGCAGTTGGATGGGTTGAGCAGCCCGCCCGGCTGCGGTGACCAGCCTGATGTACCGAAGTACACCGCATCTCGTATAAACGACCCACACTGTGTGAGGACTTCTAATGTGCACATGGCAGCGGCTGAGGGGCCGATACCTGCGGGAGGAAGAGTGGTTAAAAGCGGCAGGGCATGATGGGGGCCTGGGCAAAGTCATTGCATGTCCACGGCCAGCACGGCATGGGGACCACCAGTGTGCACATGGCGGCGCTTGAGGGGCCGATACCTGCGGTAGGAAGAGTGGTTGGGAGCGGACGGGGCATGATGGGGGCCTGGGCAAGGTCGTTGCATGTCCACAACACGCAGTACATGGGGACCTCCAGTGTACACCTGGCCGCGGCTGCCGTCATGATTGTAAATTCGAAAAAGATAACGAAAGCAGGCAATGGACACAAAAACGCCCCTGGAGACGTTATGAAAGGGACATTCCCTGGGGACATTTCTGATCTCGCAGAGTCTCCGCCCCCTAAACAGCTTCTCCACTGGCTACTCCGCAGTACCAGCAGTGCTGTACGAGCTGTACATGGGGAAAGGGCGCCGCACCCAGGGTGACCCCTGGCAGTACGTTGCCAGCTGTACAGGGACACAAACAGTACAGTGCCAGCTGTACATGGAGGATGGCGTTCCCGTGGTGACCCCCAGCACTGGCTTCCCCACGAATCTGCCCGTTATGAGTCCGCTGCCGGACTGTAGAGTAGCTAAATTATAGCTGAGGCACCCTCAGCTTTTCTTTTCCGGCCTCGAGTCGAACTTCGGCAGGCCGCCCAGAGGCCAGATTCGGCCCAAACCTGGACCGGCCTACGACTGGTGGCCAGCGCAGCAAGGCTGGCCACAAATGGGGCCTTCAGCCAGCCGCCGGAGTGTAGCTAAATGTAGCTGAGTCACGGGGGGAAAGCTGGGCACACTCAACTTGAGCGAGGTTACGCACCTGTTGTGACCACCAGCACAGGCTCCCCCATGAGCTTGCCCGTTGTGATTCCACCGCACACGGTGCCTGCCGCGTCCTTAACCTTGCGGCCCTTGAGGTTGGCCAAGATGAAGTGCGCCTCCGAGGTGCTGCAGGTCACGGAGTTAAAGGCTTGGGGTTCAGGATTTGAATTAAACTAGGCTTAGGGTTCAGGATTTGAACTAAACTAGGCTTAGGGTTCAGGATTTGAATTGAAGTAGGCTTAGGGTTCAGGATTTGAACCAAGCTAGGCTTAGGGTTCAGGATTTGAATTAAACTAAGCTTAGGGTTCAGGGTTTAAATTAAACTAGGCTTGGGGTTCAGGATTTGAACTCAACTAGGCTTAGGGTTCATGATTTGAATTAAACTAGGCTAAGGGTTCAGGATTTAAATCAACCTAGGCTTGGGGTTCAGGATTTGAACTTAAGTGGGCTTAGAGTTCAGGATTTGAACTAAACTAGGCTTAGTGTTCGGGATTTGAACTTAAGTAGGCTTAGGCTTCAGGATTTGAACTTAAGTAGGCTTAGGGTTCAGGATTTGAACTAAACTAGGCTTAGGGTTCAGGATTTGAATTGAAGTAGGCTTAGGGTTCAGGATTTGAACCAAGCTAGGCTTAGGGTTCATGATTTGAATTAAACTAAGCTTAGGGTTCATGATTTGAATTAAACTAGGCTTAGGCTTCAGGATTTGAATTAAACTAAGCTTAGGGTTCAGGATTTGAACTAAACTATGCTTAGGGTTCAGGGTTTGAATTAAACTAGGCTTAGGGTTCAGAGTTTGATCTAAACCAGGCTTAGGGTTCATGATTTGATCTAAATCAGGCTTAGGGTTCAGGATCTGAACTGAACTGGGTTCCGGAGGTCGGCCAGGATGAAGTGCGCCTCAGAGGTTCTGCAGGTCAGAGTTAAGGGCTTAGGGTTCAGGACTTCAACTAAACTAGGTTCCTGAAGTCAGCCAGTATCAAGTGAGCCTCACTCTTAACCCCCCGCAGGTCACGGGTGTTTAGAATGATATTTCTTCGACCCTAAACCCCAGGCCCTAGAGCCTGGCCAGGACATAGTGTGCCAAAGAGGGCCCACAGGAGTTGAGGTGAAGGCTTCGAGGTGTGGGCTAAGAATTAAGGCTGGGCTTCAGATGTTGCTTTTGAGGCACAGTAGGGGGGGGCACAGATTTACTTGCTGGGGTATACCGTACAGGTTTCCAGAATAAGTTTCCGTGTCAAATAAATGATGTATACCTGTAGCAGTATTGCGGTGCAAATTAACCCGAGGCTCAGGTGGCCACCCTCCCGCTCTCCACCCCAGGCGCTGTATGGCCTTCGCATGGCATTAAGTTAGTGCACGCACATGCGCACGCTCTTTCGCTAGTGCGGGGCCTGGCGTGCGCCAGCACGGTGCCTGCTGTAGGCAGAAACCAGGCGTGGTAGGTAACAAGTCACTCCCACTTCCAGGGAGTCCTATTAGGCCTCAACCCTATTCTGCGGAACTGAATGGGGAATTTTTTAATTCAATTTTTATTTGTTTTCCTGCGCACCACGAGAAGGTGCCGAGAAGGTGCCCAGGCCAGCAGGTAGGGTCAAGGGTTTGGGGTACAGGACTTAAGCCGAGAAGGTGCCCAGGCCAGCAGGGAGGGTCAACGGTTTGGGGCACAGGACTCAATCCGAGAAGGTGCCCAGGCCAGCAGGTAGGGTCAAGAATTCGGGGCACAGGACTCAATCCGAGAAGGTGCCCAGGCCAGCAGGCAGGGTCGAGAATTTGGGGCACAGGACTTAAGCCGAGAAGGTGCCCAGGCCAGCAGGTAGGGTCAAGAATTCGGGGCACAGGACTTAAGCCGAGAAGGTGCCCAGGCCAGCAGGTAGGGTCAAGAATTCGGGGCACAGGACTTAAGCCGAGAAGGTGCCCAGGCCAGCAGGCAGGGTCAAGGGTTTGGGGCACAGGACTTAAGCCGAGAAGGTGCTCGAAAAGTACTTACCCCGAGAAGGTGCCAGGGTCAGCGGTCAGGATTGCGCTGAAGGGCTGCTCCTCGTCCCAGCCCAGGAAACGCTGGCAGCACTTCATTGAGGACGCTCCGTCAACAACGGCAGCCGATATATGCCGCACGGCCTCCTCATCAGCGGTCGCATGCGCCAGGGTAGAAGCCTTGCCAGCGATGCTACTGGCGGAACGTACAGAGGCGAGGGCGGCAGCAGCAGCTGGAGCACCCACTGGGGCCGAGAGGAGCCTGTGGGAAGCATGTGGAGCATGTAGAGGTAGTAAGCATGTGGAGCATGTGGAGCATAAGGAACATGTAGAGGTGTTAAGCATGTGGAGGCATCAGAGCCAAATGAATGATTCATGTGTACGGACAAGCCTGCAGGTCATGATGACGACCTGTCCCACAGGTCCATGTCTAACATTCCTCCTCCGGATCAGTGATCATTTTTTAATGACTCAGCTACGGTTCATGTCAGCTACACTCCGGCCTCTGGGCGGAAGCCCCGTTATGGCCAGCCATGCTGCTTTGGCCACCAGGTTTGGCCCCAATCAGGCCTTTGGTGGTCGCGGGGTTGTCTGCGTAAGGTGGAAAGCCGGAAAAAGAAACACCCAGAAAAAGAATCACTGCCGGAAAAAGAGCCGGAAAAGAGCCGGAAAAAGAAACACTGCTTCGGATGCATGGACACGGCAAACAAGGTCCTTGGTTCCTTGACTGCCGTGCTGTCCACCACGTGTGGCATGCCACAGTTCTTGTGGCTGGTACCCCCCCGGTTCGCTCTGCCTGGCCCTTTCGCAAAAGGCTGTGGGTGGTTGCGTTCATGTTGAAACAACCACAGGACGTGGCCCCAGAGGTCTTAGGAGTTGGCAATGGGCAGAAGGAGTTAACCTCCACATGTCCACTCTCTTGCGCGGTGGACATGTGGAGGTTAGCACGCTGACGGGCCTCAACTCCTTGTCTCGAACATGTCCATGCATGCACAGTCCATGCATGCAAACTTATGCATGCCAGTGAGACTAGGCTGTTTTTTTAACCAGGCGGAATGGTGGGGAGGGGCTCGTTGGCGTAACCGATTCAGCTCGTGCGGACTTTGGATTCATTGAAAGAGGCGCCCCATGCAGGCCATTGCATGGAATCGTAGATAGAGGCGCCCAGGCTGCCCATGCAGCAGGGCGGCAGGACGGCGATGATCGCCAGGTGGCCTGGTGTCTTTGACTTCCTGTCCACCCGGTGTGCTTTCAATTTAGGGATATAAACACTGATTAGCCATAACCAGGCGTACACCCTAGGTAACCATGTCAGGCAGGGTTGACGCCCGGGCATGGTAGTGGGAACTGCCGTCCTGGAAGCCAGCGCTAGGACACCTTGGCCGGGCATCAGCGCAAGCTACTGCATGAGGAGCTGCATCAGGTGTCGCATGGCTCACCTGTTGAAGAGTGCTGGCTCGACATTCAGGGCGGTGGCAAGCGCGATCATTGTCGCGATGACGCCCAGCGTGCAGCCGAGCAGCACCCGACCGCAACCCCGCCTGCCGGCCCGAGTGGACGGGTCCACCTCCTCCGCAATAAGCCGTTCATCCATGATGCTCAATACGATGCAACGTTCAGGGCAGATTGGACACCGGCGGAGCTCCAAGCGTCTTTATGATTGCTGCACGTGTGTGTATGACGATGTGTACCTACCCTGGTCGTACGGCTCAGCACTCACCAGTCAACAGGGACACTCTCCAACCACGTGAATCCGCACTTCGTGTCCACACTTCCTCCTGGAGTTGCATCCATTTAGGGGGGATTGGAGGTGTGGACCTGAATTTCCGGCCTCAAAGCCACCAGTTGACCTGCCTGGAACTGAATTTCTGAGGTCTTCACTGCAAAGCGGACTGAGTGCGTTGGAATGAGGGTATCCTGGAAAGGTGCCACAGGTCGCTCATCCTTATGGCATAACGCAGCTTGTCCAATGTCGGTGACTTCAGCTTGAGTTGAATGCTGCACCAGTCCTTGGTGGCTCCAGGCCCGTGTGCAGCCACGCCATTGCGACCAGACATCGCTCTTATTTATCAGCGGGCGTGGCCTTGGCAGCGGGCGCATGCCTTGCAATGGGCACGGCTGTTGCAGCAAGGGGGGTAGTACCGGCTCCTTCTGAATCCCCGGAATCGGTGGATTCATCAACATCTTCTTCCTCATCCTCCTCCACCACCTCCTCCTCATCCTCCAAAACAACCACATCCTCCTCCTCCACCGCTTCTTCATCGAGAATGTCACGATAGCGACCTGGAGGTCTCCTCAGGCGTGGAGACATCGTGAGGACGTGTGCACCCGAGAAACAAATATCTATGAAATTGCGCGGCGCGCCAAAACAGCGATAATACCGTAAAAAAAAAAAAAAAAAACCAGACAGGGCCCGCGCACTCACCCCAGAAAATAATTTAAATTTTCGGCGCGCTGCAAACAACAATTTGAAAACGGCCGAGCAGCGGCAAAAGTTTTGCTAATCACTTATTTAACGCCGCGCATCAGGTAAAATAACTTTTAATTCACCTGGCTGACACTCCACGCAGCGGGGCACCTGGCTGGGCACCCGCTGGCTGACATTCCGTGTAGCGGTGATTTTAATATCAGCGCGCACCCAGGTCCGCGCACCCCAATCATTAATTAATTTTGAGATAAGCCTACCCGGTTTTACTGTACATAGCTAATCCCCTAGTCGACGAGTTTCACTTTCATGTTTCTCGATTCGCACTTCATAACAGGGTTTCATTGAAACTGAAACCCGCTACAAAAAGAAAGCTGGCACTGCGTTTCTTTACAATTGCTTGCATCATGCTCTGTCGAAAGCATTTTCGCTGGCACCATACCCTGCTCATTTAAGTTCGTGCTGCCATTCCCCTACCAGAAGCTTTATGGGAGAGAAGGGCAAAAGATGGCTCATACCGAAAGAGCGTTGAGGACTTTTGGCAGGGTATCTCGGTTTCTGAAAGAAGCAAACTTTTTTTTGAGGAGCTTGGAGCCTTGGACCACCCCCCTTCCTTGTTTGGCATGCGGTGATTGGGTACATTACAGGGGGAGTTGGAAAGCTCTGACCCTGACCTAGGCAGTGAGATCTTCATATCATGCAATTTTCTCGGGATTTAGATATTATTTCATAATAAGCTTTTGTGAAATCTACGAAATCCTCATTGTTCGGCTTTCTGTACCCCAGATATCGTTGGGCCCAAAAGCCTTTTAAGGCCAGATATGGAAAGCTCTCGCCAAGCTCTATAATTTTCGAGGGTGGGGTGTTTCATTTTTTTTGCCCCCCCCTCGAGCCCTGATATAGAAAACTCATAATTCCAGAGTCTGACGGAAAGAGGTTGGGAGGCGGCAGAGACCTCAGCCCAACAACCAGCATCTCAGCCTAACCAGGTAGGTATACCGGTAGTGGGGCAGAGGAACCATCGGGTTATTTCAGTTGTCCTCCCCCTTCCCCATTGTCCTCTCTCAATTAGACAGGTGGGCGCCCCTGCACCATTTGAGCAGGGCCCGGAGGCGAATGACGTTACAGGACCCAAAAGTGTGACGTCATTAACCATTTGAACAGGGCCCAGAGGCGAATGATGTTACAGGACCCAGAAGTGTGACGTCATTAACCATTTGAGCAGGGCCCAGAGGCGAATGACGTTACAGGACCCAGAGGTGTAACGTCATGAACCATTTGAGCAGGACCCAGAGGTGTAACACTGAACAATGACCCTTTAGTTCGGCGCCCATGCGGCCGAGCCTTTTTGAGCAGGGCCCAGAGGTGTACCGTCACTGACACAGAACAAAAACGGGTCGGTCTATTGCACAGGATTGACATGCCGATGGCACATAGGTCTGCGAAGAAACACGTCTTCGGCACATTCATGAACCGACTGCATCTTTTTGTCCTACCTAGCTTGGCTACGGGTGGAAGGCGGAAGGAAACTCCAGGGGACTCAAAAGTGTATCGTTGGTGCCGCACTGGCGCCAGGTGTCCGAGTCAGCTTCCTTTTGAATACCGTTACAATCCATGACGGGTGCGAATCTCACTGACGTTACATCTCTGGGCCCTGCTAAAAAATGTATCAACCATGATGCTCCGATGCCCTTGAGACGACCCTTAATTCACATTTACAATCACACACTGTCTTCGCCCTCCCACCCTGGGTGCCCAGGCTACATATCGACGATGCAGCGCCATACTAGTACATTATACTTATTGCCCCACGCGGCTGAGCATTCAGCAGGGCCCAGCGGGAACGCACCGTTGCTAACTTATGCCTTCCTTATTGCCACCAAGGCGCTGGCCATATCCAACGCATCTATGCAGAGGCCACCCGGGATGAAGCAGCACACTCAACATCCACATTGCCCTAGGCCATGTCCTCTGCTACCTCTGCCACGTCCTCCACCAATGGGTGCGAGCTGCCTCCAGGCACTCCGGAAGGGAGGGCAGGGCGCTGCAGTATCCTGATTGCCAATCAGAGGCCCTGCCTGAGAATCCTACTGCTAGCAGTGCTACGTCCTCCCTCCCTGGGTGCGAGCCGCCTCCAGCTCAGCAGCGGTGGCCCCCAGCTCTGCACCCGCCTGTAGCCAAACCTCCAACATGCGCTCAGAGCTGGCCGCTTGCGCTGCAGCATACATCTGCGGAGAAGCAAGGCTACAGTGAGTGTATTTTGAATCGCAATCAGACGCTGCTGGTTACTTCAGTGAGTGTATATAAATTGCATGCTTCAGCATCCCCAGCTGTATTTGAATCAGCGTAGGTCAGCGAGTGTATTTGAATCACACTCAGACGTTGCATGGTGGAGCATACTTCAGCTACACTCATCATACCGATGCTGCATTACGACGGAGGGTCTTGAGGCAGCGAGCCCTGCTGTTTTGACGGACCACCGACCTTAGGCCGGTCAAGGTTGGGTCCCCATTGGCTCAGTGGTGGCCGCCCGACGGCCCATAAAGGTAGTCTGGCGCATACTAAAATGAACATCATAACTGCCAAGCAAGCGCCATTGTTTCTTTTCCAGGCAATATATCCACCTTTTGCAGTCAGCCCCACAGCCGCCAAAGGCCCGATTGAGACCACACCTAGACCGGCCTACGGCTGGCGGCCCAAGCAGCAGGGCTGATCACAAATGGGGACTCTGGCCGGAAGCCGGAGTGTAGCTGACATGAAGCTGAGTCACGAAAAAAGAAACACAGGCATGCGCGGTCACCTGGACTTGTCAGCAGGGGTGCCCTTGCTTCTAATACACCCATCCCTGTTCCTTTCCTTTCTCCTGTTGCCTTAAGTTTATTTTCCTCCCGACCAGACAGTCGGGCACCCATGCGGCCGAGCCCTAGCATGGCCCAGAGGTGTTATGTAATTGACATACCGTACACGCCCACCGAGATCGTTCAAAACATGTTTTGATTGCTAGGTACCGGGGGTGCGAAATTATGCCTCTCAAATCCTCCCCCTCCTGCTATCCTCCTGCCCCCTCTACCAGTACCTTGAGCATGTGTGTAAAGTCGACACGCATCTCACGCTGCAACCGAGCAAGCTCCTGCACAAAAGCATTCAAGCATGGAATCGGTGACTTGCGACATGGGAGCATGTAATTGTGTACAAATAAAAAGCGGCACATCTAAATTTAATTTGATTTGGAAAAAAAGTGCTATTCTTCAAAAAAGACCGTCAAACAACAAACGCGTTCAAATTTTACTTAGAATTTTAAAAGGAAAATGTGCATCTCGCGCTGCAACCGAGCAAACTCCTGCATCAGAGCATTGGAACGTCAGGGTAATCGGAAAGTTGGCATTCGAATATGGCATTAGGCATGGCATTGGAAGTTTGGACCATTGGAGCTCTGGAGCAGCTTTGTAATCTGGTAGCCATGTACCATAGCCTCTGGGCGGCTTCCTTAACCCACGCATTTTTTTTTGCGCATCTGTTTATAATCTGATGAGATCCTCAACAGTGGCATCGAGCCAACAAACCGTGGACATTGGAGCGTTGGAGCAACAAGCAAAAAACATTGGGGCATCACATTCAGTGCCATGCAGTTGCGCCGTAATTCAGGAATGTTGGAAGCAGTTTCAGTCCCTCACCGGTGAAAGTAGCTGAATTCGCCTTGAAATTACGGAGACTGGACCTCAAAACAATTCAGCGACCGTAAGGACCGTAATCGGCACGGCACTAATCACAAAACAACACAAGGTGTAGTTTTGCATCGGTGTGCGGTCCATCGCATTGAATGCCACAACACGATACAAACGGCGCATCCAACACACTCCACAATCTAACGCCTATCATGAGGCTCTCCTCAGCAACGACTGAAGCATACATATCAAAAGCTCTCCCCAGAAACGAGAGGCATGAGGCATACGTAGCGATTCCAGGCGCAAACGCTGCCCGTGCTCCCCCACCTGCAGGTTGGCTGCCTTGATACGCTCGTACTCTGCCTTGGCGGCAACGATGCTCATCTCCAGGCGGGCCACATCTGACCGCAGCTCCTCACCCCTCCGCGCGCGCCCCGCGTCTCCCCCACCCAGCACGCCTGACCTAGCCGCCTGAAGAGCAGCAGCAAATAGCAGACCATGGGCCCTCAAAGGAACATAAGCGATAGGCCCTCCCCCCCCACACACATCAGCAGCAGCACGCCTGACCTAGCCGCCTGAAGAGCAGCAGCAAATAGCAGACCATGGGCCCTCAAAGGAACATAAGCAATAGGCCCTCCCCCCCCACACACATCAGCAGCAGCACGCCCGACCCAGCCGCCTACAGAGCAGCAGCAAATAGCAGACAATGGGTCCTCACCGTCACATCAGCAACAAGACCCACCCCTCCCCACACACACATCACCAGCAGCATGCCCGACCCAGCCGCCTGCAGAGCAGCAGCCAATAGCAGGCAATATTCCTCCCCACAGCAGTTTCAGCGATAGGCCTCCCCTCCCCACAGCACCAGTGCTCCCCTCCCCAGTAGCAGTAGCCGTGGGCCATCCATAAGGACGGTGCTCGTGCCCCCCTCCCTACAAAAAGGAGCAGAGGTCATGGGCCTCCCACTGCAGCAGCAGGAACAGGGATGCACGCATCCCCTCCCCTTCTAGCAATGGGCCTCCCACTGCAGCAGCAGGAACAGGGATGCACGCATCCCCTCCCCTTCTAGCAATGGGCCTCCCACTGCAGTAGCAGGAACAGGGATGCGCCCATCCCCTCCCCTTCTAGCAATGGGCCTCCCACTGCAGTAGCAGGAACAGGGATGCGCCCATCCCCTCCCCTTCTAGCAATGGGCCTCCCACTGCAGTAGCAGGAACAGCGATGCGCCCATCCCCTCCCCTTCTAGCAATGGGCCTCCGACTGCAGGAGCAGGAACAGGAATGGGCCTATCCCCTCCCCTTCCAGCAATGGGCCTATCCCCTCCCCTTCCAGCAATGGGCCTCTCACTGCAGTAGCAGGAACAGCGATGCGCACATCCCCTGCATTAGCAGCAGCGTGGCCCACCCACACATCAGCAGACGATCGCCCCCCCCCCCACACAGCAACAGAAGCAATGGGCCTCCACACGTAACATGCTTGATTAACAGGGCGGGGAACAGACCACCTCACTGCCCTTCTTTTTATGTTTTGTTCACACCAAAGCCCGCTCCCCTTTTTGTCAATCGTACCTCAATCGCACCGAGACACAGCACCCCTCTCAAAGCATCACCAGAGTTCCCGCAGTCAATACGCGTCAATTAGTAATAGAAGGCAAATCGCCGAGGGTTAGCAGCTCAGGGTCAAAGTTTTACGCCATGCACATGCCGCGACCCGTTCAAAAGGCACAATTCTCTCCCCCCCCCACTCCGCTCCTGCTCCCAATGCCCCGCTCTTGCTCCCACATCCCACCTCCAGCTCTCGTATTGCGCGCTGCTTTGCCTCCAAGTCCCCCTCCAAAGTGTCTGCGGTGAGCAGCTGCTTCTCACGGTGCCGCAGACCCTTGTGCACAGCCTGAACATCGCAGCACATACACACACACGTAAGACGGACGCATACCTTAAGACCCAAACCCAACCTTCAGAGATCCTGCCAGACACACATTTCAACACACACTCATGTACGAGGGGCACCTCTTCAGACCCTTGTGCACAGCCTGCAAATGGCAGCACCCCACTTAGCAGCGCACATGTCAGCAAAAATATCATAGCATATAGCAGCGCACACATCAGCACACATATCAGGACACATATCAGGACACATATCCGGAGGGTATCTTCAAGCTCAGGAGATCTGCATGTAGGAGGGCATCTTCAGTGCCTCACGGAAAGCTAGGCACACAGACAAACAAGAGCAGGGCATCATTATATCCAGAAGGATATAATTTAACCCCCCCCCCAGCCCCCTCCCCCCCCCCCCATCCTCCACCCGCTCCTGCCCCACTCCTGGTCCCCCTCTCCCCCGCCTCCTCCCCTCCCCCTCTCTAACCGTCACGAGGGCAGGGAGCTAGTGCAGCATACCCAGCTTCTCCTTCTCCTCCCCCTCCCTCCCCCCTCCCGTTCTTTCTTCCCCCAACACATCGCCAGCATGAGGGCGAACAACCCATGCAAGTATACAGCCTCCCCCCCTGTCCCCCCTTACCGACGTGAGAGACCCTCCTCCTCCCCCCTCCCTCTTTACTGGCGCGAGGGCGAGAAATAACTCGGGCAGCCTCCCCCCCGGTCTCATCCCCCCCCCCCGTCCTTCCCCCCGTGTCATCAGCTTAAAAGACCCTCCTCCACCTCTCACCGGCATGAGGGCGAGGAACTCATGCAACGTGCCGAGCTCCACCGCTGCTCGCCCCGTGGATGTGCGGCTGAGACGAGATAGGCGGATCAACGCAGTGCTGGCAGACCGAGTGGTGGAGATGATCTACACACACACACACACACACGATCAGGTGTTCAGTCATTAACACAAAATCAGGTTGTAAGGCCACACACAGCTATATACACACACACGCACCGACACACAATCAGGTGTACAGTCATTCACACAATCAAGTTATAAGTCTAGACTGTCGCGGTACATAGGTGCACCTAAGGAATAGGTGACCAAGGCAAAAAGAATACAAGACATTGGGTGTGGGTTCAACATAACACAGTCCTCGGCAAACATGAATGCAGCAACAGGGACGGCTACTAGGACAGGTGTGTGTGTGCGTGCAGGGGTGTAACACAGGCAATAGCCTGCCACGGTACGTTTGCGCGTGCATTTGTGCGTGCATGCTCTGAAAGAGGCACCATCCCAGCCAGTGTCTGCCTTGGACTAGCTCTGACTGACCCATTGGGTAGGGAAAACCGGGGTTGGAGAAAAACATGTGATAAACATTCCAACAAGCAGCGGTAGAGCAGGCCATCGCCTGGCCATTCACGGAAGTTATCCCCGTACTAACTCAGAAAACGAAGTTTGAATACAACCCTCCCTACCAGACCCCCTGCACCTACTGCTCCTTCACCCCCCTCCCCTCCATTTCTCCAGTCCCCCCACCGTGCATGCTGATGCTGTCCCCCCTTCCTCCCCCCCATCCAGTCCCCCCACACCTGCTGATGCTGGCGCACTGTGCCAGTGAAGTGCGACAAGGCCGTCCCATGCGCCTCCTGAACAGCGTCCGCAAGTGAAATCAAATAGTCAGAGGCGGGTTATGGTAGCCCATTGGGCGTGAGAGTTAAGGAAACAGCGCAGCCTGGGCCGAAGCCACATCCCTGCTGTTACCATCCTCCTTTCAACAATACAGTTCCTCTCCTCTCTTTTTCCAGTTCCATGGTAGCCTACCTAGCGCTAAGGCTGGACGGGTGGCTTGACTGGCTTCCTCAATCCATGAATCAAGGCGTATCGTGATTTATTTACTGTTAAGAAGCGGCAGCTAGGTTCAGATGGAGGGGGTTGGGATCAAACCTAGTCCGGCCAACAACTGGTGGCCAAAGCAGCATGGCTGGCCACAATGGAGGCCTCCGGCCAGAGGCCGGGAGGTAGCTGACATGCAGCTGAAGCACGATAAACCCGAAGCACAGTCCTGCACGGATGTACCACACCTAGCAAGGGAATCAGGCGCGGCAACACTATCAGCTATTTTACATAATGGTTGACCGTGCGCACCTTCAAAAAAAGGGGGAGGGGGGGGTGTATACACTTGGGATCCAGCCAGTTTGAATGGTCATTGTCCTATGTTGCCCAGCAAAGCTTGAGGCTCCTTAGTTTGAGTGAACCTTGATTGTAGGCTCCTCACTAATAGTGAACCTAATAGTGAGCCTTACCTCATATCCAGCCAGCTTGAAGAAGCATAGCCCCAGGTCCCCCTGCACGAGTGCCACCTTGTCCATCTTCTGGATCAGGAGCTCAGCCTGGCGGACACCACAGTGACACAGGGGTACGGGACAAAGGGGGGTCAGACATGAGGAGGCAGTTATGGCCTTATGGGACAGGATGAAACGGTGAAGTGGTAAGAGGCAGCAGCAGGGGGGGGGAGCTCAGCCTGGACACCACACAGAGAGACAGAGGGGTACCGGGGCAAAATAGTCAGACGAGGAGACAGAACCGTAAAATGGGATAGGGTCCGCGCACCCCCCAAAACATGAATTTAAAATTTCGTCGCGCAGCCCAAAACCAGTTTATAAAATGGTCGCACAGCGGCTTTTTTTTGCAGATCATTTAATATAACGCCGCGCATCAGTTATGATAATGACAAAACAAATCAGGTACGATATTGAAAAATCGCCGCTGACACTCCGCACAGGGGCGATTTTTGAATTAATATTAGCTCGTATCCAGGTCTGTGCACCCCAATAATTAATTAATTTTGAGCGAAGTCTACCGCGTTTTACGGCAGTGGGACAGGTTGGAGGGTTGAAATTGTAGACGAGAGGCACCAGGGGGACAAGGGGGGTGAGACATGACGAGACACTTATGGGACAGCATGAAACGGTGTAGTAAGAGGCAGCAGCAGGAGGGGGGGGGGAGCTCAGCCTGGACACCACACAGAGAGACAGAGGGGTACCGGGACAAAAGAGTCTGACGAAGAGACAGTAGTGGGACAGGTTGGAGGGGTGGAATTGTGGACGAGAGGCACCAGGGGGACGAGAGCTCAGCCTGTGGATCTCAGGAACAGTACCAATACAAGGGGTGAGTGGAGGTAATAGGGGTATCAGGACAAGGTGTGGACGTGGAGGTATTATGTGGGACAGAAGAGGCAACACAAAGGACAATGCGAGGAGGCCATGGCTGTGTCGAGGTAAGGGTGGGATGTGGAAACCAGGGGGTAGAAACATGGCCAGGACAAAGGGGTGAGTCATGAAAATATAATTACTTTCTTTTTTGATACCGTAGTTTTAGTCGGATTTGGTTTGTATGATGGTGTTTTAGATTAAACCAATCGTAAAAACGAATAGTTTCAGGTACAAACAAGAAAACCGACCAAAAAAAACAATAGTTTGGGGTACACCAGGGTTTTCAGTCAAAATGTTGCGCCTATTCACGCCTATTCTCGGTCAGCGCGAACCAATCTCCATTTACAACAAAGCGATCTCCAATTACAATGCTTACAATGAGGAGGCAATTAACATTCTGAGGGGCAGGAGGGGCAGGAGGGGGCCTCCACCGATGAGGGGGGGGAGAGGGAGGAGGGCGCATCCACCCATGAGGAGGAGGAAGAGAATGTGCCGGTGGTGGCTGCAAGAAAGAGCGGCCGCGCTGTGTTCGTGCCCGTGCATCTAAGGGCAATGGGCCACAAAACAGTAAAGCATGCTAGCATGTCTGACTGTTGGTGCTGATCCTATTTATTTTCCAACATCGGTTTGACACACCTGCGTTCTGACGGGCAGAGAATATGTTCGTTGCACCTTTGGCCCCATGTGGCCTCTTGATTCAGTAGGTATTTACCGTAGTTGTGACTCCATGATTCATATTTGCCGGATTGTGAATACATCTTACTTAAGAAGCTGGAGAGAATACAGAGATGCAGGCCTTTTTAGGGACTTTTCAGGGAAAATCAAATTTAAACCCAGAAATTGTTTTTTATGATAAAACCAAACGTGTAAAAACCAATAGTTTCAGGTACAAAATACGAAAACCAAACATAAAAAACCAACCGCTTTCAAAAGCAAATTCCGGGTCAAAAAAACAACTCAGAAAAAACCAAATCCGACTAAAACTACGGTATTAAATTTAAGTTGAACAAGTCAGAATGTTTGAAGTTACCAATTGAAAGGGTGAAGTGACGAGTGAAAACAAAGGACGAGGAGAAGGAGACAGGTGATGATGAGATAGACGAACGGGCCCCCAGTTTTTTTTGTAGATAACTGCTGTATTTGCATGACGAGAGAATATCATTGCCCAAATATAGCAATCTAGGCCTGTAAAATCTTCTTTGCACCGAAATACGGCCAAAATACTTTGTGGCCGCCGTATCAGTTTTGCGGCAAGTGCAGAACTGTATCCGGATTGTGCCACCTTGCTCCGTTTCCGGTATTTGCTGCAAGCCGATTGTCTCTCATCATTGAATCATTGGTCGGTCTTCGTCTGTCATCTGGATGGGCGTTAATTCAAACGACCTGCCAAGTAATACACCCTGATGAGCCATGTGCCTGATCGCATTAGGAAATGCAACGCGACTATGAGGGATACGTCACGAAATTTGGAGGGCAAATTTAAGATAACTTGCGTTTCTAGGCTAACCCGGGAATGTTTAAATGGGGTTAGGGATCCTCCTGTGATGGAGAGAGGCCTGTTGGGCTACATGCCTCTTCCTCTTCCGCCCGGCTGACCATGTCCTCGTCCGGCTAGGAGTCTCCACATCTCATGTCGTTTCAACCTCCAGTACACGCACACGCCATGCTTTTCTCTGCCACGCAAACATCTGCGTCTTCGTCGTCGCTTCGAAAAACCACCTGACCAATATTACCCTGTTGACCGGCCTATTGTCCTTGGCATTCGACAACCCTCCTAAACGGACGATGTTTTAAATGCCGTATTCCTCAAGTCACGATTTGGCGTTTTCTTTCTTCCTCCTCCACTCGCCCCATCCTTCCTCCTCGGCTGATTCAAAATAAAATGGTTACCGCTACTGAGCAGCTGTACAGAGCGGTCGCAAGTGACGTCTTCCCTGAGGACGAAGGTTGCCTCAGGACCTTCCTATTCGATCGGACCACCGACTGGGCCTCTCTGTTCGGGGTGTACATTGGTACGTCCATACACTGTTAATATTATGATATACTTGCTGGCAGTGGTATAGCGAAGAGTTCCTGCTGACGGAATGAACCGTGCGATGCCGGGATATGCTGACGTGTCCGAGCTGCCCGAAGCTGCCATGTGCCTCTCCTGGGAGGACAAGCCTGTCATGCTCTCACCCCTGCCACCCTCCCCTGCCATTGTACCCCCTGCGGCGCTATACACAGGCATCTTCAAGCAGATTTCTCACTCCTTGAAGCGCGACTACAAGGCGACCCTCCAGGCTGCCGCGGCGGCAGGAGCCGAGGCCCTGCTGGCATGCATCGAGGAGGCATACGCAGACTTCCATCGCGAAACCAATGTCGGGGCTTCTGGCTACTGGAACTGGTACCTCAAGAACAAGGCGCTGCTGGCCCGCGACGTCACGGGGGCCGGGCCTGCCATGCAACTCCACAGCAGGGTCCGGCTCTCCGCCCGACACGCGCTCAACGGCCGCGCGGGTTACGTCATCGGCGCTCCAGACCCTACGACCGGCGGCATCCCTGTCAGGTTCGGGCCGCAAGACCGCTTCAAAGTGCAGCCGGCGTCCCTGCAGCTGCTCCCTGCGGCCCCGGCGGTGGTCATCTGCGGATTCAACGTTCACCCGGTGCATGCGCCGCCCTGCGTCGGCCAAGGCCTTGTCATCGGTGGCTTCGGTTGGGAGCCGCCGCCCCCTGTAGCCTACGCGGTGGCAGGCCCTGCCATTCAGTGCGGCATCGCCTCCCTCCTTGGCCTGCCACTCGTGCTCATCCAGCTCGCACCGGGGACCAAGCCCCCCGGCAACGAGCCCATGGCAGTGAAGCTGCTGGCGGACCCCGTCACTGGATTCGCGCCAGCGTTCGTGCAAAGCCATGGCCTCGGACGCGTCCTCGTGGCCCGCACGGATGGAGAGGACTTCACCGTGACGGACATGCTCAACCTGCATAACTATACTGAGCACCTGATGGACTGCTGGAGTGACTGGGGGGAAGGAGACTTAGCTGATGGCGTCAGCAGGGAGGAGGCCCTGACACCTGCCGCTTTCCAGAGCTTCACATCCAGGCAACGAGTCGAACCGTGGTCAGACGAGAGCCTTTCTGAGGATGAGGATCAAGATGAGCCGTAGGGAACAAATCGCATGCCTGGCAATTTTGCTTGCTCTTGTTAATGTCATTTTTTGTTTGTGCCTATTGCAGGCCTGTCCTAAGCCTTGTTGGTCCTGTCCCTAAAAAAGGGTGGATGACCATTCATGGTCAAATCAATGATGTTGCATTTGATGGGAAGCATGTTCAGTTAAATTGACGCCAGGATAATCTAGGATTTACCGTAGACTTGGATTGCCTTCCCTCGGTATGAAAACATGTTTATTTCATGCTTCCCTCTAGTCTGGTCAAACAAAAAATCCAACAAGAACTCTCGATTTCCGACTAAAACTGGCGTTGACAATCAATCATTAGCATTTCAAATAATCCCTCACCCTGAAACAACGTTAATTGTGAGTGAAGGCAATTCGAACATACTGCACATCTGCTAATGAGGCTACCTGTGACCTACTCTGCAAGCTCTTGGGTACAGGACACTCTTTTGGCTGTACGGATTTGTGTGACCTTCCTTGCCATCGTATGCCAATGACGTCACCTCTGTCATGACAAAGGACGGTGTGCGCAAGCGCTCTCAGGCCGTGCCTGTGCCTTCAAGTCTCCATAAGCGCCACTCTTTGCCAATTGCGGAGCCAGAAAAGAGTGTCGCGACACGTGCTGTGCCGATTATGGTCCTTACGGTGGCCGAATTACGTAGCTGAGTTTCAGTCACCGTGATTGTTAGGCAAATTTCAAGGCACTTTTACCGTAATTACTTACACGATCCCTAAATTACGACGCAATTGCACAGCACTGGTTGCGACTCGTGTTGCCAATATTTGGAAGCAATGCGAGCACCCGTCCAGCAGCAAATTGCCCTCCTTATGAGCGTTCTATGGGCGCCCGGTGTCCCCGCCTCGGCGCCTCCTCCGACTGCCGCGCATGCACTTGAATACAGTTCAGACCTAATCAATTAAGCCCACAGTTTTGCATTATATGCCGCCATGAGCTGTGAAATTGTAGGGTTCAGGAAAAGCCTGCTGGCGGTTTAGCCCTAAAATTGACCCCGGTCGGCGCCTTGGATGCTGTCATCAGGTGTAAGGGTTTAGGGTTGAGGATAAATCTGACGGCTGTTCAACCCTAAATCGTGAAGCCCGCTCACCGCTTCAATGCAGCCATCAGCTGTAAGGGTTAAGGTTTTAGAAAAAGCCTGTTGGCGGTCTAGCCCTAAACCATCCACCCCGCTCACCGCCTTCGATGCCGCCATGAGCGCGTCCTTGTGGGCCTCAGCAGATTCCCTGGATCTGAGCAGCGCCATCTCATCCGGAGAGCGACTGGCCACCTGGGGACGAGCAGAGGGGGGGGGGATTTTGAGGGGGAGAATGGCAGTCAGGGCAACAGGAGAAGGGCAACATGACCGTCTGCCCCTCTGGCCTGACCAACTGAATGAAGCGTCTAAGGAGCGCCATCTCATCCGGAGAGCGACTGGCCACCTGGGGTGATGATTAGAGGGGGGGCGTTTGAGGGGGAGAATGGCAGTCAGGGTAGCAGGAGGGGCTGACCCAAAGGGGCTCATCCAAAGGGGCTGAGGCTACATGACTGTCTGCCCCTCTGGCCTGACCAACTGAACGGTGTGTTAAAGGAGTGCCATATGATCCGGGGAACTGCTGATCCCCTGCGGGCGAGGAGCATGAGATGGCCATTTCTTTATAGAGATGAGGGACACGTAGGCGGGTCGCATGGCTGACTAGTATGATAATGCATGATGAAAGGAGGGCCAGCGCAGTGCTGCATCAAGTAAGGGGTGCCGGGTAAGCAGTCCATGAATCATGGGAACAGCAGGTGGGGAAGAAGCACGCAAGAGTGTTGGGCTGGCTCCGGACCCGCTAGAGTGGTCTCTATCAAAGGGTGACGGGCAAGCTGCCTATCAATCGTGTCAACAGCAGGTGGGAGGGCAGGAGAGCAGCAAGCCACCTGAGGCTGAGGGGCCGCACAACCCTTGGTCTACCGCTGGTAGGAACCACAACCAAGGTCGGGCTGGCTCCAGACTCGCCAGAGCGGTCTCTATTATTTGTGAGATGTCGCTTTAGCCAATTTGAAAGAATGCGGCATGCAGCATCCTAGAGCGGCGTGCAACATCCGAAAGCGGCGTGCAACATTTGAAAGCGGCGTGCAACATCCGAAAGCGGCGTGCAACATTTGAAAGCGGCGTGCAACATCCGAAAGCGGCATGCAACATTTGAAAGCGGCGTGCAACATCCGAAAGCGGCATGCAACATTTGAAAGCGGCGTGCAACATCCGAAAGCGGCATGCAACATTTGAAAGCGGCGTGCAACATCCGAAAGCGGCATGCAACATTTGAAAGCGGCATGCAATACCGAAAGCGGCGGTTCTGAATCCATTGTCCCGCTGCCCCCATGAGTGCCTGGCTCCATAGTCACCACCTGCATGCTCTGCGCCGTCTCCTTCATGGGTGCATGGTTCCTTAGTCACCACCCACCCACCTGCATGCTCTGTGCCGTCTCCTTCATGGGTGCATGGTTCCTTAGTCACCACCCACCTACCTGCATGCTCTGTGCCGTCTCCTTCATGGCGCGCAAGGGGTCTGACGACTTACGAGTAGCCTGGGCGGCCTTAGGGGGGGGGAATGGGGTTCAGGGTTTAGGGTTCATGGCGCGCAAGGGGTCTGACGATTTACGAGTAGCCTGGGCGGCCTTATGGGGGGGGAATGGGGTTCAGGGTTCAGGGTTTAGGGTTAATGACTTGAGGGTCCAGAGGTAGGGCTGAGTGGACGTTGATTTAGTGAAGGGTTTGGGGTTCAGAACTCAGTAGCCTCAAGGGGAAAAAGAAATAAAGTTTTGAGTTTCCCTCGGGGAGGGAGAGGATCTGGCGGGCACTCCAGGCACGCACGAGCATGTTTGCTGCATTGACGCCCCTGTATTTTCGAGGGTGCCTCAGCTACAATTTAGCTGCACTAAAGCCCACATGGCCTTGGGGGGGGGAGGCTTGCAAAAGCAAGCGCTGCTTTTCATGCCACCAGCCGCACCCTGGTTAGGTTTGGTCCGCATCATCCCAACACACACCTTGGCAGGCCCTTCGGCTGCCAAGACGCGCAAAAACACAAGCGGTAAGCAAAAAAAGGGAAACAAGCGGTATACAAACACACACACAGCTAAACACACCGCTCGTCATCTGCTGAATGTTTGCTAAATGCGGGTCCAAATCGCGCGCTCCCCACTCCCCAGGCATCACCTTGTCACTCCCCCAACACATTTTCACATAAAACTGCCCGCCCAAACTGGTGCAGTAGCCTGAATGAAACGGCTGGGGTTTAGGGTTTGGGATTCAGGGTTCGAACCGAAAATCCCACTCCCCAGACAACACCTATCAGAGCTCACTTTCCAAATCTGATGACCCTGTATTATGCTCAACCCAACCCGACCCCGGCAGTATCCATGCGCCCAAGGCCCATCCTGCACATCAGGCCCATCCTGCGCAAAAGGCCCATCCTGTGCATCAGGCCAAGCCTGTGCCCAAGTACCATCCTGTGCATCAGGCCCAGCCTGCGCCCAAGGCCCAACCTGAATGCAGCCCTTCACCTTGAATGCAGCCCTTCACCCTGAATGCATCCCTTCACCCTGAATGCATCCCTTCACCCTGAATGCGGCCCTTCACCCTGGATGCAGCCCTTCACCCTGAATGCAGCCCTCCACCCTGAATGCAGCCCTTCACCCTGAATGCATCCCTTCACCCTGAATGCATCCCTTTACCCTGAATGCATCCCTTCACCCTGAATGCATCCCTTCACCCTGAATGCATCCCTTCACCCTGAATGCATCCCTTCACCCTGAATGCATCCCTTCACCCTGAATGCATCCCTTCACCCTGAATGCATCCCTTCACCCTGAATGCATCCCTTCACCCTGAATGCATCCCTTCATCCTGAATGCATCCCTTCACCCTGAATGCATCCCTTCACCCTGAATGCATCCCTTCACCCTGAATGCATCCCTTCACCCTGAATGCATCCCTTCACCCTGAATGCATCCCTTCACCCTGAATGCATCCCTTCACCCTGAATGCATCCCTTCACCCTGAATGCATCCCTTCACCCTGAATGCATCCCTTCACCCTGAATGCATCCCTTCACCCTGAATGCATCCCTTCACCCTGAATGCAGCTCTTAACCCTGAATGCAGCCCTTCACCCTGAATGCAGCCCTTCACCCTGAATGCATCTTTTCACCCTGAATGCAGCCCTTAACCCCGAATGCATCCCTTCACCCTGAATGCATCCCTTCACCCTGGATGCATCCCTTCACCCTGAATGCATCCCTTCACCCTGAATGCATCAATTCACCCTGAATGCATCCCTTCACCCTGAATGCAGCCCTTCACCCTGAATGTGGCCCTTCACCCTGAATGCATCCCTTCACCCTGAATGCATCCCTTCACCCTGAATGCATCCCTCCACCCTGAATGCATCCCTTCACCTTGAATGCATCCCTTCACCCTGAATGCAGCCCTTCAACCTGAATGCAGCCCTTCACCCTGAATGCAGCCCATCACCCTGAATGCAGCCCTTCACCCTGAATGCATCCCTTCACCCTGAATGCATCCCTTCACCCTGAATGCATCCCTTCACCCTGAATGCGGCCCTTCACCCTGGATGCAGCCCTTCACCCTGAATGCAGCCCTTCACCCTGAATGCAGCCCTTCACAATGAATGCATCCCTTCACCCTGAATGCATCCCTTTACCCTGAATGCATCCCTTCACCCTGAATGCATCCCTTCACCCTGAATGCATCCCTTCACCCTGAATGCATCCCTTCACCCTGAATGCATCCCTTCACCCTGAATGCAGCCCTTCACCCTGAATGCATCCCTTCACCCTGAATGCATCCCTTCACCCTGAATGCATCCCTTCACCCTGAATGCATCCCTTCACCCTGAATGCATCCCTTCACCCTGAATGCATCCCTTCACCCTGAATGCATCCCTTCACCCTGAATGCATCCCTTCACCCTGAATGCATCCCTTCACCCTGAATGCATCCCTTCACCCTGAATGCATCCCTTCACCCTGAATGCATCCCTTCACCCTGAATGCATCCCTTCACCCTGAATGCATCCCTTCACCCTGAATGCATCCCTTCACCCTGAATGCATCCCTTCACCCTGAATGCAGCTCTTAACCCTGAATGCAGCCCTTCACCCTGAATGCAGCCCTTCACCCTGAATGCATCTTTTCACCCTGAATGCAGCCCTTAACCCCGAATGCATCCCTTCACCCTGAATGCATCCCTTCACCCTGGATGCATCCCTTCACCCTGAATGCATCCCTTCACCCTGAATGCATCAATTCACCCTGAATGCATCCCTTCACCCTGAATGCAGCCCTTCACCCTGAATGTGGCCCTTCACCCTGAATGCATCCCTTCACCCTGAATGCATCCCTTCACCCTGAATGCATCCCTCCACCCTGAATGCATCCCTTCACCTTGAATGCATCCCTTCACCCTGAATGCAGCCCTTCAACCTGAATGCAGCCCTTCACCCTGAATGCAGCCCATCACCCTGAATGCAGCCCTTCACCCTGAATGCATCCCTTCACCCTGAATGCAGCCCTTCACCCTGAATGCATCCCTTCACCCTGAATGCAGCCCTTCACCCTGAATGCATCCCTTCACCCTGAATGCAGCCCTTCACCCTGAATGCATCCCTTCACCCTGAATGCATCCCTTCACCCTGAATGCATCCCTTCACCCTGAATGCAACCCTTCACCCTGAATGCATCCCTTCACCCTGAATGCAGCCCTTCACCCTGAATGCAGCCCTTCACCCTGAATGCATCCCTTCACCCTGAATGCAGCCCTTCACCCTGAATGCAGCCCTTCACCCTGAATGCATCCCTTCACCCTGAATGCATCCCTTCACCCTGAATGCATCCCTTCACCCTGAATGCATCCCTTCACCCTGAATGCATCCCTTCACCCTGAATGCAGCCCTTCACCCTGAATGCATCCCTTCACCCTGAATGCATCCCTTCACCCTGAATGCAGCCCTTAACCCTGAATGCACCCCTTCACCCTGAATGCATCCCTTCACCCTGAATGCATCCCTTCACCCTGAATGCATCCCTTCACCCTGAATGCAGCCCTTCACCCTGAATGCATCCCTTCACCCTGAATGCAGCCCTTCACCCTGAATGCAGCCCTTCACCCTGAATGCATCCCTTCACCCTGAATGCAGCCCTTCACCCTGAATGCATCCCTTCACCCTGAATGCATCCCTTCACCCTGAATGCATCCCTTCACCCTGAATGCAGCCCTTCACCCTGAATGCAGCCCTTAACCCTGAATGCATCCCTTCACCCTGAATGCAGCCCTTCACCCTGAATGCATCCCTTCACCCTGAATGCATCCCTTCACCCTCAATGCATCCCTTCACCCTGAATGCAGCCCTTCACCCTGAATGCAGCCCTTCACCCTGAATGCATCCCTTCACCCTGAATGCATCCCTTCACCCTGAATGCAGCCCTTCACCCTGAATGCAGCCCTTCACCCTGAATGCAGCCCTTCACCCTGAATGCAGCCCTTCACCCTGAATGCATCCCTTCACCCTGGATGTAGCCCTTCACCCTGGATGCAGCCCTTCACCCTGAATGCAGCCCTTAACCCTGAATGCATCCCTTCACCCTGAATGCAGCCCATCGCCCTGAATGCATCCCTTCACCCTGAATGCATCCCTTCACCCTGAATGCAGCCCATCACCCTGAATGCATCCCTTCGCCCTGAATGCATCCCTTCACCCTGAATGCAGCTCTTCACCCTGAATGCATCCCTTCACCCTGGATGCATCCCTTCACCCTGAATGCATCCCTTCACCCTGAATGCAGCCCTTCACCCTGAATGCAGCCCATCACCCTGAATGCAGCCCATCGCCCTGAATGCAGCCCTTAACCATGAATGCACCGTGCCTGTATGCCCACCCACCTGTACTGGATCCAGCACCTTCTTCTCCAGACCCAGGATCTGCTTGCCGAGCTTGGCAGTGCCCTCAACCAGGCTGCCGCCCTGTTCACATGAGGGATCCAGGTTTTATGATATAGAGTTAGGTTTGTAACGTGGGGTTTGGTCTCAAGCCCAAGCCTTTAGCAAGTGCCCTCCAACAGGCTGTCATCAGATTCAGGGTTCAGGATTTAGGCTTTTAGTTATGACGCATGGTTCAAGGTGGAGCACACACCCTGAACAAGTGCCATTAACATCTCCTGCCCTGTGACCCTGTGAGCAATTGTTCAAGGTAATATCGTTGTACAAGGTAATATCGTTGTACAAGGTAATATCGTTGAGCATTGTACAAGGTGAAATCGTTGTCGGCCAAACAGGACTGCGTTCTACTGGCGGGAAGGTAGTCCAAAAGGCCTGATATATTATATGGTGGGTGTGCCAGCCAGCTGGGCCAGCGCAGGGGGGAGGGAGCGGCACGCACGCACCCAGGCCGATACCAGGGCCGGGCATGGGGGATGGGGGGAGGCGAGGTTCACACACATTCAAACTCTCCACATGACATCAACACCGGCAGCGGCGCACTGACAGATCACCTTGGAGGCTTCGGCATTATAACTCAGGGCGTCAAGGCGACGAGGTAGCTCTATGTCCCACAGTCTGGCCAAGAGAAGATGAGGAGGGTGACTGGGGAGGTCCGAGAATCATCGAGAGCAGTGTTAACACCAGCAAAGTGTGCACACAGCCCGGACCTGCGACATGTGAAGTGTGAACACAGCCCATACCTGCAACGGCGCCAGCGAGCGCCAGGCGGGGTTCTCGGCCAGCTCGCCCTCACCCTGGAGGAAAAGCAGCAGCTCCTGGGGAGCGGGGGGGCAGCGGGAGATAAGCCGGGTGTGCATGAGTGGAGGTGGGGGTGAGGCAGCCTACGTTCAACAGCCGATTGGTCAGGTAGCGCTCTTAGCAACAGCAGCAGGAGGAGATCTACCGGTATTTAAATATCGAACAGTTCAATATCTAAACAATGCATCGTGGCCCCGCGCACTTTAGACGGGTGACCGGCCAGTGTGCTAGGGTAGCGCTCCTCTTATCCTTTCCCCCATCCGTCCTATGCTCCTCCCTTGCTTCGTGGTATTGCCCAGTGTGCTGCCAGTGTGGCCAGGTACAAATCCCCCCCTCCCCTCATCCGCCCCGCCCACCCCCTCCCTTATCTGTTGCCTGCCCACCTTGCTACACTTCTGCCGGGTGTGCTGCCAGTGTGGTCAGGTGGCAGTCCCCCCCCCCCCACTCATCTGCCGCATAGCCATTTTATTACATGATTTTTCTGACTGTGCTGCCAGTGTGGTCAGGTAGAAGTTCCCCCCCCTCATCTGCCACATGCCCACCACACTACGTGATGTTGCCGATGTCAGTGAGGCCACGCCCTCCCCCCCGCCACCTCCTCCTCATTCCTCTCCCCCATCCAACGTTACCAGCTCCCATCTCGCTACGTGATATTGCCGGGTGAGCTGTCAGTGAGGCCACGCCCCCCTCTCCCCTGACCCCTCCTCCATCCCATGTTACCAGCTCCCATCTCGCTACGTGATATTGCCGGGTGAGCTGTCAGTGAGGCCACGCCCCCCTCTCCCCTGACCCCTCCCCCATCCAACGTTACCAGCTCCCATCTCGCTACGTGATATTGCCGGGTGAGCTGTCAGTGAGGCCACGCCCCCCTCTCCCCTGACCCCTCCCCCATCCAACGTTACCAGCTCCCATCTCGCTACGTGATATTGCCGGGTGAGCTGTCAGTGAGGCCACGCCCCCCTCTCCCCTGACCCCTCCTGCATCCCATGTTACCAGCTCCCATCTCGCTACGTGATATTGCCGGGTGAGCTGTCAGTGAGGCCACGCCCCCCTCTCCCCTGACCCCTCCTCCATCCCATGTTACCAGCTCCCATCTCGCTACGTGATATTGCCGGGTGAGCTGTCAGTGAGGCCACGCCCCCCTCTCCCCTGACCCCTCCTCCATCCCATGTTACCAGCTCCCACCTCGCTACGTGATATTGCCGGGTGAGCTGTCAGTGAGGCCACGCCCCCCTCTCCCCTGACCCCTCCTCCATCCCATGTTACCAGCTCCCATCTCGCTACGTGATATTGCCGGGTGAGCTGTCAGTGAGGCCACGCCCCCCTCTCCCCTGACCCCTCCTCCATCCCATGTTACCAGCTCCCACCTCGCTACGTGATATTGCCGGGTGAGCTGTCAGTGAGGCTAGGTAGCGTTCTAGGGATATCCGTCGGTCCTCCACAAACGTGTCGGCCATGCGCTGACCCTCCACAGCATTTTTCTCCGGCCGCGGGGGGATGAAGTAGCCACGATATCTGTTGGTGGGGGGGGGGTATACGGTAATGATGCAGTCACAAAGACCGAGGTGGAGTCGGGATAAGGGGGGGTGAGCAGGATTAGGGGAGTAAGGGATGAAGTAGCCACGATATATGTTGGTGGGGGGGGGGGTATACGGTAATGATGCAGTCACAAAGACCGAGGTGGAGTCGGGATAAGGGGGGGTGAGCAGGATCAGGGGAGTAAGGGATGAAGTAGCCACGATATATGTTGGTGGGGGGGGGGGGTATACGGTAATCACGCAGTCACAATGACCGAGGTGGAGACAGGATGAAGGGGGGGTGAGCAAGATCAGGGGAGTAAGGGATGAAGTAGCCACGATATCTGTTGGGGGGGGGGTATACGGTAATAACACAGTAACAATGACCGAGACTATCAAAAAAGGCTTTTTCCTGTTATAAGATTGACATAATATTTAGAGAAAGTTGAAATTGACATTTTAAACTAATATTTTTAAACAGATTAATGTTTTTGCAATTGTATATTTTAATAATTTACCTTTTTTATTTAATCGTTTTGTTAAGTGGTCCTCTGCCCCCTGACCTGCTTTGCTCTGCTCTGCTAAGGGAAAGACTTCCCCTAGCAGAGCAGGGCAAAGCATGTAGAGGCTTTTTTTTTACTTGTATGCCTGAGGTCAAAAAGCGAATAGAGAGGTGGAGACATGATGAGGGGGGGTGAGCAGGATCAGGGGAGTAAGGGGTGAAGTAGCCACGATATCTGTTGGTGGTGGTGGGGGTATACGGTAATGACGCAGTCACAATGACCGAGGTGGAGACAGGATGAAGGGGGGGTGAGCAGGATCAGGGGAGTAAGGGATGAAGTAGCCACGATATCTTCTGGTGGTGGGGGGGGTATACGGTAATGACGCAGTCACAATGACCGAGGGGGAGACAGGATGAGGGGGGTGAGCAGGATCAGGGGAGTAAGGGATGAAGTAGCCTGTCGACTGTCGTGTCAATGCAACTGGTTGGAGTTCGACTCCCAGTGATACCGGTTGCTGAGATCCCATGAGGGATGAAAAGGGTGGCTCTGGACCTACGAGATGTCTCCGTCTCAGTAAATAAAGGATGGGGGATGGCAAACCTCGGGTATTTCCGGGTGCCGGCAAGCCGCACACGTGTTAGATGGTAGGTTACCCAGTGCTACGGCCGAACGGGTGCCTTCCTTCATCCACGCCTTAGGGTGTATATCTTTCTTTCTTTTTTAGCCACAATACTCGGGGGTGGGGGAAGGGATGAGGGGGGGAGGAGAAGGACTGAGGAGTAGGGGGAAGAAAGTATCCACAACAACTGAGGGGGGGGGGGAGATGGGTGTGTGGGAGGGGGGGGGGGGGGGAGAGCAGGACTGTGAAGTAAGGGATGCAGTAGACGCAATACCTGCATGGCCAAAAAGCGAATGCCAGCTATTAATAGGCTAGGGTTCAGTAACCGGACTTCAAAAGTGCTGAGTGGCATATGGGGCGAGTATTGCTTCACACACCACCTGACTTTCAACGCATCCGCCAGGGCCACGAAGTCACGGAAGCGGCGGCGGACGTGCGCTACTGGCTTCGACAGCAGCGCCCCAGGTGTCTGGCTGGACGACGACGACCCCGCTCCCTCGCTGCTGCTGCGCCCGGCAGCGCCTGCGGTGCCGCCTGCACCCCTGCCAGCCTCCGTGCTCGTCACGAGGTACGCGACGTAACTGGCCTTGATGCCGAACAGGCCCGCCAGCTCCTTCTTAACGGGGTCTGTGACCGTCACGCGCAGCGGAGCCTCACGCTGGCTCTTGCGGGGCAGGAAAGCTGCGGATCCGGCGGCAGAGCCGGCAGAGGGGGATGTCGGCAGCCCACCCTGCTGCTGCTGTTGCAGTGGCGGCGGCGACGACGGCGGGGCGTTGGAATAATGCAGTTTGGTCCCGGAGCCTCCGTCTGCCCGGAGCTTCACCTCCGTACTGGGGTCGTTTTCTCCGGAGTAGCCCTCGGAGCGCCTCGCATACCTGTTCATCGTCCCATCGTGGCCGCTGCCGCTCCCGTCGGCGGCGTAGTAATTGTTGTGGCCGCTGGAGGAGGGCAGGTTGCTGGGCCCTGCCGCCGCCGCTGCTGTCGCTTTCGTCGCATAGCTAATGTCGGACAAGGGATCCGAGGAGGTTCCGGAGCCCAAGGCAAGCGCCTTGAAGGCGGACGGAGGCGAGGAGCGGGCCAGCGGGTCAGCTTCACTGAGCCCTGAGTCCGGGTATGGCGGCGGTGGCGGCATGAGCTGCCCGTAGGTGACGCCGGGGTGGTGGCTGTGGTCTTCCCGGCTGTAGTCGTCCTCGTGAGCGCTGGCGCTGAGGGGGTCGTGGACGTCGCCAGCAGGGCTATCAGCAGGGCCAAGTACAAGGCTGGCAGCATTGGCGTCCTTAGGCCCGGCGGAGGGGCAGGGCGTAGGGCTGGGCACAGGTGCATCAGCAACATTTCCAGGTGGGCTTTCAGATGTCTCAGCGCTGCCTCCTCCTGGCGCGAGCAGGACAGCAGCACCCGACGAGGACCGAGGTATCGCGCCTGGCTGGCCGGTTGACGCGGAGGTTGAGGGCAGCGGCGCCTTGTCCGCTGCAATGACCCGCCCTCCTGCGTTCGCCGACGAACTGAACTCGGAAGTGTCGCCTAGACCTATTTCGTCCTCATCGCCCTCCCAGCCAGGTGCATGGGCGTTCAGGGCGCTGTCCAGCTGGGCCGTGAGATCCTCCATGCCCTGTGTCGCATGCCACATTCATTTCAGCACTGGAGCTTGCCTTAGCTTCATCAAAGCCTACGGTAAGGGGTCTGCTTGGGTCACCGGCCGTAGGTCTGTTACAGTTCAGTGCCCATCGATCACCCCGCTACGCAGTCTGGTGCATGCTCATCATCGATGCCCTGTGCGGCATGCGACTTGTAGGGGTTAAAACAGAAGTGTCTATTTACTGCCTCCCAACTGCCCTAAGTTGTGTCATTGTCGCGTACCAGTGACCACAGTGCATGGGATCATAGATCAGGCATGCAAGGCACAGAGGCAACGGTCGTGTCAGTTGGCAGTCAGTTCGTAGGGTTATCCGACGGGGCCCGGGGGTCGCAAAACAAAGAGATATTTGCTCACGTCTGCATCGTTTGAAAATTGGCTGAGAGGCTCTCCGCTCATGATACCCGTGTCAAAGATCTCCCCAGCAACTACGTCCAGGTCCGAGAGAGGAGAAGTTTCTCAGACGCTTTCCGATATTGTTTCTGACAGGCAGTGAGTACCCTTTGCTTAGCACCAACGAAACAGAATGGTAGCTGCAGACCCTGTTCAATTAGATGTGTAGAGGCTTCGTTAAAGCTCGTATGCGGATATTGTGATCCAATTTGAACGTGATCGTTCATTCATCCCTGTCATAAAGACAAACTTTCTAATTAACGTCTTCAGCTATTCACACTTATGTTAAACTTCAACTTTGTGTCGTCTGCTACGATCGCTGTTGCTTGTCTTCCATAATTGTGCATCCATCTCACTGTGCCCAGTAAATAATTTGACCCACTATCCGAACTACACATTCAAGACATATTACACTGGGTCATCAGCTTGAAACGCTCTTACCTTGACTGATCTCGTCTTTCGGAAACATGGCTGATGCTCATCTGGTGGGCGAACATCTTCTATCTCCTCTTGCTTTCCCTGTGATTGCCCATTTGTTGACATTACGTCGTTGAACAGGATAAAAGCTTGGATGCTTTGATTGAAGAGAACAGAAACAAGGTTGGGAAGAAGGGAAGATCTGGTATCAAGGTTGGCACCTCTGCCGCAGCAGCGAACAGGCGTAGCGGAAAGCCTAAAGGTCAGAGAGGCCAGGGGAAGCCTCCGGGTGGAAATCAAAAGCAGCAGCCGCAGCAGCAACACCCTACGAAGCAGGAGCGCGCACCTCTTGCGCTAGGCGTTCGGGGAAGGAAGATCGGCAAGGGTTCCGAGGGGCGACGGGCAGGACGACAGGCCGCTGCTTTCCCACCGGTTTGTACCCCGACCAATACTAGCCTGCATGGCATCCAGCCTTGCAAGCCTCATGGGATGGACACCCCCCATGACATGGGCCCTTTTTCACTGAAATTACGTGCCATTCCAAGTATCAGGTTAACAGAACCATGTCCTCTCTAGACGAGACTACGAGTGTTACGTGTCAGGCGTTGCTGAGCCATGTTGAATGATTTCATGAGTGCTGTCTAGGGCCCTCAATGTCTGCACCTACATGCGGCTGAGGTATTGCCCGCTCCCATGCCTGCCTTGCAGGGCCCTTGGGGTCCGCCCCCCTTCATGGGACACATGCCTCCGTTTGGAATGCCACCGTTCATGCATCCAGGCATGATGCCTCCCGGCTACCCCGCTGGGATGCATCCTTCGGAGGCAGGCGGCGGCAGGCTCGCCCGGCAGGCCAGGGCTTCTGGTGCTGCAGGGCCCGGACCCCGCATGGAGCACCGGGATGCTGACAGGGATGTCAAGTGGGTGAACGACAGGTTTGACGCTTCAGAGGGCGCCCCCCCTCGGAGGAGGCTGGCCCTGCCAGGCGCGTCGTCAGCGGAGCCCGGGAGCCAGCTGTAAGTTGGAGGGATGTGCTGACTGCCATGTACCATGCACCATGCCCCACCATGCTCCATGCTCCATGTCCATTGCCCCCAGGCCCCAGCTCCAAATCCCATGCGCAGACGAGATGTCATAGATTGTGTGGAAATGGATCGTTGGCGGTTTGTTTGGTGGCTAGCAGCGCATTGTTTGGGGGGGGGGGGATTCGAATGGACATCGGCCACAACGGGCGGTCCCGTGCTTTTTGGCCTGATGGCATGCTCCCTTAATGCAAGCCCTACTTCTGCCCATGCCTGTCTGTTTGTCTGCGTTCATCTATTGGACTTCTTGAACAGCCACTACATATGATCTCTGGTCCCCTGCTCTGTGACCTTATGGAAGGCTCCCTTTATGAACGCCCCACCTGAAGCGTTCTTACCATTGCTGTGCCTATCACGGTTCTTACGGTGGCTGAATTACGTAGCTGAGTTTCAGTCACCATAATTTCAAGGCAATTTTAGTTACTGTTACCAGGAAGGGAGCATAGGTACTCCTACGATGTATGAATCACTGCGCAATTGCACTGCACTGGTTCTTACTCATGAGACCATAGGATCCAGATGGAGTCAACGTCTTCTAGGTATCGTCTTATAGGTTATTGGGATTGTTACACCACCAGTCACCAGTGTTCATTATATTGCGCACGCTATGTCACCTTCAGCTGGCCGTGGTGGGCAGCTACTCCTGGGACAATGGAGACAGAAGCATAGGACGCATCCTAAAGTCGATGGCCCAAGCAGCAGATATTCATGAACGCACTTTTCCATGTCTCCTTTCGCGGGCGGTGATGTAGCTGAGTCGTAGCTGAAACATCGAAAACAAACAGCCCCCACTCCCCTGCTAGCCTATGTATCTGGCCTGCAGTTTAGGGTTATGGTTTAACTCCTAACCCTACCCCCCTCCCCTTGCTTGCCTGTGCATCCACCCTGCGGTTGAGGGTTATGGCTTAACCCTGAACCCTACCCCCCCTCCCCTTGCTTGTCTGTGCATCCACCCCGTGGTTCCTGTTGTGTCCGCCTTGCCGTATCTTGCTCCCGCAGTGTTGAGAGGACCACTGATCCTGTGAACCTGCTTTCGCCACGCAGGCTGATTAGCAACCTCCACTATAATGTCACGGACTCGGACATCAGGGTGAGGGATCAGGACAGGGAGGAGGGGGAAGGGATGTCTGGGTGAGGGATCAGGACAGGGGGGGAGGGACGTCTGGGTGAGGGACCTGAAGGCTGGGCTTGATGCTGTGGCTGTGAGCCCTCTGACTGAAATCCTGTTCACTATCTGGTCCCAGTGATGTTATCTAGCCTCTATATCTAGTTATAAGTGTATAAGTGTCAGTGTATTGGTACCTTCTTGCCTCTGAAAGTGTGAATATAAGTGTGAAGTGTGAAAGCTAGGCACAGCCGCGGTGGGTCGAATGTGGGGGGAGAGTGTACCCCCCTCTTCTTTGTCTTTTCACGCCATGATGTCCCCTGCCCTGTCATCTCATCCCATGTCGACATGCATGGTCTCCCTGCAGGAGCTCTTCTCAACAGTGGGGGACCTCGTCAAGTCACAAATCGATTTTGACGACGGGTGAGAGGCCTTGAGATGCTCTTGAGATGAGAGGGTGACATGTTTTGTTTGATAAGCAGCAGCGGGAATCTAGCTAGGTCCAGGCCTGCGGCTGAGGGATCCTTCTGCTGGGGGGGCCACCGGCCGAAGATAGGGCCTGGTGGGTTCCCAATTGGCCCAGTAGTGGCAGAGCCCCGCAAAGCCCCAAATTTGTATTGTGTCAAAAAAACAAAAAAAATCAATGAATGCTTGGTCACAAAAAGCCACCCTCTGTGGTCTCAAAAGTCCATGTCTGTTTGCTCGCAATCCTTGATCCCAGCCGCACGTTACAAAAAACTACAATTTCACCGATCCACACCCTCATCCAATGCAAACCTGTACCTCTGTCAGCTTGCTTGTTTGATTTTGTGCCACAGTGGCGGCTGGTCCGTGGGCATGTCCGCTGTTGTCTCGGAGGTTCAGCTCTGAACTTGTGTTTGTTATTGCGCAGCGACGGCCGGTCCATGGGCACGGCCACTGTCATCTTCAAGCGCAGCGCTGACGCCAAGAAGGCGATCGAGCAGTACAATGGCATCGCGCTGGACGGCAAGAAGCTGGACATCTCTCTGGTGGACTCGCAGCCACAGGGGATGCGGCTGTCATCCGGTGTCAGGTGAGGCTGTGAGGATGAAGGTGGGGTATGCAGCCACCGGGGATGCGGCTGTCATCCGGTGTCAGGTGGGGCTGTGAGGATGAAGGGGAGGTGTGCAGCCACAGTGGATGCGGCTGTCATCCGGTGTCAGGTGAGGCTGTGAGGATGAAGGTTGGGTATGCAGCCACAGTGGATGCGGCTGTCATCCGGTGTCAGGTGGGGCTGTGAGGATGAAAGGGGGGTATGCCGCCACAGGGGATGCGGCTGTCATCCGGTGTCAGGTGGGGCTGCGAGGATGACGGGGGGGCGAGGGGAAGGATGGCTAAATGTTGGTCATCAGTCTGGTGGACTCGCAGTCACAGGGGATGCGGCTGTCATCCAGTGTCAGGTGAGGCTGTGAGGATGACGGGGGGGCGAGGGGAAGGATGGCTAAAACTTGGTCATCTCACGGGTGGACTCGCAGCCACAGAGTATGCGGCTGTCATCCCGTGTCAGTTGGGGCTGTGAGGATGACGGGGGGGGTGGGGGGGTATGCAGCCACAGGGGATGCGGCTGTCATCCGGTGTCAGGTGGGGCTGTGTGGATGACAGGGGGGGCGAGGGGAAGGATGGCTAAGAGTGACAGCTATATACATTGTGGCTGCATTTCCACCAGATTGATATCCAATTATCTACCAGATATCAATCTGCTAGATATGCTGCCACAATTAATATGGCTGTCACCGGGCGTTAGGTGGCGCCTGAATGTGAAAAAGGGAAGTGGCAGAGGTGTGACTGGTGTGAATGATAATAGTGGCAGGGTAGGCGCTTGTCACCAGGAGTCTGGTGGGGTTGAGGGGCCGAATGGGGGGAGTGGCAGGGATGTGTTTGATTTGACGCTGAATCACCCTAAACAAGAGTGATCTGCTCCTCGTGGATGCACCCCACTCACAAGAAAGGTTACCGCTCTTCTGTCCCGCACCTTGCCACTTTCCCTGACCCGTCTTGACCCCTTGACGCCTTCCACGCTCCATGTCCCATGCCCCCAGCTCCAAACCCTTAACCCTTAACCCTGCCTCTGATACCTGTCCTTTGATTTGCGAAGGGTGACCATGGAGGGAGGTGCCAAGCGCGCGCCAGCGGCCCAGGGCAGTCGGGCTGCAGCTCCCGCTGCTGCCAGCGGTAGCGAGCGGATGTTCAGGAGCGCGCTTCCCAGGTGGGGTCGATGGCACGGGCTCTGTTTCTTTTAGTGTGCTTCTGCTACAATTCAGCTGACACTGGCCAGTGTTTCTTTTTCGTGACTCAGCTACATGTCAGCTACACTGCGGCCTCCGGCCGGAGTCCCCATTTGTGATCAGCCCTACTGCTTGGGCTGCCAGCCGTAGGCCTGTCCAGGTTCGGTCCCAATCGGGCCTTTGGCGGCTGCGGGGCTGCCTGCCAACGGTACATTTTTAGCCGGAAAAGAAACAAAACACTGGCTATGATGCATTTGTAGCTGGTGTCGCCCAATCACGATATCCCCGACCCAGATGGAACCAAACCCTAAACCCCAAGCCCGAATCCTTAAACCCAAACCCCATTTTGCCTGCGTAGGGGTATGGGCGGCGATGGTGGCGGCCACCCGGCCAGTGGGGTGAGGAGGCCGGCGGGCGGGGCGAGGATCCGGAGCAGTGTGGTGAGTGTGACTGTACCGCCATGGTAGCACAAATCGGCCGAACCTGTGCCGTATCCGGCGTATTGTGCTGTACTGTGGCACTATGGTAGTACAATCCGGCCGAACCTGTGCCGTATTGCGCCGTATCATGCTACCATTTGTACCGCGGGGCACCTGTATTGAGCACCCTGCACAGGACTATTGGAGGTCCTATGTGCCTATGTCTGTACTGCACGACATAGACATTTGACTCAATGGCTTTTGCTACCTTGAGACTCATCATGCCGCGTTATTGCAATGCACTGGACACGCTGGCTCTGTCCGTGCGCCCTAGATATCTGTATGTGAGAAGGGAATCTGGGGCAATGTGTATCTCGTCACCCCCTCACCTGATGTGGTTCCGCATGCAGGTTGTCCACGACGAGATGCAGGAGTGAGGTGCATGCAACACAGCAGTTGGGGCGCACACAGCAGGAGGCATGCATGCAGTGACTAAGGAGGGGGATGTGGCGCTCAGCTGCTTGCGTACCGTGTGCCTGATGAAGGGGATGAAGCTTGTTTGAATTTTTCTCTGACTTGTCCTCGATGAGTTTTGTTGTCAGAGACTGAAGGATTTGTATGTGGACCGGAGTACCAATTTGTAGCAGTGTATGACCGATGTATGGGCTAGTGGGTATTTTGAAAACAAAGTTACCGAAACCCTCAGGGGCTGTCAGGACTAGATCGAGGGTTCGAATCTCATCGCCGGCCAAACGAAGGTAGCGTGGAATCCACGAGGCGTCCACACAGTAGCCATGGCGGTCAGGGAGCGCATCGCCGTATCAAACGCCCAACAATCTTAAATCACGGCGCTGTGGCACAGTAGTGTGACGTTTTGTGCAAGCCTCTCCACCAGAAGTTAGGGCATCGACCTACCCTCCCGTAAGGCCATAGCAAAGGCTGGCTGAACGGGAGTGCTCGAGGCGCGCGGCGCATGCCACGGTTTTTTTAGGTGAGAGTAACGGTATGCCGAAAAGTGTATGCAATCTCGCTCAACGTTGGATTTATAAGTTTACTTCGGTTTAAGCAGAGGGTCCTCTGGTCAAGGGAGCATCGCAATTCACAAGTGGTGTAAGGGGCATGTGCCCGTAGACCGCCTTAGGCCTACGACAAAGTAGGGTAGCGAGTAACCCCCCCCCCTTGGGCTACACATTTTCACGGCGTAGAAGTGGGCATCATGACGTCCTTACTGTAGATTTGCTTTGCCTGCCCTCATCATTCCTTTCTTTGGGGTTGGGGTATCGACACAATTACTAATTGTCGTTTGTCAACGCCAGATTTCAGTCAGAAAATAAGAGTTTTGCTCGGAAGTTTGCCTTGAGGTCGGCATTGATAGAAAACATTTTTTCATATCCATTGAAAGGCAAATCAAATGTACGGTGTTAATTGCCAAGGACGATATCTTTACCTATTGGGGCCCTGCTTTGGGTCATGGATGGAATTATTCTGATTTCTTACACAGCTCTTCTTACACATGCGCACAGCTCTCCATGCAAATGAGGTGCCCTGGTCTGTGCTTCAAATGGGCCTGCTTAGCACCCAAGCAACATTCCCGAGTGACCGCATCACATGATCGCACCATTCCCATTTCTTTCCGTCCATGCGCACAGCCAGATATTCTAGAGAAATTCCACGGGCGGTGCACTACATGGGCCTGCCTGCCTTGTAACCACCAACACTCCCCGAGGCGGGTCCGCCTGCCCAAGTCATAAAAGTCCGATCTTTTAGTCCATGCACACAAACTGTAATGTAGTCTTCACCAACTTCATTCCTGAGTGACTGTATCACACCCTCACAGGTCGCCGTAGTCCAGCACCATCCGGTTGTGTTGCGGGTCGTCTAGGTCGTAATAGCGAGGCCCGCCGCCCCGGCCGCCCCCACCGCCGCCGCCACCCCCGCGTCCCATGCCCCGGCCGCCCATCATGCCGCGTCCTCCCATCATGCCGCCACCGCGCATCACGCCCATGCGACCCCCCCCCATGGCCATCATGGGCATGCCCCCCATGCCGCCCATCATACCCCCCATGCCCATCTGCGGGATGATCATCATAGGCATGCCTCCCATGCCGCCCATCATGGGCATGCCGCCCATGCCCCCCATGCCCCCCATGCCGCCCATCATCGGCATGCCCCCCATCGGGGCCTCCATCATCATGCCCCCCCGGCCGCCGCCCCTCCCGCCGGCCATCATCATCCCGCGGCCGCCACCTGCCATCATGGGGAAGCCTCGGCCGCCTGGCACCATGCCGCGGCCACCACCTGCCATGCCCATGCCGCCACGCATGCCTCGGCCACGGAAGGGCCCGCCTGAAGGGGAGATCATACCACCTCCACCCTCTTCACCCTGTTTACACACACGGGGCAAGGGGCCACGCCATATCATATGAGACATAATCTTCAGAAAGTCACAAGATAGTCACAAGTCATCACAGAAGTCACAATACAGAACCCTATTGCAACCCAAGCGAAGGCAATCCTTTTTTAACTGACCGACCCATTTGTCTTGCCCCATTGATGTTTCCTCTCCGCCACATTGGAGCCTCCACCCCCCATAGATCTCGTCCCTGCCCCATCGACTACCATCGCCCACGGTCGCCTAGTAACCCCATCGCTCAGCCCCCCTCTACACCATTTCTCCCAGCTCCCGGGTCAATCATCCCCGACAAATGCTCCTTCCGGGCCACCCACATGCAACTCTGCCTCCTTAGCCCTGGCTTCCTCCTCGCGCGCAGCCTTGAAGTGTTCAAAGAAGATCTCATCGCAGGCCTGGGGCGCAGGGGAGGCAGGAGGCATGTCAGTGGAAGGGCCACATGCCATGCAAGAGAGGTACGACGGCATAATGAGAGGCGTGCATGGCAGACTGGCAGCATGACACAAATGCAAGGCAACAAGCGAGGCATGTCGGCATAATGGGAGGTGTGCATGGCAGATTGGCAGCATGACACAAATGCAAGGCAACAGGAGGGGCGTGCATCAATTGAGTACCGGTAACTTTTTGGATACACATTTTTGGGCCAAGAGGGAGAAGTCAATCCAGGCTGGAGCCAGGCATACAACCGCTCATCAGTGCTGAAAGTGTGGGAAGTGCCCCCAAACACCACGCAATCCTTGAAGTGTGGGATGTGTTCTTTCCCAATTCCACACCCTGCTCAAGGATACAGGACTGAACCATGCATAAACACAGGTCCAGCGCGGGCGAGGCCCACGCCCATGCACACTTAAGCATATATATGGATAAACAAGCCAACACATGCATGGGGCGGGCAAGGACCAAAGCCCTACAATGCAGTCTAGGATCTGACTGGTTTCGCCTGACTCTCATGTTTTCCTCTCCGTTTCCCCCCCCAAGCCAGGGCCGTCTTTTTTTGTTGTGTCCAGTCATTCGAAAAGTGTGAAAAGTGTTTGCCGAGCTCCCACCTTCTCCTTCTCCGCCTGGATCTTGTCGTCAAACTTCGCCTTCAAGTGCTTGACCACGAACTTCTTGCCCATGAACATCTTGGAGCTTAACTTGTTGCCCCACCTGCACAGAGACGGCGATAGGGTTAGGGGGGGAGGGTGATCAGGCCCAAGCACCAAACCGCTGGCTAGTACCTTCTAAAAGAGGAGGTTATCCATCAGGTGAACGATGCCAGGCCAGGGCAAGTAAGGCTGCCAGGCCAGGCCAGGCCAGGCCAGGCCAGGGCAAGTACGGCTGCCAGGCCCTGGTCTACAATCACCTCCTTGATGAGGTTCATCTTATTCAAGTCATTCATGTCATTCCTGCATACCATGGATTTTGCACTGGCCGCCCCACCGATGCCGGCCAGGCGTGCCGCGGAGCGCCCCTGGCCACTAGGACTGTGCTAACATCTGGAACCCCTTTTCATGCAGCTTTCAAGAGGAGTGACAGGACCAGCGAGAGAGAGAGAGAGAGAGAGGAGAAGCGCTAGGGCATGAAACCAAAGTAACGAAGTAACGATAGACAGAGCGAATGTATGTAGGCGCTGGAAGTGAGACTGGAAGGAGGCTGGCGGTGGTATAGAAGGAAGAGGCTGCTGGCATTGTATGAGGAGCGTAAAGAGTCTTGATAAATGAATACAGAGTCTTGATGAATGGAAGAATCAACTGGCTGGAATACGAAAAAGGAAGGGGCTGGAATTGTATAAGGAAAGGAACATTGAATGTATGGCTGTGAGCTGAGAGACTGCTGACGTGTGCTCGAAGTGCTGACGAGCCAGGGAGGCTGCCCTAGGTCCCCGCAGGCCACACGCCACTCCCAGCTGGTAGGCGCCATCGCCGCCTAAAGAGCTCATTCCCGGCAACGCCCCCGGAGGGCAGAGAGACCGGCCGCCGAGTCCGGCTCACAGACGCCACGACGTCCATGAACCAGCATCTCGGCCGACAGCGCGGGCGAGGGGGGCCAGCAAACCAAAGCACATCCGTACGTCTCCTTCTGTGGAGGCACTCGGCAGGAACCCTCCCCCTCTGGACCGTCAGGGAATCTGAGGTACAATCGGCACTCAACCTCTCAGGCACCTCACCTGCCGCAATCCTTTGCCTCACGTTCAGGCGCGTGCGTGTGTACGGCGCATGGCTGCCACCACTGCATGGTGCATGGCTGCATGGCTGCCACCGCTGCATGGCGCATGCCATCTCTCCATATGACACGCAACCAGGAGTGCGAGCTGGGCTACGATCCAGCTGTGTGAGACAGCTGGCTGGTGGCCGGTAACCCTGATACGGTTTAAACTCCTAGTACAGTAGATTATGAGGTGTGAGCGAGTGGCCGTGTAGGCCTGCCTCTGAAGATATGTAAATTAAGTTTGCTGTGGCCGCGTGGGCCTGTGTTTGAATATGTCGGTTTAAATGTAGGGTGGCCGTGTAGGCCTGCCCTTTCAGATGTGTCGGCAGGAGGACAAAGTGGCCCTCAGCGATATGGGAGACTGATCCAAAGGACTTCAAAAACATTGACAAAGGGATAATTGATGAGGTTTGCCACTTGGTTTGCCTTAAAGACGAGGATTTCACCAGCAAGTAGAGAGAGGAGAGCAGACGACAGAGATAGAGAAGGGGAGAAGAAAGAGGGGACCAAACAGGACAACCTGTTTTTTCGCTTGCATCTGCTGCTGATGCCCCCCCAGGAGAGGCTTGTTGATGCCTACCTGCGCTGGAGCCACCCCTTCCTGCCTTCCATTCAAAAAGCACTCACTGAGAGGAACAAGCCGCACACATACATATCCCTCACAGGTCCCCATACCCCTCAATTAAACTGAACAGACACACTCTCTGCTACCAGCATTCAGTCAAACATCTATTTACAAGCCAAACGCATGAAGACTCTTAACAGGCATCCCCCCCGCACGCAATACAGATTCCCCAAACCCACCCCGTCACCGTAAACCATGGTAATCGGGCTAAACCTGTGCCGTATCGAGGCATATCGTGCTACCTTGGTAGTAAAATCTGGCTAATCGGTGTCGTTTCAAGCCGTATCACGCTGTACCGTGCTACCATGCCCATACAGATGCCCCAACCCAACCCCACCCTATCACCTTCTACAGATGCCCAGCCCTCCAAATCTGGGAAGATTCCTCACAGGAATCCTCCCAGATTCGGAGCGCCTCCTGGCCCAATAGCCCTCCCCTCCCCTCTCCCTACCCTCCATCCACTCACTTGTTCTCGGCGTGCATCACCACCTGGTCCTCCACCCACTTCTCCATGGCATCCTCAACCTGCCAAACAGCATGGGAGAGAGAGGTGATAAGGTGTGTGTGCGTGTGTGTGTAGGGTGGGAGGTGTGGCCGGAGGGTGCGTGTGGGGGGTCAAACCCTCAGCATGCGCACTGCTCTGTTCCTCTTATGCTGCAGTCAAGTGGGTCCCCGAAATTCCTTTGACGCTCCCTAACAAGCAAGCCTCACCCTCTTACGCTGGCACTTGGCCTCCAGAGGATCCCCGGCACTGGCGTTGCGCTCCTAAACCATTGAACCCCAACCCTACTGGAGCTGCCCTGATTATCCCTCCTTTCACCCTCTTGCGCTGGCACTTGGCCTCCAGAGGATCCCCGGCGCTGATGTAGCGCTCCCTAAACCCTGAACCCCAACCCCTACTGGATCTGCCCTGTTAACCCTCCCTCTCACCCTCTTGCGCTGGCACTTGGCCTCCAGAGGATCCCCGGCGCTGATGCGGCGCTCCAGGCTGACACTGACCGTCTGCTCCACCAGCTCGGCACAGCGCCTGTCTTCTGCCTCGCTGCCCTCCTCACCTTCCTCGGGCCGCAGCCCACGCAAGATCCTGATGGGGGCGGGAGGGATGTGGGGAAGGAGTGGGAAGCAGGAAGTGGGGGGAGAGAGCAACACGCGGAGAGGCAGGGTAAGGGAGGGCGGGAGGGGGGTTGTGCAGTGGGGAGATGGCGAGGGAAGTGGGTCAGGGGTGGGATCCTGACCAGTAAGGGAGAGGGGAGGCAGGGAAGAGGCAGAATGCAACAGGGGTGAAGAAATATGAAGTGAAAACAAGTGAAAAAGTGAAAAAATAGATGCAAACGGGGGAAGGAAGTCATTGATCAAGTGGTATGATGCTTTCCCTGCAAAACAATCAAATTTTGTATGAGGTTTATTGGTCAATGATGAGCTTGGCAGAGGCGCATGGCAGAGGCTCTCTTTTGTGGCAAGAATTGCGCAACCCTGCACGAACACCTCCTCCTCCTTGTCCACTACCCAAGCGCATATCCACCCGAGCGAATATCCCTCGACCTCCATCCCTACCTAAGACAAGCCCATCCTCCGTCTCCCCTTGTCCTCGTCCTCCTCCCACATCCCTCCTCCCACACACCCAATAAACCCGTTCTCCTCCTCCTCCTCCTCCTCTTCCCGCACCCATCCACCTCTTACACATCCCACACTCACCTCCCCCTCCTCGTGCCAAACCTGTTTCTAGTCAGCCTGTCCATACTCAGCAGCCGTCAGCTCATAGCCGGCATAATAATCCATCCCACCCCCTTCACACCTTGTTCCACACCCTTTCACACCTGGTTCCTGTCAGCCTCTGCCCGTACTCTGCAGCCGTCAGCTCATAGCCGGCATAGTAATCAATGCCGTGCACGCGCCAAAGGTAGGTCAGCAGCAGGTCCAGTCTGGAGAGGCAGGCCGACAAGTTGCTCTCGTCCACCACCGCCACCTCAGCAGCAGCAGCAGCAGCAGCAGCAGGGGCGGCGGTGGGCGCAGCAGCGGGGGCCTCTGCCATGTTGACATCGCCTACGGTCGCGGCAGCGAGCGACTCTGTCATAGCCACATCGACGCTAGTGGGGATGGCGGCTGCTGCTGCAGCAGTGCAGGCGCCGCCCTGCTCATCCTCCTTCTTCTCCTCCTTCTTGGCGTTGTCTCCGTTGGCTGGCTCGGCTCCGCCTTCAGCCGTCGGAGGGGTCGGCTCGGAGGATGCGGGCGCACCCTCCGCAGCCGCAGCGGGCGGCTGGTCGTCCCCGGTCGTAGCAGGGTCTGCTGTCACGAGGGTTGGAGGGAAGGTAGCAGGGTTTATTGTTAAGGGTTAAGAGGAACCTTCATCTACCATGACTCAAAGTTTGGGGACTTTCTTAAAGCTCAGATTTACCAGGAAGCCGAGGCAAAGCCTTGGTGGGAGGGATGCGGGGTGTGTAGCTCCCCCATATCTGGGATGGGCATCGCCGCATCCACTCAGCGACGTCCAGGACATGTGGGGGATGTGCTGAGCCGATCCTCGTTCGCATGCGTGATGCGTGATGAGGGGATACGGGGGGGGCGCCCAAGGTAGATAGCGTCAACATCTTGCGTGCAAGGTAGCAAATGATCCACCAAGCAAAATATCAGGTTCGTAAATAAATAAAACATCAAGGAAACGCTACCGGTAGTTGTCCAGTAGTTGAACACCATGATCCAATTATTACTTCCAGGCAGAGAACCAGCCAAGAGGCTTTTTTAAACTCGGGGGAGCGGGGGGGGGGGGGCGAGGACGGGAATGTAACTGCTGCTGTCACTGGGCCTTGTCCCCTCCACCTTACCCCCTTACCCCAGCAAACCTCTCCAATCTTCCCTGAAAGTGTGAGCAAGAAAAAGACCAGCATTGCTGAAAGCGTGAGCAGGAGTATCACCTCAGATCACTCACCCTTGGCATCAGGCTTGGCCTCAACCGCCCGGGCCGCAGCGGCCTTGGTAGCGGCAGCGGGTGTGGTCTCCGTCTTTGCCAACGCATCCTCCTTAGGCAGCAGCGGGCATGCCGGCAGGCCCTTCTCCAAGTCAAGCCTGACCAGGTGCACCCGATACAGCAGCAGGCACACAGGTTGGAAGTTGGCAATTGGAAGGCATGGGAGTTGGGAGTTGGAAGCTGGAAGTGTTGAGTTCAAGGGACATAAAGGGGATCGAGTATCAGGGAGGTGGCGTTTGGTTTTATTTTCAAGGCAAAAAATGGCCTCAGGCGACAAACACTTGAAACACGTGCTAAAGCATACCGTATATCTAACTCAAATTTGTCGCCGATTAAGCTGTCACAGTGACGGCAAGCCTTACGTGCGGATGAGACGCGTCGCTAGCTGCTAGTCAACGCCCACCCGCTTGGCATGTAGGTGACTGTCATCAAGAAAAGGGAGCTACATCACTCTTACCTGCCGATCAGCCGCGTCCCTAGCTGCTACTCAACGACCGGTCTCAAGGTCAACGCCCCCCCCTTAGCATGGTGGGATAGTTGACTGTCATAAAGAGGGCAAGCCCCACGAGGCCAAGACACTCACTTGCGGATGAGCCGCGTCGAGAGCTGCAGATCCACCGCCACACGCTTGGGACGCCAGCAGATGGCCGGCGCAAACACGGGCTTTTCGGCGGGCTCCTCAGTAATCGTGACCGCCGGGGCGGCAGTGCGTGGAGCAGCCAGCTGCTTCCCAGCAGAGGCGGTTGCCCCTGCTGCCACTGCGTCGTCTCCGCCGGAGACCGCCTGCTTGGCAGCACCCTCGCTGGCTGCAGGCTCCGGCTCGCCTGGGTTGAAGGGAATCGGGTGGGAGCCCAAATGAGAAAATGCCAAGGGAAAACAATATTCAGATGGCATGCACCAGCAGGACTCTTTGTCTGTTACCAGGAAAGCTATTATATACTCCGACTAGAGCCCATGTCCCGCGATTGCCTAGCCAGACCGGCCCAGGCTCACCTGCGTCCTTGTCACCCTCGGCAGCGCCGGAGGACGGCGGCGGCTCCGACTTCTGCGGCTGCTCGGGAGTGGGTGCGATCGCGTACAGGCCCTGGTTGAATCCAGCTGCTTCGGGGTCCAGCCGCCCAGCCTCAAAGTCCGCGGCAAACTGCGCAGCCGACTCGCGCGCCTCCTCGTTCCTCTTGGCTAGTGCCTTCTCAAGCATCCGAGGATCGAACAGCTTGCGGATACTGCGGTGAGGGGTTCAGGGTATACAGGGTTAAATAAAGTTCAGTTTTTCCAGCAGGCAGGCCTGCTCGCAGCGCTTGGCTAGTGCCTTATCCAGCATCCTAGGATTAAACAGCGTGCGGATCCTGCGAGAAGTAGTTTATTAATTTTACCCTTGAGCAAAGAGCGAGTGAAACAGAAGCAGGCGTAGGGATCACCCCCCTGCTCCACTGGTGGCTGCTTACCCTCTCTACCATCCTCTTCCCAGCCCACTCCCACTCACGTCTCATCGCCCTTCTTCTCCTCGAACTCCGCCTTAATCTCGCTGCCATGGAACTCGATGATGTACTGCTTGTAGCGTGCCTGAGCCTCCTCTGGGGAGGGGTCGTCCGGAATCTTCTGGATCAGGTACTCCTTGAAGCTCAGCATTTTGGGGGGCTTGTCATCCCTGCGCATTATGGCAGGGGGGGGGGGGGACCTGTCATGTGCCATGGCTGATCTATGGGTGCATGCACGCCTGCGTGAACGGTTGCTACAAAACGTCTTGTGGGGCTTGTGATACCTGGATAGTATGGCCGAGTCGTGGAACAGGTGTTTTTGCATGGCGTATGTAGGGGTGCATGCATGCTTGCATGAACAAAAACTACAACCCTCATGTGGGGTTTGTCATCCTTAGATATCATGGCGGCGGCGTGGCGTATGTCATGACATTCGGCATGTTTGAATGCACCTTGCCTGCGCATGCATGCATGCATGCATGAATGGCAGGATGCTCTGTAGGCATCAACAGGACCAGCAAAGGGCGTGTCCAGGGGTGACCATGCGCTTCGAGCTGCCATGCGATTGTGGCCATGCGGGACCATTACGCACCTGCGCCGGCCCTCGTCTCGGTGGTCAGGTGCCTGACCACCCCTGTAGCCTCCTCCTCCACGATAGTCAGGGCTCGCATCTCGACCGCTGAGGAGATTGAGAGGAGCAACCCAGTTAAAATACGGCAGCATGATCCCATGTGGTGATCAAGAGGCGTCATCTTCAACACTTACTGGCGCTGGTAGTGCGATTCGTCCCCTCTAAAGCGTTTTGGAGGAGGTGGTGGCGACTCACGGCCACCACGCCTGTAACGATCGTACACAGGAGAGGGAGACCGTCCCCTCCTTCTTGTATCGTATCCACCTCCGCCTCCGCCTTCACGGTCACGAAAAGGGTCCCCTCCGCGGGGGTCACGAAATCCTCCGGGCGCAGGCCCCTGTCGTCTAGGCGGGGGTGGAGGACTACGCCTCCTGTCCATATCTAATTTAAAAAGGTGAGATAGATAGGGATCTCCTAATGCCCACCTTCATGACTTGGGAAGTAAATGGGCTTGTCATGTGCCGTACATTTTCGTTAGAATTCATTTCGTTTGGCTGCACCCGCTGGGCGGGAATTTTGTCTCCATTGGCCTCGGCGCACTTCACTATTTACCACAACTTGGATCAACTGTTTTGAATTACACAACCTGAGATCAAACCCCCATCTAAACCTACCTGATATTCGCGGAGTCTGGCTTGAATCTTGAAAGTAAATCAGTGACAAGCTCATCATGATCGTGGATAAAGTGCCGTGGATAACCCATAATCGTGAGTGTTCAAAACTTTGCAAAGGGAATTAGCTTCTAAAAAATTTATACCAGTCCTGGTCCACCCATGAATTTACCCTCCCTGCGCTAGATGATACCTTGACGATACATGTCATGCTGATGAAGTATTTATGCTATTGCTCGTTCCCCCGCGACCTACACATGCTGCCCATCCATATCCCCATGCTTACCGCGCCACCTCATGCGCATGGCAGGAAAGGAGTCAGGTCAAGCGGCCACTCCCATATTTTCCATCGACGTTGATGCATCTGGCGAACGAGTCGTGACCTGCGGCGGTGACGGTAAGATCCGTATCTGGAGCACCAAGCCAGCCTTACATGAGGACTCCGAGCTGGACATCGCTTCGCCACGCTTGCTGGCAACCCTCTCAGACCACTACGGATCAGTGAACGTTGCCCGGTTCTCACCCCAGCCTGCCACCGGATCCACCAAGAAGTCTATGCTGGCCTCCGGATCCGATGACAAGTTGATCTGCGTCTACGAGATGCAGAGCGGGCCAGGCCGCTCCGCGTTCGGAAGCAATGAGGAACCCAATGTTGAGAACTGGAAGCAGACGCAAGTGATGCGTGGCCACACAAATAACGTGGTGGACCTGTCCTGGTCGCCTGATGGAAGCCGCTTCGCCTCTGCCAGGTAAAACTGCTGACACAAGGAAAACAAGCACCTTGCATGGGCAAACTAGTGATATCTGCATGGGGCTGGTGCTCGCGAGCGCATGGCATGGAGAAACTCTGCGCTTATTGCAGCGGAAAATTCATCTCTCACCACATGGTACTGGTGGCCCCCCACTCTCTGTCTGGAGCCCATTTGAATTTTGATTTCCTGAAAAGTAAACTTACCATTATCTTATTTTTCAAACATGCATGGCCAAGCACCATGCTGGCACGCCAAGGCTCGCGTTCCCACTGCCCTTGCCCCCTTCGGGTCACCACCAAATCGCTCGAGCCGCCGTAGTCTGTACACTGGACACCCTGGTCACTGTGTGGGACATGGCCACCAGTGCCCGACTGGACACTGCCTAGCACCATACTTGCATGCCAAGATTCCCATTTCCACCGCCCCTCTCCCCCTCCACTGCAGCCTGGACAACCTGGTCATCGTGTGGGACGCACTGACCAATGCCCAGCTGGCGACCCTCAAGGCGCATCAGGGCTACGTACAGGGCGTCGCCTGGGACCCGTTCAACAAGTACCTGGCCACTCAGGTGTGAGAGGCACTGCTTATCGCACTTAAGCTACAATTCAGCTACAATCCAGCTATATATAAGCTACAATTCAGCTTCAGTCCAGCTACAATTCAGCTACGTCACGGCCGACAGTGGGGGGCTGGGGTGTGGCTGTTATCAAAGGCCCTGCTGCTCGGGCCAGTGGCCATATGCCAGTCTGGGTTTGGTCTCCATCGGCACAGGGGTGGCCGCTTTGAGGCATCCTTGGGATGGTCTGGCTCGCACTTTAATGAACCCTGGTAAGCGGGGTCATGGCTAGGGAATTGGGACTTGTTGAACAAGTGCCTGGCCAGCGGCCGCGGAGGTAGGCCATCGGCGGGGTTTGTGGTGGAGGTGAGCTATCGGCAAGGGGCCTGTCACCGGGGGTTCGGATGTATCCCCCAGCTTATAACACAGGATAAGTTTCCAAATAGTGTTATTCAGAGATTTCAGAAGCCTGGGTCTCTTGCATGGCTGTCTGGTAGACCTATGATATGAAACATGCCCCCAATCAGGCTTCTCGGGACCGCACAGGCCAGAATGTCCACGACAGAGTTCAACACTAAGATTGACAGTTAATCCTAACCCCTTACCCCTAAACCCAGATCCCCTATCTTGACGGCCCTGCTTAACCCTAAACCCTTACCCCTTCACCCAGATCCTCATTCTTGACGGCCCTGCTCAAGCCTCAACCCGAACGGCCGAACCCCTTAACCCAGATCCCCTATCTTGACGGCCCTGCTTAACTTTAAACCCTTACCCCTTCACCTAGATCCTCTACCTTGACGGTCCTGCTCAAGCCTCAACCCGAACGGCCGAACCCCTTAACCCAGATCCCCTATCTTGACGGCCCTGCTTAACCCTAAACCCTTACCCCTCCACCCAGATTCTCATTCTTGACGGCCCTGTTTGAGCCTCAACCCGAACGGCCGAACCCCTGAAACCAGATCCCCTATCTTGATGGCCCTGCTCAAGCCTCAACCCTAACCCCCAACCTAGATCCTCATTCTAGACCATAAACCCTAAACCCTGAGCCCCGTCCCCACGCTGCTGCCCAGGGGGAGAATGATGGCGTTTTCATCTGGAACGTGGGTGAGTGGGAAAAGCCGGCGAACCAGGTCAACATTGGGAGGAACCCTGTGCCCAGCTGCCACACCAGGCTGGGATGGAGCCCGGATGGACAGGTGGGTCGGTGTGTGTACAGCCTCTCGATTTGGGGTGCATCTGGTGCTGTCAGCTTGTATGATGATTAGCTCTTTACCCTTCAGCCACCAATTTGCACGTGATTGCCAACTCCCTGCCAACATTGTATGTATTTTCTCCCCCCTTCACCCTTATTTTTCTCCATCCAGAGCCACCTGCCGTATTTTGGACTCCCTATGTCTCTTGCCCGTGCCCCGACCTGTACCTCTGGGATGTGTAATGACGAAGACAGCTTCGCATTGGTTTCCATCAAATGTCACATAATGTCTTGCCCCTGAATGCCTTGGTAGAATGCAGAACGTGCTGAAACCTTACATTGTGTACTACCTGCTAATCATGCCCGTATCGCCCCGCATGCAGACGCTGGCTACAGCAAATGGATATGATAAGAAGTGGAACTATGGTGCCCAGGTGAGGTGCGGCGGAAAACCTGCTGCCGTTGCTGCCCGGCCGGGGCCTGATCCGCAGCCGCCGCCGCCTGGCCGGGGCCTGACCCGCCCGGTGGGCTGGAGAGGGGCTGCGCCACCTGGCAGGGTGTTGCAGTTACTTCGTAGCGTCCTAAACACCCGGCCACAGCCTTTTAGAAAGGGGCCCATGTCGTGCAAACTGGGAGAGCTGCGCAAGATGACCGGGAGAAGCCTACCGTCTAGGCAAGACAAGAGGAGCATGCGGGAACTGCAGGGCTTGTGGCTCCCTTCATGCACCGCCAATATGCAGGTGGCGCGCAGCAGCAGCCTGACCCCTTCAAATTCAGCTCCAAAAAAACCCAAAATAACCGAGGACTTCATTCGCGGCTAATATCGTACTGACTCGATGAATTGGTGATACCCTGGTGATACCCTGGTGATACCCTGGTGATACCCTGGTGATACCCTGGTGATACCCTGGTGATACCCTGGTGATACCCTGGTGATACCCTGGTGATACCCCTGGTGATACCCTGGTGATACCCCTGGTGATACCCTGGTGATACCCTGGTGATACCCTGGTGATACCCTGGTGATACCCTGGTGATACCCTGGTGATACCCTGGTGATACCCTGGTGATACCCTGGTGATACCCTGGTGATACCCTGGTGATACCCTGGTGATACCCTGGTGATACCCTGGTGATACCCTGGTGATACCCTGGTGATACCCTGGTGATACCCTGGTGATACCCCTGGTGATACCCTGGTGATACCCTGGTATTACCCTGGTGATACCCTGGTGATACCCTGGTGATACCCTGGTGATACCCTGGTGATACCCTGGTGATACCCTGGTGATACCCTGGTGATACCCCTGGTGATACCCTGGTGATACCCTGGTGATACCCTGGTGATACCCTGGTGATACCCTGGTGATACCCTGGTGATACCCTGGTGATACCCTGGTGATACCCTGGTGATACCCCTGGTGATACCCTGGTGATACCCTGGTGATACCCTGGTGATACCCTGGTGATACCCTGGTGATACCCCTGGTGATACCCTGGTGATACCCTGGTGATACCCTGGTGATACCCTGGTGATACCCTGGTGATACCCCTGGTGATACCCTGGTGATACCCTGGTGATACCCTGGTGATACCCCTGGTGATACCCTGGTGATACCCTGGTGATACCCTGGTGATACCCTGGTGATACCCTGGTGATACCCTGGTGATACCCTGGTGATACCCTGGTGATACCCCTGGTGATACCCCTGGTGATACCCTGGTGATACCCCTGGTGATACCCTGGTGATACCCTGGTGATACCCCTGGTGATACCCCTGGTGATACCCCTGGTGATACCCTGGTGATACCCTGGTGATACCCTGGTGATACCCTGGTGATACCCCTGGTGATACCCTGGTGATACCCTGGTGATACCCTGGTGATACCCTGGTGATACCCTGGTGATACCCTGGTGATACCCTGGTGATACCCCTGGTGATACCCTGGTGATACCCTGGTGATACCCTGGTGATACCCCTGGTGATACCCTGGTGATACCCCTGGTGATACCCTGGTGATACCCTGGTGATACCCTGGTGATACCCTGGTGATACCCTGGTGATACCCTGGTGATACCCTGGTGATACCCTGGTGATACCCTGGTGATACCCTGGTGATACCCTGGTGATACCCCTGGTGATACCCTGGTGATACCCTGGTGATACCCTGGTGATACCCTGGTGATACCCTGGTGATACCCTGGTGATACCCTGGTGATACCCTGGTGATACCCCTGGTGATACCCTGGTGATACCCTGGTGATACCCTGGTGATACCCCTGGTGATACCCTGGTGATACCCTGGTGATACCCTGGTGATACCCCTGGTGATACCCTGGTGATACCCTGGTGATACCCTGGTGATACCCTGGTGATACCCTGGTGATACCCTGGTGATACCCTGGTGATACCCTGGTGATACCCTGGTGATACCCTGGTGATACCCTGGTGATACCCTGGTGATACCCTGGTGATACCCTGGTGATACCCTGGTGATACCCTGGTGATACCCTGGTGATACCCTGGTGATACCCTGGTGATACCCTGGTGATACCCTGGTGATACCCTGGTGATACCCTGGTGATACCCTGGTGATACCCTGGTGATACCCCTGGTGATACCCTGGTGATACCCTGGTATTACCCTGGTGATACCCTGGTGATACCCTGGTGATACCCTGGTGATACCCTGGTGATACCCTGGTGATACCCTGGTGATACCCTGGTGATACCCCTGGTGATACCCTGGTGATACCCTGGTGATACCCTGGTGATACCCTGGTGATACCCTGGTGATACCCTGGTGATACCCTGGTGATACCCTGGTGATACCCTGGTGATACCCCTGGTGATACCCTGGTGATACCCTGGTGATACCCTGGTGATACCCTGGTGATACCCTGGTGATACCCCTGGTGATACCCTGGTGATACCCTGGTGATACCCTGGTGATACCCTGGTGATACCCTGGTGATACCCCTGGTGATACCCTGGTGATACCCTGGTGATACCCTGGTGATACCCCTGGTGATACCCTGGTGATACCCTGGTGATACCCTGGTGATACCCTGGTGATACCCTGGTGATACCCTGGTGATACCCTGGTGATACCCTGGTGATACCCCTGGTGATACCCCTGGTGATACCCTGGTGATACCCCTGGTGATACCCTGGTGATACCCTGGTGATACCCCTGGTGATACCCCTGGTGATACCCCTGGTGATACCCTGGTGATACCCTGGTGATACCCTGGTGATACCCTGGTGATACCCCTGGTGATACCCTGGTGATACCCTGGTGATACCCTGGTGATACCCTGGTGATACCCTGGTGATACCCTGGTGATACCCCTGGTGATACCCTGGTGATACCCTGGTGATACCCTGGTGATACCCCTGGTGATACCCTGGTGATACCCCTGGTGATACCCTGGTGATACCCTGGTGATACCCTGGTGATACCCTGGTGATACCCTGGTGATACCCTGGTGATACCCTGGTGATACCCTGGTGATACCCTGGTGATACCCTGGTGATACCCTGGTGATACCCCTGGTGATACCCTGGTGATACCCTGGTGATACCCTGGTGATACCCTGGTGATACCCTGGTGATACCCTGGTGATACCCTGGTGATACCCTGGTGATACCCCTGGTGATACCCTGGTGATACCCTGGTGATACCCTGGTGATACCCCTGGTGATACCCTGGTGATACCCTGGTGATACCCTGGTGATACCCCTGGTGATACCCTGGTGATACCCTGGTGATACCCTGGTGATACCCTGGTGATACCCTGGTGATACCCTGGTGATACCCTGGTGATACCCTGGTGATACCCTGGTGATACCCCTGGTGATACCCCTGGTGATACCCTGGTGATACCCTGGTGATACCCTGGTGATACCCTGGTGATACCCCTGGTGATACCCCTGGTGATACCCCTGGTGATACCCCTGGTGATACCCCTGGTGATACCCCTGGTGATACCCTGGTGATACCCTGGTGATACCCTGGTGATACCCTGGTGATACCCTGGTGATACCCCTGGTGATACCCTGGTGATACCCCTGGTGATACCCTTGGTGATACCCCTGGTGATACCCTGGTGATACCCTGGTGATACCCTGGTGATACCCCTGGTGATACCCTGGTGATACCCCTGGTGATACCCCTGGTGATACCCCTGGTGATACCCTGGTGATACCCTGGTGATACCCTGGTGATACCCCTGGTGATACCCCTGGTGATACCCCTGGTGATACCCTGATGATACCCTGGTGATACCCTGGTGATACCCTGGTGATACCCCTGGTGATACCCTGGTGATACCCCTGGTGATACCCCTGGTGATACCCCTGGTGATACCCTGGTGATACCCCTGGTGATACCCTGGTGATACCCTGGTGATACCCCTGGTGATACCCTGGTGATACCCCTGGTGATACCCTGGTGATACCCTGGTGATACCCTGGTGATACCCTGGTGATACCCTGGTGATACCCCTGGTGATACCCCTGGTGATACCCTGGTGATACCCAGGTGATACCCTGGTGATACCCCTGGTGATACCCTGGTGATACCCTGGTGATACCCTGGTGATAACCTGGTGATACCCTGGTGATACCCCTGGTGATACCCTGGTGATACCCCTGGTGATACCCTGGTGATACCCTGGTGATACCCCTGGTGATACCCCTGGTGATACCCTGGTGATACCCTGGTGATACCCTGGTGATACCCTGGTGATACCCCTGGTGATACCCCTGGTGATACCCTGGTGATACCCTGGTGATACCCTGGTGATACCCTGGTGATACCCTGGTGATACCCCTGGTGATACCCCTGGTGATACCCTGGTGATACCCTGGTGATACCCTGGTGATACCCCTGGTGATACCCCTGGTGATACCCTGGTGATACCCTGGTGATACCCCTGGTGATACCCCTGGTGATACCCCTGGTGATACCCTGGTGATACCCTGGTGATACCCCTGGTGATACCCTGGTGATACCCTGGTGATACCCTGGTGATACCCTGGAGATACCCCTGGTGATACCCCTGGTGATACCCTGGTGATACCCTGGTGATACCCTGGTGATACCCCTGGTGATACCCTGGTGATACCCCTGGTGATACCCCTGGTGATACCCTGGTGATACCCTGGTGATACCCCTGGTGATACCCTGGTGATACCCTGGTGATACCCTGGTGATACCCCTGGTGATACCCTGGTGATACCCTGGTGAGTGGTGATACCCTGGTGATACCCCTGGTGATACCCTGGTGATACCCTGGTGATACCCTGGTGATACCCCTGGTGATACCCTGGTGATACCCTGGTGATACCCTGGTGATACCCTGGTGATACCCTGGTGATACCCTGGTGATACCCTGGTGATACCCTGGTGATACCCTGGTGATACCCTGGTGATACCCTGGTGATACCCTGGTGATACCCTGGTGATACCCTGGTGATACCCTGGTGATACCCTGGTGATACCCTGGTGATACCCTGGTGATACCCTGGTGATACCCTGGTGATACCCTGGTGATACCCTGGTGATACCCTGGTGATACCCTGGTGATACCCCTGGTGATACCCTGGTGATACCCTGGTGATACCCTGGTGATACCCTGGTGATACCCTGGTGATACCCTGGTGATACCCTGGTGATACCCTGGTGATACCCTGGTGATACCCCTGGTGATACCCTGGTGATACCCTGGTGATACCCTGGTGATACCCTGGTGATACCCTGGTGATACCCTGGTGATACCCCTGGTGATACCCTGGTGATACCCTGGTGATACCCTGGTGATACCCTGGTGATACCCTGGTGATACCCTGGTGATACCCTGGTGATACCCTGGTGATACCCTGGTGATACCCCTGGTGATACCCTGGTGATACCCTGGTGATACCCTGGTGATACCCCTGGTGATACCCTGGTGATACCCTGGTGATACCCTGGTGATACCCTGGTGATACCCTGGTGATACCCTGGTGATACCCTGGTGATACCCTGGTGATACCCTGGTGATACCCTGGTGATACCCCTGGTGATACCCTGGTGATACCCTGGTGATACCCCTGGTGATACCCTGGTGATACCCTGGTGATACCCCTGGTGATACCCCTGGTGATACCCTGGTGATACCCTGGTGATACCCTGGTGATACCCTGGTGATACCCCTGGTGATACCCTGGTGATACCCTGGTGATACCCTGGTGATACCCTGGTGATACCCTGGTGATACCCTGGTGATACCCCTGGTGATACCCTGGTGATACCCTGGTGATACCCTGGTGATACCCTGGTGATACCCCTGGTGATACCCTGGTGACACCCCTGGTGATACCCTGGTGATACCCTGGTGATACCCTGGTGATACCCTGGTGATACCCTGGTGATACCCTGGTGATACCCTGGTGATACCCTGGTGGTACCCTGGTGATACCCTGGTGATACCCTGGTGATACCCCTGGTGATACCCTGGTGATACCCTGGTGATACCCTGGTGATACCCTGGTGATACCCTGGTGATACCCTGGTGATACCCTGGTGATACCCTGGTGATACCCCTGGTGATACCCTGGTGATACCCTGGTGATACCCTGGTGATACCCCTGGTGATACCCTGGTGATACCCTGGTGATACCCTGGTGATACCCCTGGTGATACCCTGGTGATACCCTGGTGATACCCTGGTGATACCCTGGTGATACCCTGGTGATACCCTGGTGATACCCTGGTGATACCCTGGTGATACCCCTGGTGATACCCCTGGTGATACCCTGGTGATACCCTGGTGATACCCTGGTGATACCCTGGTGATACCCCTGGTGATACCCCTGGTGATACCCTGGTGATACCCTGGTGATACCCCTGGTGATACCCCTGGTGATACCCCTGGTGATACCCTGGTGATACCCTGGTGATACCCCTGGTGATACCCTGGTGATACCCTGGTGATACCCTGGTGATACCCTGGTGATACCCTTGGTGATACCCCTGGTGATACCCTGGTGATACCCTGGTGATACCCTGGTGATACCCCTGGTGATACCCTGGTGATACCCCTGGTGATACCCCTGGTGATACCCCTGGTGATACCCTGGTGATACCCTGGTGATACCCTGGTGATACCCCTGGTGATACCCCTGGTGATACCCCTGGTGATACCCTGGTGATACCCTGGTGATACCCCTGGTGATACCCTGGTGATACCCCTGGTGATACCCCTGGTGATACCCCTGGTGATACCCTGGTGATACCCCTGGTGATACCCTGGTGATACCCTGGTGATACCCCTGGTGATACCCTGGTGATACCCCTGGTGATACCCTGGTGATACCCTGGTGATACCCTGGTGATACCCTGGTGATACCCTGGTGATACCCTGGTGATACCCCTGGTGATACCCCTGGTGATACCCTGGTGATACCCTGGTGATACCCTGGTGATACCCCTGGTGATACCCTGGTGATACCCTGGTGATACCCTGGTGATACCCTGGTGATACCCTGGTGATACCCCTGGTGATACCCTGGTGATACCCTGGTGATACCCTGGTGATACCCCTGGTGATACCCCTGGTGATACCCTGGTGATACCCCTGGTGATACCCTGGTGATACCCTGGTGATACCCTGGTGATACCCTGGTGATACCCTGGTGATACCCCTGGTGATACCCTGGTGATACCCTGGTGATACCCTGGTGATACCCTGGTGATACCCTGGTGATACCCCTGGTGATACCCTGGTGATACCCTGGTGATACCCTGGTGATACCCTGGTGATACCCTGGTGATACCCTGGTGATACCCTGGTGATACCCTGGTGATACCCTGGTGATACCCTGGTGATACCCTGGTGATACCCTGGTGATACCCCTGGTGATACCCTGGTGATACCCTGGTGATACCCTGGTGATACCCCTGGTGATACCCTGGTGATACCCTGGTGATACCCTGGTGATACCCTGGTGATACCCTGGTGATACCCTGGTGATACCCTGGTGATACCCTGGTGATACCCTGGTGATACCCTGGTGATACCCCTGGTGATACCCTGGTGATACCCTGGTGATACCCCTGGTGATACCCTGGTGATACCCTGGTGATACCCCTGGTGATACCCCTGGTGATACCCTGGTGATACCCTGGTGATACCCTGGTGATACCCTGGTGATACCCCTGGTGATACCCTGGTGATACCCTGGTGATACCCTGGTGATACCCTGGTGATACCCTGGTGATACCCTGGTGATACCCCTGGTGATACCCTGGTGATACCCTGGTGATACCCTGGTGATACCCTGGTGATACCCCTGGTGATACCCTGGTGACACCCCTGGTGATACCCTGGTGATACCCTGGTGATACCCTGGTGATACCCTGGTGATACCCTGGTGATACCCTGGTGATACCCTGGTGATACCCTGGTGGTACCCTGGTGATACCCTGGTGATACCCTGGTGATACCCCTGGTGATACCCTGGTGATACCCTGGTGATACCCTGGTGATACCCTGGTGATACCCTGGTGATACCCTGGTGATACCCTGGTGATACCCTGGTGATACCCCTGGTGATACCCTGGTGATACCCTGGTGATACCCTGGTGATACCCCTGGTGATACCCTGGTGATACCCTGGTGATACCCTGGTGATACCCTGGTGATACCCTGGTGATACCCTGGTGATACCCTGGTGATACCCTGGTGATACCCTGGTGATACCCTGGTGATACCCTGGTGATACCCTGGTGATACCCCTGGTGATACCCCTGGTGATACCCTGGTGATACCCTGGTGATACCCTGGTGATACCCTGGTGATACCCCTGGTGATACCCCTGGTGATACCCTGGTGATACCCTGGTGATACCCCTGGTGATACCCCTGGTGATACCCCTGGTGATACCCTGGTGATACCCTGGTGATACCCCTGGTGATACCCTGGTGATACCCTGGTGATACCCTGGTGATACCCTGGTGATACCCTTGGTGATACCCCTGGTGATACCCTGGTGATACCCTGGTGATACCCTGGTGATACCCCTGGTGATACCCTGGTGATACCCCTGGTGATACCCCTGGTGATACCCCTGGTGATACCCTGGTGATACCCTGGTGATACCCTGGTGATACCCCTGGTGATACCCCTGGTGATACCCCTGGTGATACCCTGGTGATACCCTGGTGATACCCCTGGTGATACCCTGGTGATACCCCTGGTGATACCCCTGGTGATACCCCTGGTGATACCCTGGTGATACCCCTGGTGATACCCTGGTGATACCCTGGTGATACCCCTGGTGATACCCTGGTGATACCCCTGGTGATACCCTGGTGATACCCTGGTGATACCCTGGTGATACCCTGGTGATACCCTGGTGATACCCTGGTGATACCCCTGGTGATACCCCTGGTGATACCCTGGTGATACCCTGGTGATACCCTGGTGATACCCCTGGTGATACCCTGGTGATACCCTGGTGATACCCTGGTGATACCCTGGTGATACCCTGGTGATACCCCTGGTGATACCCTGGTGATACCCTGGTGATACCCTGGTGATACCCCTGGTGATACCCCTGGTGATACCCTGGTGATACCCTGGTGATACCCTGGTGATACCCCTGGTGATACCCTGGTGATACCCTGGTGATACCCTGGTGATACCCTGGTGATACCCTGGTGATACCCCTGGTGATACCCCTGGTGATACCCCTGGTGATACCCTGGTGATACCCTGGTGATACCCTGGTGATACCCCTGGTGATACCCCTGGTGATACCCTGGTGATACCCTGGTGATACCCCTGGTGATACCCTGGTGATACCCTGGTGATACCCTGGTGATACCCTGGTGATACCCTGGTGATACCCTGGTGAGTGGTGATACCCTGGTGATACCCCTGGTGATACCCTGGTGATACCCTGGTGATACCCTGGTGATACCCCTGGTGATACCCTGGTGATACCCTGGTGATACCCCTGGTGATACCCTGGTGATACCCCTGGTGATACCCTGGTGATACCCTGGTGATACCCTGGTGATACCCTGGTGATACCCTGGTGATACCCTGGTGATACCCCTGGTGATACCCCTGGTGATACCCTGGTGATACCCTGGTGATACCCTGGTGATACCCCTGGTGATACCCTGGTGATACCCTGGTGATACCCTGGTGATACCCTGGTGATACCCTGGTGATACCCCTGGTGATACCCTGGTGATACCCTGGTGATACCCTGGTGATACCCCTGGTGATACCCCTGGTGATACCCTGGTGATACCCCTGGTGATACCCTGGTGATACCCTGGTGATACCCTGGTGATACCCCTGGTGATACCCTGGTGATACCCTGGTGATACCCTGGTGATACCCTGGTGATACCCTGGTGATACCCCTGGTGATACCCTGGTGATACCCTGGTGATACCCTGGTGATACCCTGGTGATACCCTGGTGATACCCCTGGTGATACCCTGGTGATACCCTGGTGATACCCTGGTGATACCCCTGGTGATACCCTGGTGATACCCTGGTGATACCCTGGTGATACCCTGGTGATACCCTGGTGATACCCTGGTGATACCCTGGTGATACCCTGGTGATACCCCTGGTGATACCCCTGGTGATACCCTGGTGATACCCCTGGTGATACCCTGGTGATACCCTGGTGATACCCCTGGTGATACCCCTGGTGATACCCCTGGTGATACCCTGGTGATACCCTGGTGATACCCTGGTGATACCCTGGTGATACCCCTGGTGATACCCTGGTGATACCCTGGTGATACCCTGGTGATACCCTGGTGATACCCTGGTGATACCCTGGTGATACCCCTGGTGATACCCTGGTGATACCCTGGTGATACCCTGGTGATACCCCTGGTGATACCCTGGTGATACCCCTGGTGATACCCTGGTGATACCCTGGTGATACCCTGGTGATACCCTGGTGATACCCTGGTGATACCCTGGTGATACCCTGGTGATACCCTGGTGATACCCTGGTGATACCCTGGTGATACCCTGGTGATACCCCTGGTGATACCCTGGTGATACCCTGGTGATACCCTGGTGATACCCTGGTGATACCCTGGTGATACCCTGGTGATACCCTGGTGATACCCTGGTGATACCCCTGGTGATACCCTGGTGATACCCTGGTGATACCCTGGTGATACCCCTGGTGATACCCTGGTGATACCCTGGTGATACCCTGGTGATACCCCTGGTGATACCCTGGTGATACCCTGGTGATACCCTGGTGATACCCTGGTGATACCCTGGTGATACCCTGGTGATACCCTGGTGATACCCTGGTGATACCCTGGTGATACCCCTGGTGATACCCCTGGTGATACCCTGGTGATACCCTGGTGATACCCTGGTGATACCCTGGTGATACCCCTGGTGATACCCCTGGTGATACCCCTGGTGATACCCCTGGTGATACCCCTGGTGATACCCCTGGTGATACCCTGGTGATACCCTGGTGATACCCTGGTGATACCCTGGTGATACCCTGGTGATACCCCTGGTGATACCCTGGTGATACCCCTGGTGATACCCTTGGTGATACCCCTGGTGATACCCTGGTGATACCCTGGTGATACCCTGGTGATACCCCTGGTGATACCCTGGTGATACCCCTGGTGATACCCCTGGTGATACCCCTGGTGATACCCTGGTGATACCCTGGTGATACCCTGGTGATACCCCTGGTGATACCCCTGGTGATACCCCTGGTGATACCCTGATGATACCCTGGTGATACCCTGGTGATACCCTGGTGATACCCCTGGTGATACCCTGGTGATACCCCTGGTGATACCCCTGGTGATACCCCTGGTGATACCCTGGTGATACCCCTGGTGATACCCTGGTGATACCCTGGTGATACCCCTGGTGATACCCTGGTGATACCCCTGGTGATACCCTGGTGATACCCTGGTGATACCCTGGTGATACCCTGGTGATACCCTGGTGATACCCCTGGTGATACCCCTGGTGATACCCTGGTGATACCCTGGTGATACCCTGGTGATACCCCTGGTGATACCCTGGTGATACCCTGGTGATACCCTGGTGATAACCTGGTGATACCCTGGTGATACCCCTGGTGATACCCTGGTGATACCCCTGGTGATACCCTGGTGATACCCTGGTGATACCCCTGGTGATACCCCTGGTGATACCCTGGTGATACCCTGGTGATACCCTGGTGATACCCTGGTGATACCCCTGGTGATACCCCTGGTGATACCCTGGTGATACCCTGGTGATACCCTGGTGATACCCTGGTGATACCCTGGTGATACCCCTGGTGATACCCCTGGTGATACCCTGGTGATACCCTGGTGATACCCTGGTGATACCCCTGGTGATACCCCTGGTGATACCCTGGTGATACCCTGGTGATACCCCTGGTGATACCCCTGGTGATACCCCTGGTGATACCCTGGTGATACCCTGGTGATACCCCTGGTGATACCCTGGTGATACCCTGGTGATACCCTGGTGATACCCTGGAGATACCCCTGGTGATACCCCTGGTGATACCCTGGTGATACCCTGGTGATACCCTGGTGATACCCCTGGTGATACCCTGGTGATACCCCTGGTGATACCCCTGGTGATACCCTGGTGATACCCTGGTGATACCCCTGGTGATACCCTGGTGATACCCTGGTGATACCCTGGTGATACCCCTGGTGATACCCTGGTGATACCCTGGTGAGTGGTGATACCCTGGTGATACCCCTGGTGATACCCTGGTGATACCCTGGTGATACCCTGGTGATACCCCTGGTGATACCCTGGTGATACCCTGGTGATACCCTGGTGATACCCTGGTGATACCCTGGTGATACCCTGGTGATACCCTGGTGATACCCTGGTGATACCCTGGTGATACCCTGGTGATACCCTGGTGATACCCTGGTGATACCCTGGTGATACCCTGGTGATACCCTGGTGATACCCTGGTGATACCCTGGTGATACCCTGGTGATACCCTGGTGATACCCTGGTGATACCCTGGTGATACCCCTGGTAATACCCTGGTGATACCCTGGTGATACCCTGGTGATACCCTGGTGATACCCTGGTGATACCCTGGTGATACCCTGGTGATACCCTGGTGATACCCTGGTGATACCCCTGGTGATACCCTGGTGATACCCTGGTGATACCCTGGTGATACCCTGGTGATACCCTGGTGATACCCTGGTGATACCCCTGGTGATACCCTGGTGATACCCTGGTGATACCCTGGTGATACCCTGGTGATACCCTGGTGATACCCTGGTGATACCCTGGTGATACCCTGGTGATACCCTGGTGATACCCCTGGTGATACCCTGGTGATACCCTGGTGATACCCTGGTGATACCCCTGGTGATACCCTGGTGATACCCTGGTGATACCCTGGTGATACCCTGGTGATACCCTGGTGATACCCTGGTGATACCCTGGTGATACCCTGGTGATACCCTGGTGATACCCTGGTGATACCCCTGGTGATACCCTGGTGATACCCTGGTGATACCCCTGGTGATACCCTGGTGATACCCTGGTGATACCCCTGGTGATACCCCTGGTGATACCCTGGTGATACCCTGGTGATACCCTGGTGATACCCTGGTGATACCCCTGGTGATACCCTGGTGATACCCTGGTGATACCCTGGTGATACCCTGGTGATACCCTGGTGATACCCTGGTGATACCCCTGGTGATACCCTGGTGATACCCTGGTGATACCCTGGTGATACCCTGGTGATACCCCTGGTGATACCCTGGTGACACCCCTGGTGATACCCTGGTGATACCCTGGTGATACCCTGGTGATACCCTGGTGATACCCTGGTGATACCCTGGTGATACCCTGGTGATACCCTGGTGGTACCCTGGTGATACCCTGGTGATACCCTGGTGATACCCCTGGTGATACCCTGGTGATACCCTGGTGATACCCTGGTGATACCCTGGTGATACCCTGGTGATACCCTGGTGATACCCTGGTGATACCCTGGTGATACCCCTGGTGATACCCTGGTGATACCCTGGTGATACCCTGGTGATACCCCTGGTGATACCCTGGTGATACCCTGGTGATACCCTGGTGATACCCTGGTGATACCCTGGTGATACCCTGGTGATACCCTGGTGATACCCTGGTGATACCCTGGTGATACCCTGGTGATACCCTGGTGATACCCTGGTGATACCCCTGGTGATACCCCTGGTGATACCCTGGTGATACCCTGGTGATACCCTGGTGATACCCTGGTGATACCCCTGGTGATACCCCTGGTGATACCCTGGTGATACCCTGGTGATACCCCTGGTGATACCCCTGGTGATACCCCTGGTGATACCCTGGTGATACCCTGGTGATACCCCTGGTGATACCCTGGTGATACCCTGGTGATACCCTGGTGATACCCTGGTGATACCCTTGGTGATACCCCTGGTGATACCCTGGTGATACCCTGGTGATACCCTGGTGATACCCCTGGTGATACCCTGGTGATACCCCTGGTGATACCCCTGGTGATACCCCTGGTGATACCCTGGTGATACCCTGGTGATACCCTGGTGATACCCCTGGTGATACCCCTGGTGATACCCCTGGTGATACCCTGGTGATACCCTGGTGATACCCCTGGTGATACCCTGGTGATACCCCTGGTGATACCCCTGGTGATACCCCTGGTGATACCCTGGTGATACCCCTGGTGATACCCTGGTGATACCCTGGTGATACCCCTGGTGATACCCTGGTGATACCCCTGGTGATACCCTGGTGATACCCTGGTGATACCCTGGTGATACCCTGGTGATACCCTGGTGATACCCTGGTGATACCCCTGGTGATACCCCTGGTGATACCCTGGTGATACCCTGGTGATACCCTGGTGATACCCCTGGTGATACCCTGGTGATACCCTGGTGATACCCTGGTGATACCCTGGTGATACCCTGGTGATACCCCTGGTGATACCCTGGTGATACCCTGGTGATACCCTGGTGATACCCCTGGTGATACCCCTGGTGATACCCTGGTGATACCCTGGTGATACCCTGGTGATACCCCTGGTGATACCCTGGTGATACCCTGGTGATACCCTGGTGATACCCTGGTGATACCCTGGTGATACCCCTGGTGATACCCCTGGTGATACCCCTGGTGATACCCTGGTGATACCCTGGTGATACCCTGGTGATACCCCTGGTGATACCCCTGGTGATACCCTGGTGATACCCTGGTGATACCCCTGGTGATACCCTGGTGATACCCTGGTGATACCCTGGTGATACCCTGGTGATACCCTGGTGATACCCTGGTGAGTGGTGATACCCTGGTGATACCCCTGGTGATACCCTGGTGATACCCTGGTGATACCCTGGTGATACCCCTGGTGATACCCTGGTGATACCCTGGTGATACCCTGGTGATACCCTGGTGATACCCTGGTGATACCCTGGTGATACCCTGGTGATACCCTGGTGATACCCTGGTGATACCCTGGTGATACCCTGGTGATACCCTGGTGATACCATGGTGATACCCTGGTGATACCCTGGTGATACCCTGGTGATACCCCTGGTGATACCCTGGTGATACCCTGGTGATACCCCTGGTGATACCCTGGTGATACCCCTGGTGATACCCTGGTGATACCCTGGTATTACCCTGGTGATACCCTGGTGATACCCTGGTGATACCCTGGTGATACCCTGGTGATACCCTGGTGATACCCCTGGTGATACCCTGGTGATACCCTGGTGATACCCTGGTGATACCCTGGTGATACCCTGGTGATACCCTGGTGTTACCCTGGTGATACCCCTGGTGATACCCTGGTGATACCCTGGTGATACCCTGGTGATACCCTGGTGATACCCTGGTGATACCCTGGTGATACCCTGGTGATACCCTGGTGATACCCTGGTGATACCCTGGTGATACCCCTGGTGATACCCTGGTGATACCCTGGTGATACCCTGGTGATACCCCTGGTGATACCCTGGTGATACCCTGGTGATACCCTGGTGATACCCTGGTGATACCCTGGTGATACCCTGGTGATACCCTGGTGATACCCTGGTGATACCCTGGTGATACCCTGGTGATACCCCTGGTGATACCCTGGTGATACCCTGGTGATACCCCTGGTGATACCCTGGTGATACCCTGGTGATACCCCTGGTGATACCCCTGGTGATACCCTGGTGATACCCTGGTGATACCCTGGTGATACCCTGGTGATACCCCTGGTGATACCCTGGTGATACCCTGGTGATACCCTGGTGATACCCTGGTGATACCCTGGTGATACCCTGGTGATACCCCTGGTGATACCCTGGTGATACCCTGGTGATACCCTGGTGATACCCCTGGTGATACCCTGGTGATACCCCTGGTGATACCCTGGTGATACCCTGGTGATACCCTGGTGATACCCTGGTGATACCCTGGTGATACCCTGGTGATACCCTGGTGATACCCTGGTGATACCCTGGTGATACCCTGGTGATACCCCTGGTGATACCCTGGTGATACCCTGGTGATACCCTGGTGATACCCTGGTGATACCCTGGTGATACCCTGGTGATACCCTGGTGATACCCTGGTGATACCCCTGGTGATACCCTGGTGATACCCTGGTGATACCCTGGTGATACCCCTGGTGATACCCTGGTGATACCCTGGTGATACCCTGGTGATACCCCTGGTGATACCCTGGTGATACCCTGGTGATACCCTGGTGATACCCTGGTGATACCCTGGTGATACCCTGGTGATACCCTGGTGATACCCTGGTGATACCCCTGGTGATACCCCTGGTGATACCCTGGTGATACCCTGGTGATACCCTGGTGATACCCTGGTGATACCCCTGGTGATACCCCTGGTGATACCCTGGTGATACCCTGGTGATACCCCTGGTGATACCCCTGGTGATACCCCTGGTGATACCCTGGTGATACCCTGGTGATACCCCTGGTGATACCCTGGTGATACCCTGGTGATACCCTGGTGATACCCCTGGTGATACCCTTGGTGATACCCCTGGTGATACCCTGGTGATACCCTGGTGATACCCTGGTGATACCCTGGTGATACCCCTGGTGATACCCTGGTGATACCCCTGGTGATACCCCTGGTGATACCCCTGGTGATACCCTGGTGATACCCTGGTGATACCCTGGTGATACCCCTGGTGATACCCCTGGTGATACCCCTGGTGATACCCTGGTGATACCCTGGTGATACCCCTGGTGATACCCTGGTGATACCCCTGGTGATACCCCTGGTGATACCCCTGGTGATACCCTGGTGATACCCCTGGTGATACCCTGGTGATACCCTGGTGATACCCCTGGTGATACCCTGGTGATACCCCTGGTGATACCCTGGTGATACCCTGGTGATACCCTGGTGATACCCTGGTGATACCCTGGTGATACCCCTGGTGATACCCCTGGTGATACCCTGGTGATACCCTGGTGATACCCTGGTGATACCCTGGTGATACCCCTGGTGATACCCTGGTGATACCCTGGTGATACCCTGGTGATACCCTGGTGATACCCCTGGTGATACCCTGGTGATACCCTGGTGATACCCTGGTGATACCCCTGGTGATACCCCTGGTGATACCCTGGTGATACCCTGGTGATACCCTGGTGATACCCCTGGTGATACCCCTGGTGATACCCTGGTGATACCCTGGTGATACCCTGGTGATACCCTGGTGATACCCCTGGTGATACCCCTGGTGATACCCTGGTGATACCCTGGTGATACCCTGGTGATACCCTGGTGATACCCTTGGTGATACCCCTGGTGATACCCTGGTGATACCCTGGTGATACCCCTGGTGATACCCCTGGTGATACCCCTGGTGATACCCTGGTGATACCCTGGTGATACCCCTGGTGATACCCTGGTGATACCCTGGTGATACCCTGGTGATACCCTGGAGATACCCCTGGTGATACCCCTGGTGATACCCTGGTGATACCCTGGTGATACCCTGGTGATACCCCTGGTGATACCCTGGTGATACCCCTGGTGATACCCCTGGTGATACCCTGGTGATACCCTGGTGATACCCATGGTGATACCCTGGTGATACCCTGGTGATACCCTGGTGATACCCTGGTGATACCCTGGTGATACCCTGGTGATACCCTGGTGATACCCTGGTGATACCCCTGGTGATACCCTGGTGATACCCTGGTGATACCCTGGTGATACCCTGGTGATACCCTGGTGATACCCTGGTGATACCCTGGTGATACCCTGGTGATACCCCTGGTGATACCCCTGGTGATACCCTGGTGATACCCTGGTGATACCCCTGGTGATACCCTGGTGATACCCTGGTGATACCCTGGTGATACCCTGGTGATACCCTGGTGATACCCTGGTGATACCCTGGTGATACCCTGGTGATACCCCTGGTGATACCCTGGTGATACCCTGGTGATACCCTGGTGATACCCTGGTGATACCCTGGTGATACCCTGGTGATACCCTGGTGATACCCTGGTGATACCCCTGGTGATACCCCTGGTGATACCCTGGTGATACCCTGGTGATACCCCTGGTGATACCCTGGTGATACCCTGGTGATACCCTGGTGATACCCTGGTGATACCCCTGGTGATACCCTGGTGATACCCTGGTGATACCCCTGGTGATACCCTGGTGATACCCTGGTGATACCCCTGGTGATACCCCTGGTGATACCCCTGGTGATACCCTGGTGATACCCCTGGTGATACCCTGGTGATACCCCTGGTGATACCCTGGTGATACCCTGGTGATACCCTGGTGATACCCCTGGTGATACCCTGGTGATACCCTGGTGATACCCTGGTGATACCCTGGTGATACCCTTGGTGATACCCCTGGTGATACCCTGGTGATACCCTGGTGATACCCTGGTGATACCCCTGGTGATACCCTGGTGATACCCCTGGTGATACCCCTGGTGATACCCCTGGTGATACCCTGGTGATACCCTGGTGATACCCTGGTGATACCCCTGGTGATACCCCTGGTGATACCCCTGGTGATACCCTGGTGATACCCTGGTGATACCCCTGGTGATACCCTGGTGATACCCCTGGTGATACCCCTGGTGATACCCCTGGTGATACCCTGGTGATACCCCTGGTGATACCCTGGTGATACCCTGGTGATACCCCTGGTGATACCCTGGTGATACCCCTGGTGATACCCTGGTGATACCCTGGTGATACCCTGGTGATACCCTGGTGATACCCCTGGTGATACCCTGGTGATACCCCTGGTGATACCCCTGGTGATACCCTGGTGATACCCTGGTGATACCCTGGTGATACCCCTGGTGATACCCTGGTGATACCCTGGTGATACCCTGGTGATACCCTGGTGATACCCCTGGTGATACCCTGGTGATACCCTGGTGATACCCTGGTGATACCCCTGGTGATACCCCTGGTGATACCCTGGTGATACCCTGGTGATACCCTGGTGATACCCCTGGTGATACCCTGGTGATACCCTGGTGATACCCTGGTGATACCCTGGTGATACCCTGGTGATACCCCTGGTGATACCCCTGGTGATACCCTGGTGATACCCTGGTGATACCCTGGTGATACCCCTGGTGATACCCCTGGTGATACCCTGGTGATACCCTGGTGATACCCCTGGTGATACCCTGGTGATACCCTGGTGATACCCTGGTGATACCCTGGTGATACCCTGGTGATACCCTGGTGAGTGGTGATACCCTGGTGATACCCCTGGTGATACCCTGGTGATACCCTGGTGATACCCTGGTGATACCCCTGGTGATACCCTGGTGATACCCTGGTGATACCCTGGTGATACCCTGGTGATACCCTGGTGATACCCTGGTGATACCCTGGTGATACCCTGGTGATACCCTGGTGATACCCTGGTGATACCCTGGTGATACCATGGTGATACCCTGGTGATACCCTGGTGATACCCTGGTGATACCCCTGGTGATACCCTGGTGATACCCTGGTGATACCCCTGGTGATACCCTGGTGATACCCCTGGTGATACCCTGGTGATACCCTGGTATTACCCTGGTGATACCCTGGTGATACCCTGGTGATACCCTGGTGATACCCTGGTGATACCCTGGTGATACCCCTGGTGATACCCTGGTGATACCCTGGTGATACCCTGGTGATACCCTGGTGATACCCTGGTGATACCCTGGTGTTACCCTGGTGATACCCCTGGTGATACCCTGGTGATACCCTGGTGATACCCTGGTGATACCCTGGTGATACCCTGGTGATACCCTGGTGATACCCTGGTGATACCCCTGGTGATACCCTGGTGATACCCTGGTGATACCCTGGTGATACCCCTGGTGATACCCTGGTGATACCCTGGTGATACCCTGGTGATACCCTGGTGATACCCTGGTGATACCCTGGTGATACCCTGGTGATACCCTGGTGATACCCTGGTGATACCCCTGGTGATACCCTGGTGATACCCTGGTGATACCCCTGGTGATACCCTGGTGATACCCTGGTGATACCCCTGGTGATACCCCTGGTGATACCCTGGTGATACCCTGGTGATACCCTGGTGATACCCTGGTGATACCCCTGGTGATACCCTGGTGATACCCTGGTGATACCCTGGTGATACCCTGGTGATACCCTGGTGATACCCTGGTGATACCCCTGGTGATACCCTGGTGATACCCTGGTGATACCCTGGTGATACCCCTGGTGATACCCTGGTGATACCCCTGGTGATACCCTGGTGATACCCTGGTGATACCCTGGTGATACCCTGGTGATACCCTGGTGATACCCTGGTGATACCCTGGTGATACCCTGGTGATACCCTGGTGATACCCTGGTGATACCCCTGGTGATACCCTGGTGATACCCTGGTGATACCCTGGTGATACCCTGGTGATACCCTGGTGATACCCTGGTGATACCCTGGTGATACCCTGGTGATACCCCTGGTGATACCCTGGTGATACCCTGGTGATACCCTGGTGATACCCCTGGTGATACCCTGGTGATACCCTGGTGATACCCTGGTGATACCCCTGGTGATACCCTGGTGATACCCTGGTGATACCCTGGTGATACCCTGGTGATACCCTGGTGATACCCTGGTGATACCCTGGTGATACCCTGGTGATACCCCTGGTGATACCCCTGGTGATACCCTGGTGATACCCTGGTGATACCCTGGTGATACCCTGGTGATACCCCTGGTGATACCCCTGGTGATACCCTGGTCATACCCTGGTGATACCCCTGGTGATACCCTGGTGATACCCCTGGTGATACCCTGGTGATACCCTGGTGATACCCCTGGTGATACCCTGGTGATACCCTGGTGATACCCTGGTGATACCCCTGGTGATACCCTTGGTGATACCCCTGGTGATACCCTGGTGATACCCTGGTGATACCCTGGTGATACCCTGGTGATACCCCTGGTGATACCCTGGTGATACCCCTGGTGATACCCCTGGTGATACCCCTGGTGATACCCTGGTGATACCCTGGTGATACCCTGGTGATACCCCTGGTGATACCCCTGGTGATACCCCTGGTGATACCCTGGTGATACCCTGGTGATACCCCTGGTGATACCCTGGTGATACCCCTGGTGATACCCCTGGTGATACCCCTGGTGATACCCTGGTGATACCCCTGGTGATACCCTGGTGATACCCTGGTGATACCCCTGGTGATACCCTGGTGATACCCCTGGTGATACCCTGGTGATACCCTGGTGATACCCTGGTGATACCCTGGTGATACCCTGGTGATACCCCTGGTGATACCCCTGGTGATACCCTGGTGATACCCTGGTGATACCCTGGTGATACCCTGGTGATACCCCTGGTGATACCCTGGTGATACCCTGGTGATACCCTGGTGATACCCTGGTGATACCCCTGGTGATACCCTGGTGATACCCTGGTGATACCCTGGTGATACCCCTGGTGATACCCCTGGTGATACCCTGGTGATACCCTGGTGATACCCTGGTGATACCCCTGGTGATACCCCTGGTGATACCCTGGTGATACCCTGGTGATACCCTGGTGATACCCTGGTGATACCCCTGGTGATACCCCTGGTGATACCCTGGTGATACCCTGGTGATACCCTGGTGATACCCTGGTGATACCCCTGGTGATACCCCTGGTGATACCCTGGTGATACCCTGGTGATACCCCTGGTGATACCCCTGGTGATACCCCTGGTGATACCCTGGTGATACCCTGGTGATACCCCTGGTGATACCCTGGTGATACCCTGGTGATACCCTGGTGATACCCTGGAGATACCCCTGGTGATACCCCTGGTGATACCCTGGTGATACCCTGGTGATACCCTGGTGATACCCTGGTGATACCCTGGTGATACCCTGGTGATACCCTGGTGATACCCTGGTGATACCCTGGTGATACCCTGGTGATACCCTGGTGATACCCCTGGTGATACCCTGGTGATACCCTGGTGATACCCTGGTGATACCCTGGTGATACCCTGGTGATACCCTGGTGATACCCTGGTGATACCCTGGTGATACCCTGGTGATACCCCTGGTGATACCCCTGGTGATACCCTGGTGATACCCTGGTGATACCCCTGGTGATACCCTGGTGATACCCTGGTGATACCCTGGTGATACCCTGGTGATACCCTGGTGATACCCTGGTGATACCCTGGTGATACCCCTGGTGATACCCTGGTGATACCCTGGTGATACCCTGGTGATACCCTGGTGATACCCTGGTGATACCCTGGTGATACCCTGGTGATACCCCTGGTGATACCCCTGGTGATACCCTGGTGATACCCTGGTGATACCCCTGGTGATACCCTGGTGATACCCTGGTGATACCCTGGTGATACCCTGGTGATACCCCTGGTGATACCCTGGTGATACCCTGGTGATACCCCTGGTGATACCCTGGTGATACCCTGGTGATACCCCTGGTGATACCCCTGGTGATACCCCTGGTGATACCCCTGGTGATACCCTGGTGATACCCCTGGTGATACCCTGGTGATACCCCTGGTGATACCCTGGTGATACCCTGGTGATACCCTGGTGATACCCTGGTGATACCCTGGTGATACCCTGGTGATACCCTGGTGATACCCTGGTGATACCCTGGTGATACCCTGGTGATACCCTGGTGATACCTCTGGTGATACCCTGGTGATACCCTGGTGATACCCTGGTGATACCCTGGTGATACCCTGGTGATACCCTGGTGACACCCTGGTGATACCCTGGTGATACCCTGGTACTACCCTGGTGATACAATCACTTTGGTTGAAGAAAATTGAAGAAAACGCAGAACATGGTGATTTAACTTTGGTTGAAGGATTTGGCCTCTTTTTACGGGTGATTAAGCTTTGGTTTCATTTTTTTCACATCATGGTTCTCACTAAATTTACTTGAGGCAGCGCCTCAGGGGGTCAAGAATACTGTGCAGTTGTTCTCCGCTCATCTTTCTGACGTTGCTGCAGCGTTGATGCAAGTATGCAACCACCCTAGAGCCTTTCTAGAAAGCACCAGGCAAGGCCAACCTTTGGGAAAGCTAGAAAGAGAAGCTGAACATAACATCCTAAAACAGTTTATGGCGGGTTCAGGGTTTTGAGGTCAAAAATCGCGGTGATTCGCTTTGTTTAAAGGTTTTCGCTGCATTTTCCTTTGTCCTACATTTGGTTATTCGTATAACCTAAGTGTATTACCAATTCATTGTGTCACTACGGTACGCAGGTGGTGCGCGGCAGCTGGACCGGCGATTATCAACTGGCAGGCCACCAGAAGCCTGTGGTTGCGGCCCGCTTCAGCCCAAAGCTGATGCACAAGCGGGGGGACCCGAAAGGCGAGGAGGCAAGTGTAGGCTTCTCAGCGCGCCCTTTGCCCTAAAACCTGCACCCTGAATTCCAGTAGATGCACAGGTTGAGGGCGGGCGTAGAGGGGATACGGGTGGAGGGGGGTGAACTGCATGTTCCGCGTGTTTACTGGTCTTGGGGTGCCTAAAAGTAAAATGAAGGTGAAACTGTCCAGGTATTCCAACTACACCTCAGCTATTTCACAGTTTACAGCCGGGGCCCCGGTGCTGCAAGCCGTTGGCCCCCGACACAAACACGCCTTGATCACTGGCAAGGAGTGGTCCTGCTGCCCTGACGGTGGTCTCACTGCACATGTCAACGGTGGTCCTGCCGCCCTGACCGTGTCCTGCTCCTTACGCTCCTCTGTGATTTCGCTGCCTTGACTGTGTCCTGACCGCAGTTGACAACAGTGGTCGCCCTGGCCAGCACTGACCGGACCTTCAGCATCTGGGTGCGAGGCGAGCCCAAACCTATCGTCTACATAGACACCAAGGACAGGTGCGTTCGCACATGTTTGGCTATCCACACTTATGAGTGTGTCCACTCTTGAAAAGCGCCCATCGCATTTGCAGACAGCGGGATAGATGAGCCTGCTCACACTTGTGCGAACGACACAGTTGTGCATGCACAGCATGTGCTCGCTGCGTGTGTGTCCCAGTCGTTTGGGGGTGGGCAGGGAAGGATCTGCATCACACGCCTACTTGTGAATATGGTTTGGTCCCGTGCTTGCATGCTTGTATGCTCGATCCCATGCTTGCATGCCCGGTCCCATGCTTGCATGCTTGGTCCCATGCTTGCATGCTTGGTCCCATGCTTGCCTGCTCGGTCCCATGCTTGCCTGCTCGTCCCATGCTTGCCTGCTTGGTCCCATGCTTGCATGCTTGGTCCCATGCTTGCATGCTTGCATGCTTGGTCCCATGCTTGCATGCTCGGTCCCATGCTTGCATGCTCGGTCCCATGCTTGCATGCTTGGTCCCATGCTTGCATGCTCGGTCCCATGCTTGCATGCTTGTTCCCATGCCTGCAACTCACATGCTTTCATGGGCCGATTCGTGCTATGGTCCCTGTCAGTGCGTAGCCCGTCATGCTTGTCGCCCATTTGCCTTATCCAGGCTTCGGCTCCCGTCTGTGCACTGCTCCCACACGCTCTGCACTGCCCACTTGCCTTTCTTAGGCTTGACCCCCAGCCTGCGCCCTCTCCTTACCCTGCTCTGCTCTGCCTTTTTTGTTTGGTGGGTACTGGGTACCGAAAACCCACCTGTGGCATGCCGCTCTGCAGCCGCCAAAGGCCCGATTGGCCCCAAACCTTAACCGGCCTTCGGCCGGTGGCCCAAGCAGCACGCCTGGCAACACCTGGGGCCCCCGGTCAGAGGCCGGAGTGTAGCTGGAATGTAGCTGAAGGTCACTAACAAAAACGCTGGCTCTGCCCAGGTCTTTCGACCAAGGTGTGACTGACTTGGCGTGGATGCCGGACGGTCTCGCCCTGTTTGTCTGCTCCAAGGATGGAACGGTCATGACGGTTAGGTTCAGCGAGGAGGAGCTAGGTGAGCCGAGGATGGGGAGAAAGACATGCCTGCCTTTCTTCAAACGACGGGTGCGTGTGTTTCAAACTACAGGTACAGGTGTTTCAAAAAGAGGTACAGGTGTTTCAAAATACAGGTACAGGTGTTTCAAAATACAGGTACAGGTGTTTCAAAATACAGGTGTTTCAAAATACAGGTACAGGTGTTTCAAAATACAGGTACAGGTGTTTCAAAGTACAGGTGTTTCAAAATACAGGTACAGGTGTTTCAAAGTACAGGTGTTTCAAAATACAGGTACAGGTGTTTCAAAGTACAGGTGTTTCAAAATACAGGTGTTTCAAAATACAGGTGTTTCAAAATACAGGTGTTTCAAAATACAGGTGTTTCAAAATACAGGTGTTTCAAAATACAGGTACAGGTGTTTCAAAATACAGGTACAGGTGTTTCAAAATACAGGTACAGGTGTTTCAAAATACAGGTACAGGTGTTTCAAAATACAGGTGTTTCAAAGTACAGGTGTTTCAAAATACAGGTACAGGTGTTTCAAAATACAGGTACAGGTGTTTCAAAATACAGGTACAGGTGTTTCAAAATACAGGTGTTTCAAAGTACAGGTGTTTCAAAATACAGGTGTTTCAAAATACAGGTACAGGTGTTTCAAAATACAGGTGTTTCAAAATACAGGTACAGGTGTTTCAAAATACAGGTGTTTCAAAATACAGGTGTTTCAAAGTACAGGTGTTTCAAAATACAGGTACAGGTGTTTCAAAATACAGGTACAGGTGTTTCAAAATACAGGTACAGGTGTTTCAAAATACAGGTACAGGTGTTTCAAAGTACAGGTGTTTCAAAATACAGGTGTTTCAAAATACAGGTGTTTCAAAATACAGGTACAGGTGTTTCAAAATACAGGTACAGGTGTTTCAAAATACAGGTGTTTCAAAATACAGGTACAGGTGTTTCAAAATACAGGTACAGGTGTTTCAAAATACAGGTACAGGTGTTTCAAAATACAGGTACAGGTGTTTCAAAGTACAGGTGTTTCAAAATACAGGTGTTTCAAAATACAGGTGTTTCAAAATACAGGTACAGGTGTTTCAAAATACAGGTGTTTCAAAATACAGGTGTTTCAAAATACAGGTGTTTCAAAATACAGGTACAGGTGTTTCAAAATACAGGTACAGGTGTTTCAAAATACAGGTACAGGTGTTTCAAAATACAGGTGTTTCAAAATACAGGTACAGGTGTTTCAAAATACAGGTACAGGTGTTTCAAAATACAGGTACAGGTGTTTCAAAATACAGGTACAGGTGTTTCAAAATACAGGTACAGGTGTTTCAAAATACAGGTACAGGTGTTTCAAAGTACAGGTGTTTCAAAATACAGGTGTTTCAAAGTACAGGTGTTTCAAAATACAGGTACAGGTGTTTCAAAATACAGGTGTTTCAAAATACAGGTGTTTCAAAATACAGGTGTTTCAAAATACAGGTACAGGTGTTTCAAAATACAGGTACAGGTGTTTCAAAATACAGGTACAGGTGTTTCAAAATACAGGTACAGGTGTTTCAAAGTACAGGTGTTTCAAAATACAGGTGTTTCAAAATACAGGTACAGGTGTTTCAAAATACAGGTGTTTCAAAATACAGGTGTTTCAAAATACAGGTGTTTCAAAATACAGGTACAGGTGTTTCAAAATACAGGTGTTTCAAAATACAGGTGTTTCAAAATACAGGTGTTTCAAAATACAGGTGTTTCAAAATACAGGTACAGGTGTTTCAAAGTACAGGTGTTTCAAAATACAGGTGTTTCAAAATACAGGTATTTCAAAATACAGGTGTTTCAAAATACAGGTGTTTCAAAATACAGGTGTTTCAAAATACAGGTACAGGTGTTTCAAAATACAGGTACAGGTGTTTCAAAATGCAGGTGTTTCAAAATACAGGTGTTTCAACATACAGGTGTTTCAAAATACAGGTACAGGTGTTTCAAAATACAGGTACAGGTGTTTCAAAATACAGGTACAGGTGTTTCAAAATACAGGTGTTTCAAAATACAGGTGTTTCAAAATACAGGTGTTTCAAAATACAGGTGTTTCAAAATACAGGTACAGGTGTTTCAAAATACAGGTGTTTCAAAATACAGGTACAGGTGTTTCAAAATACAGGTGTTTCAAAATACAGGTGTTTCAAAATACAGGTGTTTCAAAATACAGGTGTTTCAAAATACAGGTACAGGTGTTTCAAAATACAGGTACAGGTGTTTCAAAATACAGGTACAGGTGTTTCAAAATACAGGTACAGGTGTTTCAAAATACAGGTGTTTCAAAATACAGGTACAGGTGTTTCAAAATACAGGTACAGGTGTTTCAAAGTACAGGTGTTTCAAAAAGATGCACCCATGTAAGAGTAAAGAGTCATGCTCCCTCTGGCAATTTGGCATTCTCAAGTCCTGCTATGGTACCTAGTATTTGAATTGTATGCTCTCACGTGTGAATGAACTGCTCATTCTCATGCTGCCTTCGGGATACAAAACGACCAAAAATCTCCATTTCTGATTGAAAGTTTGTGTTGAAGATCGACATTGTACCGGTTTGTCGTATTCCACCCCACATATTATGAATTTATGTGGGAAAGCGAAGATCACCCACACTTAGTGCTTCGGATGTTGCAGTTAGTGTGTTTCATGAGTCTTAACTGTCAGGTTCAGAGCAGTGGTATCCTGGCACACTTCAGCTACACTTCAGCTACAGCCGAAGCCCAGCCTGCAGCCAGGGGCTCTTGTGCAGCGTGCTTAGGGCCACCGTCCATATGCCTGTTAAGGGTTTGTCCCTGTAGGCCCAGCAGAGGCTGCCAAAGGGTCACAGCAGTGGCTGCCCAGTGGTCCCCGAAGGTGGTACGGTTTGCATTTTTGAAATATCGCTTGCTCAGAGATGAGCTCAGTGATTGGATGTGTGTGTTTTGTTTCTATTTTTTGGGAGATCTTGTATTGTCCCTCCAGATTTCGTGTTTGTATGTGACAGTCTGCACGTCCATCAAACACAACAAGGCCAGCTGTGTAAAGCGGGTTTAGGGTTTAGGAAGCTCAATCGTTTTGTAGGTTTCAGGGTTTTTGGAGCCCTACCCTTGACCAGCTGTGTAAAGCAGGTGCGGATGGCTGCAACTGTGTCCGTGTGTGTATGAACGCGCAGGCCGCACTGCGTCAGACAGCGAGACCCGTGACCTCATCAGCATGCTGTTCCGAGGCAACACCGTCGGGGCCGTGAGCTGCAGCCTGACGCCCAGCATAGAGGCCGCCACGCTGCACAGGCAGGCTCATCAGGATGCAGTGCCACCCAGTGCAGCCACTACCCAGCCAGCAGGAGCTGCTGCAGCCACAGGTGCGCCACCCCGGGCCGCGGCGGCGCCCAGCAGCGCCCCTAGGCGAGTGCAGCCCATCCCCGTCGATCGCCCAGGCGCACCTGCGGTAGCTGCTGCTGCGGGGGCGGCGGCCACCGCGCCAGCTGCAGCGGCCCCGGCAGGAGCTGCGAGGCGCGTGACGCCGATTCCAGTTGGGAGCACACCTGGCGCTGATGCAGGCCCTTCGGCCGCCTCGCTGGCCACGGCGGCAGCTGACCGGCCATTGATGAACGGGAGCCCGGCCAAAAGGGCCGCAGCAGGCAGCGGCAGCCTGGTCAATCCGCCCCCTGCCAAGCGCATGGCCCTCGCGCCGATACAGCAGCAGCAGGCTGCACCACAAGCGCAAGTGAGAGCGACTGCGGGGGCTGTACCGGCGACAGCGGGGCAGGCCCCGCGGCAGCAGCAGCAGCAGCAGCCCCTGCTGCCTGCGCCGCCACTGCTCACGCATTCGCAGCACACCGTGGCTCTGCCGACAGTTGCGGCGGCGGCGAGGGGCGTTACCGGGAACATGACGCTGTCTGCAGAGTGTGTGAGGCGAGGCGCGCCGGGGGGGGGCCCGTTCGTTGCTGTGGTGCGGTGCAGCCAGGGTGGGGAGCTTCTGTGGGCGGATGAGCTGCCAGGTCGAGTGTCCCTCATGCGCGGGACCTCGCGGTTCCTGGCGGTGGCAATGAGCTCGGGAGACGTGCAGGTGGGTGGGTGGGAGGCTGGTGGCATACTGGCATGGAAGGGGTGCGTATTCTATCTCCTGAGGGATGCTTGCCAGACAGGCTCAGGGGGGGGGATGTGCAGGTAGGTGAATGGGGGCTCGGATGGGTATTAATGCTCCAATAGTGCAGGTGCTTGATGGGTGGCGAGGATGGGTATCGGTGATTTTGCAGGATTCAACAATTTCTGGATCAGGGTCCTTAAGTGCCACCCCATATTGTTTCCTTGGGAGACGTGTGTGTTGGTGGATGGATGGATGGGTGGGACGTTGTCCTTAAATCCGGCCAGGTTGTACGCGGCACAGACTGTGCTGTGGTGAGGTTGAGCTGTGTGTGCAGAGCCAACCGGCCAGGTGCAGACCAGGTGTACATCAGGCGACATCTGGATCCGATCAGGCAGGATTGGGCGAATCAGGTCATGCAGTATCAGGCATCAAGGATCTGATAGCATGGCGGAACAGGCTGCATCTGTTTGTGAGTAGCTGGTGATCGCATGGTGCCTCCAGCCCAGATCCATGCTTGGAGTTTCCTTTAACCTTAAACCCAGATTTCTCCTTAACCCGAAACCCAGAAGCCCAGATCCATGGTTTACTTGTTGGTTGAGGTAAAATTGAGGTAAGGGTACCGAGTTTGGGGCTGTGGTCACGTTTAATCTTCAATCTGGTGGTTTAATCATGAACTCTGTAGCAAGGGTTATAAGGTTCAGGTATGAAGTCCTCTGTCCCCCGACCCGCTGCCTCCACCACCTGCAGATCTACAGCCATGCTGCATCATTTAATCATTAGCCTGGTGGTAAATATAGTTATGTCGTGAGGGTTTTGGTTCAGGTCTGAAGTCCTCTGTGACTCTGTCCCTCGACCCCGCTGCCTCCACCTCCTGCAGATCTACAGCCACGCCGGCCGACGGCTCATGCCCACCATTCCCCTGGGATGTGCCGTCTCCCACATGGAAGTTGAAAACAGGAGCGCGGGCAGCGTCTCTGCAGAAGCTGGTTGGAAGCTGCTGATCGTGACCGTGGATGGGCGGCTGTGTCTTTGGGACCTGCGGCTGCGGAGCTGCTTGGCGGAGGGGAGCCTTTCGCCGCTGCTGGCTTTGTTACAGCCTGCCATGAGGGGTGAGGGTTATGCAGGGCTGACAATGGAACTATAAACAACATGGAACCGGGAACCCTGCACCCCAAACCCGTGCCGCAGCCCACCGTAAGAGGCGAGGGCGCTCCATACCCCTTAAACTCCTGCAGCCGTAAACCCTACTCCACGGCCTTCTATGACCTGAAGCCCTGCACTTTGAACCCCATGTGGGAGCCCACTGGGTCGGGGTCACTACGTAAGATGGGCAGACCTTTTTCTTTCGTCACTCACCGTGCTCTGGGGGCAGGTATCTTAATACGAATTTTGAAAAATACGAATTTGAAATTTTTGAATAAACAATTAAAGACCATGATTTGAAATCAAGTCAGTTGCAGTGTCTAGCCAATAACGCACTTTTGGAAAGACAGGTGCGTTCCGTATGTGGTGTATGGAAGTGGCGCTTGACAGCAAGTATCCGACGGTAGGGTGGCAACGGACGAATACAAAACACGTGGGAGTGTTATCTCACAGGCACTGTACTGCCAGAACTTACATAAGAGTGTTATCTCACAGGCACTGTACTGCCAGAACTTACATAAGAGTGTTATCTCACAGGCACTGTACTGCCAGAACTTACATAAGAGTGTTATCTCACAGGCACTGTACTGCCAGAACTTACATAAGAGTGTTATCTCACAGGCACTGTACTGCCAGAACTTACATAAGAGTGTTATCTCACAGGCACTGTACTGCCAGAACTTACATAAGAGTGTTATCTCACAGGCACTGTACTGCCAGAACTTACATAAGAGTGTTATCTCACAGGCACTGTACTGCCAGAACTTACATAAGAGTGTTATCTCACAGGCACTGTACTGCCAGAACTTACATAAGAGTGTTATCTCACAGGCACTGTACTGCCAGAACTTACATAAGAGTGTTATCTCACAGGCACTGTACTGCCAGAACTTACATAAGAGTGTTATCTCACAGGCACTGTACTGCCAGAACTTACATAAGAGTGTTATCTCACAGGCACTGTACTGCCAGAACTTACATAAGAGTGTTATCTCACAGGCACTGTACTGCCAGAACTTACATAAGAGTGTTATCTCACAGGCACTGTACTGCCAGAACTTACATAAGAGTGTTATCTCACAGGCACTGTACTGCCAGAACTTACATAAGAGTGTTATCTCACAGGCACTGTACTGCCAGAACTTACATAAGAGTGTTATCTCACAGGCACTGTACTGCCAGAACTTACAAGAGAGTTTTACTCACAGGCACTGTACTGCCATAACTTACGTAAGAGTGTTATCTCACAGGCACTGTACTGCCAGAACTTCCTTACAGATCCCGTGTATGGTAGCTCACCTAGTGCTACGGCCGAACGGGTGGCTTCCTTAATCCACGCCTCAGGGCGTATCGTTTGCGGAGGCACCAGTATCCGAAGCCATGCCTGTCTCGTGTGCTGTACTGTTCTTTAAAGAAAGGAGGCTGAGCCTCCCACGGGGAGTCCAGGGACCAGCATGCACACGGTGGTGCAAGTGAAGGCAGATCACCCAAGCCCAAATCCTCCCCAAGCCCACAACGCTGCACAGCCGGCCCATCCGTGCAGCTTAACAACTGTCCACAAAACCTCATTTCACGGTGCTTCAGCTACACTTTAGCTACTTATAGATCCCGTGTACAATTGGCGCATGTGAACATGCATCACAGCGTGGATTTTGAGTACAGGATCAGAGCGTCTTGGATGGGGATCAGGAAGGGCAGGGAGGGGTACCGACGACGGAGACCAGCGACTGACACACACTACTCTTTTCTTTTGGCGCGGCTGCTGATTTAGCTGTGTCCTGGCCTCTGGCCGGAGACCCATGCGCGGTCGGCCGTGATGTCTGAAGTGTCTGAAGTCTTTGTGGCTTCGGCCCAGGCTGCGCTGTTTCCTGAACTCCCAAGCCCCACGCAGAGCGTAGCTTTCTTTCTTTTTGTGTCTGAAGGCCGGTCTGTTTGAACTCCCAAGCAGAGGCCCTTGGTGGATACTGGGGGGCCTGCCGAAGGTGGTCTGGTAGTTGGACAAATGACCATGTTCTGGACACTGCCGCCTCCCGGACATGGTCATTGGGGTTTAGGGTACACCCTAAACTATGACAAGGTCCTCGGGGGTGGCCTTTCAAAAAAGGCTATTGGTTGGTCCTATCAAAATGACTTTTGGGTGGGTCTTAAAAAAAGGCCGTTGTGCGGTCCTTTCAAAATGGCTATTGGGTGGTCCTTTCGAAAAAGGCCAACGTGCGGCCCTTTCGAGTAGGCCATTGGGTGCTCCTGTCTAAAATGGCCTCCGCCCATGTCTCACACTTTTTCCTTAATCCTGACGTCCATTGGGGCAGAGGTTTGCTTGCCTCTGACTTTTTCCTCCACATGCGCTGCCCAATGACGCCAGGTGGGACAATCGCTGATGCAGCGCGCGACATCATTTTCTGGTTTTCTCTCCCATTGTTCTTTGCCCAATCTCAGGGGTGCTATAGGGTTTGGGGTTTAGGGTTTAGGGTTTGGGGGCACACGCACATCCCTGAGCGTGATTCTGTTATGTTTACAAATGCCAGGGAGCATCACATGAATTGCAGGGAGCAGGGGCCCACTACATGGTTGGGCCACACAAGTACATATTCATATCTGGTTCATTAGTCTGTTAGTCCAGGCCCCCACCCAATCGTTGCGATGCGCCTGAGCTCTACGGGCGTCCTTCTTCTCCCTCCACGATTTAATTGGGAACAAACCATACCCAGTTTCGCCCCCTTGGATTGCCCCCTAGGCCCCCACCCGATCGTTGCGGTGCGCCTGAGCTCTACGGGTGTCCCCCTGGTAGTTTTTGACGACCGGCGTGCTTTCCTGTACGAGGCCTCCATGCGTTGCTGGATGAAGGTGGCTGATGATGAGCTGCGGACATCTGTCCACTTCAGCACGGCGCCACCTCTAGCGCAGGGTGGGTGTGCAAATGAAGGTTGGGAGGGTGTTATACCCTGCTGCAGGTATTATAACCTGAGGGCTGCAGGCTAGGCATCGGTGGCTGATCATAAGCTGGGAGGGTGTTATGCCCTGCCCTGCGAGGGTTGCAGGCTAAGGGCATTGGTGGTTGATGCGAAGCTGTGGGTTTGTGCCCTTTTCAGCACAGCACAATTTCTGGCGCAGGGTGCGTGCGAGGGGTTCAAGGTAGGGGTTGGTGGCTGACACCGTGTGATCGCCCAGTTCAGCGCATCTCCCCCTGTGGTGTAGGTACGAGGGGTGCAAGGTAGGGGTAAGTGGCAGACAATGCTCTGCGGGCCGATGCCTACTTCAGCACATCTCCACCTCTGGCTCTGCGTGAGTCAAGGGGGGGCAGGGCAGGGGTTTATGCCCTGACTCGCTGATTTAGGGTTGTTGTATTTTTATTTACATGGCTTGAGTTTCGAATGCAGGGGACCTGGACATGATCACACTTTTTAAAGCTCGGCAGGCGACCTGGCCGTGGTTCTTGATTTAAAAAACTCTGCCAATGTTTCAAACGCAAGCAACCTTGTTGTCCTCGCTTTTTTGTTAAAACGTACCTTAGCTAGCGCTTCAAGCACTGGCAAGCTAAGTGTGCTTGTTTATTAAAGACGTAACTCAGCCTTTTGTTTTGCTTGCAGGCGACTTGGCTGTGTTGCAGCATGAGGCGTCCAGGCCGCCGGTCGGCGGGCTGACTGCCCTCATACCCCCTCACACCCCCGCTGAGGAGCAGGGTCGGCTGGAGCGGGTGCACTTGGAAACACAGGTTTGCGTGTAACAGAACGGTGCATACCTGCTGAGCCCTGCTGAATGTTTGGTCGCTTGGGGCTGGTAGGGGATGAGCAAGATGAATTCCAGCTACCATATGCACAGCCAGGGCCATGGTGCAGTCACGCCCCCCTCCTTAGTTAAGGGGGCAGGAACATGGATCCCGGCGATCTAGGCAGGGGAGAGAGAGGATTGCTTGGCGGTTTGGATCCCTCAACCTGAGGGAGTGGAAGTCACCAGTGTCGTACCACACATGTCAATGACGTGACACGTCTGGGCCCTGCTCAAAAAGGCTCGGCCGCGTGGCGCCTACCTAAAACGTTGGGAGGAAAGAACGAAACAAACACAAGGGGGCAGGACAAAATAAAAGGAGAAAAAGTATCACACAGGTATGTGTGTGTGTGTTCAGTCTCTGTGTTGGGCGAGGTTCGAATTCGGCGGAGCCACTTCTTGCGCCCTGTCTGTGTGTTAGTTTGGGAGAGGGAGCGGGACACCTGATCAGTCCACACTTCATACTTGGCCACAGGCCAATCTTAGTCCACACCTTGCCTCTCTCAGTGCACATTTAGCACTATCTGCCCATGCCTGGGACCTGAAGTGGGTATGGGCTACTTTTATGGCAGACGGGTCACATTTTGTTTTGAGGCACCTGCCCCTTCAGACATTCATCCTCACACCGCTGCCACTGCCGCTGCTGCTTCAATGGCCACAGCCCTTCTGCTCCTGCTCCTGCTGTTCATGCTCCTGTTGTTGAGACCGATCTTCTGCTGATGCTGATCTGCTGCTACTGATGGTGCTACAAGGTCCAACTCTCCTGTTCCTGCTGCTGTTGTTTTATACACACCTGCTGATCAGCTGCTGCTTCTGTTGTTGATGCTGATCCTCTGTCGCTGCCGTTGTGTGCAGATGGCTGCGGCTCTGGCCATGAGGTCGCCGGTGGAGTACTCGAGGTGGCTCCACACCTACGTGCGCAAGCTGTCAGCAGACGCTGACAAGGTGCGTGTGTTTTCTGCCCGCGGACGCAGCCCCGGCCCATGCCGCACGTTTTTTCCCCTCTCATGCCCCTGCGGGGCTTAGTTTTATTTATTTTCCTAGGCTTGAAAGGCATGAGGCTTAGGGTTTGCTCTCCTACCCCCAGGACCGGGGAAGGTCTCTCTCTCTTCATCATCTACGTGTGTGCAATGGACATGGACAAAGTGTGTTTGTGTGTGTTGGTGTGGGGGGGGGAAGACTCAAAGGATTTTTGCGTATTGGTGTGTGGAGTGGGATGGGGGGGCAGATTCAGGGATTTTGTATGTTTTGGTGTGTGGGTGGGGAGGGTCAGGGGATATTTTGCGTTTTGGTGTTGGGGGGGGGCAAGGGATTCTTTTGTATTGGTATGTGGGGGGGGGGCGGTTTGTTTAACCCCGCACTGACATCATTGGTTTTTGTTTTGGCAGGACCGCCTGCTGGAGGTGGTAACGGAGCTGGCTGAAGCAAGGCGGGTGGACAGCAGAGGTGATGGTGAGCAGCAGGAGGCCGATGCCAGCAACGGCAGCGGGGCAGCGGGTCGCTGCCCTGCTGGCTCAGCGGAAGCGTCTGGGGATGCCTCCTCGTCGTTGTGGCCGCAGCGAGGCGGCGTCGGCGGCCTGTTCTCCCTCAGCGAGCTGGAGCGGCTCTCCCACCTCGTGTTCAAGGAGATTGCGCGTAACAAGGCAAACTGCGCGTGGCTGCAAGAGGTGAGGGGGGCAGGGCCGTGTGCTCTGTGGCTCGAGGTAGTTGCTGCTAGCCTACTAGACGACGCTAGACGTTGACGATTGCTAGCCAACGGGCTTGTGCCGCCGGCTATATTTCAGTCCCTACTGGCCCTTGGGGGTGGCTACCCGGCAGACCTCTTCAGTAAGTGTAATAGTGCGCACAAAGGAAGACACTGGTGTTCAGGTCAAGGATTAGCTCGGCAGGATGCAAGAGCTGCAGAAGCTTCTGGTTCACGTAGGGACGGGCTGACGGGAGAAGGGGGTATGCTGGTAAAACGTTGCAAGACCGGCACTACTCGTAGATTTGCTTTGCCTCCCTCATAATTAACGTTGTTTGGGGTTGAGGGATCCATGGATTTACTAACCATCGATGTCGACGCCACTTTCCATTCGGAAATTAAGAGTTTGTTTGACAATTTGCCCTGAGGGCAGCATTAAAAGAAATCGTTTTTATATGCTCAAGGGAAGGCAAATCAAACCTACGGTAACAAGAACTCTGATGTGCAGGTCAAGGACGGCACCGCTGCCTGCAAGACCTGTTGGAGCCCTTGGTTCACACAAGAACAGGCTGATGGGGGGGAAGGGGGGGATGACACTGGTAAAACGTAAAACAAGACCAGCACTAACAAGAACACCGATGTGCGCAGGTCAAGGATCAGCACCGCAGCCAGCAAGAGCTGCGGAAGCCCGTGACTCACCAAGGCGGCGCTCTCGCCACGTCCTGGCGATGATGCTAGGGCCTTTAGGGGGACTCGGTTCTCATTGTCGGGCCACTTTGCTGTCCCGCTGAGCCTGGACCCTCAACCTACCAAAGCGGCGCTCTCACCATGTCCTAGCGATGACAGGCTGTTCGGCCAGGTCTTTACCCCGGTGCTGTCCCCGCCTTGCGGTCACGACATTCCTAACTGGGTTGATAGGGTAGGATGCAGGTTGGTAGTTGGATGGAAGCAGGTGGGTAGTTTGATGTCAGCGCTGATGATGCAGGGGGTGGTGCTGCGTGGTTTAGGATGCAAGGCCGGTTAAATGAAGGTGCAGGGCATGAATCATGCGGTCAAAGGCAACCTGTGTTGGTGGGGTTCTCCATAACAATATCATAATAGATCAATGGGAGATGCGTCTGCACGGACTGCACCCAAAAGAGAATTGAGCTGTTTCCTTTTGAAATCAGACGAGACATTTTCATGTTATGGCCTAAGCTATCGTACCTCAAATCATGCTGTCGATTGTGTGCCCGTGCCTTCGTAGATGTCTAGTGAGTGACGTTACACCTCTGGCCCTGCCCTTTAAAAGGTGCGACCGCGTGGGCGCCCAGCAGTGAAGGTGGGAGATGGAAACGGACGGCGAGAAGTAACAAAAGAGAGGAGGGGTAGGGTTACTGTAGTTACTGGCCATGGCACTAAACGGCAAGGCAACCATCTCCATTTCTTGCAGCTGCCCACTGCACCAAGTTAGTTGTGAGGCCAGTGTGACAGTACTGCCCAGTGCACTGTCCAGCCAGTCCCGGCTCAGCCACCGCACATCGACAACATGCTTGTGCAGCAATGCAGCAGATTTATGTGCAGCAACAACGGCAACTAGCTGCTGCAATGATGTCTGCTGCTATCGCAGTGCAGCACCAGCACACAGCGCTGCAATAATGACAATCTGGAATGCAAGGCTGTGTTTGTGATGTTTGTACAGTCCAACAGAGCATCACATTTGATGCATGGGACATGTGCCCGTAAACGGGTACACTAGGACAGTAATCGGAAACCAGTGACCCCCTGGGCAAGCCACTAGCACACAACCACAATCAAGACAGTGGCGTGAAAATGTTACAGGTATGTTAGGGCTGTAACCATTACGTACTGAATAGTAGCTGAGGCCATGGCAGCAGATATGCAGCTGGCAGTATTCAGCTAGGGCACTGGAGTATGCAGCTGTTGCTCTGATCTGTTGGGTGCACTGAAGGAGCTGGAGCGGCCGGGGGGTAGTCGCCCCGGGGGGATCGACGCGACTGATGTGACGCAGGCTATACACTTTATTCCTGGCTGGCGTTGATTGTGAGTGGCGTTCTTGCGGGCTTCCTGATTGACAGGGGGCAGTAACGATTGGGAGCTATAAAAAGCTGGATCCCTGTTTACTTTGTTACAATCGTCCGTCCTACATTACGCTGAACAACCCTAAGGTAAGACATCGCTCATAACACCCGATTATTGGGTTGCTTTTTGGAACCAGTGAATGCTCGATGGCGTTTGCCGCCCCAGCCTTTCAGCCGTTGTTTGAGCCCCCTCGCAATCATGCATCGTGCGCGATTTTCCGGCCACCTACTGCCATCATCACCGCCATTATTTTTACGTACCAACTGAGTACTTTCTGGATCGAAAGCGTAAAATGCGTCCTGACTTAAACGACCAATAAGACGAGGACGCCGCCAGGCCTGAATCGTTTCGTTGCGTCATGCATTAGTTGTATGCCGCTAATGCCACGTATGTAACTAACGGAACTTAGCCAGCAATAATGTATCACTCTCTGCGCCAGTTGATAGCAGAATGGCCCAGCGCCTCGGGCAGCTAGCTTCTGCATACATACATCGACCAGTCCCATGCAACCCTTATGCTTTACACCACACCTCTGTGCTTGCATTTGAATCCACAGCTTCCCCCGCCTGATACACTGCTGTCTGATGCTCCCACCTTTCAATTTAGGCCAACCGACATCAGGCATCGCATCCATCATGAAGACGACGTCCATCCAGGTACTAATAATAACCAAGTGCTGGGTGTTGCCCTGACATGATACCCCACTTGACTTCCATCCCAGTCAGTGCCCTCAGCGACCCTACTACCCAAACCGCATGCCCTCCAGTGCCCCAAAACTCTTTCACCCCGCTTGCCATCCGCCATCCATTCCAATGCCCTCGAACCTACACTTTTACCTCAACTGCCATCCACTCAATCCTCCAGTGCTCTCAACCACTCACTTCTACCTCATTTGCCCCCCAATACCCTTACACTTGCTATACTTGCTACCCCAGGCACATGCCCCTTACCTTCACTTCACTTCACCCCACATGCCCCCTTAGTTGTTCCCTCCAATAAACCCTATGCCCCAGTTTTCCTCCACACACTGCCCTCAATCAAACCCATTTACCCCACTTGCCCTCCACTGCCCTCAATCAAACCCATCTACCCCACTTGCCCTCCACTGCCCTCAATCAAACCCATCTACCCCACTTGCCCTCCACTGCCCTCAATCAAACCCATCTACCCCACTTGCCCTCCACTGCCCTCAATCAAACCCATTTACCCCACTTGCCCTCCACTGCCCTCAATCAAACCCATTTACCCCACTTGCCCTCCACTGCCCTCAATCAAACCCATCTACCCCATTTGCCCGCCACTGAGTGCCCTCAAACAAACCCATCTACCCCACTTACCCTCCACTGCCCCCAATCAAACCCATCTACCCCATTTGCCCACCACTGAGTGCCCTCAAACAAACCCATCTACCCCACTTGCCCGCCACTGCCCTCAATCAAACCCATCTACCCCTCTTGCCCTCCACTGCCCTCAATCAAACCCATTTACCCCTCTTGCCCTCCTCTGCCCTCAAACCCATTTACCCCATTTGCCCTCCACTGCCCTCAAACCCATCTACCCCATTTGCCCTCCAGTGCCCTCAAACCCATTTACCCCATTTGCCATCCACTGCCCTCAAACCCATTTACCCCATTTGCCCTCCAGTGCCCTCAAACCCATCTACCCCATTTGCCCTCCAGTGCCCTCAAACCCATCTACCCCATTTACCATCCACTGCCCTCAAACCCATTTACCCCATTTGCCCTCCACTGCCCTCAAACCCATTTACCCCATTTGCCCTCCAGTGCCCTCAAACCCATTTACCCCATTTGCCCTCCAGTGCCCTCAAACCCATCTACCCCATTTGCCATCCACTGCCCTCAAACCCATTTACCCCATTTGCCATCCACTGCCCTCAAACCCATTTACCCCATTTGCCCTCCAGTGCCCTCAAACCCATTTACCCCATTTGCCCTGCAGTGCCCTCAAACCCATTTACCCCATTTGCCCTCCAGTGCCCTCAAACCCATCTACCCCATTTGCCCTCCACTGCCCTCAAACCCATCTACCCCATTTGGCCTCCAGTGCCCTCAAACCCATTTACCCCATTTGCCCTCCAGTGCCCTCCAACCCATCTACCCCATTTGCCCTCCAGTGCCCTCAAACCCATCTACCCCATTTGCCATCCACTGCCCTCAAACCCATTTACCCCATTTGCCATCCACTGCCCTCACACCCATCTACCCCATTTGCCCTCCAGTGCCCTCAAACCCATCTACCCCATTTGCCCTCTAGTGCCCTCAAACCCATTTACCCCATTTGCCCTCCAGTGCCCTCAAACCCATCTACCCCATTTGCCATCCACTGCCCTCAAACCCATTTACCCCATTTGCCATCCACTGCCCTCACACCCATCTACCCCATTTGCCCTCCAGTGCCCTCAAACCCATCTACCCCATTTGCCCTCTAGTGCCCTCAAACCCATTTACCCCATTTGCCCTCCACTGCCCTCAAACAAACCCATCTACCCCACTTTTCCTCCAGTGGTTTCAAACCCTTCTCCTCCCTTACTTGCTGGCTGATGGCTGTGGGGCGTGTGCACGGTGGCGCTGGACTTCCGGCAATTTTTGATGTCCCCTTACCTCTAGTAAGCCTCTTGGTCATGAGGAGGCTTGTGAGAAGCTTATCATTTCCTCGGATATGTTCTCTGCAGATGATGATGCTATCAGGGCTTGTGTTTGCCTTGGCGGCATGCCTCCTACTGGCGGTGCCCGCTGCAGGTGAGGAGGCTTGTGTAAATGCTCCAACGGGAGCGATAATTTCAACCCCCATTTTATGGAAAGCACAAAAACAGTGCAATTACAATTGGCACTCTGGCCAAACTGCCCAGTTTTGGTCCAGAATGGAACCTCTGGAGATCCCCGGACATGCATGGGTCAATGACGTTACACCTCTGGGCCATGCACAAGAAGGCTTGGCCGCATGGGCACCCAGCAGTTCAGAAGGGAGGGAAACATGCATGGGTAATGGGCATACTCGAGTTCATTGGCTAGCTTTGCTACGGTGCACCTTACCTGATGAGCGGTGGAAGGCGTGGGTGGAAGGCCTACAAAAAGAAGGGGAGGGCCCCTCTTTAATATTCAATATATCCATGTGAATGGTACGGCTTGGGACCAGGCTTTGTTATCAACTCTCACGCCCCTGTAGGATTCTTATCTTACTTTCACTTATTTCATGCCTTTCACAGATTATTGTAGACCGTCGACATGACTTTATCAACCATTTCCTGCTTACCCGAACAGGAGTGGAGGAGGGAACGGGCATGGGCAACGCCCGCAAGATGCTGCAAGATGCAAGCACATTCACCTGCGGTTCTGGCTTCTGTCACTTTGGCCAGCAATGCGATGGCATCCATTGCATCGGCGAATGCACTATCTGCGGCTAGTGCATCAACCAGCCTGACTGATCCAGGCTGGATCTGGACCGGATCCAGGCTAGGAAGATGCAGGTTGCATGAGCCATGGGTCAGCAGCAAGGACTGCTTGTCCAAATACTGTTGTTTTGAAACTGTTCTTTGAGTACCTGCATTTTCCCCAAGTTGTATTACCGGATTTCACCGGATCATATTTCGCTCCTATGGCTGATTCAGTGGAATCCTGAATTCCTCCGAATGTTCAGTTTGGATCAGTTGGGGGCACATGGTCGGCAACTTTCTCCATCATTCCCAGCTTTGATATTTGCCTAAGGGCCCTCACATTTGTATCGGCGCTGTAAACAAAGATACGGTCCAGTCTCTGCCCGTTCTACGCCCCATTTTAATTGGGGTAGGTCCTCAAGATTGATTGATGAGGGATCATAGGAGGATAGCCGATGAGCAGCCTTTGTCCTTTTCGTATCTAGTAGGAGGTTAGGACTAGACCAAAAGACCTTAAAACCTTTTAGCCAGAAAAAAGTATAAATTACGGAGGACCCGAAGTGCATCACAACAGGGCAACCAGGAAAGGCCTAGGGGCTCATCCCAAAACAAGAGCAGCCAAAACTGAGCACAATACCTGAAAACTAAGCCCCAAAGCAATGAGCTACCAGGTCAATGACGTTACACCACTGGGCCATGCAGCAAAGCTCGGCCGCGTCGGTCTCCAACAGGAAGGTTGGAAACTAAAGAGCTACCAGGTAGGAAACGATAAGCGCGCCCTGAAATAAAATATAAAGGACCGGCAAAACCAGAACCACTGCCAAGTGGCTAGATTCTGACTTTCTGAAAGGAAGATGACCATCATAGGAAGCGGCAGTACACTGTCAAAATCCCTTGCCGGCATGTACTTTGCTTCTACAACGCAGCGGTAACACCAGCAGCACAGCAAGACAGCCCATTCATGGCGGCAGCCATGGCGGCCGACATGCAGCTCGCTGTCAGGCAGGGCACCGGAGGGCGCAATTGGTTCAGTGATTTGCAAGGTGCCTTGCTGGAGCTAGAGATGGGATCAGAACTGCGTCAGACAGCAACTAACCTACAGCCGCTGCCTGTCAGAGAGGTTAATGACGTTACACATCTGGGCCCTGCTCAAATAAGGCTCGGCCGCGGGGGCGCCTAACGAAAGAGTTGTCAGACAGGTCAATGACGTTACACCACTGGGCCATGCATGCTGCAAAAGCTCGGCCGCGTCGGCATCCAACAGCAAGGTTGGAAACTACAGAGAGAGAGGACAGAGCCCCCCTCAAAGACAAAAAAAATCCTGATCCCCAATCCAACTACCGGAAGCTAAAGACGTCTGGGCCATGCTCAAAAGACTTGGCCGCGTGGGTCCCACTGCTGTCAGAAAGGGGGAAAAGGAGAAAAGAAAAACAGGAAATTATTGCTAAACCAAAAAGCAGGCACCTGTCCCAAGCGATACCGTCTGTAAAGGCCAAGACAAGTTGGAGAGCTAGAATCCCCATGCAAGTCTCTCCCGGAAACCATGCTAGCTACAAACTGAGGCGGCCTTCATGGGTCGCCTCCAACTCCATTTTCTAGCTCCTCCTGAGGCGGCCGTCATGGGTCGCCTCAAACTCCATCTTCAAGCTGCTCCTGAGGCGGCCTTCGTGGGTCGCCTCGAACTCCATCTTCTGGCTGCTCCTGAGGCAGCCTTCATGGGTCGCCTCAATCTCCATCTTCTAGCTGCTCCTGAGGCGGCCTTCATGGGTCGCCTCAAACTCCATCTTCTAGCTGCTTCCTGAGGCGGCCTTCGTGGGTCGCCTCGAACTCCATCTTCTAGCTGCTCCTGAGGCGGCCTTCGTGGGTCGCCTCGAACTCCATCTTGAAGCTGCTCCTGAGGCGGCCTACCTAGGGTGAAGCGGCTAAGGGTTGCACTGACTAAATGACTACGCAAATGTTGTCAGACAGGTGCTAGCGCTCGTTGATGCAGCATACGAGCGGGCGCAGCTGGATGCAGCTGGCAGAGGGGACCCCAGAGATCCTGCCACTGAACACAGGTCTGCCGCCGCCTATCGCGCCTGGTTTCAGTCTTCGGCGGGCGCTTCGTGCTGGCGCAGGCCAGGGGCCGCACCAGCCAAGGGAGTGTGCTTGTGTATGCACAAACTAAAGGCCGCGGCCCAGCGCCGTCAGCACGGCTGACACTAGAGGTCGGCGCAGTGGTCAGCAGCGTGACGGACGGTGCTGCCAACGGTGGTGGGCAAGGGGAGATGGCGAGCATGTGGAGGATGCGCTGCATGTCTGCTTCCAATGCCCTAGCGTGAAGGAGAGGCTTAGGGAGAAAGGTTGGGCAGGCCTCCCAGAGGGCGCCAAAGACTTTCAACAGTTGTAGCAGGGCAGGCTTGGATGGGAGGCTCTTACTTTCGTTGAGGACGTTGTTCGCATTGTTGAGGCCTAGATGTGTTGCTTTTCTTTGCCTTCTTGGGGAATAGGCTTGAGAGGGGCAAAGATACTTCGGGCTGCCTTTTCCTTTGGGGGAGGTATTTCTTTCCCCTTCGTGTTCTTCTCCTTCTTTCCCCCTTACCTCAGTTTATTTTCTTCCAACGTGACAGTTGGGCGCCCACGCGGCTCAGCCTTTATGAGCAGGACCCAGAGGTCTAATGTCATTGACCTTGCCGGCATAAAAGTACAAAGGACGGATACGATGGCCGCCAAACTGTCAAACAGGGAAGGACAAACCGCCACAGCCCGGAGGGAGCAGCCAGATAAGAACTAAAGTGTCCTAAACCTGCGACCCTAGCTTGCATGCCGGCATACAAGCAGAGAAAACCATCACAGCCAAACAGCTGAGGGACCTCAGCGGGGAAACCAGGGATGTAAGCCTCACAAATAGCGAAGCAGGTTTTTGCTTGGGGGCCCTCCGGCTTGTTTGGGGACCTCAAACAGAGAGTGAATTAATTAATAAAATTACAGCTCTCCAGCAACTAAACATTATGTTATAGAGTACCGGCGTCGCGAGACGGAAGACGCGGCTTTGCAATTGTCCGGTAGGGGGGGGAACTAAAGGCTAGAGGAGAGAGGAAAGGAACAGACGAAAAATGAGAAGAAAAATACCATCCCAGAAAGTAAAGGAAGTCTGAAGACTCCCCAGCCCGTCCAGATCCTAGCCCTCAAGAAATAGGAAAGAAACCAACATACCGGTACCAGCTCAATTCCAGGTCAATGACGTTACACCTCTGGGCCATGCACAAGAAGGATCGGCCGCGTGGGCACCCATTTCCAGCAGGTACCATGTGCACTGTATGTGGTCCTGATTTAATCAAGAAAGTGCAGTCTGCGTGAAGGGGCAGGGATATGGAACCCGGCAACCCGATGTACAGAGCAATCCTTTGATTAAATTACAGGCATGCACACTTTCTACGTGATGGTGCCAGAACTTATATACAGTAGGTACCAGGGTCCTAGTCGGGAGAGGGAGGGTCGGTTGATGCATTTCATCCGCCTACAACGAGATAAAGGTTGCAACTGTTGTGCCACTGGACTCCATGGGGGACTAGGTATATTTAGTGCGACACATTCAGTTGAAACCAGAGGGTTGAAACCAGGGTTGAAACGTGCGTATGAGGCACAGAATGCAGGTCCAAGGTTTGATTAAAAGCATGCGATGATTTTCGGCTGGCCCTTCCTGCTCGTGGATGAATACCCGAGTGTTGCCTTTAGCAGCATAAAGGGGGATCCCTACCTGCCCTTTTTGTCTGTCCGTGCGTGCGTGCGTGCGTGCGTGTGTTCCAACGAATCGCCGATTACTCACTCGTCTCTTGACGCCTGAGCATGTTTGGCATGTCGATATCTCTAACTCGTGGCACTACGCTTTCTGATGGTGTTTCGCAAGCCTGTCGTTGCTCCACGTCCGAAATCGACTTTCGGTTGGGACACGCTTAGAGGTCGGTCAGACCGCGTTACGTTTGGGGTTGCGTCAGGAAAAAGTGCTAACGCGACGCCGGTCACACTGGCCCAAACGCGAAACGCAACGTGCCCAAACGCCAAACGCAGACGCGGAGGGGGGGGGACGTTTCGCGTTTGAGATTTTTCATGAATTCCAGCGTAAGCTTGATCTTAAGCTGGACATGAACAATATATATGCTACGATATAAGGAAATATCAACCCCGAGTCGCTGGGAGTCAGAAGTCGCACAAAAGTGTACCATGTCGTGCCCTGACGTCGTCTTGCCCTGACGTCTTGCCCAAACGCTGTGTGACCAGTTTCGCGTCAGATCCGACGCGAAATTCAGACGCGACCCAAACGCTACTGCCAAACGCAACCTCAAACGTAACGCAGTCTGACCGACCTCTTAGGGGTCGGTCAGACTGCGTTACGTTTGAGGTTGCGTTTGGCAGTTGCGTTTGGGTTGCGTTTGGATTTAGCGTGAATCTGACGCTAAACTGGTCACACTGCGTTTGGGCAAGACGGCAGGGCAAGACGACGTCAGGGCACGGCATGGTACATTTTTGTGCGAATTCCGTCTCCCAGCGACTCGGGGTTGATATTTCCTTACATTGTAACATATATATTGTTCGTGTCCAGCTTAAGATCAAGCGTAAGCTGGAATTCATGAAAAATCTCAAACGCGAAACGTCAACCCCCCCCCCCCCCTGCGTTTGCGTTTCGCGTTTTGACACGTTGCGTTTGGCGTTTGGGTAGTGTGACCGGCATCGCGTTTGCACTTTTTCCTGACGCAACCCCAAACGTAACGCAGTCTGACCGACCTCTTACGCCCATTGCTGGGAGTCGCTCGCAAGAAAATGAACGATTCCTTCATTTGATGATGTCGGCACCATCACAAATTGAGAAGCGTCGACGGCTCGGCGCGCAGGAATTTGCCCAGTGCGTTCCCCTGGTTCTACCTTGGTCGATACCAGACTGCGCGCCCCGTGCGTACGTATCGGTCACACTAAAAGTGTCATCCTGGCCTGCTGGGCGCACATCCCATCGACCCATCTCAAATGGACATATTTGCCATGCAAAAAGCTGTTACATGGTGGCATTTTGATTTCGTATTCAGCTTTACAAACTTGTCTACATCCCAGGTAACGAATCTCACTCCATGTGTGTCTCTGGGGCTCTGGGCCTCGCTTGCTTATGGCTCGTTCGTAAAACAAGTTATGATTCGTCCATTCGCGAGTATCTGTCATACGTGGACAGCTTCGGTGCCCTATGTGCCAGTCCCACCTTCGCAGACGTCAGTCAGTGTGCGTGGCCGGTTGTCTAGTACCGGTACTTGAAGGTCACACTAAAAGTGCATGGCCATGCGGTATTGGCCATGTTCATTTCAGTGTGCGCAACCGATATACTGTGATTGGCAGGCTGCTGGACAGGCACCACCAGGCCTATGAAGACGAAAACATGATTGGCCTCTACCTCCCCAGCATTTGAGCTGAAACCTCGCACAAAACCAGTGCATGGACACACACCGATTCATTTATGAAGGTATGCACAATTTGGAAGCCTTTTGTGCATGGGATCACTGGCAATCCTTTCAATTATGCCGCCCCTGGTACTTCCTTCATCTTATCACCCTGATTGTACAATGCATGGGCGCATGCCTAGCACTCACAAAAAAACTTAGGCACTCGGGAGGTCCCGCCAGGCGACCCTTTCATATAATAACGGGATGAGATCATACCGGTAGTCGGATAATCCTGGGATAATCATTGTAGGGGCACTTGAAGGAGGGCCCTTCTGCAAGGTCAGCCACAGAATCGAAACTGGACATCCAGCATTACGGCTGTTCGAAGATCGGTCTCTTGTTGCTTTAAATAATACTGCATCTAGGGCACAAGACCGACTGGGCGACCGGATCAAGTGTGCTTGCGTCTACTGCGTGCATGAGCGCATCGCCTTATCAGATGTGGAACAAAGACATACGAATAATTCGAGAGCAGTGGCGGTGCTGTGGCGATACTTCATTGAACACACGCATTGATCTCTCGATTTTGTTTAAAGACGTGGACAGGCGTAACCACATCATCAAGCCTCGTCACCTCCGGGTCGGGTTATCTGCAACCACTGAAGTACCGGAAGCTGACAAGGCATTACGCTGATATAGCTCGAGACGCGCCTTAAGAAGCAACCAATAAACAGGAAGGAATCCCTCTCTCAGTTTGTTGGCATACCCTTGCTGTCGGCTGGCCTCAAACAAGATGTTGCTGCCCACCCACACCATCCGCGACCTGGATCAGGACACCCTCGCCCTCATTCTCATCAGGGCAGGAACATGGCTCGCCCCATCCCCTCATAATCCCGCTGCATGCTTACCCAGCAGCCCCGCCAGCAGCTCAAGTGCCCCCCAGAGCGCGCCCATAGCAGCATGGGGCGTCTGCCGGGCATGGCGCGACTGCCTCAGGGACGACCCTGCCCGCCTGGCCATGCTGCTGCTGGATGCCCATGGTCCCGAGGAGTGCCTCATGCGGGCAGCCTGCAGCGGCTGCCCAGTGGGCATCCAGGGTGCCCTGGTGAGCGAGACGCTGAAGTACACACATGCTGACTGCCTGGACGGACTCGCACTGGTCCACGCAGCCTGCAGCGGTCGCCTCTCCACAATAAGGCAGCTGTTGAAATGCAAGGAGCACGCGCCCCGCCCGGACTGCCAGGGCGGCCATGCCCTGCTGGCGGCGGCGAGAGGCGGTCATGCGGCCGCGGCCCGCTGCCTGTTGCAGTGGGGCCAGGATGCGCCCCACGGCGACTGCTTCGGAGGACGTGCTCTTGTGGAAGCGGCTGCGGGAGGCCATGAGGAGGTAGTGCAGCTGCTGCTGTTGCTGAAGGAGCATGCGCCCCGAGCTGACAGCTGCGGCGGTGACGTCTTGCTCCAGGCAGCTGCCGGGGGCCATGAGGCTGTTGTCAGGATGCTCTTGTTATGCAGAGAGCATGCGCCTCCAGCAGATTACTTGGACAGCAGCTCTTTCGTTGAGGCCGCAAAGGAGGGACATGCTGCCATAGTCCAGCTGCTACTTGAGTGGCCGGAGACCGCGCCCCGTGCCGACTGCCACGGCGGGGACGCCCTCGTGGCAGCGGCATGTAGGGGACATGCGGACGTGGTGAGGCTGCTGCTCGGCTGGAGGAAGCATGCGCCCCGAGCGGATTGTCAAAACGGCAAGGCGCTGGTCGATGCTGCAGCCGGCGGCCATGAGGCGGTCGTGCGCCTTCTCCTGGGCTGGCATCGACACGCAGCTCGCGCCAACTGCAGGGCCGGCCTGGCGCTCGTTGAAGCAGCTCGGGTTGGCCATGCCGGCGTGGCGCATTTGCTGCTCGAACGGAGCTGGCATGCAGCCCGCGCGGATTGCCGGGCCGGCCGGGCGCTTGTGGCGGCTGCCAGCGGCGGACACGTCGCGGTCGTCCAGCTGCTGCTGGGCTGGCGGAAGCATGCGCCGCGAGCTGACTGTAGAGACAGCAGCGCCCTCACGAGTGCTGCCGAGGGCGGCCACGTGGTTGTGGTGCGGCTTCTGCTGGGCTGGCACAAGCATGCGCCGCGCGCCGACTGCCTGGGTGGCTGCGCGTTGTTCCAGGCAGCCTTGAGGGGCCACGTGGAAGTTGTGCAGGCTCTCCTGGAGACAAAAGATAGCGCACCCCGCGCTGACTGCCAGAACGGTTACGCTTTGGCGGCCGCGGCGGGCAGGGGCCACGAGGCAGAGGTCCGGCTGCTGCTATCTTGGAGCAAGAATGCGCCCCGGGCCGATTGCCAGAACGGCAAGGCTCTGGTGGAGGCTGCGGGGGGTGGGCATGAGTCTGTCGTCAGGCTGCTCCTGTCCTGGCGCGAGCATGCACCTCGTGCGGACTGCCGGGATGGTGAGGCGCTGCTGGCAGCTGCTGGCGGGGGGCACCTCGGTACTGTCCGGCTTCTTCTGTCCTGGCAGGACCATGCACCCAGTGCCAACTGCCGGGAGGGCGGCGCGCTCTTGGCTGCGACCGCTGGAGGCCACGAATCCGTGGTTCAGCTGCTGTTGGACTCGAGAGCCGGGAAAGTTCCTGTGGAGGGTTGACCAGTGGAATGGCAGCTGTCCGCACCAGGAGGTACAGGTGTGTGTGTGTGTGTGTGTGTGTGTGTGTGTGTGTGTGTTCGGAATACTGCCATTCTCAACAAAAGTGTTTTTCTTTTTATTAACTGCCTGTAGTTAGACACCAGTACGGTACGATATATTTGTCATGAATAAAAAAATGTTATCTTCAGGATGGTAGTGTACCGTATATATTTTACACTTTTTATCAACAAACGTTTAGACACAAGGGTGGCCGCTCAACCCTGGTTGGCCACTTATCAAGATAGGATATCCCACTGACAAGACCCGCAGGAAGGTCCACTAACGAAGCTTTCCCTAAACATGCTCTAGCCTGCTGGCGCCAGTGTTTATTTCAGCGCGCGCTTCAGTAACAATCCATCAAAATCGCCGTCGTGAAGGCCTGCCTCAGCTTGTCCTGGGTATCCTTCTGCCTAGCTCAAATCCGCAACCCTGAACCCTGAGTCTACGCCTCAAAACCCTCGCCATGCTTCCTGTGGATTGATAGCTACCACCGCTGTCTGAGTTTTCTGGTCAAGGCCCCATCCTGGGTTACCCAGTACGGGTTTGAGCCCAAATGGTCGTAATGGGTAACGCTGCTCCCCCCCAGCCTCATGGGGGACGCCCAGCGGCTCCACAAATGTCTTTTGCGCACACTAAAACGACCACTGCCGTGCTTCCCGCAGATTTACTACTACCACAGCTCCCTGGGTGCCCCGGTCAAGCCGAGTTAAAAACTCCAGCCCTTGGTCCCCTTACAGTAACCCCTCAACCCTGAATTCTGAACCCTTGCCACTCTTCCCGCAGATTGATTTCTACCACAGCTCCAAGGGTGTCCCGGTGCAGGTCTACTCCCACATGACAAAGCGGGAGTATGGTGTCCGACCAAGGAAGCTGGCAGGAGGCTGTGAATATTGAGCATTTGACGAGAGTTCCTGCGCTGGACAAGTGAAAACATAATCGCCATCACCACATGTGATACTATCCTTTTCCGTAGGAGAGGTTAAGGCCACGATGTCGATGAGAGTAACCTGTTTTCGCCTGTCAATTGCACTTGATTGCTATCATAAATTGTGACACGAAAAAACATTTACCCCCAGCACATATGCAGTATGGATTGGGTGTGGTGTGGTCTTGAAATGGAATTAGGTGTGGTGACAGCTTTGAAAGACAAGCGTGGCTGTTGTCAAATGGTCCTTCTGGTACTTTTTTCCTTCTTTATGTTTTCCAACGTGGCCGAGCTATATTTGAGCAGGGCCCAGGGGTGTGACATCATTAACTTCTTTCTTTCTTTCTATGAGATGTGCAAGGTTTTGACTTTCAGGACGGGAGTGTCCTCCTCCTGGAAACGTGGAAGCCCTTTGAAGTGGCTGTGAAGTATGAAATGGATGATGAGAGTAATGAGACTACTTGTGAGCTGTGGGAAAGTCCATGCTTTACCAACAAGTCATTTAGCCTTCATCAGAGCTACCGGGAAATAGCTAGTGCAAAAAGGTGGCTGAGGAAATGTGAGGAGAGGTACAGTAAGAATCCGGTATCTCAGGCTTGTTCTCTTGCTTCACTATTTGATTTTTTTTTTACTAGTGAGCACTGATTGAGATGTGAGACTCCTCATAGTAGGGCAACCTAGGCAGCCATGGTGCAAACATTTGCGACTCGATTTTTAGAGGAAGACCGTTGGATTACCCATACTTTGGCCGATTACTGGATTTGCTTCAGGTGCCAGGCAACTCTGGCTTCGTATACTTGAAGTGGTTCACGATTACAATCCAATGCGGATTGGTACCGAATGGCCTGACAAGATTTGGTAACCTGAAGTGACGATTTCAGGGGAAATTAACATCGGAAAGATAAACATGCATGCTGTCCTTTATTTATCCAACCTTGCTCTCCAATAACTCCTTCCATCAATTTAGTCAACAATTGACTTAAACAAGTGAAAGCAGTCGTGACGCATAGTCATTCCTATCAAAATCATGGCCTCTATATATGTTTATAACGTTACACCTCTAGGCCCTGCTCAAAAATAAAGCTCAGCCGTGTCGGCAAACAAAAAGTCTGCTAGGAAATTTAAGAGGGAAGGCACGAGAAAAAAGAAAGGAAGGAGTCTTAACCCTCCAAACAACAACAAAGAGTTACAGGGGGGCCGTTATCCAAGTCCCTCTAGAGGCTAGCCCTCAATAAGTTCGACCTCATCTTTAACAAAAGCCAGGGCCCCCACTCCTGCCTGCCCCGGTACAACTGGTGCAGGCCTGTAGCGTCATTCGGAGGACGCCCCGCTCTTCAACATTCGCTTTGATGCCAGGGCATTGGAAGCAAGCATGGAGCGCGTCCTCCACATGCTCGCCATGTCCCCTAGCCCAGCATTGCTGACAGTAGCGTGTGTCACGCTGCTGATCGCTGCGCCGTTCTTCAGTATAGGCTGTACTGACTGTGCTGAGACACAACCTTAAGTTTGTGCAGACACGGGCACACGCCCTTTTGCTAATGCGGACCCTGGCTTGCCCCAGCGCCTGCCGTTGGCTGAAACCAGGCATGGTAGGCGGCCTCAGACCTGTGTTGGATGGCGGGGTCCCTGGGGTCCCCACGGCCTATCACCACCAACTGCGCCCGCTCGTAGGCTGCGTCCACTGGCGCTACCACCTCGTCGACGGGTAGAGGCCATAGTTCAGCAGCTGCCTGATGCAGTTGGGGGATGGCTTCTTCCTGCTCCAGCTCTTCCAAGGCACCTAGCAGTTCGCTGCACCAGTGGCGCCCTCCGGTGCTCTGTTTGAGCGCTAGCTGCATATCAGCTGCTATGGCTGCCGCCATGAAAGGGCTGTCCTCCTTTGCTGACGGTGCTACCGCTGCATTCTAAAAGCGAAGCATGCGTACCCACCACCCTCGATGTAGCAGTAGGATCTGTAGCTCCTTCATGACTCCCCAACTAGAGGCGGACACAGGTAGCCCTGCCGCTTGGCGCAGATGCTGGAGGAAGTTGGACTGCAGTTTGTTCCACATCACCGTGGTTGCTGCAGGTGCTGCTTAGGTAGCCGCTAGCCGATTGCGTGCAAGCAGATGATGCCTAAGACGCACCTTGGCAGTCATGCATCAGAAACGCTGCAGCGCGGCAGCCAGATGCGCCTCTCTTCCATGCATGGCCTTCTTCATGCTGCCTCTCTTGTGCTGAACGATGCCTAAGAACTTGCATTCCTAAACACGCTTCACTGCTTCAGCACTGTCCTATCTGGGCCATACACGCAGGTATGGGCTGGATGCCGACGTTGCGCTGCTAAGCGACTGCAAGACTCTAAGATTTCTGTCTTGCTGACGTTGTAATGGAGCTGTTTAGCTGCCGCATATTCATGCAGGGTTTCTAGCAGGTGCTACAGCCAGGCCAGGCCACCAGCTAGTAGGGTGAGATTATCCGTATGTAACACGCACATGAGTCGTCGCCCCGCCTTCATCACATACCCCTCTGCCGGACACTTGGCTGCCATCAGGCCCGGCAGGTCGCTGATGTAGAAGCTGGAGAGCAGGGGGCTCAGTGGACAGCCCTGCTTGATGCCTCTGGTGCAAGGCTTAGGGCCAGCGCTTTTATGGCCATCAGCGAGCATGAGACTGCACCTTCATATAGCACCTGCACGGTCCGTAACAAGCCTGAAGACATGTGAAGGTGCTCAGACAAATGCTGCCACAGCTACCCCTGTGGCTCGCAGTCATTGGCCTTGGCAAAGTCCACAAAGGCCACATGCAGTTTACTGCGGCCGCCAGCTGCCCGTTGTGCATGAACTGCCTGCTTGAGGAGGAAAGCGGCCTGAAGTGTGCTACGGCTCCGTTAAAATCCAAACTGCTTTGGAGGGATGTGACCGTGCAAGCTTGACCACTAATCAGTGATGGCAGTGAGCATGCCAGCATACAGCCGGTGCAACACACTAGTGATGACGATGGGCCGGTAATAACCGGGTCAGGGGGGTCGCCCTTCTTGTACAGTAAATAGGCTGAATTCTGACTGGTAGTCAGGCACTAGGCATTCCCCCCCGCATGTCCATCGAAGTCATCCAGTCCTGCAGTAGATCCCTGAACACATGCTGTTGCCCCCCATCCTCTACCATGGCCAGCTTGATGAAGGGAGCTGCAATACCGTCTAGGCCAGCCGCGGTATGCACACCCATGTGGCCATGTGGGAGAAAGCCCTTTCGAAGCTTGATGCAAACTGTTCAGCTGACCTGCCTAGGCCCTCCGGCTGAGCGTTCCCAGGGGGCAGATTTGGCCGTGGCGCTGCACCAGGGGGGTGCAGTGGCGGTAAACTGCTGCTCAGCTGCTGCAGGTGTGAGGTGTGCACTGTGCAGGAGATAGCCGTAATGGGGCAGGTCCGCCGCCTCTCCACAGCAACTCGGTTCCGCGGTCAGCATCTCTCTGAGTCCGAATCCAGTTGCGCAACGGCTTGCGCGGTCTTGGTTCGTGCGGGTTTACCACCATCCCAACAGCCTATGTCATGGCTGGTACCGGCTGACGACCCCCGAGTGTAAAACTCGCAAACAGTCGAGGAACGATGTATGCCGATTGCCTACTCATAATAAAATTGGGTAGATGCACATCGGACGTGAGCAAGGGCAACTGCACTCGTCTCCGTGCCGGTCATACATAATACTCTGTCCGATACCCTAGGAATCGCGGATACTCATTTGCAAAGTGTGAGATAGAAATGTAATAAACTTCATCCAGATTCATGGGGTGATCACAGGCAAGGAAAGCCCAACGAAGGCCCTTGCTCCCCTGCCCTTGCTCTTGTTGGCGGGCGGTCACACTTGCTTCCCGTACAGCAGTTTGCTATTGACGGGGCTTCGACGTCGACGAGCTCAATCAGACTCTCACAGGCCATGCAGACGATTTTAATGATGAAAATGAGCTATCCAAGAATCTCCCCTCCGAATGCATAGCATAGAGTGCGCCCACCAAGGATACCGACATATCAAAGCGATATAAGCGTCCTCAACAAAGCGCTCTACAGACGCTCTACATAACGCCCCCTTACAATGGGACTTTTCGGATCCTCAGACAAGTGAGAGCTGCAGATATAGCCATGAATCATGGATACGACCACAGGGCACACCAGTATTCATGCATGGCTCGTCACTGACCATACTGAGATGCCTCCCGTTCCATACCTGAGCTGAGTATGCCACATGTGCAATCAAATATAGGCAGCAGCAGAAGCAGCAGCAGCAACAGCAGCAGTTTCAGCCTCAGGGTCCACCTCAGGCACCACCCCATCAGCAGGCATGGGAGGCCGCCGCCATGTCGCAACAGCAGCACTGGGAGAAGCAGGCCCTGGCGCAACAGCAGGAGCAGGAGAGGTTCCACGAGCACTTCAGGAACCCGTACGACCCTGTTCTCATTCCTAACCTTCCCGACATGCGGACGATTCCGCCTGAGCTGACTGCATTCAGGGACCAGTGTGCCTCAGGTAAGTCTAGTTCAGGGTTAAGGTCTTCCTGCTAACTCCCAAGTCTCGACCCTCACGGCATGTAGACCATGCTACCTAAGCTGACCGCATTCAGGGACCAGTGTGCCTCCGGTGAGCCCCAGTGCTATTTTCAGGCTGCATGGCCACCCATAGTGGGCCGCCCTACAGCCGCCAATGTTTCAGTGTGGATCAAACCAGGACTGACTCGCGCCTGGAGCCCAGTCAGCCGGGCGGACCTCGCTATGGGCCCCCGCTCAGAGGCAGGAAGATGGTCAAGCTGTAGCTGAACTGTAGCTGACCGCCTTCAGAGACCAACGCGCCTCCGGTGTGTCTGCTGAGCATGCAATCGGTGTTAACAATTGACTGGTGCGCACCCGACCACCTTAGGGGGGCTACTGAGCAGAAACAATAGGACCGATTGAGACCCAGCCTTGACCAGCCTTCAGTCAGCATCCCCATCAACGGGGCCTGCCGCACCAGGTCCTCCCCCCCCCTGCTGCAGGTAGGAGCAGTGCGCCTCGGTAAGCATGCATCAGTGTTTATTAGTGTGGGCACCAGACCTTTGCAGGGGGGGCAGACGGTCAACACAGGGCCTGATAGGACAGCACCTTGGCTGGCCTGCGGCTGGTGTCCCCCAAGAAAGTAATACCGGTAGCGCAAATTGCACAAAACAGTTTTCTTTCTTTTTCTACTTCTTCTTATCTGATTTCTTGGTTCCGTCTGTTGCATGTTGTTGCGGTCATGAATGAGTGCCGTCGGTGATTTTCTAATTGGGCACCAGACCACCTGTAGGGGGCCGCGGGGCGGACGCCACTGGGCCAATGCGGATTTTTGGGAAACTTGGGGAAATTTTGGGGGAAATTAAGGAAATTTTGGCCGACCTTTGGCCAGTGGCCTGAGCAGCAGGCACCTTGCTGCCCCAGGCCCGCACGGCCGTAGGCTGTGATGTAGATGAATTGTAGCTGACGCGCGCTAAAAGAAATACCGACTGCTTTTGGTCCCCACAGGTGTCAGGCAGGCCGTGTCGATGATCACTGCAATGGAGCATCAGCTGGCTTGGGAGCGGTCTCGGAGGCAGCAGGTGGGGGCTAGCTGCTGGTTCAAGGATTAGACGGGTAGCGGGCATGGATGTAAAAGGCCAAATGCTTCTGGAACCAGCAGGCCCTTCCCTGCCGTAGGGACGCGAGGGCTGGGAAAAAGGACAATCGAGCGACATTGCCACCCAGTGTCATGAAGTCAGGCAGATAAGAGGCAGGGCTGCAGTGTGCTGGACAACAGGGTCAGGGCACTTAAGCAAGCAAATCCAGCGAAATGACCACCTGCTCCGACTGTCCTACGCCTTATATGAGGCGCTCCTTGCAGATCATGCACACCCTACCCTCAATTTGAATTGAGTGCCATATGGCAGCAGGTGGAGGCAGGGTTGCAAAGCTCTGGAGAGCTAGCGTCAGGCCCCTAAGCAAGCGTCAACTGCCAGTTGCCTTTGCAAATGACCTGAGGCGCTGTTCACAGCTCTGGACCCACCCACCCACATGCACACCCACCCGCGTTGACCCACTTGCACCCACCCACATTCTATCACTTCCCTATGGGCATGTTGTCACAACTCTGAACTTGCATGCCGAGGGAGGCCATCGTGCACTGCAGGCATCTCCGTCCTCTACACTCTCACTCAAATGCGGCATAGCCTGCCTGCCTGACCTGACCCTTCAGCACTCTGCACGGCCCACTCCCCAGGCGGAGGAGGACTGCAAGGTCTTGCTGGGTGCAGTGGACATCGAGCGCTCCACTGCTGGCCACCAGCTGTCGGACATGCAGGCGTCCGTCAGGGACATCTCAGCGCGCCTGTCCGGAAGCAAGCTGAGCATCCCGGCAGAGGGGCTGTCCCAGGCTAACCATGCGGCTGTCGCGATACAGAAGGTGTTCAGAGGCAACGCTGCCAGGAAAGAGTGAGTCTGGCTGCTGGTGTTGAGGCATTATGTAATTCTGCAAGGAAAAGAGTGAGAGCGGCTGAATATTCCAAGGTAACCTCCCATGGAAAGAGTACGGTTTCCCTTTGTTGGTGGGGGGGAGAGGGTGGACACTCCTTCATTTCTTTTCTCTCGTGCCATCTCTCTTGAATTTCCCAACAGGCTTTTTGTTTGCCAATGTGGCCGAGCTTTATTTTTTTGTAGGGCCCAGAGGTGTAACGTCATTAACCTGGAAAGAGTAAGCAAGGTCGCCGGAGAGTCGGTCGAGAGCTGTGCTGCAACTAGGAGCAAGAACTGTGTGTTAAGGGCTTGTGGACTGCCTGCTGTGGGCCACCTTCCTAAAGCTTGGACTGTAAAGGTCTGAATCCGGCTCTGCCGCTGTCTTGCACAAAACATATTTCTGTCCAGATGCGGTGCTCAGACCCCACTGAAGCAACTGTCCCTGCTGCTTCCTTGCTTAGCCTGATCAGTTTCTGACCGACTATATTTATTGAGGGTGCTTCAGCTGCAAAATTTAGTTACATGGCAGCCTACAGCTGTTGGGGCCAGGAGCAGCATGCCTTGTTGCTTGGGCCACGGTCCCAAGGCAGGTCCAGATTCCGTCTCCATCGACCTCATGGTGGCCATCCGCCATCGGCCTGTCCAAAAGGCGGTCCAGGCAAAGTAAATAAGCACTGATAAACACTAAATAAACACTAGCAAACACTAATAAGCACTAAATAATATCCCCTGATAATGTCTAATAAACACTAGTACATACTGGTAAATACTAAATATATACTAAATAAGCACTAATAAACACAAATAAGCACTAATAAACACAAATAAGCACTAATACACACAAATAAGCACTAATACACACAAATAAGCACTAATAAACACAAATAAGCACTAATAAACACAAATAAGCACTAATAAACACAAATAAGCACTAATAAACACAAATAAGCACTAATAAACACAAATAAGCACTAATAAACACAAATAAGCACTAATAAACACAAATAAGCACTAATAAACACAAATAAGCACTAATAAACACAAATAAGCACTAATAAACACAAATAAGCACTAATAAACACAAATAAGCACTAATAAACACTAGTGATCACCGCATGTCCCATGCATCAAATGTGATGCACTGCTGGACTTCAAAAAGTTCACAAAATTCACAACCGTGACAGGTTTGAGGGTCATCTCAAGGATATCCTGCGAGGTGTGGACCCGGCGCTGGATCCTTCCAACCTGCCGGCCGTCGCCCAGCACCATATCAGTAACGTCAACGCGGTGGGCCGCGGGAGCGGCGGGGGCGCGGGCGCTCGGGCCGCTGGCGGAGGCAATCTCGACCACTCGCGCAAAGATGTGGCCGCCATCAAGAGGCGAATGAAGATGCTGCCCGGTGAGCGGGGAATACAGTGCTGATCATCCGTGTGCCCCGCCCTTCATGCCCTGAACCCCAGGAGCAGGGAGCAGGGAGCAAGGAGCTGTGTTTCTTTTAGCGTGCTTCAGCTACAATTCAGCTTCATCACGGCATAGCCTATAGGGTCGTGTGGGTCTAGGGCAGCAAGGTGCCTGCTACTCGGGCTGCCGGGCATAGGTCGGTCAAGAATTTTGCCCAACTGGCCCAGTGGTGGCCGCCCGGCGGCCCCCTACAGGTGGTCTGGTGCCCAATTAAAAATCACTGACGGCACTCACTCATGACCGCAACAACATGCCATTAAGTAGCATGCAAAATAACCACTGCCAGGGAGTGAGACAGGTCCCACTATCATGTGGGACAATTTATTTATTGGATGCCAATCAAAAGGTGTGGCAACAGTCATGCTGAAGACTTGGGAGATTTCGTTAATGCATCATTGCATTCCACGAAGTTGCCACCGTCGGCTCGCCCCTGTGGCATCATGGCTCTGCACTCGACAGAATTTTTATCACCACTTTGCCCCGTCACCGGGACTCCCTGGAAAGCTTGAAATCTATTCGTGAAGGGCTCTTTCGGGAGCCATCCGAGTGACGTTGTCGTGATGTGTGGCTGACCCTGACCAGGTTGTGAATGCTTCTTAAGGGTATTGGGTGGTGGTGTAGTGAAGGAGTGTTGAAATCTAACATTCCCAGCCCCTCCCCGGAAGACCTTCGCCTTGAAAAGCCCTCGCCTCTGTCGCATCGATCGCAGATTCAGGCAAGGGCGAATCACCAGATGCCACAGACCTGCAGACTATACTTAGCGACCCCTACCCCGCTAGCTCCGCACGAGTGGTGGCCGCGCTGGCCCGACGCTGCCGCGAGCTACAGGATGCACTGGTGGAGGCCACGGAGCAGCTGGAGCAGGCACAGATGTCCATTGCGGGCCTGAGCCAGACCAACAGCAAGGTCCTCGAGCTCAGCAAGGTGAGATGCAGATCTGGATCATTTTTCAGGTAGTCCAAAAGGAGCTTGTTTCTTGGATCAGGAAAGTGAGATGCAGCTCTCGAAGGATCATACCTGCAGGCTCTTCCACAAAAAATGCTCCCGTACTCCCAGGAGTGGTGATTTACTTTAGGCAGTGCTGTGTGCCGATTACGGTACGATCTTTGCGGTGGCTGAATTACGTAGCTGAGTTTCAGTCAGCGTAATTTCAAGGCAAATTCAGCTACTTTTACCAGTAAGGGACCGCAATTATTGACAGGATTTCTGAATTAAGGCGAAATTGCACAGCAGTGCCTTCAGGGCTCGTAATGATACATCATATTTGAGGGGGCGGCATACTGGTATCGCGCTTGACCCCTGTCCCCTCACCTTATCAGGGCTCCAAACCCCGACCAGTGTCCATAGGTAGCTAGGTTGAAACAGTTACACATCCCACCCATCATACCATTGAGCCAGGGTCATTCCTCTGCACAGGCTGGAGAGATAGGCGGACACCTTAACTCATCCCAACTCTCATGCCTTCCTCTCCCTGTCACCCATTTTATTTTGCTTGGACTTCACTAAGTATGAGACTGACCGCCCAACCGCTCTTTGGGTGTAGCCATAAATAGCCTGAGGCCATAATTAGCCTGAGGCCATAAATAGCCTGAGGCCATAAATAGCCTGAGGCCATAATTAGCCTGAGGCCATAAATAGCCTGAGGCCATAAATAGCCTGAGGCCATAAATAGCCTGAGGCCATAAATAGCCTGAGGCCATAATTAGCCTGAGGCCATGAATAGCCTGAGGCCATAAATAGCCTGAGGCCATAAATAGCCTGAGGCCATAAATAGCCTGAGGCCATAATTAGCCTGAGGCCATGAATAGCCTGAGGCCATAAATAGCCTGAGGCCATAAATAGCCTGAGGCCATAAATAGCCTGAGGCCATAAATAGCCTGAGGCCATAAATAGCCTGAGGCCATGAATAGCCTGAGGCCATAAATAGCCTGAGGCCATAAATAGCCTGAGGCCATAAATGAGGCCATCATAATTTATGACAGGAATAGAAAAAAACCTGACTGGAAATATAAATAGAAACGGTTTTTTTGCTGCTGCGAAGCTGCTGTTGGTCTACGCAGTCGGCTCCGCAGTCGCTGTCGGGCGTTTGGGCTACTTGATCTTTGGTCACAGCGGGCTGCCCCCACCACCAGACCCACACTTTCCCTGTCACAATCGGCAGTTGAGCAACCGGGCCTAGGAGAATGTGAATCGCGTTTCCAATATTTTTCGGGGCCAGGGGTGAAGATGGGGCCGACTTCTCGCCTGTGGTGTTGCATGGGGGCTTACATGGCTCTTCATTGCTCTGAGTGGGTGGCCTTTTTAGACCTGGCCATTAACGTGGGGCCAACATTAGCTGAGGGCAAGAGGACATTCTCAGGCCTCTGATCTTGCCATAACCTCTGCACCAGTTCTGTTCAGTTTCAGTTTGTAGGCTTGAGTTTACATAAGGGCAGTTGTAGATTTGTAGGATTCAAGATTTTGACAGATCAGCTTTTGACAAGCTCACAGGTCATTGCGACTCTGAGCATTGACTGATTAGACTTGATCAGTGAAATTATAAAAGATTTGGGACAAGAATCTAGAGTGCATGCTAAGCACTGTTTCTGAGCTCTGAGGGATTCGCCCCCAGACCCCCACTGGGGGCCGCTGGCCCCGGACCCCTAGGCGGGCCCCCCCTGCACACCCCCGCACGGCTGCGCCACACCGTCCACAATTGTTCACGCCTCGAGCTTTTTAAAAGAATTGCTCAATCTGGCAGAAAAAAACTGCCACCCAACCCTAGAAAAGCTGATTGGCAAGCACATAAAAACAGCCCGGGTGCATCCTTGCAGGTACGCATCGAGCTGAACGAGGAGCGTGAGTCCCGCGCCAAGCTGCAGCACACGATTGCCAAGCTGCGCAACATTATCGTGGTGCAGGCGCAAGCAGACGGCAAAGATCCCTCCGCCAGCGAGCAGTACAACCCGTACATCGCAGCGTGGTACCGCAAGACAAACGCGGACCAGGAGTTCTCACAGTATCCTCCAAAGGTCAGTTTTTGTTTGACTCAGCTACATGTCAGCTACACCCTGGCCTCTGGCCAGAGGCCCCACTTGTGGCCAGCCAAACTGACTTGGACACCAGTCGTAAGCCAGTCCAGGTTTGGTGTCAGGCCTTTGGCAGCCGCACCAAAGGTGGACTCGTAGCTAAAGAAGAAACACTGCCCAAGGTACCACCTCTAGACACACAGCAGCTAGCAGTGGTCACTCGGCAACCAAAGACAGCTGTTGAGAACCAACTAGGGACCACCTCTAGCCAACTAGGTAGCTAGGGTCTGACAATTGCTAGCCGTGGGTAGTTGTTACTGTAGCCCTCGGGACAGCCTCCACAGTCAGCTTTGGTGGCTACGGCATCATTATCAAGCTGGGGCACCATTACTCAGGCGGGAACACCCAGGCATTTAGGAGTGTGCACCTTAACGTGGCGGCGACAAGGCCACAAAGAGCGCCAAGCTGCCAACAGCATTGCCGCTGGAGATCTCTGATCCCACATGATGTGCGCAATGACTCGTGCTTCTTTCAGCGTTCCAGCTTTTCAGCTACAATTCAGCCACAATTCAGTTCAGCTACAACTCAGCCATAATTCAGCGACATAACGGCCCACGGCTGTGGTATTGAAATATGAATGGGGCAGCCTGGTGCCTGCTGCTCGGGCCACCGGCCATAGGACGGTCAAGATTTTGTCCCCATTGGCCCAGTGGTGGCCGCCCGGCGGCCCCCTACGGGTGGTCTGGTGCCTACCAAAAGAAACACTGGCAATGACGCTACACCTCATTCCCCTTCTGAACAATTGGGCGTCCACGCGGCCGAGCCTATTTGTGCATGGTCCAGAGGTGTCACGTCATTGACCTCATTCCCCTTTGGTGTACAATGGTTTAAAGCCTGATCCCCTGAAGGTTTTCCTCCCCTGCTTTGATGGACCCAAGCAGCCAGATCAATGTTACTTCTCTCCTACCATTACTGCCCGAACATGTCATGAGTGCAGGCATTCAAGCACCTTGTCAAGCACGTTTGCCGCATTGCGTGTGCGGATCGATCCCAACCGTTTGCATGTCCCCTCCCGTTCCCAGGCGTTTGGCAGCCGTAACGGGGTATACCTGTTGGATGGCCCGGATGCCGAGGTCGAGTTCTGGGATGACATGAGGTCGGGCATCCCAGATCCAGTTCTGATTGGCAGGGAGGAGACCCAGGTGACTGAGTGGGGTGGGTGGGTGCCTGGGTGCGTGGGTGCCTGGGTGCCTGGATGGCGGTTGGATGGCACCCTTGGTATCAACACTACTATCCCAGATGCTTAAGTGTTAACCCATTGGATAGCGAGATTGATGTGCAACTGGCAGTGCCACTGGAGAATCTAATAAATGCTATGTACTTCTAAGATGTACAGGTCTAACCTGTGTCATGACATGAATATACAGGGCCGGCCGGTCGGGGAGCGCTCAGACAATGGCCATGCACTGTTGCACGCCCCACCAGCCATGTCCCTGATCTGCTGGAAGATGCCATGTGCTGCGACATGCACCACCATCCAGCTTCTGCCCCAAAATTCAAGAACCTTAACCTCACCGACCTTGCAATCACCTCTTCCTCATGGGATGCCATAATATCTCCTCTCGCCGGCTTCCCTCGGACCTGAAACTCATAGTCCCCCATCCTTCCTATGCTGCAGCAATACAAGGATCTGATCGCCTTGCAGCGCGACATGGAGGCGTCTGCGAAGCGCGATTTCGTGGATCCGCTGTACGCCACGCCTGTGCCCGACACGACGTTCTTTCAGTACCAACGAGACACACCGTGAGTGATCCAAGCGACTTGCGCAACAGCATGGGCATGAAACTACCACCAAGATATTACTCACTTGCTGTTTTGATCTTCTTCTACATGGAATAATCCTCCGTGATCTTCATGATTCAGAAATGCAATGAGTGCAAGAGGTTGAGGGTTCTATTCCCACATTTCCCCATGTAGATTTCAATATCATAGCAATTGATGAAAGAATTCCCCGTACCAACGCTGCAGCAGCCCCATATCGTCTCGAAAACCTTGCTCATCAGAGCAATAGCCTGATCATGAGGAATTGAAGGTCATTATACTGTGATAGTATGCAGCATGATCCTATGGGGTCTTGCATGAGCCTAATAATTACGACCTATCATACCCACACGACTCCCTCCCACACTATCCGTCCATCTTCCAGGATCATGCCCATGATGACTCCGCATAACATGATCCGGGAGGACCAAGCGATGCAGACGGACCGGCAGCAGGGCCCGTCCAGCCTCTCTGCCCACAATCCTGCAGACTGCACGCAGGCCACACCTGCACAACCCATGTACAGCGTGCTGCCGCTCATCCAGGTGAGCTTGATGGGCAGCCCATCACACAGTAATAATCACACATTAAGGCGGCGCGGATGTGGCTTTGGCCCAGGCTGCGCTGTTTCCTTAACTCTCCCCCACCCCACGGGGCGTAGCTTTCTTTCTTTCTTTCTGGGCTGGGCTGGTGGCGCCGATCAGATGAGCATGCACAGTATGCTGCCACTCATCTAGAAGAGGCCTTGGCTAGACTGAGAGGATAGTCGGGACTGCAACATGGTGAAATGGCAGAATTCAGAAACACACACATTGATGTGCTTTTCCCGGGTGAACTTGCCAGGTCCAGCAGCTAGGCTCATCACCTTCCACACAAGCATGCTGGCATGCCCTATCACACGAGAACTGATTCATGCATACCAGTATCGTTCAGGGTGTTTAGAACGGTGCATACCTGCTGGGCCCTGTGTGGGGGGGGGGGGGCTGTGGGAGTGCTGTGTCTGTGCTGAATGCTCGGCCGCATGGGGCTGGTCGGGGATGAGCGCGCTCAATTCCAGCTATCATGCACAGCCAGGACCATGGTGCAGCCATGCCGCCCTCACATAGGAGGGGGGCAGGAACATGAAGCCCGGCGATGTAGACAGGGGGAAGTGAGAGGATCGTTTGGCGGGTCCGATCCCGTAACTTTGGGCTACGGATGCCAGCAGTGTTGCACCACTGGGGATCATTTCCCCGGCATTGTTCTGTGCTTATGGCCAGCTGCGGTTGACTCGCCGCAAAACGCCACCCTTTAGAGGTTATTGTTTTTGTAAAGAAAAACACCAGGCACAAAGACCTTAGGAATGCTGAGCTGCAGGCGGCCCGTGATTCTCATCTCCTGTTCCCCTCTCAATTTGGCTGTTTTCAACCCTTGTTGACCTCACCCTTGTGTGCCTGGTCCTCTGGCTCTCAGGAAGGGAAGCACATGAGCACCGCCCCGGACTTCCATCCCGGGTTCATGCCGCACCCTGACGCCCAGCAGATGTACCGCTACGTTCCTCCACAGCCGCAGCAGCCGCAGCGCCCAGCCTCACCGCTCCCTCAGCAGCCATTGCCACTCACCAACAAGGCGGGTCACGGCTACACGCCAGGCTACACACCACCACCCACGCCCCCCGAGTTTGCCTACTATGAAAATACGCCAAGGGTGAGAGATGCTCTGAAACTGGCAAAGCCATCGGCGTATCCTGATGTTATTGCAGTAGATCTGCCAGAGCTGATCGCTTCAAAGTTAATGCCTGGGCCACCAAGGGAAGCCTAGAAACCGCAGCGAATAAAAACATTGGGGCACCGTACTATTTGAGAAAGCGAGTGCCGATTGTCCTGTGCTCCAATATACCTTGCGTGCAACTGTTTGCAACTTTCGCGTCTGATGCTGTAGTTTATCTCATCTCATCATACCACTCTCAGTCACTCAATTTTGCTCTCATAGTCACGCAGCCTCAGAGTCATATTGCTGCTCCTCCCCCGCCCTCCTGCCCCCGCTTCGCCTCAGGTGACACTCTCGAGCCAGGCGCAGCCGGTGCTGACCGTACACCCGCTCCTCATGGAGCAGGCAGCCATGCAGCAGCAGCAGCAGCCGATGCCCCCTCCGCTGCCGCCGCCGCCTATACAACAGCAGAGCATGCCCCAGGAGCAGCGGCTGCCGCCGCCACCGCTGCCTTTGGGCGTTCCGCTCCCACAGCAGCCCATCGCCCTGCCGCAGCAGCAAGTGTGGAGGACAACTCCGGGCTACACTCCCCCGGGCACTCCACCCGACTTCGACTATGCCAGGAACACCCCCAATGTGAGGAGGAAAGAAGAGGTTCCTCTGCACACTTGAGGGGTCAGGGGTCAGGGGTGGGGGCAGGGGTTATGGACTGATTGATTGACTAACTGACTGATTGTCTGACTGATCGACTTATTGATTGACTGATTGATTGAATTATTGATTTCTGACTGATCGATTAGTCGATTGATTGATTAATTGACTGATTGATTGATTGATCGATTAACTGACTGATTGATTGATTGTCTGACGGATTAATTGTCTGACTGATTGACTAATTATCCATTGGAGGCTGAGAGGTGCATTAGGGGAGTGCATTTCCCCTCCACACCAGTTAACCTCTTTCCACTCCAGGACTCCAGTAGGCCCTAGTCACACTCTCAGAGGGGGGAATCGGAGAAGAGGTGGGTGCAAGGTTCCAGACAGGTTGGGAGGCTTGCTGAGCCACTGTCCCATTCCGTTCACAGCTGGTTTCTTGCAAGTGCCTGATCCTGACTCGCTGGTTTCTGCCCCTGTTGCAGGTCCCCATTACCCTCGCCGGACAGCAGACACAAGTGCGCACAGCACTGCCCTTGCTGAGGGAGCGGCCGTCCCCCCAGCAAGTGGCCCAGCAGCAGCAGAGAGGTGTACCGACAGCAGGACATATGCTGCAGCAGCAGCAGCAGCAGCAGAACGCAACCCAGCCGCCACCTCAGCAGCAGCTGCAATATCCGCCCCCCCATCAGCAGCAGCAGCAGCAGCAGCTTCCTCCAGGCCTTCCACTAGACCAACAACAGCTGCGCAGCACACAGAAGCTACCGGGTTCTCTTCAGGCGAGGCAGGCCATGAGGGCTACGCCCGGCTACACGCCACCACCGACGCCCCCGGATTTCGATTACCTCAAGAACACACCTCAGGTGGCTTAACGGGTATATAGCGTGAATGATTACGGACTGTGCTGTCTGTAGACATGCCTGGGCATCATTGGAATTTGAATCTTCGACCCTATGCCCATAACTCGTATGAGTCCTTGACCCAAACCCCAAAACCTGAATCCTTTCACATGACAGCCTGGACCCTTCACCCCAGTCACTCATCCCATGTGTGCTTGGACGATCCTCGCAGGTGCCTGTCAGCATCCCTGGTCAGCAGCAGCAGCAGGTGATGCGCACCAACCTCGGATTACTGATGGAACGTCCGCAGCAGCAGTATCCACCCGTGCAGCAACAACAGCAGCAACAGTATCCATCCCAGCAGCAGCAGCAGCAGCATGTGACAGGTGCCGGCAGTCAGCAGCCTTACTCGTCGCAGCTGGCTCAGTACTCCACCCCGCAGCAGCTCCCGCAGCAGCAGTACGGGACAGGACAGCAGCAGTACGGGACAGCTCAGCAGTATGCACCGCCTCCGGCACACGCTTTGTCACCAACTCAGCAGCCTTATTATAAATAGCTGAAGCCCTGGAGCATTATTGGGGGTATTGCTTGTTAACGGGGAGGTATCAGTGCAATAAATTGTTTATGATGCGCAGCTGAAGGGGTAGCTCGGTTCATTTATTTATCCTGAAAGCAGGGCACACGGTATGGCATATGGAGGCGGGACTGGAACAACCCACTTTTGTATCAGTTGTGGATCTGACATTTTCGGTGGGTCAACCTACATGATACGTGTTGCGGCTTATCTTCTGCACTATGGATTTGAAGTTTTTTGTGGGTCAAACTAATGATACGTGTTGCGGCTTATCTTCTGCACTACGGAGTTCATGCCCACGCCAAAGGTCTGTGGGCGTGTGTTCGTTGCTTGCCCATGGGTGTCACTGTTATTTCGCTCTACGTCCCCTATTTTTTTTTGAAATGGGCTGAACTGAATAACTTGCACATGTTGCGGGGCATGTCAGTGAGTGGTCAATAGATCAGTGGGGCGCACATATCTGAATCTCTGTCATTCCCACTTCCAGCAACCGGGTATGGCAGTTCCGGTAGTGGTGCGCCCGAGGAATGAGAGCAAATCGATTATTGAAGGGAAAGTCGAATCAATGAAATCCTGATCAGCGCTACAGTATCAGATTTACCCTAGGCAGCGGGTGTGACCCTCAATGACAATGTCATTATACAAGTACATAATACACTTTTAACACAACCCCGGGGGTAAATTGGTACATTAAACCCTTTACGGAATGGAAAATTGAAACACATTTGTTTTCAATGTTGTCCCTACACCTGTTACATCCGCCTCAATTGCCTGCCCCCCCTACCTGCAGCACCGTTGTTTATTTTCCCGGCTACCTTTTAATACCCGATCTGGGCCAAACCTTGGCTGGTCCAAAGACACCGGCCCGTGCAGCATGCGATGGTTGCGGGCACAAGGGCCACGGGGCCTCCAGCCAGAGGTTAGGAGGAACCTAGAATGTAGGCGAGCCACACAAAACAAGCACTGCGCAAAACATTAAAGCAAAAAGTGGCATGTGAGGCTAGTACACAAAGGCGAAACCAATGCCATAAAACCCCACCATGAATATAAACTGGATTACATGGTAGTGTGGTTATGTTTTCTGGAGGAAATGCCGTGACCCCATTATTCACGCAATTGCATGTAAAGTGCATATACGCTAATACACTGAATGGCCAAAACAATCATTCGCCAGCTGGGAGGACCATGCTCCTAGCGGATGGGGAATTTGTTTCCTGACATTTTCTCTGACAGGGCTTGGGGACCCACTCGCCACATGGACAGTTGAAAACTCTTACAGACACACACTCACATACCTGTTCCAATGCTACGGCATCTGGGCACAATGTTGGTGGTGGTGGGGTGGTGGGAGGTTCATTACCGTGCAACGTGGTCAGCCAGCATGTGTGCAAATCATGCACTTCCAATTTATACGGGGCTTCGGTTATGGCTTCGGTTAAGGGAGAACGGGAGATTTTCATCCAGAGTGGCTTTTTTTGTCAAACAAGCGATGCGATGCGATGCCGGCAGACATGTAGATGGCACAGCTTGCTATACCTGAAAATGTGCAGGCTCCAAAAGTGAAAGAGTAGCATTTCCTTTTTTCGGCAGTAGTCCAGCCCAGGATAGATCAATGAGACCATTATACCAGGGGATTATACGCATCCTACTCTCAGCCCTGCATGGGTCTTTCCATGCTTCTTTTAGATGGATTGCTGCTATATCGACACACCTCCCTGGGTGTGTAAGTCGAGCCGAGTTAACACCCTCAGTCCTTGCGCCCCTGACTGTATTTTTTGAACCCTGGATTCAGAACCTTTGCCACCCTCCCCGCATATTGATTACTACCACAGCTCTCAGTGTGTCCCGGTGCAGGTATACTCCCACATGACAAAGCAGGAGTATGGTGTCCGGCCAAGGAAGCTGGCAGATTGCTGCGCCAGCTAATTAAGCAGGCCTGGCAGCTAGATTTGCATCAAGGGGCGGGTTCTTGCACGCAAGGAGTCCAAAAGCAAGGGCCATCTTTATGTGTGATGAAATCTGGCACGACCAAAGCAAATCCCATAGATAGCTGACAGATGCTAGCCGGCAGAAGGCAATGAGAGCCATTTGCCGACTGCAGTTAATTGGCATCTTAAAATGTTACATGCTTGATTATCACAATTCCCTTCTCTGGTCCATGTGTCTGTATCATCGTTTCTGAATCACTAATTTAACATTGAAATGGCTCACTTACAGAAGTTTCACACACTCATCTCAATAATTTATACACACAGGTCACACTTTTTAAACATTTAACTCACTTAAGTTATGTGTCACACAGTTTCATACATATTTCACACATTTTAAAACACTGAAACACACTGAAGTTTCGCTTACACATCACACAGTTTTTACACAGACTCACAAAATTTCACTAAAACTTTCTTGTTTCCTTCTCAATTAGAATCTAACGCTGTCCCTTACGAAACTCACCTGTCTTTCCTAGGAGGCGTCCAACCGAACTCTTTTGCACCCACGTCATGTTTTATGGCTGGGGCTAATCTGCTGCACTATGGGGTTCATTTCCACGCTACTGCTCGGTGGTTGAGTGTTGGTTGCTTGCCCAGGGGGGTCATTGGTTTTCGCTCGCTGTCCTAGCATATCTAGTGCCTGTACCGGTTTACGGGCACAAGTCCCATGCATCAAATGTGATGCCCCGTTGGACTGTAAAAACACAAACTTCACATGCTTGAACACATTTCCCACGTCATAATGGCATGGGGGCGTGCGGGATGTTGGCTCAGGAAACACGATTTTGTTTAATCCATCCTTTTTACTTCACTTTTTGTTTGCATTGGCAAGAATCCCTTCCAGAGCTGGGAAACGCATCTCTCGGACTGGGAAAAGCCCTGCAAATAAGTTCATGAAGCCGCTGCATAGTTTGCTACGGCTAATATAACTACTGTGTGAGGGATTTTCGAACTTTGAATACCAGTAAACAACATTAAAACCTTCAGGCAAATGAAACAGTGGAAATAGAGAATGTTTCAAAGTAACAGCAAATGGGGGGCAAGGAGTCCCACACGAGACAGAGGAGCCAATCATTTATCAAGAAGCACATCTCGAAACAGACGAACACGGATGCTAGAAAGCTGGGTCAGAATTCCTGCCCAGACGGCCCTCATATTTCTAAATCGCTTAGAGCAGGATGCCCTCCAGCGAGCTCGCTCCGAATGGATTGGTAGGTAAACTGGTAAACATAATCGGCAGTGCAATCTCTTACTACATGACAAATGAACAAATAATCTATGAGGCAGTGGCACCAGGCCCGGCAAACGCCTCATGCCACTATGGGCGATGGCCTGTCACGACATATGCCCAGACGTTTGGACGCAGTCTCACAGATCATCAGAGCCACACAGTCCTTCTCTGTCCACCCTCTGGCAGCCCTGACATGACAAAGCATGAAGGACAAGCATTCGGCAACGAGGCACCACCGGTCAAGCAAAAATCCCAGGTCCAGCTCCGTAGCATCATCACACTGCCCTCGTGGTGAAAGGAATAACTGATGACCTAGATTACTCACCACAGTGGCTGCCGCAGGCGATCCCCTGCCGGTTTCTGGCCCCCTTCCCTCAGCCGCTCCCTATCCACACATCTAGCCACCGCCAGCTGAGCCCCGTGAGGGATCTGAAGAACAACCTTCATCCCATATGACTGCCACAGTACCGATACCCCCCGTCTGCCGCTGCGGTGTCAAAGACCGTTGACGCTCGCCTGCCCATGTGGATGCTTTGGTCATCCACGCAAACATCTACTGGCTCCACCTTGATCATCTGCACACCCTCGCCATTGCTGGGGCGTCCTGGGACGTCCACGCAAACATCTACCGGCTCCACTTTGATCATCTGAACATGCTCGCCATTGCTGGGGCGTCCTGGGACCTTGACCGAAGCAGTTGTCTTGGTCAGTCCAGGGCTGGTGCATGCACCACGCATTGCCGCATGGCTAGGGGGCCCGGACTCGGATCCTGAACCCCGCCTTGCCTCAACGCCCATTGACCGGTGGGGACGCAACGACGGCTGCTGCTGCTGCTGCTGCTGTAGTTCGATTCCGTAACGTGCGCGGTATGCAACGAGAGCGCCCCAAGAGCTTCTTGCTGCCACAATGCTTGCCGCCTGTGCAGTATTATCTTGGCTCCTCTCAAACAGCACCGCCTCGCTTGCCCCAAAGAAGGCACAGTCCAGCATGTCTCGGTTCTCCAGGTCCTTCCAGTCGGCCACCTGGAGCTCCATGGCCTCACAGCTTACGCCATCGTACCTGGCCAGGCCTGTGACGCAGAGCGTCTCCAGTTCGACTGCCGGCCACACCTCGCAGGCTGCCTCACGGCTCACTTCACACAGGTCGAACTGCTCCTCTTGCCGGCTCATGAAGAAGGCGTTACGGAACGGTGACCACCAAAGCTGCGTCGCAGGCGCCCGGCATGATGGCGGCAGCATGCTGTCCCCCAGGCCGGGCGGAACCAGCTCCGCAACCATGCCCTGGACAGCCGCGAGGCGCTCAGGGAGAGGCATGGCCGCAATGTCGCGAAGGAACAGGTAGCCTGTCCGGGAGGAGGCACACTGACGAGAATGACCAGGGCCAGCGTTGGGGCCAGCACCAGCATTGACACTGGGGCCAGCATCACCAATGGCACTGGGGCCAGCACGAGTACTTGGTCCAGCACCAGCATTAGCGTTGGGGCTAGCAAAACCAGTGGCACTGGGGCCAGCACGAGTACTTGGTCCAGCACCAGCATTGGCACTAGGGCCAGCACCTGCAGGGCAGCTTTCAAAGCTGTTTCTACCATTCGCCCAGTCGACCACCTCGCTGCCACCTGCTGGGTCTGCATCTGCGCCCGGGCCAGCACCTACATTGCCACGGGCACTTCCAGCGCCCCTTCCGAAACCGCTTGGATGGCCGCTTTCAACACCTTGCGCACTGTCCACCGTCTCGCTGTCACTGTCGGTGGACCTCAGCTGGCTGCTGTGGCGGTTTGGTCTCCCCATCCTGACGTACGACCTCTCCTCATCCAGCCCATTCCAGGAGTCCAGCACCCTGCCGCGCCAGCCCTTCGCGTACTTAGTTTGCTCCATGGCAAGCACTCCCTGCGCTGAGAGGTGCAAAGCACGCTTCTCCTCCCACCTGCGGCAGGGTTCGTATTTTTAGTAATCTATTCCAGCGCAGGGAGGGGTCGTCATGGAGAAAATTAAGCACACGGACGGCTGGCAAAGGGATGGAAGCAAAGAGGCCTCTAAATATTCAGGGGCTGTTCCGGATGCGAATACACATTCGTAGCACTGACGAGATCCCGCTGAAAGGGATGGGCAAGCCCACCCACTTTGGGAGCCTGGGAGGGGCTGTCTCTCTCTCTCTCTCTCTGAGGGCATTGCAAGGGGAGCGACTCTCTTGCAAACATGCTGAAAGCCGAAGTGGGCTGAATTTATATATCCTTTCGGTCTGAGCCTCCCTCTGGCTATCACGGTGCTATAGCTGTGGGAGGGAGCTCCAAGGTTGCCGAGGGAGCGCCGAGGGAGGAAGCTCCGCCGGCACAGCTAGGAGGGTGGCTATCTTGTCGTAATGCTGCAAGGGATTTTCATCCGATTGCGTCAGGTGGGTGGCAGACGTTCAGTTGCACCTAATTCTGTGTATCCACCTAAGGCCATTTCGAACCTGACCTCCGGCCCTTAAGGCAGGCACAGGTAGGCGCAGTGTCGACCAGCCCATTTGTTTCGTTTGCTTTTACCACGCTTGTTAATTGGCTAAGGCAAGGAGATATGCAGCTGCACCATGCTGATGCCCCGAGCCCCTTTTCACCCCCTCCTGCAATGCTCAGCCTTTATCTGCACCTTCACAAGGCCATTGACTAGCCTTGGCCGTTTTCCTCTCATTGTTTCACCCCAACTGTCAGACTGCCCATAACTTTCCATCTACTATTTTCCCGACATGTTTCTTTTTGCACTGTCAGCAGGGTCCCCTCAAAAGCAAAACCCATGGGTGGATGCAGAGACATTGAAACAGCACTGCACCCATCCCATCAAGTAGCGTTCTTACCAGTTAGACCAAAGGATCTAGAGGTAGTGAACGTCCTCTCATAGGTTATTAGGATCGTTACACATCCCCTCATCTCTGGCAGGTCCTTACTCATGTAAATCAAGATTGCTATGCTCCCCAACCATCCCATGCTTGACACTCACGAGCAGATACTGAGGCCAGGTGGTGGGGGAGGTCGCGGAGCTGGCCTCGCCCTGCCGCGGGGTCCTTTGATCGCAGCCTTCTTGGCCTGCAGGTTGGCCTTCCCTGTGGGCAACGGAACCTTTGCCAAAGCCTTCCTGCCTTCATAGGGTACCATTGACGTACAAAGCGGTCCCTTTGCCACAGCCTTCCTGCCTTCATAGGGTACCATTGACGTACATGGCGGTCCCTTCCCCACAGCCTTCCTGCCCTGATAGGGTACCATTGACATACAAGGCGGTCCCTTTACCACAGCCTTCTTGCCCTGATGCGGCACATCCTCATCGCTCCCACTCGTTGAGTCCAGCTCGCTTGTCTTCATGCCATCCGACGCACTGCCATGCGCTGCCCTGTTCCGCTTTGCAGACGGAGGGGGTCCCCCCGCTACTGAGGTATTCCCCTGCAGCCCACGGCAGCCCAGGCAGGCCTCGTCGGACTCGCAGTTGTAGCAGGACAGCGGTGAATTCGAGCTGAAGGGGTTGCAGTGCGGGTACCTGCCGCTCCTGAGGCGCTGCGTCAGGTTGTGCAGCTCAGCCTTTTTGTCCCTGAGGTCGCCCTAGAAGCAAGGTGGGAGCGAGGGGACCAGGGTAGCGGGGAGGTTAGACCATGAGGATGCATCGTTTGTCGTGGTCTGTGGTCAGAGAGAGGATGGAGCGACAGGACGACAACCAAGGTGGGAGTTAGAGGATTAAAAATGCCTGGTCAGACTTTGAGGTTGGAGCGAGGGGATGCAAATAACCGTCACTGCTGGTATCCCCTGCTGGTATCAAGCGAAATTGGATAGTGAAACACTCATGCACACACGCATGCACACACACTTTCACAGGCTCTCATTAAGCTTGCATCGCTCAATCTTTAGGTTGACTCTCTGATGTGCATGGCCCTGCACCCAGTCATCAGGCCGCATCGCGCATTTTGATGGCAATGACAACACCGATTCCCCCATGCACCCTCAGACCAGCTTTGATCGGCAGGGTCCTTCACCCAGTCATCAGGCTGTACCGTGTACCCAGTCATCAGGCCGTACCCCGCACCTTGTTGGCAATGACAACACCGTTTCCCCCATGCACCCTCAGACCACCTCGGATCAGCAGGGTCCTTCACCCAGTCATCAGGTTTTTCCGTGTACCCAGTCATCAGGCCTTATCCCGCACCTTAGTGGCCATGACCACACTGATGCCAGCATGCGTCCTTGGACCACCGTTGATGGGTGTCACCGCAGGGGTGCCATGCGTGATACCGCTGGGCACCATGACCATGTTGGCATGGTGGGACTGCAGGTTGAACAGGACCTAAGGGGGAGCCGGCAGATACGCATGGTGGGGAACTTAGGGCTAAGAGATGCATCCACTAGATACTGCTGGGTCCTTGCTGCTGGGCACCATGACCATGTTGGCATGGTGGGACTGCAGGTTGAACAGGACCTAAAGGGGAGCCGGCAGATACGCATGGTGGGGAACTTAGGGCTAAGAGATGCATCCACTAGATACTGCTGGGTCCTTGCTGCTGGGCACCATGACCATATTGGCGTGGTGGGACTGCAGGTTGAACAGGACCTAAGGGGGAGCCGGCAGATACGCATGGTGGGGAACTTAGGGCTAAGAGATGCATCCACTAGATACTGCTGGGTCCTTGCTGCTGGGCACCATGACCATGTTGGCGTGGTGGGACTGCAGGTTGAACAGGACCTAAGGGGGAGCCGGCAGATACGCATGGTGGGGAACTTAGGGCTAAGAGATGCATCCACTAGATACTGCTGGGTCCTTGCTGCTGGGCACCATGACCATGTTGGCATGGTGGGACTGCAGGTTGAACAGGACCTAAAGAGGAGCCGGCAGATACGCATGGTGGGGAACTTAGGGCTAAGAGATGCATCCACTAGATACTGCTGGGTCCTTGCTGCTGGGCACCATGACCATGTTGGCGTGGTGGGACTACAGGTTGAACAGGACCTAAGGGGGAGCCGGCAGATACGCATGGTGGGGAACTTAGGGCTAAGAGATGCATCCACTAGATACTGCTGGGTCCTTGCTGCTGGGCACCATGACCATGTTGGCGTGGTGGGACTGCAGGTTGAACAGGACCTAAGGGGGAGCCGGCAGATACGCATGGTGGGGAACTTAGGGCTAAGAGATGCATCCACTAGATACTGCTGGGTCCTTGCTGCTGGGCACCATGACCATGTTGGCGTGGTGGGACTGCAGGTTGAACAGGACCTAAAGGGGAGCCGGCAGATACGCATGGTGGGGAACTTAGGGCTAAGAGATGCATCCACTAGATACTGCTGGGTCCTTGCTGCTGGGCACCATGACCATGTTGGCAAGGTGGGACTGCAGGTTGAACAGGACCTAAAGGGGAGCCGGCAGATACGCATGGTGGGGAACTTAGGGCTAAGAGATGCATCCACTAGATACTGCTGGGTCCTTGCTGCTGGGCACCATGACCATGTTGGCGTGGTGGGACTGCAGGTTGAACAGGACCTAAGGGGGAGCCGGCAGATACGCATGGTGGGGAACTTAGGGCTAAGAGATGCATCCACTAGATACTGCTGGGTCCTTGCTGCTGGGCACCATGACCATGTTGGCATGGTGGGACTGCAGGTTGAACAGGACCTAAAGAGGAGCCGGCAGATACGCATGGTGGGGAACTTAGGGCTAAGAGATGCATCCACTAGATACTGCTGGGTCCTTGCTGCTGGGCACCATGACCATGTTGGCGTGGTGGGACTACAGGTTGAACAGGACCTAAGGGGGAGCCGGCAGATACGCATGGTGGGGAACTTAGGGCTAAGAGATGCATCCACTAGATACTGCTGGGTCCTTGCTGCTGGGCACCATGACCATGTTGGCGTGGTGGGACTGCAGGTTGAACAGGACCTAAGGGGGAGCCGGCAGATACGCATGGTGGGGAACTTAGGGCTAAGAGATGCATCCACTAGATACTGCTGGGTCCTTGCTGCTGGGCACCATGACCATGTTGGCGTGGTGGGACTGCAGGTTGAACAGGACTTAAAGGGGAGCCGGCAGATACGCATGGTGGGGAACTTAGGGCTAAGAGATGCATCCACTAGATACTGCTGGGTCCTTGCTGCTGGGCACCATGACCATGTTGGCAAGGTGGGACTGCAGGTTGAACAGGACCTAAAGGGGAGCCGGCAGATACGCATGGTGGGGAACTTAGGGCTAAGAGATGCATCCACTAGATACTGCTGGGTCCTTGCTGCTGGGCACCATGACCATGTTGGCATGGTGGGACTGCAGGTTGAACAGGACCTAAGGGGGAGCCGGCAGATACGCATGGTGGGGAACTTAGGGCTAAGAGATGCATCCACTAGATACTGCTGGGTCCTTGCTGCTGGGCACCATGACCATATTGGCGTGGTGGGACTGCAGGTTGAACAGGACCTAAGGGGGAGCCGGCAGATACGCATGGTGGGGAACTTAGGGCTAAGAGATGCATCCACTAGATACTGCTGGGTCCTTGCTGCTGGGCACCATGACCATGTTGGCGTGGTGGGACTGCAGGTTGAACAGGACCTAAGGGGGAGCCGGCAGATACGCATGGTGGGGAACTTAGGGCTAAGAGATGCATCCACTAGATACTGCTGGGTCCTTGCTGCTGGGCACCATGACCATGTTGGCATGGTGGGACTGCAGGTTGAACAGGACCTAAAGGGGAGCCGGCAGAAACGCATGGTGGGGAACTTAGGGCTAAGAGATGCATCCACTAGATACTGCTGGGTCCTTGCTGCTGGGCACCATGACCATGTTGGCGTGGTGGGACTACAGGTTGAACAGGACCTAAGGGGGAGCCGGCAGATACGCATGGTGGGGAACTTAGGGCTAAGAGATGCATCCACTAGATACTGCTGGGTCCTTGCTGCTGGGCACCATGACCATGTTGGCGTGGTGGGACTGCAGGTTGAACAGGACCTAAGGGGGAGCCGGCAGATACGCATGGTGGGGAACTTAGGGCTAAGAGATGCATCCACTAGATACTGCTGGGTCCTTGCTGCTGGGCACCATGACCATATTGGCGTGGTGGGACTGCAGGTTGAACAGGACCTAAGGGGGAGCCGGCAGATACGCATGGTGGGGAACTTAGGGCTAAGAGATGCATCCACTAGATACTGCTGGGTCCTTGCTGCTGGGCACCATGACCATGTTGGCGTGGTGGGACTGCAGGTTGAACAGGACCTAAGGGGGAGCCGGCAGATACGCATGGTGGGGAACTTAGGGCTAAGAGATGCATCCACTAGATACTGCTGGGTCCTTGCTGCTGGGCACCATGACCATGTTGGCATGGTGGGACTGCAGGTTGAACATGACCTAAAGGGGAGCCGGCAGATACGCATGGTGGGGAACTTAGGGCTAAGAGATGCATCCACTAGATACTGCTGGGTCCTTGCTGCTGGGCACCATGACCATGTTGGCGTGGTGGGACTACAGGTTGAACAGGACCTAAGGGGGAGCCGGCAGATACGCATGGTGGGGAACTTAGGGCTAAGAGATGCATCCACTAGATACTGCTGGGTCCTTGCTGCTGGGCACCATGACCATGTTGGCATGGTGGGACTGCAGGTTGAACAGGACCTAAAGGGGGAGCCGGCAGATACGCATGGTGGGGAACTTAGGGCTAAGAGATGCATCCACTAGATACTGCTGGGTCCTTGCTGCTGGGCACCATGACCATGTTGGCGTGGTGGGACTACAGGTTGAACAGGACCTAAGGGGGAGCCGGCAGATACGCATGGTGGGGAACTTAGGGCTAAGAGATGCATCCACTAGATACTGCTGGGTCCTTGCTGCTGGGCACCATGACCATGTTGGCGTGGTGGGACTGCAGGTTGAACAGGACCTAAGGGGGAGCCGGCAGATACGCATGGTGGGGAACTTAGGGCTAAGAGATGCATCCACTAGATACTGCTGGGTCCTTGCTGCTGGGCACCATGACCATGTTGGCGTGGTGGGACTGCAGGTTGAACAGGACCTAAGGGGGAGCCGGCAGATACGCATGGTGGGGAACTTAGGGCTAAGAGATGCATCCACTAGATACTGCTGGGTCCTTGCTGCTGGGCACCATGACCATGTTGGCGTGGTGGGACTGCAGGTTGAACAGGACCTAAGGGGGAGCCGGCAGATACGCATGGTGGGGAACTTAGGGCTAAGAGATGCATCCACTAGATACTGCTGGGTCCTTGCTGCTGGGCACCATGACCATGTTGGCAGTGGTGGGACTGCAGGTTGAACAGGACCTAAGGGGGAGCCGGCAGATACGCATGGTGGGGAACTTAGGGCTAAGAGATGCATCCACTAGATACTGCTGGGTCCTTGCTGCTGGGCACCATGAACCATGTTGGCGTGTGGGACTGCAGGTTGAACAGGACCTAAGGGGGAGCCGGCAGATACGCATGGTGGGGAACTTAGGGCTAAGAGATGCATCCACTAGATACTGCTGGGTCCTTGCTGCTGGGCACCATGACCATGTTGGCGTGGTGGGACTGCAGGTTGAACAGGACCTAAGGGGGAGCCGGCAGATACGCATGGTGGGGAACTTAGGGCTAAGAGATGCATCCACTAGATACTGCTGGGTCCTTGCTGCTGGGCACCATGACCATGTTGGCAGTGGTGGGACTGCAGTTGAACAGGACCTAAGGGGGAGCCGGCAGATACGCATGGTGGGGAACTTAGGGCTAAGAGATGCATCCACTAGATACTGCTGGGTCCTTGCTGCTGGGCACCATGACATGTTGCATGGTGGGACTGCAAGGTTGAAACAGGACCTAAGGGGGAGCCGGCAGATACGCATGGTGGGGAACTTAGGGCTAAGAGATGCATCCACTAGATACTGCTGGGTCCTTGCTGCGGGGACCATGACCGATATTGGCGTGGTGGGGACTAGCAGGTTTGAACACCCCCGGACCTAAGGTCACCCCCCCCCGGGAGCCGGCAGCTACGCATGGTGGGGGAACTTAGGGCTAAGAGATGCAATCCCACTAGATACTGCTGGTGTCTTGCTGCTGGGCACCCATGACACATTTGGCTGTGGTGGGACTGCAGGTTGAACAGGAATCCTAAGGGGGAGCCGGCAGATACGCATGGTGGGGAACTTTAGGGCTAAGAGATGCATCCCACTAGATACTGCTGGGTCCTTTGCTGCTGGGCACCATGACCATGGTTGGCCTGGGTGGGGACTGCAGGTTGAACCCAGGGACCTAAAGGGGGTAAGGCCGGCAGGATCCGCATGGTGGGGAACTTTAGGCTAAGAGGATGCATCCACTAGATACTGCTGGGTCCTTGCTGCTGTGGCACCATGGACCATGTCGGCAGTGGTGGGACTACATGGTTTGATACAGGACCTAGGGGGCAGCCGGCAGATACGCATGGGGGGAACTTAGGGGCACTAGGAGATGCATGACACTAGGATACTTGCTGGGTCCTTTCGACTGCGGGCACTCATGGACCATGTTGGCGTGGTGGGACTACAGGTTTGAACAGGACCTACAAGGGGGAGCCGGCAGATACGCTACATGGTGGGGAACTTAGGGCTAAGAGATGCATCCACTAGATTACTGCTGGGTCCTTGCTGCTGGGCACCATGACCATGTTGGCAGTGGTGGGACTGCAGGTTGAACAGGACCTAAGGGGGAGCCGGCAGATACGCATAGGTGGGGAACTTAGGGCTAAGAGATGCATCCACTAGATACTGCTGGGTCCTTGCTGCTGGGCACCATGACCATGTTGGCAGTGGTGGGACTGCAGGTTGAACAGGACCTAAGGGGGAGCCGGCAGATACGCATGGTGGGGAACTTAGGGCTAAGAGATGCATCCACTAGATACTGCTGGTCCTTGCTGCTGGGCACCATGACCATGGTTGGCGTGGTGGGACTGCAGGTTGAACAGGACCTAAGGGGGAGCCGGCAGATACGCATGGTGGGGAACTTAGGGCTAAGAGATGCATCCACTAGATACTGCTGGGTCCTTGCTGCTGGGCACCATGACCATGTTGGCAGTGGTGGGACTGCAGGTTGAACAGGACCTAAGGGGGAGCCGGCAGATACGCATGGTGGGGAACTTAGGGCTAAGAGATGCATCCACTAGATACTGCTGGGTCCTTGCTGCTGGGCACCATGACCATGTTGGCGTGGTGGGACTGCAGGTTGAACAGGACCTAAGGGGGAGCCGGCAGATACGCATGGTGGGGAACTTAGGGCTAAGAGATGCATCCACTAGATACTGCTGGGTCCTTGCTGCTGGGCACCATGACCATGTTGGCGTGGTGGGACTGCAGGTTGAACAGGACCTAAGGGGGAGCCGGCAGATACGCATGGTGGGGAACTTAGGGCTAAGAGATGCATCCACTAGATACTGCTGGGTCCTTGCTGCTGGGCACCATGACCATGTTGGCAGTGGTGGGACTGCAGGTTGAACAGGACCTAAAGGGGAGCCGGCAGATACGCATGGTGGGGAACTTAGGGCTAAGAGATGCATCCACTAGATACTGCTGGGTCCTTGCTGCTGGGCACCATGACCATGTTGGCGTGGTGGGACTGCAGGTTGAACAGGACCTAAGGGGGAGCCGGCAGATACGCATGGTGGGGAACTTAGGGCTAAGAGATGCATCCACTAGATACTGCTGGGTCCTTGCTGCTGGGCACCATGACCATGTTGGCGTGGTGGGACTGCAGGTTGAACAGGACCTAAGGGGGAGCCGGCAGATACGCATGGTGGGGAACTTAGGGCTAAGAGATGCATCCACTAGATACTGCTGGGTCCTTGCTGCTGGGCACCATGACCATGTTGGCGTGGTGGGACTGCAGGTTGAACAGGACCTAAGGGGGAGCCGGCAGATACGCATGGTGGGGAACTTAGGGCTAAGAGATGCATCCACTAGATACTGCTGGGTCCTTGCTGCTGGGCACCATGACCATGTTGGCAGTGGTGGGACTGCAGGTTGAACAGGACCTAAGGGGGAGCCGGCAGATACGCATGGTGGGGAACTTAGGGCTAAGAGATGCATCCACTAGATACTGCTGGGTCCTTGCTGCTGGGCACCATGACCATGTTGGCATGGTGGGACTTCAGGTTGAACAGGACCTAAGGGGGAGCCGGCAGATACGCATGGTGGGGAACTTAGGGCTAAGAGATGCATCCACTAGATACTGCTGGGTCCTTGCTGCTGGGCACCATGACCATGTTGGCGTGGTGGGACTACAGGTTGAACAGGACCTAAGGGGGAGCCGGCAGATACGCAATGGTGGGGAACTTAGGGCTAAGAGATGCATCCACTAGATACTGCTGGGTCCTTGCTGCTGCGGCACCATGACCATGTTGGCATGGTGGGACTGCAGGTTGAACAGGACCTAAGGGGAGCCGGCAGATACGCATGGTGGGGAACTTAGGGCTAAGAGATGCATCCACTAGATACTGCTGGGTCCTTGCTGCTGGGCACCATGACCATGTTGGCGTGGTGGGACTGCAGGTTGAACAGGACCTAAGGGGGAGCCGGCAGATACGCATGGTGGGGAACTTAGGGCTAAGAGATGCATCCACTAGATACTGCTGGGTCCTTGCTGCTGGGCACCATGACCATGTTGGCGTGGTGGGACTGCAGGTTGAACAGGACCTAAGGGGAGCCGGCAGATACGCATGGTGGGGAACTTAGGGCTAAGAGATGCATCCACTAGATACTGCTGGGTCCTTGCTGCTGGGCACCATGACCATGTTGGCGTGGTGGGACTGCAGGTTGAACAGGACCTAAAGGGGGAGCCGGCAGATACGCATGGTGGGGAACTTAGGGCTAAGAGATGCATCCACTAGATACTGCTGGGTCCTTGCTGCTGGGCACCATGACCATGTTGGCGTGGTGGGACTGCAGGTTGAACAGGACCTAAGGGGGAGCCGGCAGATACGCATGGTGGGGAACTTAGGGCTAAGAGATGCATCCACTAGATACTGCTGGGTCCTTGCTGCTGGGCACCATGACCATGTTGGCGTGGTGGGACTGCAGGTTGAACAGGACCTAAGGGGGAGCCGGCAGATACGCATGGTGGGGAACTTAGGGCTAAGAGATGCATCCACTAGATACTGCTGGGTCCTTGCTGCTGGGCACCATGACCATGTTGGCAGTGGTGGGACTGCAGGTTGAACAGGACCTAAGGGGGAGCCGGCAGATACGCATGGTGGGGAACTTAGGGCTAAGAGATGCATCCACTAGATACTGCTGGGTCCTTGCTGCTGGGCACCATGACCATGTGGCGTGGTGGGACTGCAGGTTGAACAGGACCTAAGGGGGAGCCGGCAGATACGCATGGTGGGGAACTTAGGGCTAAGAGATGCATCCACTAGATACTGCTGGGTCCTTGCTGCTGGGCACCATGACCATGTTGGCGTGGTGGGACTAGCAGGTTGAACAGGACCTAAAGGGGAGCCGGCAGATACGCATGGTGGGGAACTTAGGGCTAAGAGATGCATCCACTAGATACTGCTGGGTCCTTGCTGCTGGGCACCATGACCATGTTGGCAGTGGTGGGACTGCAGGTTGAACAGGACCTAAGGGGGAGCCGGCAGATACGCATGGTGGGGAACTTAGGGCTAAGAGATGCATCCACTAGATACTGCTGGGTCCTTGCTGCTGGGCACCATGACCATGTTGGCGTGGTGGGACTGCAGGTTGAACAGGACCTAAGGGGGAGCCGGCAGATACGCATGGTGGGGAACTTAGGGCTAAGAGATGCATCCACTAGATACTGCTGGGTCCTTGCTGCTGGGCACCATGACCATGTTGGCATGGTGGGACTGCAGGTTGAACAGGACCTAAAGGGGAGCCGGCAGATACGCATGGTGGGGAACTTAGGGCTAAGAGATGCATCCACTAGATACTGCTGGGTCCTTGCTGCTGGGCACCATGACCATGTTGGCGTGGTGGGACTGCAGGTTGAACAGGACCTAAGGGGGAGCCGGCAGATACGCATGGTGGGGAACTTAGGGCTAAGAGATGCATCCACTAGATACTGCTGGGTCCTTGCTGCTGGGCACCATGACCATGTTGGCGTGGTGGGACTGCAGGTTGAACAGGACCTAAGGGGGAGCCGGCAGATACGCATGGTGGGGAACTTAGGGCTAAGAGATGCATCCACTAGATACTGCTGGGTCCTTGCTGCTGGGCACCATGACCATGTTGGCGTGGTGGGACTGCAGGTTGAACAGGACCTAAGGGGGAGCCGGCAGATACGCATGGTGGGGAACTTAGGGCTAAGAGATGCATCCACTAGATACTGCTGGGTCCTTGCTGCTGGGCACCATGACCATGTTGGCATGGTGGACCTGCAGGTTGAAACAGGACCTAAGGGGGGGAGCCGTCAGAGAACGCATGGTGGGGAACTTAGGGCTAAGAGATGCATCACACTAGATACTGCGGGGTCCTTGCTTGCTGGGCACCAGGACCAATAGTTGGGCCGTGGGTGGGACTAGCAGGTTGAACAGGACCGCTAAGGGGGAGCCGGCAGATACGCATGGTGGGGAACTTAGGGCTAAGAGATGCAATCCACTAGATACTGCTGGGTCCTTGCTGCCTGGGCAAACCATGACCATGTTGGCGTGGTGGGACTGGCAGGTTGAACAGGACCTAAATGGGGAGCCGGCAGATACGCATGGTGGGGAACTTAGGCTAAAGAGGCAGTCCACTAGATACTGCTGGGTCCTATGCTGCGGGTCACCTATGAACCATGTTGGCAATGGTGGACTACAGGTTGAACAGGACCTAAGGGGGAGCCGGCAGATACGCATGGTGGGGAACTTAGGGCTAAGAGATGCATCCACTAGATACTGCTGGGTCCTTGCTGCTGGGCACCATGACCATGTTGGCATGGTGGGACTGCAGGTTGAACAGGACCTAAGGGGGAGCCGGCAGATACGCATGGTGGGGAACTTAGGGCTAAGAGATGCATCCACTAGATACTGCTGGGTCCTTGCTGCTGGGCACCATGACCATGTTGGCGTGGTGGGACTACAGGTTGAACAGGACCTAAGGGGGAGCCGGCAGATACGCATGGTGGGGAACTTAGGGCTAAGAGATGCATCCACTAGATACTGCTGGGTCCTTGCTGCTGGGCACCATGACCATGTTGGCGTGGTGGGACTGCAGGTTGAACAGGACCTAAGGGGGAGCCGGCAGATACGCATGGTGGGGAACTTAGGGCTAAGAGATGCATCCACTAGATACTGCTGGGTCCTTGCTGCTGGGCACCATGACCATGTTGCAGTGGTGGGACTGCAGGTTGAACAGGACCTAAAGGGGGAGCCGGCAGATACGCATGGTGGGGAACTTAGGGCTAAGAGATTGCATCCACTAGATACTGCTGGGTCCTTGCTGCTGGGCACCATGACCATAGTTGGCGTGGTGGGACTGACAGGTTGAACAGGACCTAAGGGGGAGCCGGCAGATACGCATGGTGGGGAACTTAGGGCTAAGAGATGCATCCACTAGATACTGCTGGGTCCTTGCTGCTGGGCACCATGACCATGTTGGCGTGGTGGGACTGCAGGTTGAACAGGACCTAAGGGGGAGCCGGCAGATACGCATGGTGGGGAACTTAGGGCTAAGAGATGCATCCACTAGATACTGCTGGGTCCTTGCTGCTGGGCACCATGACCATGTTGGCATGGTGGGACTGCAGGTTGAACAGGACCTAAAGGGGAGCCGGCAGATACGCATGGTGGGGAACTTAGGGCTAAGAGATGCATCCACTAGATACTGCTGGGTCCTTGCTGCTGGGCACCATGACCATGTTGGCGTGGTGGGACTGCAGGTTGAACAGGACCTAAGGGGGAGCCGGCAGATACGCATGGTGGGAACTTAGGGCTAAGAGATGCATCCACTAGATACTGCTGGGTCCTTGCTGCTGGGCACCATGACCATGTTGGCGTGGTGGGACTGCAGGTTGAACAGGACCTAAAGGGGAGCCGGCAGATACGCATGGTGGGAACTTAGGGCTAAGAGATGCATCCACTAGATACTGCTGGGTCCTTGCTGCTGGGCACCATGACCATGTTGGCGTGGTGGGACTGCAGGTTGAACAGGACCTAAGGGGGAGCCGGCAGATACGCATGGTGGGGAACTTAGGGCTAAGAGATGCATCCACTAGATACTGCTGGGTCCTTGCTGCTGGGGCACCATGACCATGTTGGCAGTGGTGGGACTGCAGGTTGAACAGGACCTAAGGGGAGCCGGCAGATACGCATGGTGGGGAACTTAGGGCTAAGAGATGCATCCACTAGATACTGCTGGGTCCTTGCTGCTGGGCACCATGACCATGTTGGCGTGGTGGGACTGCAGGTTGAACAGGACCTAAAGGGGGAGCCGGCAGATACGCATGGTGGGGAACTTAGGGCTAAGAGATGCATCCACTAGATACTGCTGGGTCCTTGCTGCTGGGCACCATGACCATGTTGCAGTGGTGGGACTAGCAGGTTGAACAGGACCTAAGGGGGAGCCGGCAGATACGCATGGTGGGGAACTTAGGGCTAAGAGATGCATCCACTAGATACTGCTGGGTCCTTGCTGCTGGGCACCATGACCATGTTGGCGTGGTGGGACTGCAGGTTGAACAGGACCTAAGGGGGAGCCGGCAGATACGCATGGTGGGGAACTTAGGGCTAAGAGATGCATCCACTAGATACTGCTGGGTCCTTGCTGCTGGGCACCATGACCATGTTGGCGTGGTGGGACTGCAGGTTGAACAGGACCTAAGGGGGAGCCGGCAGATACGCATGGTGGGGAACTTAGGGCTAAGAGATGCATCCACTAGATACTGCTGGGTCCTTGCTGCTGGGCACCATGACCATGTTGGCATGGTGGGACTGCAGGTTGAACAGGACCTAAAGGGGGAGCCGGCAGATACGCATGGTGGGGAACTTAGGGCTAAGAGATGCATCCACTAGATACTGCTGGGTCCTTGCTGCTGGGCACCATGACCATGTTGGCAGTGGTGGGACTGCAGGTTGAACAGGACCTAAGGGGGAGCCGGCAGATACGCATGGTGGGGAACTTAGGGCTAAGAGATGCATCCACTAGATACTGCTGGGTCCTTGCTGCTGGGCACCATGACCATGTTGGCGTGGTGGGACTGCAGGTTGAACAGGACCTAAGGGGGAGCCGGCAGATACGCATGGTGGGGAACTTAGGGCTAAGAGATGCATCCACTAGATACTGCTGGGTCCTTGCTGCTGGGCACCATGACCATGTTGGCATGGTGGGACTGCAGGTTGAACAGGACCTAAAGGGGGAGCCGGCAGATACGCATGGTGGGGAACTTAGGGCTAAGAGATGCATCCACTAGATACTGCTGGGTCCTTGCTGCTGGGCACCATGACCATGTTGGCGTGGTGGGACTACAGGTTGAACAGGACCTAAGGGGGAGCCGGCAGATACGCATGGTGGGGAACTTAGGGCTAAGAGATGCATCCACTAGATACTGCTGGGTCCTTGCTGCTGGGCACCATGACCATGTTGGCATGGTGGGACTGCAGGTTGAACAGGACCTAAGGGGGAGCCGGCAGATACGCATGGTGGGGAACTTAGGGCTAAGAGATGCATCCACTAGATACTGCTGGGTCCTTGCTGCTGGGCACCATGACCATGTTGGCGTGGTGGGACTGCAGGTTGAACAGGACCTAAGGGGGAGCCGGCAGATACGCATGGTGGGGAACTTAGGGCTAAGAGATGCATCCACTAGATACTGCTGGGTCCTTGCTGCTGGGCACCATGACCATGTTGGCATGGTGGGACTGCAGGTTGAACAGGACCTAAGGGGAGCCGGCAGATACGCATGGTGGGGAACTTAGGGCTAAGAGATGCATCCACTAGATACTGCTGGGTCCTTGCTGCTGGGCACCATGACCATGTTGGCGTGGTGGGACTACAGGTTTGAACAGGACCTAAGGGGGAGCCGGCAGATACGGCATGGTGGGGAACTTAGGGCTAAGAGATGCATCCACTAGATACTGCTGGGTCCTTGCTGCTGGGCACCATGACCATGTTGGCGTGGTGGACTGCAGGTTGAACAGGACCTAAGGGGAGCCGGCAGATACGCATGGTGGGGAACTTAGGGCTAAGAGATGCATCCACTAGATACTGCTGGGTCCTTGCTGCTGGGCACCATGACCATGTTGGCGTGGTGGGACTAGCAGGTTGAACAGGACCTAAGGGGGAGCCGGCAGATACGCATGGTGGGGAACTTAGGGCTAAGAGATGCATCCACTAGATACTGCTGGGTCCTTGCTGCTGGGCACCATGACCATGTTGGCGTGGTGGGACTACAGGTTGAACAGGACCTAAGGGGGAGCCGGCAGATACGCATGGTGGGGAACTTAGGGCTAAGAGATGCATCCACTAGATACTGCTGGGTCCTTGCTGCTGGGCACCATGACCATGTTGGCGTGGTGGGACTGCAGGTTGAACAGGACCTAAGGGGGAGCCGGCAGATACGCATGGTGGGGAACTTAGGGCTAAGAGATGCATCCACTAGATACTGCTGGGTCCTTGCTGCTGGGCACCATGACCATGTTGGCATGGTGGGACTGCAGGTTGAACAGGACCTAAAGGGGAGCCGGCAGATACGCATGGTGGGGAACTTAGGGCTAAGAGATGCATCCACTAGATACTGCTGGGTCCTTGCTGCTGGGCAACATGACCATGTTGCGTGGTGGACTGCAGGTTGAACAGGACCTAAGGGGGAGCCGGCAGATACGCATGGTGGGGAACTTAGGCTAAGAGATGCATCCACTAGATACTGCTGGGGTCCTTGCTTGCTGGGCACCATGACCATGTTGGCGTGGTGGGACTATCAGGTTGAACAGGACCTAAGGGGGAGCCGGGCAGATACGCATGGTGGGGAACTTAGGGCTAAGAGATGCATCCACTAGATACTGCTGGGTCCCTTGCTGCTGGGCACCATGACCATGTTGGCAGTGGTGGGACTGCAGGTTGAACATGACCTAAAGGGGGAGCCGGCAGATACGCATGGTGGGGAACTTAGGGCTAAGAGATGCATCCACTAGATACTGCTGGGTCCTTGCTGCTGGGCACCATGACCATGTTGGCGTGGTGGGACTACAGGTTGAACAGGACCTAAGGGGGAGCCGGCAGATACGCATGGTGGGGAACGTAGGGCTAAGAGATGCATCCACTAGATACTGCTGGGTCCTTGCTGCTGGGCACCATGACCATGTTGGCAGTGGTGGGACTCAGGTTGAACAAGGACCTAAGGGGGAGCCGGCAGATACGCATGGTGGGAACTTAGGGCTAAGAGATGCATCCACTAGATACTGCTGGGTCCTTGCTGCTGGGCACCATGACCATGTTGGCGTGGTGGGACTACAGGTTGAAACAGGACCTAAGGGGGAGCCGGCAGATACGCATGGTGGGGAACTTAGGGCTAAGAGATGCATCCACTAGATACTGCTGGGTCCTTGCTGCCTGTGCACCATGACCATGTTGGCGTGGTGGGACTGCAGGTTGAACAGGACCTAAGGGGGAGCCGCAGATACGCATGGTGGGGAACTTAGGGCTAAGAGATGCATCCACTAGATACTGCTGGGTCCTTGCTGCTGGGCACCATGACCATGTTGGCGTGGTGGGACTACAGGTTGAACAGGACCTAAGGGGAGCCGGCAGATACGCATGGTGGGGAACTTAGGGCTAAGAGATGCATCCACTAGATACTGCTGGGTCCTTGCTGCTGGGCACCATGACCATGTTGGCATGGTGGGACTTGCAGGTTGAACATGACCTAAAGGGGAGCCGGCAGAATACGCATGGTGGGGAACTTAGGGCTAAGAGATGCATCCACTAGATACTGCTGGGTCCTTGCTGCTGGGCACCATGACCATGTTGGCGTGGTGGGACTACAGGTTGAACAGGACCTAAGGGGGAGCCGGCAGATACGCATGGTGGGGAACTAGGGCTAAGAGATGCATCCACTAGATACTGCTGGGGTCCCTTGCTGCTGGGCACCATGACCATGTTGGCGTGGTGGGACTGCAGGTTGAACAGGACCTAAGGGGGAGCCGGCAGATACGCATGGTGGGGAACTTAGGGCTAAGAGATGCATCCACTAGATACTGCTGGGTCCTGCTGCTGGGCACCATGACCATGTTGGCGATGGTGGGACTGCAGGTTGAACAGGACCTAAGGGGGAGCCGGCAGATACGCATGGTGGGGAACTTAGGGCTAAGAGATGCATCCACTAGATACTGCTGGGTCCTTGCTGCTGGGCACCATGACCATGTTGGCAGTGGTGGGCACTGCAGGTTGAACAGGACCTAAAGGGGAGCCGGCAGATACGCATGGTGGGGAACTTAGGGCTAAGAGATGCATCCACTAGATACTGCTGGGTCCTTGCTGCTGGGCACCATGACCATGTTGGCAGTGGTGGGACTACAGGTTGAACAGGACCTAAGGGGGAGCCGCAGATACGCATGGTGGGGAACTTAGGGCTAAGAGATGCATCCACTAGATACTGCTGGGTCCTTGCTGCTGGGCACCATGACCATGTTGGCGTGGTGGGACTGCAGGTTGAACAGGACCTAAAGGGGGAGCCGGCAGATACGCATGGTGGGGAACTTAGGGCTAAGAGATGCATCCACTAGATACTGCTGGGTCCTTGCTGCTGGGCACCATGACCATGTTGGCGTGGTGGGACTGCAGGTTGAACAGGACCTAAGGGGGAGCCGGCAGATACGCATGGTGGGGAACTTAGGGCTAAGAGATGCATCCACTAGATACTGCTGGGTCCTTGCTGCTGGGCACCATGACCATGTTGGCGTGGTGGGACTAGCAGGTTGAAACAGGACCTAAGGGGGAGCCGGCAGATACGCATGGTGGGGAACTTAGGGCTAAGAGATGCATCCACTAGATACTGCTGGGTTCCTTGCTGCTGGGCACCATGACCATGTTGGCGTGGTGGGACTGCAGGTTGAACAGGACCTAAGGGGGAGCCGGCAGATACGCATGGTGGGGAACTTAGGGCTAAGAGATGCATCCACTAGATACTGCTGGGTCCTTGCTGCTGGGCACCATGACCATGATTGGCGTGGTGGGACTGCAGGTTGAACAGGACCTAAGGGGGAGCCGGCAGATACGCATGGTGGGGAACTTAGGGCTAAGAGATGCATCCACTAGATACTGCTGGGTCCTTGCTGCTGGGCACCATGACCATGTTGGCGTGGTGGGACTGCAGGTTGAACAGGACCTAAGGGGGAGCCGGCAGATACGCATGGTGGGGAACTTAGGGCTAAGAGATGCATCCACTAGATACTGCTGGGTCCTTGCTGCTGGGCACCATGACCATGTTGGCATGGTGGGACTGCAGGTTGAACAGGACCTAAAGGGGAGCCGGCAGATACGCATGGTGGGGAACTTAGGGCTAAGAGATGCATCCACTAGATACTGCTGGGTCCTTGCTGCTGGGCACCATGACCATGTTGGCGTGGTGGGACTACAGGTTGAACAGGACCTAAGGGGGAGCCGGCAGATACGCATGGTGGGGAACTTAGGGCTAAGAGATGCATCCACTAGATACTGCTGGGTCCTTGCTGCTGGGCACCATGACCATGTTGGCGTGGTGGGACTGCAGGTTGAACAGGACCTAAGGGGGAGCCGGCAGATACGCATGGTGGGGAACTTAGGGCTAAGAGATGCATCCACTAGATACTGCTGGGTCCTTGCTGCTGGGCACCATGACCATGTTTGGCATGGTGGGACTGCAGGTTGAACATGACCTAAAGGGGGAGCCGGCAGATACGCATGGTGGGGAACTTAGGGCTAAGAGATGCATCCACTAGATACTGCGGGGTCCTTGCTGCTGGGACACCATGGACCATGTTGGCAGTGGGGGGACTGCAGGTTGAACAGGACCTAGAGGGACCGGCAGATACCATGGTGGGAACTTATGGCTAAGAGAATGCATCCACTAGATACTGCTGGGTCCTTGCTGCTGGCACCATGCCAGTTGGCGTGTGGACTGCAGGTTGAACAGACCTAACGGGGACCGGCAATACGCATTGTGGGGAACTAGGGCTAAGAGATGCTCCACTAGATATTGCTTGGGTCTTGCTGGCTGGGCACCCATGACCATGTTTGGGTGGTGGGACTACAGGTTGAATCAGGACCTAAAGGGGGGGCCCGCAGATACTGCATGGTGGGAACTTAGGGCTAGATATGCTCCACTAGATACTGCTGATCCTGGCTGCTGGGCACCATGACCATGTTGGCGTGGTGGGACTGCAGTTGACCAGAACTAAGGGGAGCCGGCAGGGATACGCATGGTGGGGAACTAGGCTAAGAGATGCATCCAAGAATACTGCTGGTCCTTGCTGCTGGGCACCATGACCTGTTGGCGTGGTGGGAATGTCAGGTTGAACAGGACCTAAGGGGGAGCCGGCAGATACGCATGGTGGGGAACTTAGGGCTAAGAGATGCATCCACTAGATACTGCTGGGTCCTTGCTGCTGGGCACCATGACCATGTTTGCGTGGTGGGACTGCAGGTTGAACATGACCTAAAGGGGAGCCGGCAGATACGCATGGTGGGGAACTTAGGGCTAAGAGATGCATCCACTAGATACTGCTGGGTCCTTGCTGCTGGGCACCATGACCATGTTGGCGTGGTGGGACTGCAGGTTGAACAGGACCTAAGGGGGAGCCGGCAGATACGCATGGTGGGGAACTTAGGGCTAAGAGATGCATCCACTAGATACTGCTGGGTCCTTGCTGCTGGGCACCATGACCATGTTGGCGTGGTGGGACTGCAGGTTGAACAGGACCTAAAGGGGGAGCCGGCAGATACGCATGGTGGGGAACTTAGGGCTAAGAGATGCATCCACTAGATACTGCTGGGTCCTTGCTGCTGGGCACCATGACCATGTTGGCGTGGTGGGACTGCAGGTTGAACAGGACCTAAGGGGGAGCCGGCAGATACGCATGGTGGGGAAACTTAGGGCTAAGAGATGCATCACTAGATACTGCTGGGTCCTTGCTGCTGGGCACCATGACCATGTTGGCGTGGTGGGACTGCAGGTTGAACAGGACCTAAGGGGGAGCCGGCAGATAGCATGGTGGGGAACTTAGGGCTAAGAGATGCATCCACTAGATACTGCTGGGTCCTTGCTGCTGGGCACCATGACCATGTTTGGCTTGGTGGGACTGCAGGTTGAACAGGACCTAAAGGGGAGCCGGCAGATACGCATGGTGGGGAACTTAGGGCTAAGAGATGCATCCACTAGATACTGCTGGGTCCTTGCTGCTGGGCACCATGACCATGTTGGCATGTGGTGGGACTACAGGTTGAACAGGACCTAAAGGGGAGCCGGCAGAATACGCATGGTGGGGAACTTAGGGCTAAGAGATGCATCCACTAGATACTGCTGGGTCCTTGCTGCTGGGCACCATGACCATGTTGGCATGGTGGGACTGCAGGTTGAACAGGACCTAAGGGGAGCCGGCAGATACGCATGGTGGGGAACTTAGGGCTAAGAGATGCATCCACTAGATACTGCTGGGTCCTTGCTGCTGGGCACATGACCATGTTGGCGTGGTGGGACTTGCAGGTTGAACAGGACCTAAGGGGAGCCGGCAGATACGCATGGTGGGGAACTTAGGGCTAAGAGATGCATCCACTAGATACTGCTGGGGTCCTTGCTGCTGGGCACCATGACCATGTTGGCGTGGTGGGACTGCAGGTTGAACAGGACCTAAGGGGGAGCCGGCAGATACGCATGGTGGGGAACTTAGGGCTAAGAGATGCATCCACTAGATACTGCTGGGTCCTTGCTGCTGGGCACCATGACCATGTTGGCGTGGTGGGACTGCAGGTGAACAGGACCTAAGGGGGAGCCGGCAGATACGCATGGTGGGGAACTTAGGGCTAAGAGATGCATCCACTAGATACTGCTGGGTCCTTGCTGCTGGGCACCATGACCATGTTGGCCGTGGTGGGACTGCAGGTTGAACAGGACCTAAAGGGGAGCCGGCAGAATACGCATGGTGGGGAACTTAGGGCTAAGAGATGCAATCCAGCTAGATACTGCTGGGGTCCTTGCTGCTGGGCACCATGACCATGTTGGCGTGGTGGGACTGCAGGTTGAACAGGACCTAAGGGGAGCCGGCAGATACGCATGGTGGGGAACTTAGGGCTAAAGAGATGCATCCACTAGATACTGCTGGGTCCTTGCTGCTGGGCACCATGACCATGTTGGCATGGTGGGACTGCAGGTTGAACAGGACCTAAGGGGGAGCCGGCAGATACGCATGGTGGGGAACTTAGGGCTAAGAGATGCATCCACTAGATACTGCTGGGTCCTTGCTGCTGGGCACCATGACCATGTTGGCGTGGTGGGACTGCAGGTTGAACAGGACCTAAGGGGGAGCCGGCAGATACGCATGGTGGGGAACTTAGGGCTAAGAGATGCATCCACTAGATACTGCTGGGTCCTTGCTGCTGGGCACCATGACCATGTTGGCAGTGGTGGGACTGCAGGTTGAACATGACCTAAAGGGGAGCCGGCAGATACGCATGGTGGGGAACTTAGGGCTAAGAGATGCATCCACTAGATACTGCTGGGTCCTTGCTGCTGGGCACCATGACCATGTTGGCGTGGTGGGACTACAGGTTGAACAGGACCTAAGGGGAGCCGGCAGATACGCATGGTGGGGAACTTAGGGCTAAGAGATGCATCCACTAGATACTGCTGGGTCCTTGCTGCTGGGCACCATGACCATGTTGGCGTGGTGGGACTGCAGGTTGAACAGGACCTAAAGGGGGAGCCGGCAGATACGCATGGTGGGGAACTTAGGGCTAAGAGATGCATCCACTAGATACTGCTGGGTCCTTGCTGCTGGGCACCATGACCATGTTGGGCGTGGTGGGACTGCAGGTTGAACAGGGACCTCAGGGGGAGCCGGCAGATACGCATTGGTGGGGAACTTAGGGCTAAGAGATGCATCCACTAGATACTGCTGGGTCCTTGCTGCTGGGCACCATGACCATGTTGGCGTGGTGGGACTGCAGGTTGAACAGACCTAAGGGGGAGCCGGAGCAGATACGCATGGTGGGGAACTTAGGGCTAAGAGATGCATCCACTAGATTACTGCTGGGTCCTTGCTGCTGGGCACCCATGACCATGTTGGCGTGGTGGGACTGCAGGTTGAACAGGACCTAAGGGGGAAGCCGGCAGTACGCATGGTGGGGAACTTAGGGCTAAGAGATGCATCCACTAGATACTGCTGGGTCCTTGCTGCTGGGCACCATGACCATGTTGGCATGGTGGGACTTCAGGTTGAACATGACCTAAAGGGGAGCCGGCAGATACGCATGGTGGGGAACTTAGGGCTAAGAGATGCATCCACTAGATACTGCTGGGTCCTTGCTGCTGGGCACCATGACCATGTTGGCGTGGTGGGACTACAGGTTGAACAGGACTAAGGGGGAGCCGCAGATTACGCATGGTGGGGAACTTAGGGCTAAGAGATGCATCCACTAGATACTGCTGGGTCCTTGCTGCTGGGCACCATGACAATGTTGGCGTGGTGGGACTGCAGGTTTGAACAGGACCTAAGGGGGAGCCGGCAGATACGCATGGTGGGGAACTTAGGGCTAGAGATGCATCCACTAGATACTGCTGGGTCCTTGCTGCTGGGCACCATGACCATAGTTGGCGTGGTGGGCACTGCGGTTTGAACAGGACCTAAGGGGGGGGAGCCGGCAGATACGCATGGTGGGGAACTTAGGGCTAAGAGATGCATCCACTAGATACTGCTGGGTCCTTGCTGCTGGGCACCATGACCATGGTTGGCGTGGTGGGACTGCAGGTTGAACAGGACCTAAGGGGAGCCGGCAGATACGCATGGTGGGGAACTTAGGGCTAAGAGATGCATCACTAGATACTGCGGGGTCCTTGCTGCTGGGCACCATGACCATGTTGCGTGGTGGGACTGCAGGTTGAACAGGACCTAAGGGGAGCCGGCAGATACGCATGGTGGGGAACTTAGGGCTAAGAGATGCATCCACTAGATACTGCTGGGTCCTTGCTGCTGGGCACCATGACCATGTTGGCGTGGTGGGACTGCAGGTTGAACAGGACCTAAGGGGGAGCCGGCAGATACGCATGGTGGGGAACTTAGGGCTAAGAGATGCATCCACTAGATACTGCTGGGTCCTTGCTGCTGGGCACCATGACCATGTTGGCGTGGTGGGACTGCAGGTTGAACAGGACCTAAGGGGGAGCCGGCAGATACGCATGGTGGGGAACTTAGGGCTAAGAGATGCATCCACTAGATACTGCTGGGTCCTTGCTGCTGGGCACCATGACCATGTTGGCGTGGTGGGACTGCAGGTTGAACAGGACCTAAGGGGGAGCCGGCAGATACGCATGGTGGGAACTTAGGGCTAAGAGATGCATCCACTAGATACTGCTGGGTCCTTGCTGCTGGGCACCATGACCATGTTGGCATGGTGGGACTGCAGGTTTGAACATGACCTAAGGGGGAGCCGGCAGATACGCATGGTGGGGAACTTAGGGCTAAGAGATGCATCCACTAGATACTGCTGGGTCCTTGCTGCTGGGCACCATGACCATGTTGGCGTGGTGGGACTACAGGTTGAACAGGACCTAAGGGGGGAGCCGGCAGATACGCATGGTGGGGAACTTAGGGCTAAGAGATGCATCCACTAGATACTGCTGGGTCCTTGCTTGCTGGGCACCATGACCATGTTGGCGTGGTGGGACTGCAGGTTGAACAGGAACCTAAGGGGGGAGCCGGCAGATACGCATGGTGGGGAACTTAGGGCTAAGAGATGCATCCACTAGATACTGCTGGGTCCTTGCTGCTGGGCACCATGACCATGTTGGCGTGGTGGGACTGCAGGTTGAACAGGACCTAAGGGGGAGCCGGCAGATACGCATGGTGGGGTAACTTAGGGCTAAGAGATGCATCCACTAGATACTGCTGGGTCCTTGCTGCTGGGCACCATGACCATGTTGGCAGTGGTGGGACTTCAGGTTGAACAGGACCTAAGGGGAGCCGGCAGATACGCATGGTGGGGAACTAGGGCTAAGAGATGCATCCACTAGATACTGCTGGGTCCTTGCTGCTGGGCACCATGACCAGTGTTGGCGTGGTGGGACTGCAGGTGAACAGACCTAAGGGGGAGCCGGCAGATACGCATGGTGGGAACTTAGGGCTAAGAGATGCATCCACTAGATACTGCTGGGATCCTTGCTGCTGGGCACCATGACCATGTTGGCAGTGGTGGGACTGCAGTTGAACAGGACCTAAGGGGGAGCCGGCAGATACGCATGGTGGGGAACTTAGGGCTAAGAGATGCATCCACTAGATACTGCTGGGTCCTTGCTGCTGGGCACCATGACCATGTTGGCATGGTGAGGACTACAGGTGAACAGGACCTAAGGGGGGGAGCCGGCAGATACGCATGGTGGGGAACTTAGGGCTAAGAGATGCATCCACTAGATACTGCTGGGTCCTTGCTGCTGGGCACCATGACCATGTTGCGTGGTGGACTACAGGTTGAACAGGACTAAGGGGGAAGCCGGCAGATACGGCTGGTGGGGAAATTAGGGCTAATGAGAATTTTTTTGGGGGGGGGGGGGGGGGGGGGGCCCAAAATCCACTAGATCAATGTGCGGTCCTTGCTGCTGGGCCACCATGACCATGTTTGGCGTGGTGGTGACTGCAGTTGACAGGAACCTAAGGGGAGCCGGGCAGATAGCATGGTGGGAACTTAGGTCTAAGAGATGCATCACTAGATACTGCTGTGTCCTTGCTGCTGGCACCATGACCATATTGGCGTGGTGGGACTGCAGGTTGAACAGGACCTAAGGGGATGACGGCAGATACGCATGGTGGGGGAAACTTAGGGCCTAAGGAAGAGAATCCACAGTACTGCTGGGTCCTTGCTGCTGGGCACATGACCATGGTGGCGTGTGGGACTGGCAGGTTGAAACAGGACCTAAGGGGGAGCCGGCAGATACGCATGGTGGGGAACATTAGGGCTAAGAGATGCAATCCCCACTAGAGTACTGCTGGGTCCTTGCTGCTGGGCACCATGACCAGTTGCATGGTGGGACTGCAGGTTGAACAGGACCTAAAGGGGAGCCGGCAGAACGCATGGTGGGAACTTAGGGCTAAGAGATGCATCCACTAGATACTGCTGGGTCCTTGCTGCTGGGCACCATGACCATGTTGGCGTGGTGGGACTGCAGGTTGAACAGGACCTAAGGGGGAGCCGGCAGATACGCATGGTGGGGAACTTAGGGCTAAGAGATGCATCCACTAGATACTGCTGGGTCCTTGCTGCTGGGCACCATGACCATGTTGGCGTGGTGGGACTGCAGGTTGAACAGGACCTAAGGGGGAGCCGGCAGATACGCATGGTGGGGAACTTAGGGCTAAGAGATGCATCCACTAGATACTGCTGGGTCCTTGCTGCTGGGCACCATGACCATGTTGGCATGGTGGGACTGCAGGTTGAACAGGACCTAAGGGGGAGCCGGCAGATACGCATGGTGGGGAACTTAGGGCTAAGAGATGCATCCACTAGATACTGCTGGGTCCTTGCTGCTGGGCACCATGACCATGTTGGCGTGGTGGGACTACAGGTTGAACAGGACCTAAGGGGGAGCCGGCAGATACGCATGGTGGGGAACTTAGGGCTAAGAGATGCATCCACTAGATACTGCTGGGTCCTTGCTGCTGGGCACCATGACCATGTTGGCAGTGGTGGGACTGCAGGTTGAACATGACCTAAGGGGGAGCCGGCAGATACGCATGGTGGGGAACTTAGGGCTAAGAGATGCATCCACTAGATACTGCTGGGTCCTTGCTGCTGGGCACCATGACCATGTTGGCGTGGTGGGACTACAGGTTGAACAGGACCTAAGGGGGAGCCGGCAGATACGCATGGTGGGGAACTTAGGGCTAAGAGATGCATCCACTAGATACTGCTGGGTCCTTGCTGCTGGGCACCATGACCATGTTGGCGTGGTGGGACTACAGGTTGAACAGGACCTAAGGGGGAGCCGCAGATACGCATGGTGGGGAACTTAGGGCTAAGAGATGCATCCACTAGATACTGCTGGGTCCTTGCTGCTGGGCACCATGACCATGTTGGCGTGGTGGGACTGCAGGTTGAACAGGACCTAAAGGGGGAGCCGGCAGATACGCATGGTGGGGAACTTAGGGCTAAGAGATGCATCCACTAGATACTGCTGGGTCCTTGCTGCTGGGCACCATGACCATGTTGGCATGGTGGGACTGCAGGTTGACAGGACCTAAAGGGGAGCCGGCAGATACGCATGGTGGGGAACTTAGGGCTAAGAGATGCATCCACTAGATACTGCTGGGTCCTTGCTGCTGGGCACCATGACCCATGTTGGCATGGTGGGACTGCAGGTTGAACAGGACCTAAGGGGGAGCCGGCAGATACGCATGGTGGGGAACTTAGGGCTAAGAGATGCATCCACTAGATACTGCTGGGTCCTTGCTGCTGGGCACCATGACCATATTGGCGTGGTGGGACTGCAGGTTGAACAGGACCTAAGGGGGAGCCGGCAGATACGCATGGTGGGGAACTTAGGGCTAAGAGATGCATCCACTAGATACTGCTGGGTCCTTGCTGCTGGGCACCATGACCATGTTGGCAGTGGTGGGACTGCAGGTTGAACAGGACCTAAAGGGGGAGCCGGCAGATACGCATGGTGGGGAACTTAGGGCTAAGAGATGCATCCACTAGATACTGCTGGGTCCTTGCTGCTGGGCACCATGACCATGTTGGCATGGTGGGACTGCAGGTTGAACAGGACCTAAGAGGGGAGCCGGCAGATACGCATGGTGGGGAAACTTAGGGCTAAGAGATGCATCCACTAGATACTGCTGGTCCTTGCTGCTGGGCACCATGACCATAGTTGGCGTGGTGGGACTAGCAGGTTGAACAGGACCTAAGGGGGAGCCGGCAGATACGCATGGTGGGGAACTTAGGGCTAAGAGATGCATCCACTAGATACTGCTGGGTCCTTGCTGCTGGGCACCATGACCATGTTGGCGTGGTGGGGACTGCAGGTTGAACAGGACCTAAGGGGGAGCCGGCAGATACGCATGGTGGGGAACTTAGGGCTAAGAGATGTCAGCAACTAGATACTGCTGGGTCCTTGCTGCTGGGCACCATGACCATGTTGTCTTTGGGTGGGACTGCAGGTTGAACAGGACCTTAAAGGGTGAGCCGGGCAGATACGCATGGTGGGGAACTTTAGGGCTAGAGATGCATCCACTAGATACTGCTGGGTCCTTGCTGCTGGGCACCATGACCATGGTTGGCAGTGGTGGGACTACAGGTTGAACAGGACCTAAGGGGGAGCCGGCAGATACGCATGGTGGGGAACTTAGGGCTAAGAGATGCATCCACTAGATACTGCGGGGTCCTTGCTGCTGGGCACATGACCAATGTTGGCGTGGTGGGACTGCAGGTTGAACAGGACCTAAGGGGGAGCCGGCAGATACGCATGGTGGGGGAACTTAGGGCTAAGAGAATGCATCCACTAGATACTGCTGGGTCCTTGCTGCTGGGCACCATGACCATGTTGGCGTGGTGGGACTGCAGGTTGAACAGGACCTAAGGGGGAGCCGGCAGATACGCATGGTGGGGAACTTAGGGCTAAGAGATGCATCCACTAGATACTGCTGGGTCCTTGCTGCTGGGCACCATGACCATGTTGGCGTGGTGGGACTACAGGTTGAACAGGACCTAAGGGGGAGCCGGCAGATACGCATGGTGGGGAACTTAGGGCTAAGAGATGCATCCACTAGATACTGCTGGGTCCTTGCTGCTGGGCACCATGACCATGTTGGCAGTGGTGGGACTGCAGGTTGAACAGGACCTAAGGGGAGCCGGCAGATACGCATGGTGGGGGAACTTAGGGCTAAGAGATGCATCCACTAGATACTGCTGGGTCCTTGCTGCTGGGCACCATGACCATGTTGGCGTGGTGGGACTACAGGTTGAACAGGACCTAAGGGGGAGCCGGCAGATACGCATGGTGGGGAACTTAGGGCTAAGAGATGCATCCACTAGATACTGCTGGGTCCTTGCTGCTGGGCACCATGACCATGTTGGCAGTGGTGGGACTGCAGGGCTAAGAGATGCATCCACTAGATACTGCTGGGTCCTTGCTGCTGGGCACCATGACCATATTGGCGTGGTGGGACTGCAGTTGAACAGGACCTAAGGGGGAGCCGCAGATACGCATGGTGGGGAACTTAGGGCTAAGAGATGCATCCACTAGATATGCTGGGTCCTTGCTGCTGGGCACCATGACCATGTTGGCGTGGTGGGACTGCAGGTTGAACAGGACCTAAGGGGGAGCCGCAGATACGCAGGGTGGGGAACTTAGGTCTAAGAGATGCATCCACTAGATACTGCTGGGTCCTTGCTGCTGGGCACCATGACCATGTTGGCATGGTGGGACTGCAGGTGAACATGGACTAAGGGGGAGCCGGCAGAATACGCATGGTGGGGAACTTAGGGCTAAGAGATGCAATCCACTAGATACTGCTGGGTCCTTGGCTGCTGGGCACCATGACCATGTTGGGATGGTGGACTACAGGTTGAACCAGGACCTAAAGGGGGAGCCGGCAGATACGCATGGTGGGGAACTTAGGGCTAAGAGATGCCATCCACTAGATACTGCTGGGTCCTTGCTGCTGGGCACCATGACCATGTTGGCAAGTTGTGGGACTAGCAGGTTGAACAGGACCTAAGGGGGAGCCGGCAGATACGCATGGTGGGGAACTTAGGGCTAAGAGATGCATCCACTAGATACTGCTGGGTCCTTGCTGCTGGGCACCATGACCATGTTGGCGTGGTGGGACTACAGGTTGAACAGGACCTAAGGGGGAGCCGGCAGATACGCATGGTGGGGAACTAGGGCTCAGAGATGCTTCCACTAGATACTGCTGGGTCCTTGCTGCTGGGGCACCATGACCATGTTGGCGTGGTGGGACTGCAGGTTGAACAGACCTAAGGGGAGCCGGCAGATACGCATGGTGGGGAACTTAGGGCTAAGAGATGCATCCACTAGATACTGCTGGGTCCTTGCTGCTGGGCACCATGGACCATGTTGGCGTGTGGGACTGCAGGTTTGAACAGGACCTAAGGGGGAGCCGGCAGATACGCATGGTGGGGAACTTAGGGCTAAGAGATGCATCCACTAGATACTGCTGGGTCCTTGCTGCTGGGCACCATGACCATGTTGGCATGGTGGGACTTGCAGGTGAACAGGACCTAAAGGGGAGCCGGCAGATACAGCATGGTGGGGAACTTAGGGCTAAGAGATGCATCCACTAGATACTGCTGGGTCCTTGCTGCTGGGCACCATGACCATGTTGGCATGGTGGGACTGCAGGTTTGAACAGGACCTAAGGGGGAGCCGGCAGATACGCATGGTGGGAACTTAGGGCTAAGAGATGCATCCACTAGATACTGCTGGGTCCTTGCTGCTGGGCACCATTGACCATGTTGGCGTGGTGGGACTGCAGGTTGACCAGGACCTAAGGGGGAGCCGGCAGATAAGCATTGGTGGGGAACTTAGGGCTAAGAGATGCATCCACTAGATACTGCTGGTCCTTGCTGCTGGGCACCATGACCATGTTGGCGTGGTGGGACTGCAGGTTGAACAGGACCTAAGGGGAGCCGGCAGATACGCATGGTGGGGAACTTAGGGCTAAGAGATGCATCCACTAGATACTGCTGGGTCCTTGCGCTGGGCACCATGACCATTGTTGGCATGGTGGGACTTCAGGTTGAACAGGACCTAAGGGGGAGCCGGCAGAAACGCATGGTGGGGAACTTAGGGCTAAGAGATGCATCCACTAGATACTGCTGGGTCCTTGCTGCTTGGGCACCATGACCATGTTGGCGTGTGGGACTCAGGTTGAACAGGACCTAAGGGGGAGCCGGCAGATACGCATGGTGGGGAAACTAGGGCTAAGAGATGCATCCACTAGATACTGCTGGGTCCTTGCTGCTGGGCACCATGACCATGTTGCGTGGTGGACTGCAGGTTGAACAGGACCTAAGGGGAGCCGGCAGATACGCATGGTGGGGAACTTAGGGCTAAGAGATGCATCCACTAGATACTGCTGGGTCCTTGCTGCTGGGCACCATGACCATGTTGGCGTGGTGGGACTGCAGGTTGAACAGGACCTAAGGGGGAGCCGGCAGATACGTCATGGTGGGGAACTTAGGGCTAAGAGATGCATCACTAGATACTGCTGGGTCCTTGCTGCTGGGCACCATGACCATGTTGGCATGGTGGGACTGCAGGTTGAACAGGACCTAAAGGGGAGCCGGCAGATACGCATGGTGGGGAACTTAGGGCTAAGAGATGCATCCACTAGATACTGCTGGGTCCTTGCTGCTGGGCACCATGACCATGTTGGCGTGGTGGGACTACAGGTTGAACAGGACCTAAGGGGGAGCCGGCAGATACGCATGGTGGGGAACTTAGGGCTAAGAGATGCATCCACTAGATACTGCTGGGTCCTTGCTGCTGGGCACCATGACCATGTTGGCATGGTGGGACTGCAGGTTGAACAGGACCTAAGGGGAGCCGGCAGATACGCATGGTGGGGAACTTAGGGCTAAGAGATGCATCCACTAGATACTGCTGGGTCCTTGCTGCTGGGCACCATGACCATGTTGGCGTGGTGGGACTACAGGTTGAACAGGACCTAAGGGGGAGCCGGCAGATACGCATGGTGGGGAACTTAGGGCTAAGAGATGCATCCACTAGATACTGCTGGGTCCTTGCTGCTGGGCACCATGACCATGTTGGCATGGTGGGACTGCAGGTTGAACAGGACCTAAGGGGGAGCCGGCAGATACGCATGGTGGGGGAACTTAGGGCTAAGAGATGCATCCACTAGATACTGCTGGGTCCTTGCTGCTGGGCACCATGACCATGTTGGCGTGGTGGGACTGCAGGTTGAACAGGACCTAAGGGGGAGCCGGCAGATACGCATGGTGGGGAACTTAGGGCTAAGAGATGCATCCACTAGATACTGCTGGGTCCTTGCTGCTGGGCACCATGACCATGTTGGCGTGGTGGGACTGCAGGTTGAACAGGACCTAAGGGGGAGCCGGCAGATACGCATGGTGGGGAACTTAGGGCTAAGAGATGCATCCACTAGATACTGCTGGGTCCTTGCTGCTGGGCACCATGACCATGTTGGCATGGTGGGACTGCAGGTTGAACAGGACCTAAGGGGAGCCGGCAGATACGCATGGTGGGGAACTTAGGGCTAAGAGATGCATCCACTAGATACTGCTGGGTCCTTGCTGCTGGGCACCATGACCATGTTGGCGTGGTGGGACTGCAGGTTGAACAGGACCTAAGGGGGAGCCGGCAGATACGCATGGTGGGGAACTTAGGGCTAAGAGATGCATCCACTAGATACTGCTGGGTCCTTGCTGCTGGGCACCATGACCATGTTGGCGTGGTGGGACTGCAGGTTGAACAGGACCTAAGGGGAGCCGGCAGATACGCATGGTGGGGAACTTAGGGCTAAGAGATGCATCCACTAGATACTGCTGGGTCCTTGCTGCTGGGCACCATGACCATGTTGGCATGGTGGGACTGCAGGTTGAACAGGACCTAAAGGGGAGCCGGCAGATACGCATGGTGGGGAACTTAGGGCTAAGAGATGCATCCACTAGATACTGCTGGGTCCTTGCTGCTGGGCACCATGACCATGTTGGCGTGGTGGGACTACAGGTTGAACAGGACCTAAGGGGGAGCCGGCAGATACGCATGGTGGGGAACTTAGGGCTAAGAGATGCATCCACTAGATACTGCTGGGTCCTTGCTGCTGGGCACCATGACCATGTTGGCGTGGTGGGACTGCAGGTTGAACAGGACCTAAGGGGGAGCCGGCAGATACGCATGGTGGGGAACTTAGGGCTAAGAGATGCATCCACTAGATACTGCTGGTCCTTGCTGCTGGGCACCATGACCATGTTGGCGTGGTGGGACTGCAGGTTGAACAGGACCTAAGGGGAGCCGGCAGATACGCATGGTGGGGAACTTAGGGCTAAGAGATGCATCCACTAGATACTGCTGGGTCCTTGCTGCTGGGCACCATGACATGTTGGCATGGTGGGACTGCAGGTTGAACAGGACCTAAGGGGGAGCCGGCAGATACGCATGGTGGGGAACTTAGGGCTAAGAGATGCATTCCACTAGATAATGCTGGGGTCCTTGCTGCTGGGCACCATGACCATATTGGCGTGGTGGGACTGCAGGTTGAACAGGACCTAAGGGGGGGGAGCCGGCAGATACGCATGGTGGGGAACTTAGGGCTAAGAGATGCATCCACTAGATACTGCTGGGTCCTTGCTGCTGGGCACCCATGACCATGTTGGCGTGGTGGGACTGCAGGTTGAACAGGACCTAAGGGGGAGCCGGCAGATACGCATGGTGGGGAAACTTAGGGCTAAGAGATGCATCCACTAGATACTGCTGGAGTCCTTGCTGCTGGGCACCATGACCATGTTGGCATGGTGGGACTGCAGGTTGAACAGACCTAAAGGGGAGCCGGCAGATACGCATGGTGGGGAACTTAGGGCTAAGAGATGCATCCACTAGATACTGCTGGGTCCTTGCTGCTGGCACCATGACCATGTTGCGTGGTGTGGGACTACAGGTTGACAGGACCTAAGGGGGAGCCGGCAGATACGCATGGTGGGGAACTTAGGGCTAAGAGATGCATCCATAGATACTGCTGGGTCCTTGCTGCTGGGCACCATGACCATGTTGGCATTGGTGGGACTGCAGGTTGAACAGGACCTAAAGGGGAGCCGGCAGATACGCATGGTGGGGAACTTAGGGCTAAGAGATGCATCCACTAGATACTGCTGGGGTCCTTGCTGCTGGGCACCATGACCATGTTGGCGTGGTGGGACTGCAGGTTGAACAGGACCTAAGGGGAGCCGGCAGATACGCATGGTGGGGAACTTAGGGCTAAGAGATGCATCCACTAGATACTGCTGGGTCCTTGCTGCTGGGCACCATGACCATGTTGGCATGGTGGGACTGCAGGTTGAACAGGACCTAAAGGGGAGCCGGCAGATACGCATGGTGGGGAACTTAGGGCTAAGAGATGCATCCACTAGATACTGCTGGGTCCTTGCTGCTGGGCACCATGACCATGTTGGCGTGGTGGGACTGCAGGTTGAACAGGACCTAAGGGGGAGCCGGCAGATACGCATGGTGGGGAACTTAGGGCTAAGAGATGCATCCACTAGATACTGCTGGGTCCTTGCTGCTGGGCACCATGACCATGTTGGCGTGGTGGGACTGCAGGTTGAACAGGACCTAAGGGGAGCCGGCAGATACGCATGGTGGGGAACTTAGGGCTAAGAGATGCATCCACTAGATACTGCTGGGTCCTTGCTGCTGGGCACCATGACCATAGTTGGCGTGGTGGGACTGCAGGTTGAACAGGACCTAAGGGGGAGCCGGCAGATACGCATGGTGGGGAACTTAGGGCTAAGAGATGCATCCACTAGATACTGCTGGGTCCTTGCTGCTGGGCACCATGACCATGTTGGCGTGGTGGGACTGCAGGTTGAACAGGACCTAAGGGGGAGCCGGCAGATACGCATGGTGGGGAACTTAGGGCTAAGAGATGCATCCACTAGATACTGCTGGGTCCTTGCTGCTGGGCACCATGACCATGTTGGCATGGTGGGACTGCAGGTTGAACAGGACCTAAGGGGAGCCGGCAGATACGCATGGTGGGGAACTTAGGGCTAAGAGATGCATCCACTAGATACTGCTGGGTCCTTGCTGCTGGGCACCATGACCATGTTGGCATGGTGGGACTGCAGGTTGAACAGGACCTAAGGGGGAGCCGGCAGATACGCATGGTGGGGAACTTAGGGCTAAGAGATGCATCCACTAGATACTGCTGGGTCCTTGCTGCTGGGCACCATGACCATATTGGCGTGGTGGGACTGCAGGTTGAACAGGACCTAAGGGGGAGCCGGCAGATACGCATGGTGGGGAACTTAGGGCTAAGAGATGCATCCACTAGATACTGCTGGGTCCTTGCTGCTGGGCACCATGACCATGTTGGCATGGTGGGACTGCAGGTTGAACAGGACCTAAAGGGGAGCCGGCAGATACGCATGGTGGGGAACTTAGGGCTAAGAGATGCATCCACTAGATACTGCTGGGTCCTTGCTGCTGGGCACCATGACCATGTTGGCATGGTGGGACTGCAGGTTGAACAGGACCTAAGGGGGAGCCGGCAGATACGCATGGTGGGGAACTTAGGGCTAAGAGATGCATCCACTAGATACTGCTTGGTCCTTGCTGCTGGGCACCATGACCATATTGGCGTGGTGGGACTGCAGGTTGAACATGACCTAAAGGGGGAGCCGGCAGATACGCATGGTGGGGAACGTAGGGCTAAGAGATGCATCCACTAGATACTGCTGGGTCCTTGCTGCTGGGCACCATGACCATGTTGGCGTGGTGGGACTGCAGGTTGAACAGGACCTAAGGGGGAGCCGGCAGATACGCATGGTGGGGAACTTAGGGCTAAGAGATGCATCCACTAGATACTGCTGGGTCCTTGCTGCTGGGCACCATGACCATGTTGGCGTGGTGGGACTGCAGGTTGAACAGGACCTAAAGGGGAGCCGGCAGATACGCATGGTGGGGAACTTAGGGCTAAGAGATGCATCCACTAGATACTGCTGGGTCCTTGCTGCTGGGCACCATGACCATGTTGGCGTGGTGGGACTACAGGTTGAACAGGACCTAAGGGGGAGCCGGCAGATACGCATGGTGGGGAACTTAGGGCTAAGAGATGCATCCACTAGATACTGCTGGGTCCTTGCTGCTGGGCACCATGACCATGTTGGCGTGGTGGGACTGCAGGTTGAACAGGACCTAAGGGGGAGCCGGCAGATACGCATGGTGGGGAACTTAGGGCTAAGAGATGCATCCACTAGATACTGCTGGGTCCTTGCTGCTGGGCACCATGACCATGTTGGCGTGGTGGGACTGCAGGTTGAACAGGACCTAAAGGGGAGCCGGCAGATACGCATGGTGGGGAAGTTAGGGCTAAGAGATGCATCCACTAGATACTGCTGGGTCCTTGCTGCTGGGCACCATGGCCATGTTGGCATGGTGGGACTGCAGGTTGAACAGGACCTAAAGGGGAGCCGGCAGATACGCATGGTGGGGAACTTAGGGCTAAGAGATGCATCCACTAGATACTGCTGGGTCCTTGCTGCTGGGCACCATGACCATGTTGGCATGGTGGGACTGCAGGTTGAACAGGACCTAAGGGGGAGCCGGCAGATGTGCTTGGTGGGGGGCTGATAATTGAGCTGATGTCAAAGAGGTGCCTCCACTTAATACCACTGGGCACCATGATCAACTGATTGTGATCGCGTAGTGCGACTGTGAGTTGTCCAGGTTATGAGGGGACACAGGCAAAAACCAGTGCTGTGTCGATTACGGTGCTTGCGGTGGCTGAATTACGTAGCTGAGTGTCAGTCACCGCAATCTCAGGGCAGATTCAGCTAGTTTTACCAGTAAGGGACCATTGCTTGCACGATTTCTAGATTATAGCGTGATTTCTAGATAATTGCTTGCACGATTTCTAGATTACGGCGCAATTGCACAGCACTGGCACAAACATGATGTGCCCTTGTCTATACCAGTATCGTACACACAAAACGCCTGATGGGAGGGCAGCCGTTGAGGTGCCATAGCATGGGGCGGACAGGGGCCAAACCCTGACTGGCCTATGGACCCAGAACGGGCCTGCGGGACATCCTGACAATAGCTGAATTATAGCTCAATGGCACAAATATAATACTGAGACGTATGGTATGGAGCTGATGACAAAAATATGCATTTGGAAGGGAGAGGGCAGAGTGACAAACGGAAGTATGAATGCCTCATGAAAGGTGCTGCAATTTGTGGACATCCCTGCCCTGGCTTGGCAGAATTCCGAATGCTGGCAAGCCCCTGCCCAAGCCCTGGGACGGGGAGAGTCGGCAGTTAGAGAGATGTGATCCCACGCACTAGTCTTTGGGTGCCACTGCTCATTTGAAGGTGCTTCAGCTACATCAGGGCCTACGGCCGTGGAAGCCTGATGCAGCAAGCCCTGCCGTTTAAGCCACTGGCCGAAGGCCATTCCAGGTTTGGTCTCGTTTGGTCCAGAGATGGCTGATGATCGGCCTGCCAAACGTGGTCCAGTTCGCACTAAAATAACCACCTGTCTCCTCACACCCTAGCCTTGTACCAATGACTCATGAAGAGCCTCAGAGGGGACGGGGCAGTGCTCTCAAACCTGGCTGTATGCAGAACATGAGGTATATGCAGCAGTGCAGGGCAGGGGTCTCTACCTTGGCTGGGTAGATGCAGAACATAAGTTGCGCCCCCGAGTGCACGCCTGTGGTGTCCCAGGCAATGGTCTCAGTCAGCCCGGGGTACTCCTTGTCCTGGCGGGCAAGGGAGAAGAGCAGTCCAGTGTTTCTTTCAGTGCGTGCCGAAGCACCACACACCCGGCAGCCATTACTGGGCCGATTGGGACCAAAGCTTGACCGGCCTACGGCCCGTGGCCCTAGCAGTAGGGCTTGCTGCACCAGGCCCCCACGACCGTAGGGCGTGGTGTTGCGGTATTGTAGCTAAAGCACGCTAAAAGAACCAGCGGAGAGCACATGGCTTAGCATGGACATCAGGCACAGCTGCCATGCCAAAGTGAATTCCCTGCAGCACACAGCCAGACAGGTCGTCATTGGGTTCCATGGTGGGGGCATTCTTCGGCTTCGCCACAACCAGGATCACTGCAGCCCTCAGTCACTGTACTGGACGGCAGTGGTCCTTTTTTCGGCTACGAGTTCACCTTTGGCAGGCAGCCCCGCAGCCGCTCAAAGGCACGATTGGGACCTGGACCGGCCTACGGCTGGCGGCCCAAGCAGCAGGGCTGGTCACAAATGAGGCCTCTGGCCGGAGGCCGGAGTGCAGCTGACATGTACCGGTAGCTGAGTCATGAAAAAACAAACTCTGTTTATCGGCATCCAGGCATCCATGCAACAGCCTTTTAGGACATGGCCAAGCAGGGCCAACAGAAAAAACAGATCAACCACTGGCATCAGACTGTGCATATTAGCAGTGTGAGCTGGGAACAAGGGTAATAATCGTTTGTGAATCATCGTATATGGATCACCGCTTCTGATTCATCATTTGTCAATCTTGTTTTGTGAATCATGGTCCGTGAACTGAAAGAGCTGCGGCTACCAGCAAAGGCCGCAACCCACTGCCTCGGCAGCAGAACAAACATTGAAGCCCGGCGTCATCATAAAGAGGTTGCAACATACGTCAACGAGGCAGGGTTGGTGCGGGTAGATTAAAACCAGCCAACCAGCCTCAAGCAGGCCCACCTATTTCCGCTCCTGACATGTTTTCAACAGGTGCACAACTGCACACAGGTGTCCAGGGCATCATCCTACCTGATGCAGTGGGTCGACAACGCCCTGGGACACTCCGATTGAGTATGCGCTGCAATGCTGAGGCTGTACGCCCGGGAGGATGCCCAGGTGGTTCAGCTCTGTTGTCGCCACGTGCAGCCGCCGCGCCGCGACCGCAGGCGCCAGCTTGGCCTCCATGCTGCACATTGCGCCGCTGCTGTGGAGGATGCTCTGGTGGATGGCTGATGCCGGGTCAATCAGAGCGGCCTGTGGGGCAGGAACATGAAAGGTTACAGCACCGAGTCTCCAGCTGTGACCATTGGTTTTGATATCATCATACTTATCCTGCGGTTCAGGCGGTTCAGCTGGGGACTGTAGACAAGGCTATCTAGCTGGCTGCTGGTTGGCTGTCTGATAAGGGAGTGGGTCCGTGCTTCGAAGGGAGGTCGCGTTCTGGCAAAAAACTTGGAACAGACAGGAGCAGGCAGGCAAAGATGAAAGAGCTGACAATCATCCAAAAATTCGCTGTTGGGAGAAAGCGGGCGGGTAGATGGCACATTGGCTCGCAGCGCACACAGAAATGTGCTGCTATTGGTCAGCAGGTCCTTTTGTAGAGCTGCTACTATGGTGCCGCTCTCACGCCTTGACTGCTCATGTAGAAACCAATTGAGGGTCATGCAAGCTGACTTTCAGGCCTGCAGAGTCAGTGCGGCAAAGCCTGACCAAGGTTTTCATCCAGGCGGGAGTGGCAGTGAGCACTCGTCTGCAGTGATGAGACATCAGCACAGGCCAACGTGTGATGTGTCGTGCGTAGTGCTACTTTCAAAGGTCACTTGCAGAGCGCATCAGGCCACCTCTGGAGGTCTGCCGTGCACTCGTGCAGCCTCTACAGGTCCCATTGGGACCAAACCATGACCAGCCTACGGCCGGCGGACCAAGCAACAAGGCATGCTACACCAGGAGATCTCAGAAGCAGGCCGGCTGGAGCTGAATTACAGCTGTTGTGTACTAAAACCAACACTGGCCGGCAGGTTACGCACCGCTTGAGTGGGTGCGCTATAGTAGCCCGTTGAAAAGCCGTTTGAGACACACTTGCTTAGCTCGTGGTCGTCGACCCGAACGCCGTGCATGAAGATCTCGGGACGGTCTCCATTGCAGGTCTTGTACACACTCTGTGCGGAAGGGCATTGTAACGTTACATTGTTGAGGCAGCATCCTTACTGACCACTTTTAACATTGTCAAGGCGCTTGCAAAGGCCTGTCGATCCCATAACATGCTCAAGATCTGGCCGGATCCATGGCAAAGAGTCTCTAATGGCTGAACCCTGAAATTGTAATTAACGAAAACAACCAAACGGGTAAATAGGGTATTTGTGTCTAGGCGTCCACTAAAGGGTCGAGCGAACAGGAGAAACAGGGCAGAGGACAGATGCAAATTGGACATAGCTGATTCAAGGTGAGAACGGCAGCAGGCATATTTGCATTTATTGCAGCCTCATCACATGTGGACCATGTCAAACGAATTAAAAAAATTGCAGAGGCACGGGTAACAACAGAAGACCATATGGATATTTGCTGACACCGGAAAAATGCCTTTTACATGCAAGGTTACTATTGCAGTGATCATGACAACACCTTCCGAAGGCAAGACCAAACCTAACAATTATGTTATGTTCTGCATGAAGATATAAATGTGTGACGTAGAGAGAAGCATCACCAGGGGGCCAAGTCGAGTGCTATTTATTTTACTTACTTTCATGGTCTTGTACAGCTGGGCATGGCCCTTCACTGCTTCCACCAAGCTGCTTTCAGCATCCCCATTAACAAACAGCGCCAGCACAATGCAAGCTCCACTCTCATTATCTATGTACATCAATGCGCAGCTGTTGTCCTGTGAAGTCGGGAGGGATTCAAATTTTATGCCAGAAACGGCAGGCTAGCTGCCCAGTAGCTGCCCATCGTTTCATCAGCCATACACTGATTGGTTTTCATATATACCGGTACTATTGAAGGCCTCATTATTGAAAGGAAGCACCAAGGCCTGCAGATCCAGGCCTTCGCACGGAGGCTGAGGGCATTCAAATTGATCAGACAGAGTCTTGCCCCAGGTAGGTATGAGTAAACACCCATCATCATCCAACGGAGGGCACCGGTCTCCAACTGGCAGAGCACACCATTGCTCAACCGCACCTGCTTTAGGTAGCCCTCAGAAAGCAGTCTTTCCGTGGTGAACTTTGGACGCTCGTCTGACGTGTCCACGACCTTTTTCTCCTTGCCTGCTTCGTCCTTCTTCCGGCATGATGTCTTGAAGTAGATTTCATAGTCCTTGCGAGCGTAGGGGTTGGGATGCAGTGGCCTCCTTTCCAGGACCTTCAATAGCTTCTCACTGGCTTTAAGCAGCAGCACCTCGAGCTTTCCGAGAAGGTGGGCAGCGATGTGTGGGGTTTCATCCGCAGCTGAACCTGCACCCATGAACCTGGCTGCAAGTAGTAGCTTACGAGCCCGGTCAGATCCGGCGGGAAACCTCATTATGGGAGGGGCTTGGCCATCGTTCGCAGGTAGCCATGGACTGCTCTCTTGGGGCTCTGCCTTTATGGTGCCCTTGCCATGCTGATGTGTCTGTGGGAAAAGACATGCATGTCTGTGGCTTAGACATATGCAGACATATTTAAGAGGGAGACAGGCCAAATTAGTAAGCAGTTCATGCCTCTAACTGGTATGTGGGCAGGGTCTGTACCAGAATGTGTCATATGACTCACAGGGCTCATAGGCATTCTTTGCGCGCCCAATCGAGAGGAAACGCCTCCTTTGATAATCTTGCTGGAGGTGAGCGATCTCAATCTCCCCAAATCAAATGAGAACTTGTTTTATAAAGCTTTCTCAGTCAAGAATCCAAGGTGCGAAGCTAATGGGTCGCCGATACAAGGGAAACCATTTCGTCCCACTGTCAGAGGCAAGATTGAAGCTTCCTTGAAACAAAGCCACCTGGTTCGATATATTATGTGTGCAGTTAAGCCGCATAATCTTCACTCCAGATAATCTTCACTCGGTTGTACCGTAGCAACTCTTCGGCAGGTAGCTTGATAGATCCATATCACCAGATCGGCTCCAAGATCCGTCCCGTGAAGTTGTATCAGGGGTCTATGAGGGGCTCGTGTAGGTTCCTCAGTTCCGGTTAATCCTCTGTGGTAATTGAGCAGTCCTTATACTTTAACGCATTTGGGGATTTGGGAACAAGCAATGAGAATTTAAATTTGAAATACCTGCTACGAGCCTGTCATTTTGCTTAGACTTCCAACGCGGTCTGGGCAGTGGATCCAATGTCCTTGCAACAAATGTTCAGCAAACCTCCCCTGCCACCAGCCAATCGCAGCATGTCGCAGCAAGGCCAGAAACAGCCGGGTGTGATGAGCCATACTTTGCAGCAGTCTCACTCTCAGCAAGGCAGGCCGCAGCAGCCACAGCAGCCACAGCAGCAGCAGCAGCAGCAGCACTATATTGCCACAACTGGAACTGGCCTGAGACAGCAGCTAAATATGCCCCCATCAAATATGTCTATGTCCCCCGGTACTGCCAACTCAGCGATTGAACAGCTGAAGAAGCATGCTGGTGCGTGAAGATATGCCAACAGTCCATATTCTGTTTCAGCACCAGCGCTCTGAATCTCGAAAACAAAAGTTCATCTACACATGAATATTGCCATTCTGCCTGTTGATTTATGCAGATACCATGGCCCTACAGGAGCAGAATGCTGCTATCAAAGTCAAAGAGCTGGTAAGAAATAGTAATATCGCGCTCCTGCCTACTGAAACACTGCACAGTCACTAAAACCATCAGTCAGCTTTTCATTATCCTTGGTCCCTCCTTCCAGTCTCAACGTCTGGATACTACTGACAAGGCAAAGAAGGCAGTTGAGATGCTGCTGAAAAAGGAACAACTCAAGGTCCAGGATATGGAGGCCAAGCATCTTGAAGGTACCTTGAGGCGCAACATATTTTGTTCCTCTGGTGGCAATGCCTGGGATCTGCCATTACAATTTCCTGAATATCATGAGCATGGCCGTTTTCTGCCGCCTTCCAAAAGGATCCTGCCTGTCCTCAGCATGAAGTTCAAAAATCATATTATCCTATCTTCCGTCTATTTGAACAACTAATCCTGTGATTTCTGCCTGACCCATCGCCCTAAGACACGAAGCAATATGAAGTCACCATGTCCAAGCTAGATCTTTTCATCAAGAATCAAATTTCCCTGGAGAAGGACGTGCAGCTTGCAAAACAATCCATATCCCAAGGTAGGGGATCCTTTGTCTGCAATCCCTGGCTATTGCTGTGCACTCTCTACGCTGGATCTGGAATTAGCAAGGCCTAATCGAGCGGAATTGGAAATGCTGCCTGGCTTGCCAATCACAATTGCATAGAATAGGCTAAGCTTCTCTTGAAAGCCACTTGGTCTTGTCATTCACCCTGCGTGCAGCCAGTGAGAATGAAGCATTCATGAGCAGCAAGCTGCTAGATCAAGACCATGAAGTTCAGGTGCGCAAATCCAGAAACTGGTCACAGGATTCTCAGCTATGTTCTGTCCTTTCCTGTCATAGCCTACTGGCAAGATTTGAAATAACTGAAGGGCTCTAAGAGCTCATCTGTATTATTTACTCTAACCAGATTAAATGATCTGCCCATGCCTGCAGGATCTGAGCAGCAAGTACACCGAGCTTGATCGTGCCAGGCTGGATCTTCAAGCTGAGCTCCAAGCAGGCAAGCAGGTTTGGGAATTGATGCATCTGTTACATTTGACTGATCGCAATTTACTTTGATTTCTACTGCCTACCACCCGATTGCCCTGGCCTGATGTTCAAGGGCATGGGTAAGTTTTAGTCAACCATTTGTACACTATCTGTCTTGACCCTCAATACGCAAAACTCAAGATGCTGACACGCCATGCCCTGGTGGGCGCATATCATAGCTGATTTGGGTCACCTTGGCATGCTGTTGATGCTGTTTATTTTATTTTTTGCAGCTGTGAGTCGCCTAGATGAGACAGAGGAAGCTCTCAGGGCAGCGCAGGCTGATGGATCTGACCGAGGCAATGAAATCGCTAGACTGCAGGAGCAGCTGCACATAATGGTGGGTATGCGTAGATGAAATCTATTAAGTGAAGCCCTGCTTCCTGCCTTCATATAATAATTGTCGGGTAAGCTGCTAACCAAAACACTGGACAGCTTGTGCTTATTTGCATTATAATCTATCATTGAAAATTGGCAGACGGCTTCAGTTGGAGTTGTGTGCAATTGTGCGTGCATGGCGCTGATACTGCAAGGCCCTAGATGATTTTCACTGGCAACGAGTGTCGCTTTCAAATTATGAATTGTGGCCATGCAGGTGAAGGAGCGTAGCTGCCTGGTTGAGCAAGTCAACGCCTGCACATCCCAACTGGATGTTGCAAACACAGCACGTGCAGCTCTGGAGAGTCAATTGTCAATTCAGCTGAACAGGTGAGATGCCAACAATGCTAAAACTAGGCAATTTGCAGCCGATCTTTATTCAGCTGTGCCAAGTGCTCAGATGATCTGTGGCTGAGTTCATAAACCGGGCTTGAGGATCCCTGAATGCAGCCAGAATGTTTCAGATCTGCTGTGGTAAAAAAATCATCAAACTGATGTTAATCAGCTGCATTGCTTGCAGCTATACCCGTCTCCTGGTCTATTCCTCCAGTCTGGCAGTCCAGGGTCAAAATCCTGCCCTTTGGTCTAGCTTTGGCTGACATGTATTGATTGAGACAGCTTGAAATATCACTGGACTGCCTCCATGTGTAAAGCATGTTCGTTGTTACAAATTACACGTTGGTATGCATGGTGATCCTGTCTCTTACCAGATATTATCCTGACCTATTCTGTTGTGAAACGGCCCCAAGGATGCTGTGCTCTTGATGTGGTCGTGCGTGCGTGCCTCTCTTGAACTGCAGCCTCCAAGTGGTTCAGGGGGATTTGGATGCAGCAATCACAAACGCCAGTAGCCTAGAGACCGCCTTGGAAGGGAAGAGCGTACAGGTGGCAGATATGGAGCATCAGCTGAAGCAGCTTATGACTCAGGAGCAGGTGAGACTTAATTGAGCAGCAGCTGGGGTCCAAGGTGTATCAGGGTCCAGAATTCAGTCACTAAAATGTGTGCTATCCTATGTTTTAGGTATCCTGAGAGGACTTGGCTGTAAACATCAGCTGACGGTAGCTTTGGCTTGGTCTGAGACTCAATCAACAGGATTTCCATGCTGTATCTTCAAAGTCCTGTAGCCGGGAAATTTACACCCGTGACCTGTGTGCTGTGCAGGAAGCCCAGGTCCAGGTCAAGGAGTTGCAGCTGACATGTGCGAAGCATGAGGCTGAGCTGCAGGCAGCTGCCGCGTCCCTCAACGACAAGCAACGGGAGGTTGAGCAGCTTGAATCGGTGAGCACTCATGGGAGGTGGGGAAGGAGCGATAGGCAAGGGGGAAATAAAGGAAGGGGATAGGGAGGAGGAGGAGAGTAAGGAGGAGAGAGAGGGAGGAAGGGGGGCAAAGGCAGAGGCTGAGGAGGATAAACAGAGAAGGGGGGAGAGGGAGACGACATCAGGTGCACCAACATCTAGAGCAACCAGTGTCAAAGACAAACAAATTGACAGGTGGCACACGCAGGGATTGGGATGACATAGGCACAATCGTCCCCGTGCGGGAAACACTGACATACGTGAGTCGCTCTGGCAGAGACTGAACGTAAACCTTGCCCTTGCCATTGTTGTACTGTGCCTGCAGGTGGTCACTGAGCTCCAAACGCAGATCCAAGAGCTAACATTGGCCCGTGATGAGACTGCTGTTGCCCGGGACGGGCTGTCCCAGTCTCTGGAGGAGCTCAAAGCGATAGCAGCCTCCAAGGTGCGCAGTTTGGTGCCTTCAGATTTTTACTGAACGTGAGGTTCCAAGCGCAGTTTGGGGGAAGTTGGGCTGTCGGTTTGCTGGCCCACACCTCATCATCATGTCAGAACCTGTGTGTCCATAAAGTACATTGTTTGGGGCAGTGTTGAGTCAAAAGCTTCTGACCACTCCCTCAGATTCAGTTAAGGACGATAACCTCTCAACATTGCCATTTCCATGTCAATAGTCCGGAGTCGGGATTGAAGTTGTTGCTTGATCAGGCCTCCACCTGTGCCTAGCTTCCCGCTGGAGTATTGGCATCGGGCTTTGCTGAGGGATTCTGGAGCACTGGTATCCTTGCCCAGTTTTCATTTTTCTTGATCTCAACGTATGTCTCCTCTAATCAGCGTTTATCACCTCCGCTTTGAACCCAGGTCTTCAACTTTATACTGCCTGTCCATTTCAAAAGCTGTCATTGGATAGATGCCTAGGCGCTGTAACAACCTTTTACCCTAAATTGTAAACTCATGATGTCACTCAGGAAGCTATTCTGGTGGCGGAGCTTCAGGAGAAAGCAGCAGCCATGGAGACCTTGCAGACCGTGCTGCAGCAGGAGCATACAGACCACGAACGAACCCAGGTCGGAGTCCTGGGTTATGTCCTGGCCAATGCTTTGAGATGCAAATTAAAGCTTGGCGTCTTAGCAGTGAACCTCGGTGATGGATGCTTATCGATGCAAAGTGTGTGATTTATAGCCCTCATGTCAGCTGGATGTTTTAAATGTTAGTTCTTAATGCAACAAGCCAGGATCCTGCTTATATGCTCCATTGGCGCATTCCATCCATGGCCTGTACTCAGGCAGATCTGCAGATGAGGTTGTCCGTTGCCGAGGCCGCGGCTGCAACTGCATCCAGCAGCATGGCAGCCACCCGACAAGCCTCATCAAAGGCGGCTCAGGCCACCATCACAGAGCTCGGCACTCGTCTCTCGCAGGCCAATGGGACCCTGTCCAAACAGGCGCAGGAGTTTGCTGCCAAAGACAAAGAGGTGCGCTTCCAGTTGCAGGCCTGCATGGTGGACTTCTAGCAATATTTTCCGTCCATATCCATTAGGCAAGGAGTTGCATGACGGCATATGACGTTCTGTGACGTCATCATGCATTCCATCTATTTCTGCTAATCAGCAGCCAAAGAGGACCCGATCGGGGCGGCCAAAGGGGGGGGGAGCCTGCCGATCGCCCATTTCACTACAGACAAAACTGAAGTGTGAACGTGAGCTTATCTCCCTTGACACGATCCTTGGGCATGACCGCAGGTACAGAATCAGAATGCAATGCTGCGCTCCTCGATTGCTTCGGTCACTGCTGACCTCTTGGCCACCAAGGAATCAGTTGAGGCATCCAGGCAGGAGGCCGCCAAGCAGGCTAGGGGGCACGAGGAGTTGGTCAAGGGCGCTGCCAAAGCTCATGCCTTGCAGCTCAAGGCAGAGGCCCTCGCAGCTGAGGAGGCACGCAAGGAGGCGGACAGGGCTAAGGTGAAGCAAGGAGGCCCATCCAGCAAGGCCAATTATCATGCATCCTGCGAGGATTGCATCCCTCTGATTCACAGTCAGAGGATAGCAATGGATCTGCTCCCCTTCCATCCTTAAACCATCGTTTGCTGTGCAAGCAGTCACAATGAACTTGCCTATCTAGCTTGATAAGCCGTAATAAGTTAGCCTCTAGCCAGAGCGGGCCTTGCACTTTGAGGGCTTCTGCCCAGTAAATCAAGCCAAAGGTGAAAGGGAGCGTTGCATGGCTGTCACAGGGTTTTGTTGTGTACAACCGTGCCTGCCAATTTACGTTCAAGTGCTGTTTCCATATGGATCCCTACGCCTCGCATATGCCTTTGCGAGTAATGGGATCCGCAATGCCTGGCCTGCCTGCTTCATGCTGCAGGCAGCTCTGGCTAAAGCGGTTGAGGATGCTCGAACGGAGAAAGTGGAATCTGACAGGGCCTACAGTGAGGCCAGACTTTCGCTGGAGAGGTAAGATGCCAGGGACTCGCCTCTGGGCTACCAGGATCATTTGGATCGCTGTATTCTGTTGAGAAAATGCCGGGACCACCAGTGATGAAACTCGTCATATGATGTCCCGCTGGGAGTCATGGGAAGGCCTGCAAAGCGAGATTTTTTTGGTGCTTGGTTCTATGGTGCTTGAATATGTATTTCATGTAAAATTTACAAAGTTTGTATAAAATAATGCATAATTTGCCCCCACCTGAAAAATTGCTGTCTCACTGGATGTCTACAGGGCTCACGCGGAGTACCATGCAGAGGCCAAACGCGCTGGTGAAGCCTCTAAAGAAGCAGGGCTGCTGCTTGCCGCAGCTGAGAAGCTGGCAGCGAAGCGCGGCGATGAGCTAGCGCTGCTCAAGGCGGAGGCAGCAGCTGGCATGTCGGCAGCTGCCTCAGCAAAGAATGCGCAGCTGCGGGAGCTGACCAGTGCCGTGGAGAACGCAGAGAGATCCAGGGACGAGTCCTTTGCCCAAATTAAGGTGTGCGGGGATGCCTGTGGCCTACCTACCTCGTGTGTATTGTTCTGCATCCGCCTCTATTTTCCCTAGAAGCATCTCGCCAATATCCTCCCCACATATCACCTCCTCATCCCTCTCCTTTCCCTCTACCTTTACCGCCCTCACATGCAATGTGTCACCCTTGCCTATCCCACAGGCATTGGAGGAATCCCTGGCTTTGGAGCATGACAACACTGAGACTACCAAACAGGACCTAGAGCGACAGCTCGCAGAGCTGCACAGCGACAAGCAGACGTTGACCAGCTGCGTCGAGCAGTTCCGAAGCCAAGCTCAGGCCGCTGAGGCTGCTGCTGCTGCTTCTAATGAGGCGACACTCAAAGCAGAGTCCCGGGCCAGGGTGGCAGCTGAGATGCAGGTCCAGGAGGTGGCTCGTGCTGCTGCTGCTGCTGCAGCTGAACATGGTATCCTAGCCGAGCGGGCGGAGGCCGCAGAGCGCGAGTCCGCCTATCTGCAAGCAGGCCTCCTAGTGCTGAAGGCAGAAGCAGCTCTGGCTGCCACGGCTGCATCAGAGAAGCTTGCCCTGGCCACTGTATCACAGAAACTTGCTCTGGCTGCGGCAGCCGAGAAGCTTGCTCTGGCTGCAGCAGTAGAGGAGCAGCTACGACAGGATGCGGACGCAGCGGCTGCTGCAGCCAGGAATCAGGCCCAGCGCATGCAGGCCATGGAAAAGAGAAAGGTGCTGGCACAGCAGCATGAGGAGGAGGAAGAGAGGGAGGAGGCGCCAACGAGGTTGATCCAGCTGGATGTGCCTGCTGCCACAAGGAAGAGGACGCGGGATGGGGCGGCCGCCGCCATCAATGACATCCGGTCTGAGTTCACAGCAGGACAGGAGGATGGAAAGGCCATCGGCAGTGACATTGAGGCGGAGGAGGTTGAGGAGGAGGTGATTACTACGGCCCGAGGGATGACAGCAGGGGGCATTCACAAGGAAATGGCAAAACAGAAGAGGCACGGGGCGGAGGAGGCCTCCGCTGGGATGGCAATGAAAAAAACAGACGGACAGAAACGACACAAAGTGCCTGCTGACAAGCCAGCAGCAGCTGCCCTTAACGACGAGGACGAGGGTGAGGAGGATTGGATGAGGGGGGCGGCAGTGGCGGCAAAGTCATGGCCAGCTAAGCAGTCAAGCGAGGAGCCAAAGCCAGGGAAATCAGCCCATGCCCAGAAGCAAGCACCGCCGGTGGGTGCCCCAAGGCCAGCGCAGTCTGCAGGCGCTCCAAGGCCAGCACAGTCAGCCGGTACACAGAGGCCTGCGCAATTACCTGGTGCTCAGAGGCCAGGGCAACCGACTGGTGCTCAGAGGCCTGCACAGTCGGCTGGTGCGCAGAGGCCAGCGCAGTCGGATGGGGCTGCAAGGCCGGCACAGTCAGCCGGAGGCCACAGGAATCCAGCACAGCCAGCTGGTAGCCATAGGATGGCAGTGGCCAGCAAGGCCGGGGTCGACATCCAGGTAATTGCAGCAGCCTTTGTTGACCCCTCCAAGTATCGATAATTTCATTGAGCTTGGTGCCAAACTTTATTTTAGTGTGCTCCAGCCTGCCATTGGGCTGCCATTACTGAGTTGATGGGGATGAAACCTTGACCCATGGCCCAAGCAGGGCTTGCTTCGCCAAGCTGGCCGTAGGCCTTGATGTACCCGAGTTTTAGGTGCAGCGTCCCACAAGAAACAGTGCTGGGTGTTCCAGTCCCCAAGTGCCTTCATTGCTCCTGGTGTCTTGATTGCCCTGGTCCTATAAAGCCCTGGTCATATGTAAAAGTATATATATAGTACTAGGGGCAGGGCTGGAATAACTCTCTTTCATATGTCCATTACGCAGATTCAATAAGGTGTCATGAAGACAAGGGTTTAGGGTGCTCACTGACTTTTTATGATGCTGACCTACCACAGGAAGGCAAGGCACAGGGTGGAAAGCTGCAGTCGCAGCAGATGGATGGGAAGACAGACAGGGCCAGGCATGTAACTCCCAAGTCCCGAAGCACTCTATCAGACAGCGAGGAAGCAGAGGACCACGACCTTGACGACGCTGGTATGGATGCTCTACTGCACCCGACCACGGTGAAGCGCCAGGCGCTGTGCCCGGAGGGCAGCGAGCGCCTCGAGGGTCTCTTCCCGATGGACATCATGGGTTTGGCTGACGAAGAGGAGGTGGCGCCACGTGTGCCCTCCTCACAGCTGCAGGTAAGAGAGCCCTGCGTAGGAAGAGACAGCCACTCACGATTGCATGGATTTGAATCTGAGGTCTGCCTGATTAACAACTCAGTGAGCAGTGATCTTTATGCCATGCCCGCCCTGAATGCCCGCCCTGAATGCTTTGATATATATGTCCTTGTCATGATCCCCACAGACTAGCAGAAGCCAGCCAAGCCTGAGCTCTTTCAGACCCACTGCTCAGTCATCAGTGATATAAACGCCTTACGGCCGAGGGGGCTTAGTGCTGCATGCCCTGTGGCTCGGGCCACCGGACATAGGCCAGTCAAGATTCAGTGCGACGGGGCCCAGTGACAGCCACCTGGCAGCCCCCCGAAGGTGGTTGGGCACACACTAAAATTTATTTTGCATGTCCCCGTCGGCATCATCCCCACAGAGGAAGCCTGCTCAACCTGCAGCTGCTCCCAAGCCTTCTGCACATGTCACGAAGCCAGCCACGGTGAGTTATTAACTGCAGGGATAACAAACCCACTGCTTATTCAGCTTGTTTAGGGGTAATGCAGTTAGGGGTCATTTGAGAAATAATTATGTCTGTCTCTGGGATCCAAAATAAGGGGAATCATGCTGTTCCCTATATCCTCGTCCCACCCACTGTCTAGTACTTACTTTAGTACATGCTAGACCACTGCTGGGGGGCTGCCGGGCAGTAACTTCTGGACGACATGATTGGGACCAAACTTTGACTAGCCTAGAGCTGATGGCCCAAGCAGGTGGGCTTGCTGCCCCAGGCCCCCTTGGCAGTGGGTTGTGATGCAGCAGAGTTGTAGCTGAAGCATCTTATAAGGAACAGAGCCGCTGTCTCCCCCCCCCAACTTTCATCTTATATCTGTTCCTGGGCGGAACATTCCCTTAGCACATGCTTCGTACACACACTGGCATTGCTCCTCCTACCTTGCAGGGGCAAGTACACTACCTCGACCCTTCAGTTCCTCAATTATACTGCCAATCACCAGTTACGGTATGCTGTTTAACATAACTGGTCCGAGGGGCGCTAAGGGGAGGCCCATGGAACCTGTGCCTGCGCACCACTGTCCTCCTCGCCCCCTGTCTGTAGGGGAAGGCCATGCCCAGCCGATCCACAGTGAGCAGGGACAGTGCCCCCGCGGGTCCCGCCACCAGCTCCCGCTTCATGAGGATGTCGCAGCAGGATGCGATGCTGCCTCCACCCAGGCGCACCCAGGGGCCAAAGCCAGCACAAAAGCGTGTCAAAGAGGTTCCAAGCAAAGTGTCGGTGCGCAGGGAAAATAGTTTGCAACGGACAAGCGGAGGAGACAGACCACATTTGCCGAGTCTTACGGCCACTTTCTTTTTGTCACATCGCCTGGCTCAATCTAGAGTTGCCCTTAAAGATTCACTATTATTTTGTGTCGTCCCACGGTCCTGATCAGGACGTACCTTAGGCATCCAGTAAGAAAATGAGGGTGGGGCACCAGGCCACATGTGTTCTCTCTTGTGTGCCAGTACCTGACAACCTTTGAGGGGGATTGCGGGAAAGCAAGTGCTGGACCTTCCGGAACAAAACCATGACAATCAAAAACAACGGCCAGTACCCCGAGCAGAAGTGCATGCTGCATCCTGGAACCCTCGGATGCCTGCCGGTATGTAGCTGAATTGTAGCTGAAGGGCATTAAACGAACTACTTCAGGCCACCTGACATCCTCCATCAGAACTGACTCAAGATACCTTTGTTGCGTTTGTGCAGCTTTCCGATACGTCTGAGAGGGAGGCACCGGTGGGTATGGGTAGCACTAAGGCGGCGGCCGTTGCGTCAACCCCGCGCCGCAACACAGCTTCCGGCGCTGGTAGGAAGACGCCCGCTGAGCCGCCACCTCCATCGCCGAGCCTGTCCATCGGCAACTGGTTCTAACATGATGACACAGCCTCTGATGACCCTGCGATCCATGTGTAAATGGCTTAGGCAGGAAGGTGGCAGTACAGACATGTGCACTGCCTGAAACGAGGAATGAAGCCAGATGGAGTGCCGCATGGCACATGGCCGCGTGGTCCTGACGATGAGTACATGACTACCTGTCGGCTGCAACCTGCAGTTTGCATCTTACATTTTGCTCGCTGAAACGAATGCGGAGGATCTTTTCTTTTAGTCTGTTATGGGAAGAGCCCCCCGTGCTGCCGTAGGTCTTTGTCACCCTGAATGGCTGTTTGTGCCAGGACTCTACATGACTCACGCATCACTCCTGCTTTTGGAAGTGCAAAAGTATGGTTCCTAGTACCAGTAGTCTTGTTAGTCTGAGGGTCATGGACGTTCAGGAATGCTCTCTTGCGAATGGCCTTGGCCAGAGTCAGGGCCGCTGGTACACATGGCGAGCATATACATGACATCCCACTCCCTTCTGTATTTGCTTTTCAGGCTCTTTGTTTTGGATTATACCCGGGCAGTGGTTGTAGAGAAGCCGTTACCTGTATCCTAGCTTGTTCTGGATTTTTGGATTACAACCAATCTGAAGCCGGCTCTCAGCGATCTTTTGGACTTCCTTTCCTTTCCAGCATCCCTAAAGATATATCTGGAGAGCCAGGTCGCAGACAGACAAGCCGAGAAAGCGTACAGCTGATCCACCTCGGGTCAAATAAATCTCAGAAGAGAGAGAGCAATGACAACCCAAAGGCAAGGGAGAACTCTGCAAAGTTGAAAGAGTTAAAGAGAGAGCACGACACTGAAGAAAAGCCAGGCAAAAAAAAGGAAAGACTGCCACTCCAACATGCAGCGTAGAGGCAGAGACCGAAAGCCTAAATGACCTGCCCCAAAGAAACTTCCAGGAAGTAAAGCGACCATGGTATGTGGATTTCATTACAATAATTCTAAGATCGTACGTAGTTTAAAAGCAGGCAGTATATGTGGCTTCGTGGCGCAATGGATTAGCGCATCAGGCTTCGGTCCTGAGGGTTGGAGGTTCGAGTCCTCCCGGGGTCGTTTTGAGGATGTGGCCCTCTGCACGGTCCTATTTGCACGGCTCCCGCTCTAGTCTGAGGTGACGGACTAGCCCCAAGAACCATAGCAAGCCCACAATAGACTCACGTTACTCACAATAGGACAAAAGGTGGCACCCACACATACACCCCAAGAACCACACGGTACCCCACACCTCTTGCCCTGCAACCGGCTTTGTCCAGCTCTTCTCACCCGACCTGGCAGAATGACCTGACCCCCTCCCTGAGTGCCCTAGGCACCTTGCAACCCTTCGGAACCACCAGGTGCCTCAGCCTACCACACACCACCAGGCACGCCACGTTGGTCACCGCCGAACCCGCCATGTCTAGGTGCTCCAGTCTTGTGCATGCCACCAACGGCCTCACGCTCACCGCGTCATGCCCTTGCATGCTCAGCCACTCCAGCGCGGTGCAGCCGGCCAGCGGGCGCAGGTCCCGCACGTGCACCGCGTCCATGCGCAGGTGCCGCAGCGCCGTCAGTGCGGTCAGAGCGCGTAGCTGCGTGACACCGGTCGACGAGAGGTCGAGCTGCTCAAGCCGCGAGCGCGCGCCGCTCAGCGCGCTGGACAGCGGGCTCAGGTCCGAAACGGCAGTCCCACTCAAGCCCAGCCGCTCAAGCGCCTCGCAGCCGACCAGCGGCCGCAGGCTGGACACGCCAGTGCCCTCGACGTCCAGGTCGCGCAGCCTGCAGCACGCCGACAACGGCAGCAACTTCAGCACGCGGGTGCAGCCGCTAAGGCCGAGGTGCTCTAGGCCGGTGCAGCCGGCGAGCGGGCGCAGGCAGGACACATGCGATCGTGACGCCTCGAGGTGCCGCAGGCGCACGCAAGCAGAGAGTGGTCCCAGGCTGAATATATAGCTGCAGCCACCGATGTCCAGGTGCTCCAGGTTGGGGCATGCCTCCAGCGGGCCTAGGTCGTCCACACAGCTGTGCTCGAGATTCAGGTGCGACAGCCCGCTGCCGAACGTTGCGCGTGGCAGGCACACGAGTGACGCCTGGAATTCGGTGCAGTTGGAGCGCCTCAGGATGTGCCAGGCACAACCCGGGTACCCGCTAGCCGCGAGGTCAGGGCTCACCTCGGATAGGGCGGACAGGTTGTGACAGCCGTACCACTGCAAGCAGCGGGCAAGGAGGGGCGGGCAGAGGAGGAGGAAGAATGCGTGCAGAAGTGCGTTCAGGAGTGCTTTCAGAAGTGCGGCAGGCAGGGGTGGCAGAAAGGGAATAGTGTTTCAGGAGTGGCGGTGGGCAGTCAATGCAGAAGGCAGGGCAGGGGGTGTCAATGGGGGAGCAGTGCTATCAAGAGTGCTGCTGGAGGGGAGGGGTGGCTGACAAGGAGCAGCGCTTTTAGCAGTGCAGGGAGCAGTGCTATCAAGAGTGCTGCTGGAGGGGAGGGGTGGCTGACAAGGAGCAGTGCTTTTAGCAGTGCAGGGAGCAGTGCTATCAAGAGTGCTATGCTGGAGGGGAGGGGTGGCTGACAAGGAGCAGTGCTTTTAGCAGTGCAGGGAGCAGTGCTATCAAGAGTGCTCTGCTGGAGGGGAGGGATGGCTGACAAGGAGCAGTGCTTTTAGCAGTCCAGGGAGATGATCTGCATCAGAGGACCCTTGTCATGACTCATGGGCGCAGAGAGACCTTATCAGAGGCGCCCCTCACCAGCTCCATCTCCAACATCTTGAGCTCCGGGAAGCGGCCCGCGTTGATCGTCCTGACCGCCCTGCGCAGGTCATCGCTGCTGTTGACGCACATCCGCAGCCCGAGCACGCCTGGCCAGCAAGCTGGTCCACCCGTCAGCCCTGTCCCCTGCATATCGAGGACCTCCAGTAGCGAGCAGGCGGCCAGCGGGCTTGCGTCCAGGGCCTCATAGCAGCGCTGCAGCCCCAGCGAGAGCAGCGCGGTGCACGCGGCCAGCGGCGCGAGGTCGGCGACACGCGTCGCGCTGGCTTCAAGCGTGGTCAGGCTGCGCCCGAGCGTGGCCAGCGGCGACAGGTCGCGCACGTAGGTCGATGACAGGTCCAGGCACTGAAGCTGCGTGCAACGTTGCAGCGGGCTCAGCGAGGACACAAGCGTGGAATGGATGTCAAGGAATCGCAACTCGCTGGGCCCATAGGGGGGTCGCCCGCAGGCGCCCCGGCCCGCCGCCACCCTGCCGCCGCCGCCGCCGCCGCCGCCGGGTCCAGCAAAAGGCTCCTCCGGGGGTCCTTCCAGTGGGTCAAGGTAGGAGACAGCAGTTTGCGACACGTCTTGGTGCCGCAACCCCGCAGCCAGCACCGGGCCCAGCGGGGACAGGTCGCTGAGCGTGGCGCAGCCGCGACAGGAGAGGTGCTGCAGCAGCGTGCAGCCCGACAAGGCATCCAAAGAGCCGACGGAGGTGCCGCTAATGTCCAGGTGCGTCAGGTGCACCGCCAAAGCCAGCGGGGTGAGGTCCGACACGTCCCAGCAGCCGCTGAGCGACACGTGCTGGAGCAGCGTGCAGGCCGCCAGCGGCTGCAGGTCTGAGATGGGAGCCTGACCGGAGATCAAACAAATTGGGGGGGAAATGTGTGAGGGATCTATGGATCCAGCATTGCTCGATGTCGCCAGCTGTGCTGGTGTAAGGACATTGGGCTAGGCATGTGCAGAGGCTTCAACAGAGGGGATGGGGAACGAGGGCTGAGGACGTAGTTTAGGGTTTAGGGTTTAGGGTTTAGGGTTTAGGGTTTAGGGTTTAAGGATCCAAGAGGTGGTGCCTGACACCCCAGTATCCTGAGCTTGGAGCATGCTCCCAGTTTTTTTTAGTTCGTACTGTCTCGTCTTTTTGAGAAAGGTTGTTTTTTGGGCGGAGTCAAACATGCTGTCACAACCACTCCCCCAGCTTTATGTCCTCCACCCAGAGCATGCGACGACAAGCTACCAGGCAGCCACCCCTGGGCTAATGGTGGACCGAACCTTGGGCAGCCTACCACTCGTGGCCGAAGCAGCAGGGCTCGTTTCACCACGTCCCTTTGACTGCAGGCCATTACGTAGCTGACACATCCTAGAATAAACAGGGTTCAGCGCCGGCTACCTGGCACGCCAGCGTGTCGCTCCACATCTCGTAGGTGCCTCCAGCCTCCAGGCGCCTGAGCTGCGTGCAAAGCTCCAGAGGGCCCAGGTCCGACACATCAGACTGGGCCAGGACCAGGTGGGTCAGCAGCTGGTGCAGACGGCTTGGAGCCAATGGCCAAGAGGAGCTGGCGGAGGAACTGGGGCTCTGGCGGGCGGGCTGCGGGGTCAGCGTGGAGGATGCAGCAGAGCAGCACTGCGGGGTCTGTGAGGAGGTCGCGGCAGAGTGGTCGAAGGAAGTCTCCGGGCTGGGCCTGAGTGCGCTCAGGGTTGTCACCCCAGAGCCCTGCGGGGGGATAGGGGGGGAGTGGGGGGAGAGTGGGCGGGGCGGGGGATACTGGGAGTGGCACAGGCACTGGGAGTCACAAACCTCCAGCGCCGTCAGCAAATCCGTACCAGACTTGCGTTCTGTAGATTTGCTTTGCCTTCCCTCATAATTAACGTTGTTTGGGATTAAGGGATCCATAGATATGATAATCATCCGTTGTCGACGCCAGCGTAAGAGTTTTGGTCGATAATGCTGCCCTCAGGGCAGATTATCGACCAAAACTCTTAATAAGTTTTGGTCGATAATCTGCCCTGAGGGCAGCATTAAAAGAAATCGTATTTCGGCGGTATATTTTATTTGACCGGACGAAAGGCAAATAAAATCTGCAGTAATTTGTATGAAATCATGGGTCAGACGCTTAGGTTATCCGCCTGGTTCACACACCATCTGGGATAGGGAAGGGCAGAAAGGCTCAGGCTGATAGAAGTTGTTTTGCCAAGCTGTCCATTTCAACAGCTCCTCGTTTGATATTATACGACTGCGGAGTGCACGATACCAGGCAAGCGCTAGCATGATCCTCACAGGTTAGGCCCCCCTCTATTCGGAGAGTGATAACCGGCGGTCTAACACAATAGTGAGTGTTACACCCCACAAGCTCCCTGTCAATGACATTACACCTCTGGGCCCTGCTAAATAAGGCTCGGCCGCGTGAGCGCCCATCTGTCCCGGAATAAAGAAAAGGAACCTAAGGTAAGAGGGAAAGAAAGAGAAGAACACGCTCTTTGTTACAACACCCCCTTAACCAGCGATGAGTTCCGACCTTCGCCCGTTCATGCTCATGCCCATGCCTTCTTCCATCAGGACCTGCAGGTCAACCCTGCGGCACTACCGGTAATGACCGAGACGGGCGCGTGGCCAAGCAGAATCGCACAGGGCTCATGAATGAGCTTACTAGCAGGAGCAGCATCCACCAGGGGCGACTGGAGGACTGGGAGTGCCATTTGAATGAGGCCACGCATGCAAGCATGCATGCACGCGCACATCACGCACGCATGCAGGCAGGCAGGCACGCACATATCACTTACCAGGGACAGCATGAGTTTTTGCAGCCTAGGGAACATGGCTCTGGCGTCCATGCTCGCTGCAAAGTTGGACAACGCGGCGTCGAAATTCAACGACAGGTTCAGGCCCTGCGCGTTCGGCCAGCGTCTTTCGGCACCACTAAGCAGCGCGGCCAGCTTTGGCCGGCTGGAGGAGACAGGCTCGGTGGGGTACCAGGAGAGGTCGGTGGTTTGGGAGTCGAGCCGCGCTCGGAACTCGCGACATGTCAGGCGCAGCGCCTGCTTGGCAGGACGGTCCGCATGTGGCCACAGCAGCTCGGCGACAAGGCCGGCGTTGTGGGAGCTGGGGAGGGGCGTCTCGCTGCCACGGCTATCGGCACATTTTTTGTTGCTGGTGATGTTGCTAGTGTGGCCATCTGTGCTGTCTTTGCAGCTGTTTTGATAAGGCTGTCTCGACAAGAAGGTGCAGCACTTGAACAGAAGATCAAGGTCGAAAGGCATACCGGTCCCGGTTGCGTGCACCGGTATATCTTTTTGCGCAGTAAATAGATCTGATATTGCCGTCACTAGGCTTTCTTTTCTCTGGCTGACCTAGTTTGAGGGGTTGCAGCGAGAACGAACGTTCCACAAGACCACAAGGGGTCAGGGAATGCAAAAAGTGGAATCCCGGGTGGGTTTGTGCGAGGCAGGGATGGGAGCAGTGGATGGGAGGTGGGATATGAGTCAATTTGGCGATATAATGAGTGACTTTCTATATAAGGCAATGATGGATTAAGAAACGGCGTTATGGCTTTTCAGTTGGGAGTGAAGTACCGTAGTCAACAGTCAGCCCCAGGTTTCGCGTGTCACGGATCCGAGGTGGGCCGTCAGCGTGGAGATCACTCTTCCAGTCTTCTGCCATGCTTCATATAAAGGAAGCCGCTGGAAAACGCCAGAATTATGTTGCAACCCTCCCACAACCAGCCCGGAACACCGTTATTGGGGCAGCCTTCTGAAAGACCCCTGCGAAGACTTAAGTACTAAACGAATAGCTTCAAAAAATCGCAAGAGTGAGGCAATGCCATGCGCAGTTACCGGTACATGCAGCCCTCAACTATTATTCAGTCCAACGGTAAATCCAGATTTCGGAATGGCTGGCAATCTTGTGGTTTCAGACATATTTTCAATGAAATCATGCAGGTCGGCGCCGACGTGGACGAGCCTTTTCAGCAGAGCTCACAGGTGTCGTCAAGTTGCAACCGTGGCTTATAATGCAGTAGAAAGCGAGGGGTGGGCAAAGAAAAACTGGAAACACCCTATCCTCGAAAATACGAAAATGATTGAGCTTGACGAGAGCTAGCGTTTCATATCTGGTCTTAAAATGATTTTTGGCCGCTCGGCGAGCGGTGCCTGAGGGGCAGAGACCCAGACAATGAGCATTTCGTAGATTTCTGAAAAGCTTATTTTGCAAATAAGATCATAACCCCGAGAAGACTGCATGCTATGAACATCTCACTGCATAGGGTAGGGCCAGGGCTTTCCAATGACCCCCTGTGCATGGTCATCGGGCAACGTTAAGTACCCGGTCAACGCATGTCAAACTAGGAGAAGGGGGTACCAGCCCCTAAAAAAACGTTTGCTTTTTTTCTTGAAGCCGAGATACCCTCCCAAAAGTCCTGAGGTGCAACTACCAAGTCAAAAGGATGAGTTTTGGAGAATAAGGGGGGACTCTGGGTTGTTTTCTGCCCCCCCCTCGGTAGAAAGCATCAGTGATAGAGGGTGCTTTATAAATTATACGTCACACAGACTGTCATGTAGGGCGGACTGTCAATACATGTGACTCAACAAAACTGATGAGACTAGGCCCTTATGTTGTCATGGACCAGTAATTGGGTCCATTTAATCATAAATTACAACGAAAAGCGTAGATACGGCGGAATACTGTTGACCCATCCAAGAGGTCCTCGTAGCATTATGCTCACTGAACGGCCTAGCATGATGCCACAACCTAGACTTCAGTGAACTGGCAGACAAAGAAAGCAAACAAAATCCTGTATCGAGCCATGTACAATCCTATTTGCACGCAAGATTCAGCAGAATCCGCCCTTGTGTGTAAGCATGCCTTCCAAACCAATAAGTTTCAAGACATGATTTATCCTAGAGGTCCCATCAAAATTCAGATGAATGATATAAAAGTCGATATCAGATAAACTGAGTTAGTAGTATACAGGTCTGAGAGTGCCGGGGGCAACAGGCATATGCAGGTACGTCCATGCGGCATGCACACCTCATGGAGGGGTCCGATGGAAGGCTACAGACAAACATCTGCAGACTCCAGGAATGTGCAATCTATCATAGCGCAAAACAAAGGCCGATAAGCCTATACTAACAGACATCAACGGGATGAGCAACCAGCAGCAAGTCATCAGCGCTCACATGGAGCTCATCACAAGCAGCCATGCGTGCACGTAGAGAGCATCCAGCTGACACCGCCGCCACACCTGGAAGAGCCGATAACAGCAGACAGACGAGGGCTAGCATGCCCAGAAGTGCCCCCAGCGCTCAGTTCGCAGCCATGCTGGAGCTCTGCTCCACAAACTTGTCCCCACTCCACTCTGCGTCGTTGGCCACAACGCCCTTGGCGCGCTCCCTCTTGGCCTCTATGGCGGCGCGCTGCCGCACCACGAGGTCAGAGTGTGTCGTAATGTATGGCAGGCTGTGACCCTTGAACTCAGAGATGCTCTTGAAGTCGTGTTTCTGCAAAAACAGCAAGAATGCACAGACATACCGCAAGGGCGAGCAATGAGCATTTAGGGGCATGCATGCCAGTTGATATTCGTTTCTTTCTATATTCGTTTCTTCCTATTTTGTAAGTTTTCAAACAGCCATTAGGATGACAATGCGGCCAAGCCCTCTTGAGCAGGGACCAGAAGTGAATCGTCACTGATATGGTGGTTAATGTGTGAGGATGTGTGAGGATGTCAGACATGAGTCAATTTCGGCCAAGGTACGAGAGGCACACAGCACATGCAACCTCAACAACCGACCTGCCTGGCGCTCACCTTGGAAATTAACCATTCCCACTCATAGCAGCACACAGCGCTGCCTCCATGCCGTCTTCGGTTATTTTTAATATTCATCATATTTTTAATTAAATTGTACACAGAAAGAAAGAAGGTCCATAGCAGTCCCCTCACCCACTCCCACCTGCATGAACTGCTGCAGCCCTCCACACAGGCTGTGCACCACCTCGTAACCGTGGATCATGACACCTGTACACACCTGCAACAGGCAGAAATAAGTACAGCAGTAGTAGTTTGAAAATCGGTGTATGTCAGCATGGCTTACGTCACAAGTACACACCTGCAACATGCAAGAAAAACTCCATAACGTTGTGTACTCTAGTATGAAGAGTGCACCGTGCAGGGCGGGGGTATGCCGCGCCGTGGCTGCTGCTGGGCCTTGAACTTTCCTGCAAGCACTGGCCCCATGCACGAATGCAAGCACTGGCCCCTTTGGATACTGGGGGGGGGGGGGAGGGGGGGATGGTCCAGTGGCACAACACTGGTGGCATCCATACCTGAAGGTTGAGGGATCAAACTCGCCAAACGATCCTCTCCCCCCCGCCTAGATCGCCGGGTTTCATGATCCTGCCCCCCTCACATAGGAGGATGGCATGGCTGCACCATGGCCCAGGCTGTGCATGGTAGCTGGAATTGAGCTTAGCCATTCCCTGCCATCCCCATACAGCCGAGCATTCAGCAGGGCCCAGCGTATCTACGGTTCTAACCCATTGTGCGATAGTCGTCAATCTAAGCAATGCAGCCGTAGCCCCTTCCGGGGAAATAATGAGTCATGTAAATATGATTGATTATAGCCGTATGGCTGGATATGAACCTCAACATAGCTGCAGATCCAGAAGACATCCATGAGACCCCCTCCCACTTACACCTGCACTATGTCCATGCCCAGCTGGATGAATTCTACTGTACCGGATCCGTTCTCGACAGATCCATGCCTTCATCCTAGAGATCCCAAGATCCAGACTCGACAGATCCATACCTTCACTCGAGAGATCCCCAGATCCAGTCTCGACACATACATACCTTCATTCTAGAGATCCCCAGATCCAGTCTCGACACATCCATACCGTCCTCTAAGAGATCCCCAGATCCGGTCTCGACAGATCCATGTCTTTATCCTTGACCCCCCCCCTCTCCCACACACCTGCACGGTGTCTGCGCCCAGAAGGATGAACTCTGCTGCATCGGATCCGGTCTCCACACCCCCAATGCCGGACAAGGAGAGGTCTCGACCGGCGTGCTCGTTCTTGATCATCTGTGCATAGGTTTGGAGGTATGAATGTGAAGTTCTCGTTAAGGCCTAAATAAGCAGAACCTTAAAATGGATCTATTTTCTAATCAGTCCTATTTAAAAAAATAAAGTCCAACAGAGCATTACATTTGGTGCACGGAAAATGTGCCTGTAATCGTTACAGGCACTAAATACGCTAGGACAGCGAGCGAAAACCAGTGACCCTCCTGCCTCCTTGGCTAGCAACCAACACACAACCACCGAGCTGTAGCGTGGGAATGAACACCAATTGAATAACAGCTTCTGGATTATGAGCACTGAGCCCCCAAGGTCCTGACATAACAAAAAGTGCCAGCTATGTTCCTTCCAGAACAAGCCATCAAGGAGGCATATGCACTTCAAAGGTCACCACTACACCCCTGCAAGCCAGTATTACTTTTGGCTGCAGCTACAGGTCAGATACAACCTGGCCCCTGCCCTGCCCTGCCCTGCCCTGCCCTGCCCTGCCCTGCCCTGCCCTGCCCTGTCCTGTCCTGTCCTGTCCTGTCCTGTCCTGTCCTGTCCTGTCCTGTCCTGTCCTGTCCTGTCCTGTCCTGTCCTGTCCTGTCCTGTCCTGTCCTGTCCTGTCCTGTCCTGTCCTGTCCTGTCCTGTCCTGTCCTGTCCTGTCCTGTCCTGTCCTGTCCTGCCCTGCCCTGCCCTGCCCTGCCCTGCCCTGCCCTGCCCTGCCCTGCCCTGCCCTGCCCTGCCCTGCCCTGCCCTGCCCTGCCCTGCCCTGCCCTGCCCTGCCCTGCCCTGCCCTGCCCTGCCCTGCCCTGCCCTGCCCTGCCCTGCCCTGCCCTGCCCTGCCCTGCCCTGCCCTGCCCTGCCCTGCCCTGCCCTGCCCTGCCCTGCCCTGCCCTGCCCTGCCCTGCCCTGCCCTGCCCTGTCCTGTCCTGTCCTGTCCTGTCCTGTCCTGTCCTGTCCTGTCCTGTCCTGTCCCTCAGCGGGTCCCAGGTATCCACCAAGCACCTGATTGAGGCCAAACCTCGGCCGGCCTTTAGACACAGGCCAAAGCAGAATAACTGCCGGAGTGCTATGGGGCCTCTCAGTCCGTAGTCCAGGATCCAGATCTGAATAGTGACCGAGCCGCACACAAAGATTCGCTCCTGTTCACCTGAGCAATGCTCATGACCTTGGCCAGCGCGATGGGCTTGACTGCGCGGTAGCTGTAGCCACCGGGCGTTGAGTAGCCTTCCACAGCTGGCTCAGGGCGCAGCGTGTCCAGATTCACACCCATCACACACTGGTGGGAGCAGGAGGCCGACAGGGTAGGTTTGGTAAATAACATGCACAGGCGGAGAATTAACATACAGGGTAGGGGAGAGGGAGAGGGTCTGTGGGTGCAACACAAATCACTCACAAACAAGGACAGGCTTTCGGTGGTTGCGTCAACTTTGTAACATACTAACAGCACAAACCCTAAACCCTAAACAGTAACAGCACAAACAAGCCCTCACCTGGATGGTGTTGATAGCCGCCACACCCTCACAACCCGCCAGCAGCGCCGCCTGGGCCGGCTTCGTGATGTCCGTTATGTTGGGCGTCATCTTGGCCCACACCGGCACCTTGGCCGCTGCATTGATCCAGCCGCACACCTCGGACAGGAGCTCGCAGTCCTGGCCCATGGCCATGCCCATCTGAGCAGGGCAGGGAGCATGCAGAGATCAAGGGGGGGGGGGAGCTCATCATTGCCTACCCGTGTCTATGTCTGTCTGAGCAGTGCGCGGGAATGCATGGAGCCAGACAGGACAACTTTGCTATGCACATGCCCCTGCCCAGGCAAGCAAGGCACGGGGTTTGTAGGGAGCGAAGTGGGACGGCACATCATTTCTGGTCCATGGAGCAAGGGGGGGGGCAGCAGCTCACAGTCCTGGTCCATGGCCATGCGCACCTGAGCAGGGCCCAAGGGAGGGAGGGAGGAAGTAGGGTGCGGGACAGAAAAATGTTCCGTTTCCATGGTGGTCTCATGCTGGCCAATGGCCAGACCCATTTCTGGGTGGTGCGCGTGGAATGCATGGAGCTAGGCGGTACAATGCCAGGCCTTGACGCGACAGGTGCGGGCGTCAACGAATGCGCAGGAAACCCAGCTTGTCAGGGTGCGTAACAAATTATACAGACTCCCTGGTCCATGGCCATCCCCCTTTGAGCGGGTGGCCAGGATCACAGGGGCTAGGCGAATCAAAAATAAGCAGGATCTTGTTAGTAAAATATGTCAGTTGTTGAGGATCTCCATTGTGACAGATCTTGGTTGTCACAGATCTCGGTTGTGAAGGATCTCCGTTGTGACAGATCTCGGTTGTAAAGTATCTTGGTTGTGACAGATCTCGGTTGTAAAGGATCTCCGTTGTTAAGGATCTCAGCTGTAAAGTATCTTGGTTGTGAAGAATCTCGGGTGTTAAGGGAGGACGCCAAACGAGAAGCAACATTCTAGACAGCACATATTTCCCGGCGCTGCGCGGAGAAGCACATGGCACCCATTCTTCATTCACCACAAGATTCCGGGGTGGACTGATGCAGGTGGCCTTCCCTGGCTTAAAAGCAGACAAGCTGGGATGATGGCCTCCAAGGGTTCTGGATTGAACCGGGATTGGGATCTTGATCATCAGAACCTGATCCTAAATGGACAATGATAACGATGATGATGAGTCGATATCGCTAAATGGCCTGCCCTCTTCTGCCTCTGCACCTGACCCCATCTGACTGGACCTCCCCCTTCCCGCAGACCAAAGTTGTTGAGAGAGGAGATGATGATGATTATGTTTCATTCCGGCATCGGTCAGCCCCTCCGTGGCTTCCTCGCACCTTCCTCTCTGGCATTCCATGAGGGCAGCTGAAGTTGATCTCAAAAGCGTCCACTCCAACGTCCTCACACCTAGCAGCCGGGCAGAACGCACACAGGGAAGTGTTAAACCCTAAATCCACACAACTGCCGCCAGGTGTAATGCACTGTATGATCCTTTGGGCATCCACCCCAGCTTGCTCACACCTTTGCTAGAGGCTTCTGCAGAGTTTTCTTTATTTGCTCCGCTCAAATAAGAGCCGTTGATTCCCTGGGAACACATGCGATCCCAATGGGGCAAATTGGGGAACAGAGAGCATCAGGGGAGCGTTGATTCCTTGGGAACACGTATGATCCCAATGGGGTGAATTGGGGAACAGAGGGCATCAGGGGAGTGTTGATTCCTTGGGAACACGTATGATCCCAATGGGGTGAATTGGGGAACAGAGAGCATCAGGGGAGCGTTGATTCCTTGGGAACACGTATGATCCCAATGGGGTGAATTGGGGAACAGAGGGCATCAGGGGAGTGTTGATTCCTTGGGAACATGTATGATCCCAATGGGGTGAATTGGGGAACAGAGGGCATCAGGGGAGTGTTGATTCCTTGGGAACACGTATAATCCCAATGGGGTGAATTGGGGAACAGAGGGCATCAGGGGAGTGTTGATTCCTTGGGAACACGTATAATCCCAATGGGGTGAATTGGGGAACAGAGGGCATCAGGGGAGTGTTGATTCCTTGGGAACACGTATGATCCCAATGGGGTGAATTGGGGAACAGAGGGCATCAGGGGAGTGTTGATTCCTTGGGAACACGTATGATCCCAATGGGGTGAATTGGGGAACAGAGGGCATCAGGGGAGTGTTGATTCCTTGGGAACACGTATGATCCCAATGGGGTGAATTGGGGAACAGAGGGCATCAGGGGGCCCCCCTGCCACGTCACTCCACATGGATTGCCACAAAGATACAGTGCCATGCAACAGGAGGCCTAGGCGGAGCGTGCAGCCCGCGATGAAGTATTGCACTCTACGGGCCTGCGGAGAAACGCGTTCAGGGGGGCAGAGAGGAGGAAATGATCTGGGCTAGTGGCTCAGGTCCAGGCACCGCCAACAGGGGACAAATCCCGTGGCTGGTAACTTGCAAGCCAAAGCAAGGGAAGATCACAGCCCCTGATCCCGGCCTCCACAAAACCCATCCCTCATCTCTAATCAATACATTAGGGGATCTGCCCGACTACCCTGCCCAGACACTCTTTGACACTCTTTGACCCTGCCATAATCTAACCCATATTCCCATCCCACACAATCCATTGGGAGATCTGCCCCGTCCCACTCACCGTTCGGTGCAGAAGATGAAGATCCCTGGCCATTATAAAACCCATGCTTTCCTCAAAATCAATCCGTTAGGGGATCCGCCTCGTCCCACATACCTTCCAATGATCTCGTCCCACGAGTCCTTGTTGTACTCCTCCTGCAGAGGTAGAAGGCGGTTCAGTACAGGGATGCATCAGGAGCTTAAATTCAAATTCCTCCATGTAGCATCTTTTACTTGGACTTCACAAGGTATGAAGCCGGCCGGTAAACCCTAGAAAACATGAGAAGCGAACACAAAAAACAGCCCGTGTGCGCATGTGGCCCTCATCATCGTTAATTTAGCATCCAAGTTGCCTAGTTTAAATTCAAATTCAAAATCCTCAATTCCACATACAAGTTACCAACCTTTGCCGGTGATCGTGTCACGTTCACACAGGCTTGAACCAGGATATCCTACACCAGGTCCTGCGGACCTGTTTTTTGGCCACCAAGTCTTACGGCCAAAATGTTTTTTGGCCATCCTCCCGTCCTCACCATGATTGAGGCAATGAGTACGCGATCTGGGTACTCCGTCTTGAGACGCTTGAGCTCGGCCAGCATCGTCTCAAACGGCCGGTCACTGATCAGCTCAAAGTTCTGAAACACAATGCAGGTGCCAGGCGTCAACGCATACAAGTTTTGAACAGTGCTGTGCCATTGAGCCGTAATTCAGAATTTGAGTTGGCGATTATGGTCCCCTACTAGCAACAGTAGCTGAATTTCCCTTGCGGTGACTGAAGTTATGGTGACTGAAACGCAGCTACGTAATTCAGCAACCGTAAGGATCGTAACTGGCTAGACACTGGTTTTGAAATGGAGAGTCAGGGCCTCAGGGGGGTGAGTGGGGCAAGCGAGCAACACAGAGGTCAGCATCTTCACATCTGCATGTGCTATGTGGGGCCCAGTGGGCTGGATCAAGACCAAGCCTTTGCCGTTGCGGATATCGCCCAGCAGGATTGGATCACCTGACAATCTGTGGCAACAAACATCCTTCTATAATGCAGAGTACAAACAAAGGAATGCGTGCAGGAGGCTGGCGTGGTTTTGCGCACCTGCCATCCGAAAACCTTGCCGTTGGTGTCGCGGAGCTTGGCGTAGCGCGGCGTGACGTTCACCACTTTCTTGCTGTCGAGTGACAGGGTCTTGCAGATCACCCCGCCCCACCCCTCGTCGAAAGCCTGAGCATGCAGGTGAGTCAAGTATCCATGAGGGTTTATTCACGGCCAGAACACACCCATGCCATAACTCGGTTAAGCCTATCAGCGCCATGGTTTGCCCTTGTTGGACAGGTAAAGGCATTGATTCACTTTTTCCACGGCCAGATCACTCCGCTCCATTCTCCGTCGAAAGCCTGTGCATGCATTGAATGCCCATTCAGGCGAACCAATACACCTTATATCGAGCATAGTCTTGCTGAGTCAACAAATGCATTAGCATGCAGGACTGCAGGGTCTTGCATATCACACCACCCCAACCCTCCACGAAGGCCTACCCATGCAGGGGAGTCATGTATCCATAAGGTTTATGTCATGGATGAATCAGAATAATTCAGGTCAGGTCACCCCATTCCTCAGCATAAGCCAGTCCACGAAGGCGAGTCATGCATCAATTAGGGTTCTTTCATGGCCAGATCAGAGATAAGATAGGGCTTGATAAGGCAATCGCTGCAGCAAATTGCGTACGCACGATCATGTGTCTCACCTTCTTCATGACCACATAGTTGGTGCCGGGGGGTCCGCTGCGAAACACGAAACACACACAAAAAAATCTTCGTGGCATGGCTTGACATCCGAACGAAGAGGACTAGTCCTGGCGAAATACAGGGCAATACAGAGCATCTGAAGCTTGCTACGCACCTGCCAATGACAAAGGGGTTCGGCATGTGAAGTCCATTGACTGTGACCGACAGATCGGGTCCGCTGGTGACGTGGCCGTTCTTGAGCTCGATCCAGGGCTCTGCGGGCTCGCTGCCATTCCCATTAGAGGATGCAGCGCATCTTTTGAGTAGGAGAGGTCTGCCAGCAACAAATTTCGAACGCTTAGAGGACGGGCACAGGCCGCGCCGGGTGTTGCTCATGCGCATTTGCGACTGTAGGTTGGCGTTCATTTCAAAATAGTCGTTGCTGCTGTTCGAATTAAATGTATCTTGTAAAGCTGACTAGTTGCTCCACTTGATTTGCCCTGGCCTGGCACTGGCTTCTCCTGATCTGCACCATACCAGCACATGGTATCCACACTAAAATGAAGCTGCTGGGTGGGGAGGTGATCACGGGAGGTGATCAGTTGATGCCAGGTCATGCTGGTCATCAGGGGTCATGAGCCCTGGCCTGAAACTCTCCAAGATGTCCAAGCATCTAGAGATGCAGTCTGTAACATATGCCTTATGCCTCGCCTTATGCCTTATGCCTTTTAGCATAATCTCTCTTAAAAACTCACGCGTGCAAGGTAGCATTAGCCATTTGCAACATAAACGGGAGCAGCAGTGAAGTGGGACTCATAAATAAAGCCTAGGAGGTCTGGCACAGCTCTTGATCATCTTACCAGCACTGGTGGTACCAAACGAACTTCAGCCCAGCCGTCATTTCCATGGAGATCCCTTACAGCCGCTGAAACAAGGCAAGTTCCCTTTCTCCATCGATCTAGGCTGTCAATTTTCAGCTGGGCATGCACTTTTTAGCGGTGGAGCTAAGCTTGCATACATAGTGCCATGTATGTCCCTACCAGCCTCACTTGTCTCAGCGCTCAGCAGGGCCCAGTGGCTATGCACCGTTCTAAATAAATACGGTACTACTATGGGGCAGCCATGTTTCTCATGAATTGAGGTCATGGTCCACTTGGATGCTGTGGCCATGATCTCAGTGAGCTGGTATGTGGTTAGACATAAACTGCAAGATAACCGTGTGGGACATCCGCTCCTATGGAACTAAACCATGCTTACCATGGCCCACAGTTACGGTAAAGGTACCGATACTTGAACTACGTTTACAGTAAAGGTACGGGGACTTGAACTACCTTTTTCGTATTACGTCTGGCATTGCTATGAGGAGTTTGAGCAGATGAGTGGTTACCCAATGTCCCCCTTTTGCCGTAAATGCTAGTGGCTGGCCCGAAGCAGCTGATCGGGTAGTGCCTCCAGAAGGGCTGGGAATCTACGAAGCTTGCTCTGTCTGATGCTTAAAAGATACCCTGAGCTCTCTGGCTGGAACAAAAGTTTGGGACATCCGAAAGCATGAAATACTAAAATAGTGTTTAGGAGTCCCGCGACTTGACTTAAATGACATTGATATGATTTAAGACGAGCATGCTAGATATGTTGAAGTGCGGATATGCATGCTCAGCAAGCGATAAAAAAGACAAGTGAACAATCCTTGCCCCCACAAAGTGCTACCTCCGGCTAGATGGAGAGAAACAGAGCTATTATTCCTACACTTGAAACATGCTCAAGGTATTAACGAGGCATCCATGCCTCATCCTTGCAAGCATGTATCATCCTAATGCAGTAAAACATTGACATGAGGGCACGCAAATTTTAATAACCCTCAAATTGAGTTTATGTTGTCCCATACCTGCACTTGCCATGTATCTTCAGCTCTTCACTCCTTAAGTTGTTAAATATAAAATATAAGGTCACCTTGCATGCATCTCGTCCTATCTACATCCCGCTCATCCAGAGAGCCCACTTTCTGCCTTCATCCTATCTTCACGCTACTTAACCTCTCATGTTCTTGAAGTAAACCAAGCGCTCCTCCTTTGCCTGAATAATGACCTGGGTCACGCGGGTGGACATGACCTTCTGGTGCGGGTGCTTATCCGGGTGCCACAACAGCAGCAGTGACTTGGCCCGCCGGTCCAGCTCCTTGGCATCCGTAGCCGCGTTCATCTCAGCCACAATTCCTTGTTTGATGCTGCTGAGCGTGAACGCCTCCTCATGTGCCCCGAGCGGGGCGGCCTTGGCTTGGTTCCTGCGTCGCTCAGCCTCCAGCTTAGAGTGTTCCAAATCTGAACGTAGTTCTGTCACCAAGTCTTGTAACTTTTGCTCGCGTTGTATTGCTTGATGCCTCCAAGTCCTGGCTTCGTTCTGGCGACGCTCAGCCTCCAGCTCAGAGCGTTTTAAAATTGAATGTAGTTCTGTCACCAAGTCTTGCAACTTTTGCTCACGTTGTCTTGCCCTGAAAGCGTCCTTGGTTTGAGCATCGTGGTCATCGATTTGGATTTTTAGAGCCAGGTTGGCCTTCTTTAGTTTTGTAACCTTCTCATTCGAAAACCAGGCGCTGGCACATGCTGCATGCAGCTCTGTCCGGGCACCATCCCTCTCCTTGACAGCTTCGGCCAATTTCCTTTCAACGCTGTGAAGATGTTGGAGATCTATCCCTGTCTGGCATGCGCAGTATGCCTGACAGCTGGTTGATGCAGGTCTTGGGGCATAACTGTAGTCTTCTTGGCTTTCTTGTTCTCTTTTTCCACTGCGATGCCTCTGCTTCATGGGCGCGCCGTCATAGCGTGGTGTTGGTATTGACGAGGTGTTGTCCTGTCAAGGCACCAGGCATATGTTTAGTAGGAAATCAGGTATTGGAGGGAGCTCAGATCTGCATGGTAAGTTTATGTTGCACTGATTCCCTCTGAGACAAACTCTATGAGCTCTGGCACCATATCAGAGAATGACACCGGTAAGTGGGCATACCAAGTCACCAAGATAGATAGCAAAGTAGCAGGATATAGAATGACACAGTGTGGTTCAAGCCAGGTTTTACTTCCAAGGAAGCATGATACGGCACAGGTTAAGCCGGATTGTGCAACACTGCATGTTAGGCTTATGCGCATCGGGTTGGTGCATCCGTCCCATGATCCCAGTAGGTCCAATTGATAGCAACTGACGTATCGTTAGCTTTTCAGATATGCGTGGGATAGCTGAATATTCAAGTCTGCATGACAACTGTACAAGATGCATCCAGCCAGGTAATCGAAACCAATTTGTCTATCTGAAGGCAATATTGATCCAGCCCCATACTGATCAGCATGTACTAAAATCAGTTCATCACAACTCCCATGATTGATGAGGTCTACCTCTATGGAGATGTTCAGCTTCATTGTATAACGCTCCGTCCCAGGCACTGAGATGGTGCACAAGCCTGACTCCTGTATGCGTGCCATCGTCCCGCCGGGGTTGGCGTCTTTTAGCAAGACCTTGAGGATCATCTCTCGAGACTTGAGTAGTCGAGGACAAAATATGGCCAGACGATGAGAATTCCCTTGATTGCAATGGAATCAGCGCCGGCAAGCAAATAACGCGTTCAAATCAAATGGGTCAAAATTAGGGATTGAAGGTCAAAACCGATTCGGAACGAGCTGACATTATGTTGGGTTGCCTTGCTTCATATCGTGTATTTGTTTGCAGCTGCTGATGGGGAGGCTAAAGTGGTCGGTGTCCATAGCTAGAGGGCTGTCGAGGCCCTGCCGCCCGGGGTAAATGTTTTCCACCTTATTTAAACTTGTTCACACGAAATATTGCAGTTGCGTAAGCAGGGGAAAGCATGGGAGGGGTGTGTCACCAGTCGGACCTTGGCCGATCCACTCCTTTGCATGCAAGAAACGATACAACATGAAACTGGAAATAAGCTTGCTTGCCTCCGGCACTAATGCCAAAACAGCTGATGGCCAGAAAAAAAGTTGGGCGGCGGGTCCAAAGGCCAGACCTTCCCTATACAACATGCTAGGGAGATAGAGATCGCATCATCCTGGTATCACGTATGCGTATGTTGCCACGCCACGTAGGCGTATGTACGTTGATTGTTGGTGGGTGGATTGAGGGTTTGTAGATGAACACCCTGACCCGCAATCCGTTGTTGTCTTTCTGCCTCCACAGATGACAATTGTCGGTACTATCTATATTTTATTACTGGTCGGCAATCATGAAATGGGTTCGTGACAAAAGTTTGTGACTAGCAAGCGAGACGTCATTAAGAAACCCAACATTTCGCATCATAATCGGGGACGATTGACGCATCAACTAATTAAGCAATATATGGTTTTTGCCATGGTTGGTAAAAGCGAGAAGCGTGTCCTCTTTAGCGATCCGGACACACCAAAACCAAGCCTCACCGGCGAAGCGCACTCCATGTCCTTGAGTCGCAAGAGCGGAGACTCGGCCTCCGAAGGCTCAGGAGGCGACCAGATTTATCCGCACACCTCTCAAAGCGTCTTTGCCATGGTGGACCCGAGCTCCGAATGCAGCGCCACGCTCCACCAGCTCTTGGCGCATGCACTGCTGAAACTCGTCGCGGACATGAGATGTCAGGTGAGAACAAACATTGGCCATTACGGCCCTGCTCACAAAACCTTAGAATAGTCCTTGTCATGAGGGCATCGCCATACATGGGTTTCATTGCCTCAGCATTTCTGCTGATGATGCCCCATGGAGCGTAAATGTGTGATGCTACCCGTATTTATTGCAGTGCATTGGCCATCACGTCCTCTGTCAGAAGTACCTCAAATATGAATGGGGGCGTTGATGCGCCTGGGTGCCATGGCCTGTACATACATGATACCGCATGGCGCATACTTGTGTGATGCCATGTTTATTTCAGTGCTAACTAAAGCACCATCTGGCAGGCCATTCGAAAGCCCCCACAGGACCGATGGGAATCAATCCTTGACCAGAGTTTGGCCGGGAGCCCAAGCAGCAGGGCTTGCTGCAACTGGCCCACCCTGCCGTAGGCCCTGGTGTGTGGCTGAAGCATCATACAATAATAGTGGATGCCATGCGTCAACTTGAGTGCAGGGCAATGACGCAAAGCGAACGGTATACCACGGAGCCAGGACGCCGCCGATCGCAATCAAGGATTACCTCCAGCGAATTGGGCAGTTCACGAAATGCAGCCCGGTCTGCTTTGTCATGGCCATCGCCTACATGGACCGCTTGCACCAGGCAAGTCGCATGCTGACGGTCACGCCCATTCTTCCCTGGATTCAAGTCCAGGAACATGAGAGCTATGAAAGGTTCTAAAAAAGCTAGCCTTCTTGGGTTCACTCACTTTAAACTGTTGACTCCTCTTTAAAAACCAACGTTCCGCTCTCATCTCTGGCGGTCATTATGCATCGCGCCAAGCAATGCCCCGCCCTGACCTCTCCCTGTATATGCTGCATTTCATTTCTTCCCTTAGAAGGATCCAGATGTCAGGCCATGCATGCTGACTGTGCACCGCCTCATGCTGGTGGGCACCATGCTGGCCAACAAACTGATGGACGAGAAGCGGTACAGCAACAAGTTCTGGGCACGGGTGAGTTTGTACCGCATGCGGTACTGCAGTAAATTCTGGATGGGTAGGTGTGAGTTTTTACTGCATGCATTACAGCAGTACATTATGGATGGCCACGGGTGAGTTTGTGCTGCAGGCGCTACAGCAGCCAGGTAAGGATGTGCATGGGTGGATTGTACCGCATGCGGTGCATCTGGAAGTTCTGGATGAGCCCGTGTGATTCTGTACTGCCCGCCCTGAGATAAGGTGGAGCAACAAGTTCTGGGCAGGGGTGAGATCGTACCGCTGGCCCTGACAGCAGGTCAGCAGGTACAATCAGCGAGAGATCCGACTACGAGTGCTGCGTCACCCCGTGTGTTGTGTGTTTTCAGCACTGCGATGCAAACGATTTCATAAATCAATTGGATTCGTTCATGGCGTGATGATCTGTGATTCCGAGATTCCAAGAATTTTCGACAGCCTGACGTCCTGCTCCATGAGACGGGATGATTAGATACCCCTCTATCCTTAACCCTTAGGCAGGCCAGCGTTCCACCTCCATGAGGAATTCATCCACCAGTAGGGCCAACAGGCTTTAACGCCATTACAACAATAGTGCTGATTGTTCATTGCACCTGACCAGGTGGGCGGGATCGCGCTCTCTGACCTGAACGCTCTAGAGTTGGAGACTCTCCTGCGGCTTGACTACCGGCTACAAGTCACACCAGAGGTCACGCGCTCATACCTGAGGCAGCTGCAGGTATAGTGGGGGTGCTGCTGTGCGGTGTAATGCTATCATTGCTATGAACAATCCAGCGGACTTATATATCCAGCGAGGCTGCCACCTCCTGCATGGCTGTGAGTCTGTCATTGAGTCTACATCCTGACTGGCCTGATGCCTCCTGTCTTGATGCCTGCCGCTCTGCAGCCCACTAGCATGATACTGTCTTCTGGGCTGCCTGTCGCACTGCTGTATCTTAGACACTTCCTGCATGGCTGCTTGTCTGTCAATTTGTCAATAGCCCCATGCCTCCTGCCAGAATGCCTGTTGCTCTGCAGCCCACTAGCCTGGTACTTTGTTGCTGGGAGGCCTGTCTTTCATTGTGTCCCCATCCTGAGTAGCCTGACACTTAGTGCCTGGCTGCACATCGCTTACTTGTCTCTGCAGGCCAACACACTCACGCTTGACTCCGGAGCTGGCCGCCACCACCGCGAGAGCGTCGGGCGCAAGCGGCGCAGCTTGACCGGCGGCGCGGGCTCCTCACCCGACGGCTCCTCCCCGGCAGGGTCTGACCGGAGGAGTCTGCGGCGGCTCAGCAGTGCTGACTCGGCCGGGGGAGGTGGTCAGGACGTCAGCATGGGCTCCGCCGGGGGCGGCATCCAGCGCAGCACTGGCGGGCAGGACGTCAGCATGGGCTCAGCTGGCGGCGGCGGCCAGCGCAGCACTGGGGGGCAGGAGGTCAGCATGGCGTCAGCGGGATGTGGCCTGCCTAATGGTGGCGGCGGCGGCTCCTCCTGTGGGCATAGCATGGCCTCGGTTGGAGCGGAGTACCAGACGGATGACGAGGTGGAGGGCAGGGCGAGAGCCGTCCTGGAGGAGGCGCCGGTGGAGTCTGCGGAGCAGCCGGCAGCGGCCCAGCAGCGTGTGGGGTATGCCGGGGAAGCCAACCTTGGGCCCGCCGTTGCGGCCGAGGGTGCATGCGGGCTGGCGCGGGGCAGCTTGCAACCGACCTCCGCCTCAAGGCGGGTATCCTGGGCGATTGACACCTAGGCGGCATACGAGAGGGAGGGAGGCCCCAAGTGCTGTGAAAAAGAGTGAGAGAAATGGAAATGCTTTTATGCTTGAGCCAGGTTCCAGATCGTGCATGACTGCATGTATCAATATATGTCAGCGCTCCTCTCATTCCCATTCTCTGCTGGAATCTGCTTACCGTGGTAGTGTGTCAGACGCTGCGGGTGCCTACGTTTACTTGTGGTTGTCACGAATTCAAGATCCTCTGCTGAGCGGCAGCGGTTGTTTGAGGGGCCAGTCAAGGCCTGCCTTGGTAGCCGCAGATGGGAGATATTGTTTATGTTTCATTACCGAATATTCCTTACTAAGAATCCAGCACCTGGGGGTGGGAGGAGGTTTTAGGGGAAAACCGTTTCAGTATTATTGATTAAGTTTGGCAGTACAGCACATTTGTGTGTGTGCCGCAGTGGAATATTAAAGTATGCCTTGTTTGTAAAGTACATGCTGATACCTCTGAACCGTTGGGTGCCTTCTTGTGCATGGCCCAGAGGTGTAACGTCATTGACATGCTGATCTCGCACGGGTAATGATTCAGAGGTAAGGCAATGCTTTGGCAAGGTATCAGAGTGGTTACTTTTCATTTAAGGGCAGCGACCTGCTGAAAGCCTGGGAATCTGAGAGCCGACCCCAAAATATAACATTGCTTGATCCTGCCCTTAAGCCCAATTCTTGCGCATGGGCATGATACTTCTGGGGCCGCACCTGAGATGTATGGTATGATCCCTGTTGGCGCTCAGTGCCAGGTAGAAGGCTGACTGCAAGAAGGCCCTGGGCAGGTTTCAGCTCAAGTTAACTGCAGTACAGAGCAGGGTGTGCACACGGAGGCCGACAGCAGCATGGCAAACCATATGGGTAGTGAGCTTTTTCAGGTATGAATCAAAGCAGATGGTTCGAACAGATGAAATGGTGAATCATGAAAAAGCTAAACTAGGTCCACTACCGGTACTCAGGATACCAGCGAGTACCATTACTCAGAAATACCGTTACTAAAAAAACTTATGAAGCTCGGGAAACCAGTATTCAGGCTAACGGTGTGTCACAGTATATTACAGTATACGTGACAGAACCGTTTAGACCGCAGTTAGCGTCATCGGTGACTCCGCAGCTTCTCTGCGGAGTCTCCGGATTTGAGCTGAGACCTAGAAACCCGCTTACGCAGGATAAGTTTGACAGGTTCTACCGTACTCTGTATTGGGCCTGCCGGGTCCCTGTATCCCGGCAATTGCCTTGGCTAGTTTCTTCGTCCCTTTCTAAAGGACAGACCTCTATTTGTAACAAGCACCGGCCGTCTACGAGACCTACAGCTTACATATAAGTCAGTACCTTAATTCGAGTCAAGCCTAGCTCAGCCTCCGCTGAACTAGCTGGAGACAAGTACCCCAGTAAGAGAAACGAGACCCTGCAGAAGAAGAAGTACGCAGTCTACGTCCCGTCCATCTCTCCGCGTGTTACGCGGTAAGTGCCCTTAACATAGCCCCGCTGGATCGCGACCAGACGGCCAGAAGGCCTATGCCCCTAAGTCAATTGCTATATACACAAATCACCAGCCAGCTGCTTAACTCGAAGAGCACTCGCAGCCAGTGAATAGTCACTGAGCCTGCCCGTAGGCGTCCATCACTGCCGTGAGGAAAGAAGTCCGCCACGGACCCGAAGCGCACATCGCGTGTCCTTTAGAAAGGGACGAAGTGGATCTAGCCTGATCAGCCTGATTTGCCAATTCCTGCTAAAGGTGCTTGTGCAGTGAAGTTGGAATTTTGTTTATATTCAAACGACCTTGGACAGCATATGAACTGCACTTTGCTGTGGTAATCTCCATAGAGAGTGCCAAGTTAAGCCCTGAGAATCACTGAGAGTGGCAACTTAGTGTTGAGTCCAGGAGAGGCTTGAGGATCTGGCTGTGGATTTATACACCCAGCAGATAATTCCTGTGTGACTGCAGATTGTGATCAGGTGTATCCAATCGTTCATCATTGACAGAAGTGAACTTGTGGATAGATCATCCAAGTTTAAAATTTTGTGGTGTACCAAAGGATCCCCGCAGGTGTCAGAGAGGAACTGACACAGCGCAAGAGGATATATCCGCCTGGAGGCGAGACATCCGCAAGGGACGTGTGCCAGCTAGAAGCAGCCCAGCCAGCAAAGGTGGGAGGGACTAAAAAGGCGAAGAAGGATTCCGCCAGATTAAAAAGTTTAGTGAGCATAAAAGCAGAGGGCAAGGCCTATCCTGCGAAATTGCTGTACCTGCCGTCCGGCCTTGACTAGCAGATCCTCACCAGATTGCAGTAGGGATAAGGGGCAGAAGCCTAACGTTAGCAGGTTTTGTAGGGGGTGTCGCCAGCACACCTGCAGGACAGTGCGGTTCGTAGAATGCCTGTGGAAATGACAGGCGTAGATCTGAACCCCGATAGGCACCAGCACCCTAACGTCCAACGGAAGAGTGGGCGTCTGAGGGGGCTGGAGCCGGGTGTAGACCTAAAAAATGCTAGTGCTGAGATTGTAGCAGAGGCCCTGTTGATGGCGGAAAAACTGGCAGGGCCAGTGGAACCGCCTGCAGAGGCCTGCAGGGTACCTGAGCCGGGCCGCGTACCACCCAGAGGGGCAGGGGCGCAGGCAGATGGGGCAGTACTAGTAACACGAAAAGGCATTGGTCGAGGGGGTCCATTGCCCGCTAGTTCCGACAGCAGTCTGAATTTCGAGCAGGGGCAGACTCAAGCAGGAACCCCAGAGCTGATCTTGGATCAAGCAACGGAAGCATCCCAGAGCTGTGACACGCGACAGAGCAGTGAACCTGAGGCCGAGCTGCAGCAGAGCCTGCCCAGGATGGCGAGTGTTGCACAGCGGGTTGAAAAAGAACCCAGCCAACCGGATCTAAGGGCCAAGGTAGCCGCAGCTTCAGACAAGTTTGCAGGCTGTGATAAAACCGGCACAGACAAACCTCGAATAAAGACAGAGGAAGATGGGGCCAGGAATGTGCCTGCAGGGGTCAAGCGCGAGGAAGCTGAGCCCCAGCCAGCAGCGGGCGGACAGAGCTCGCAGGCAGGCAAGGAAAAGGAGAAACCAGCTGAGCCGGTAGGGGAGCCTTGGGCTGACCTAATATCTGAGGAAGAACAGCCAGACCCAGTTCAGAAAAAGCAGGGGCAGCCGACTACAGCAGGACTGCGTCCCGTGCAGCAGCTGCAGCCGCGCAAGGCACTGGTTAGAAGAGGAGCTGGATCCACAGTCTTCGGCACACCGCTGTCCAGTTTTCCACCCAGCTCAAACAGACATGCGCAGACATCCAAGGAGGGATCTAGCAGCCAGATGCAAAGAGAGCCAGAGCGCTCCGAGGCTGGGGGAGTAGTGTGCGGCAATGAGGAGTCAGAAGGACCGATTGGTTGGGCAGGAATTGTGCAGTGGGCAACAGACCTGTGGAAGCAAGTGTGCTCCAGGACGTTCTTGCATTTCCTGGACCAGGTCACAGCCATTGAGGAGTTCAAGGCCCATCATCTGCGGGGGTGGGCAACAAAGGCCATGTTGGGTATCCCCCACACAGGGTTGGACAGGGCGATACTGTTAGCCGCCCTTGGACAGGTATCCAAGGGAAGGGCGGGACACGAAGCAGCCAGGGCTGTTAAAGCCTTCGCAGATGAATGGTGCAACGAGGTCACAGGAGACCAGGAGGAACCTGGATCAGAGCCAGAGGATGAGGAGGACCAGGCGTGGGAAGGATTTGAAACAGAGGTGCAGCGGCCTGAGGGGCGCAGGGAGGTGCAAAGGTGGCAGCAGCAGGCGGGAGCCGCGCCAACACCAACACTCAGATCTGCAGCTTTCGAGGTCAGCAGCGAGCCCAGCCTCAGAGGACGGCCAAGGGGCAGGGAAGCGCCCAGCGCCAGCAGTCCAGCCGCCAGCGAAAGGGCGGAATTGACTAGCCGATCACTCGCCAGGATGGCAGAGCAAAGCACAGCAACACGCAGAGCAAGCAGGCAAGAGTCTTATGAGTTGCTGCGCATAGTCGAGGACAAAGAGAACGCATACCAGGAAACCCAGGTGGATTACATCAAGGAATTCCTGAGGAACAGGCAGTCAGGCGCAGCAAGGGGAGCCAGGAGGAATGAGCCTGCGGGCAGCGCACGGAGCAGTGGTCCAAGAATACAGGAGGCCAGAGAGGAAACACAGTCTGATTCCTATGCCAGGAATTACACAGGCGGGACGCAGCCAGGTCGGCAGGGCCAGGAGCCGCCCAGGGGGCAGGCATACTCCAGGGAACAGCCTCACCAGCACAGCCAAGAGCCGCCCAGAGGACAGGCAGAGGGCAGGGAACAGCCAAGCCAGCAGAACCAGGAGCAAGCCAGGGGACCAGCGGAACACAGCAGAGGAGGGCGGCAGGAATGGCAAGACCAGGAGCTGCCCAGGGGACAGGCAGAGCCCGGTAGAGCACAGTCTCGAAGGCCTGGATCCGACAGCAGACCAGGCAGAAGCGAATCAGAACGTCCGCCACCCGAAGGAAGTAAAAGCTCGGCAGGCAGAGCGGGCAGACAGCCATCACGAGACGCTCACGATCAGGATGAGGATTATAACAGACATGACAGGTATCATTCAGGCCGCAGCCCATCGAGGGGCGGCAGTGGAGGACCGGGGTCGCGGTCAGAGTCAGTAGATTCGGGACCAGGAGGAGCGGACAGACGCAGGTCGGGGGCCAGACAGGAGTCCAGCGACCAGGAAATGAAAAGGCTCGATCGGGAGCAGGCAAGGGTGAACCTGCAGCTGCAGCAGCAGATGGTACTGCAGCTGGCAGGGGTAGCCAAGGTCGCCAAGATCCCAGCCATCCAAGGCAACGTACCAGTCCTGGATATGTCACACCCAGGCGCAGTTGCAGCCAGGAAGTATTGCCAGGCGTGTGGATACTGGGGATCGCACAACCGGTTGGCAATGTCAGATGACCAGCCAGCATTGGCTGTGGTAGCAGGTGAAATAGCTGGATCATGCCAGTCGCCGTCAGCTATGACGTTGCTGATCAAGTCGCTGGTCAAGCTGTGGGACAGCAAACCGGCCAGCATGAGGCCGCTGATGGCGGCCATCAGGGCAGCGCCCCACGCAGGAAATAGAATTGCCAGAGAGGTGGAGCGGATCGGACAGCAGTGGATAGCCCCAGCAGAGGGGCAGGGTTGCGAAGCTTCGCTACTCACATTGTGGATCAGGGTGGTCCAGGAGGAGGTGGGAAAGCCAACTTCAGAGGAGAGGACGGCCATCACCAACCTCAGGTTAGGAGTAAAGACTACTCTAGACCCAGACGTCAAGCCAGAGGAGACGGTGGAAGCATTTGCCCACAGAGTGCTGACAACAGCAGAGTTGCTGCAGATCTCAAGGGATGCAGTAGATCACTTCGGCAGAAGCCACTCGGTCTCGCGCATGTTCCATGACGGACTTCCAGCAGTTGCTAGAGCCAAGCTGAGCAAGTTTGTTATGACGGTGCCAGGGTACCTCAGCATGAGTGATGAAGACCAAATCGCAGTACTCACGCAGCAGGTGGTGCTGTGGGAGAGGTTTGCCCTGGAAATGGGTGACCTGGGAGGTACCGGCTTCAGGCAGATAACCAACAGCGGGTCTGGCCAGGGAGAAGCACAGCCCAACAGGGGCAGAAAAGAGAGAGCAGGGCAATGGGAGATGCGGACACGCCTTGACGGAATTATGCACCCCGCAGGCACAGCAGCAGTACCACAGGCGCGGATGGATGGTAAACCCAGAGGACTTGCCTGGGCGGACCAAACGGGGGCGGCACATAGCAGCGCTGAAGGTGCCACAGGCACAGCCAAGGCATGCTACCAGTGTGGTAGCACGACGCACCTAGCCAGGGATTGCAGGGCGCCCAGGGCCAGGGATGAGCGCAGACCTATGCACCTGGTTACAGACATCACACCTGGACCGGCCAGACAGACGCAACAGCAGTATCCGCAGCAACAGCAGTACCCGCAGCAACAGCAGTACCCCCTGCCGCCAAGGCCGCAGCAGGGACAGGCGGCAGGCAGGCCGTATGACAGGAATCAGAACAACAGACAGTATCCTAGGCCTGGGCCTGGCCAGGGAGGTCAGGCGCAGCAGGCAGCCCACGTGTCGCATCTCAGCAATGCAACGGGGCAGGCTGAGCCAGAGGGATGGCACCAGACCATGGCAGAGATGCTCAGCGAGTCCGTTGCACTCATGACGCAGGTTGGGCTGGTACCCAAGCCTGCAGGTTTCAAACAGGCGGTTCATAACGCCCGTCCTAAGTCGTTTCTGCCAGAACCTTTGCAGGAGGAGGAACCAGTGCCAGGATTCATGGTACCTCCCTCCAGGAAGGGGGCAAAGAGGCTGGTATTGAGTAAACTCGCTGACGATATGTCTGACATCCGCCTACAGGTGTTCAAGCTGAACGAGAGACTCTCAGCGCTGTCGTTCACCACGATGCCCATGGGAGTAGACAACACCGGCCACAGGGGTGAGACCAGTAACACCAGGCCAGAGGGTAGAACGGTGACAGCTGCACCCAAGCTGCAGTATTTCAAAAATGACAGAAGCAACCTGGAGCAGTGTGTGGGACTTATGGTCAATGGAAAGGTCCTGGTGGCTCAGAAAGCACTCATGGACTCCGCATGCACGTGCCATGTCATCACTGTCAATATTGCAGAGCAACTAGTTGCCATGGGGGCTGAGCTGGTGCGCACGGACGAGAAGATACGTACCACAGACAATGCAGGGGCAGATCTGTATGGAGTACTGTTCATTTATGTGGTGTATGGATACGGAGGGCCCAATGCCATTATGGAGCCCACGGTGGTCAGGGTCGTTAAGACACCACCGGATGCATATGAGCACTTGGTAGGGAACCCAGAGTTCCTCAAGTATAACGGGGTCTTAGAGGCAGCAGGAAGGCTGACCTTACGGCCCAGAGAGGGCCCACAGAGAGTGCAAGGGGTCAAGGACCTTGCACTGCCACTACTGCGGGCATCTCCGGCTGGGGGGTACCAGGCAGCAGCAGTGGCATGGGCAGGAATTCAGTGTGGATTCGCAGAAAGAGAGGGGTGGCCAGCTGCAACAGTCGAAACAGAGCACGAACCACTCTTACAGCATTCCATGGCCACACGCGCAGGTGCCGCTATGAGAGCTGGACAGGACGCAGGACCCAGCAACCAGGCAAACCCCGGGCTACAGAGGCGCAGGCTGGTGCCAGTCGAGGCGGCAGTGGCAGAGGCCGCCGCGCCAACAGCAGAGGAAGTGTCAAGAGCGCGCAGAGCCGTGATAATTACTGACATTGAGAAGCAGGCGGTCAGGGACTTCATGCCAGCATGCCCCGCCTACCCGTGCGCCTTGTGCGGAAAACCAGACAAGCACTCGGTGGAGGAGTGTGAGAGGAGGATTCAGGTCTTTTCGCGGACACCCGAAACAGCGCCTGCGGTGCAGGCAGGGCCGCCTGCAGCGCAGAGGAGGGGATACGGCACAGCTGCAGCCGACAGAGCTGCACAGGCAACTTCAACGCGCAGCAAGGGAGAGCAGCAGCAGCAACAGCAGCAGCTGCAAAAGCAACTGCAGGTGGCAGGGCCTAGAGTGCAGCAGGCCAGCGACGGCAAGGGTAGGCAGGCGCAACAGCAGCAGTGGCAAGGAAAGCCAGGGGCAGCAAGGGCCCCCGCGCAATCAGCCAGCAACAGCGATGACGAGGCGCAGGAAGCAGAGGAGGAGGAAGAATGCAGCGTAGACAAGGTGCCCAAACCAGGAACCAGCCTACAAGACAGGCACATCAACAGGCTGGCAGGGCAAGTTAACGGGCTGAAAAGGCTCTAAGATGGAGAGAGCGGCAAATGTGGAAACAGTCAGCAGAAATTGTGGATTACCTGAAAGGCCAGCTGGCCGGGTGGAAGTGCATCACGGATGGTCAGCAGGTCATGACAGCGGTCCAGCGAGAGTACATCCTGCGGGCAGATGAGCTGAACGGGCTGCAGGAGGCCCTGGGACTACAACACTTGGGGGGGCCGCCAAACCACGGGCAGCCGCTCCCATTTGAAACAGACCCGGAGTTGGCGGAGTGCGTCAGGGCAATGTTGGCGACCCCGTCCCCGCTACCAGACGTGGACAGCGAGCATTCCGGCATGGAGGAGCCGAAAAAGGAACAGCAGCAGCGCAGTTCTGCTAGCAGCGACGAGAGCGGCTCAGGGGACAGAAGGCTACGGCGGCGCAGCAGAAGCGCGGAACGGGCCATCAGTGAGGGACGCCAAGGGGCGGTGCCAACGCCGGCAGCCAGGACCCAGCGGCAGGGCGCAGGGAGGCGCAGCAACAGCGAGGAAAGGAGCAGGGACCGCAGACAGCGGTCACCCAGCGGGGACCAGCCCAGGGGCAGGTCCAGGGACCGGCGCCCTGTGGAGGTTGCCAGGCCTTACAGGCAGGGGCAGGATCAGCAGCGAGGTCCAGGCCCCGGCCCAGCGGACAGAACCGCAGTAGGGGGCAGCGGAGTAGCAGAGCCTAGGCGTCATCTAGGACCACGCCGTGGGGGAGTGTGCTTCAATTGCGGCCAGCCGGGGCACTTCGCCAACGAGTGCACCACCCCGGAGCAGGCCGGGCTGACAGGCGACAGGCCAGGGGCACCTGCAGGCCCAGCGCGGGGCTATGGAACCTGGGGCCCAGGCAGGGGCCAGGGGATGCCCATGGAGAGCAGGCGCAGGACCTTCGATACTGCCATGGGAACTCCCAGTGCAAGGGACTTCCAGCAGGGGGCAGCAGGCCCCAGCGCGTGGCCAGAACCGCCAGCGCGACAGGAACCACCGGAGGGCGAGCAGCCAAGGTGGGAGGGGACAGGAGGCCACACGTGCTTCATGACAGGCCACATGGGAATTAGCCAGGACAGAGATGCCTACCAGGCTGAGGTCAGTCAGGCAGGACCAGTTCAGATGGCCCCTCAGAGGGTGCCAGAAGGGCAGGTAGCCAGTCAGGTAAACCACTGGGCGATGGCTGTAGAGGCGTTAGCCATGAACCATTATGGGACTATGCCTGCAGGGTCGGCCAGATCCGTAGCACATGCGTTGGAGTTCTTGAAGGATCTCCAGAGGAGGGGGTGCCCAGCTCCGTGTGTAGGATGGCCTAATCTGATGCAGAGGTTCCTAGACAGTGAATGGGACCGGTATGATGAGCAGTGGGATGAGTTTGAGAGACGTGAGCGGGAGGCAGTACCCCAGCACAACGTCGACGGGTGGGAGACCGATTCGGGGTCCAACTTTTTGGCAGACAGATATGAGCCTCAGGAACCCTCACCCGTGCATGAGAGAGAGTTCGGTGTGCTATGTCCAGGTACCCCGGAGGGCATTCAAGACACAGGCAGAGGGGTAGCGGGAGCAGCCGCCGAGACAGGGGAGCCACCCAGAGCGGAGCTCCGATGCCCAGTGGCCAGAGGGACCGCAGCAGGGAGCCAGCGGGACGCTCGGGCGGGGCCCGTTAGGACCCATAAAGGCACTAGCTCTCGGTGCAATGCTTGGGGAGGTATCGACGAGGACGGAGAGACGCAGCACAGCAGCGAGAGAGGAGGGAGGTCTGGCGCAAGGGGCGAGGACAGGCAGCTTGACCGGTCCTTCAGCAGAGACAGGTCCTACAGCAGAGAACGCGTCTACGTACAGCCGTTCCTGCAGTCGCTGCCAGCAGGCGAGCCCTTTGTGCAGTACTTCCGCCTGGGGGAAGAGATGCCAGAGGCGTCCACCTCCGGGGCCATGCTGACTATGCCAGGGGAGTGCAGGGACGGGCCATGTCGGTTGCAGAACCATAGGCTCCTGGGAGGCGGGGAGCAGACATGTGTTGACAGGGCAGCAGCCATGCAGGCAGTTGCCAGGATGATTTTCCCGTGGGACGCAGTGACAGCTGTCATGCTGGGCGCTGCGCTCAAAGGATACATCCAACCCAGCACAAATATGGCAGATTACATGCAGAGGGGATGGTCGCGGCATCCCATCTATGCATACTGCGTTAGCGAGATGGTGAGTCTCGCCATTGCAGCAGGCATCACAGCGGTGGATGTAGCATGCTGGGCGCACCCGGACATGCCAGACATTGCGCCGGCCGAGGGGACGTGGCAGGGCGCGCAGCCAGGATTCATGCGCATGCCGTGGGCGATGGATTGTGTCCGTGAGCTGATGGGGCACCCAGCCCTCAGAGACCGCGCATTTTATGTGCCAGTCCAAGCCATGGGCGAGTTCGAGAGATTTGTGGAAACAACAGAGCAGGCCCCAGTGAGGGCAGGGCTGTGTCACCCAGGCAGGCCAGGGCGGTGTGAGGCGACCATAGAGGCGTCCATCGTCATCCCCAGGACGGTCGCAGGACAAGCAGTGCCGTGGGGACCAGCACCAGGGGACGCCAGGGCAGCCATTCCAGTCCAGCAGCTAGTAACTTACTACTATGAGGAGATGGCTGATGAGGAGTTGCCCGTTTCATCGGCATGGATCCACATGCACGCGACTCACGATGATATGCCCGTCTACCTGTTTGCAAGGCACCAGCAGGACGTGGCAGTCACTAAGTGCGCGTCAGTAGACGAGGCGGAGTTCCATGCCTATACCTACGCTAGGGGAGCAGACCCGACAGTGTGGACGCTCATGCTCATGGCGCTGCAGAGGGTACTGCTCCCAGGACAGCGGTCAGCGGCCATGCGGCATGTGTGGGGCGTAGAGGATCAGTGGGCGCCTACAGAGGTAACAGCCTGTCCAACGTGGCCTTACGGACCCCAGCAGACGCCAGCATCAGGAGCCATGTGGGAAGGAGAGGAAGAGCTGGCGAGCTCGCCGTTCGCAGTAGAACGCCTGGCAGCATATGTGCACCAGGGGGTGCGTCAGGAGCGGAGGGCGTGGCACGACAACAGGGCCAGCAGCGTGCTGCCCTATTGGCAGGCTGACGTCATAACGACGCAGTTGTGGAGACAAGCGCACCCAGCAGGGGTGCGCACACTGCACCCTCTGTTCAGAGGAGCAGGGGAAGTAGGCATCGAGGAGGAGTTGGAGGACTTGAGGAACCAGCCGAGTAGGGGACATGGGCCGGTGGGCCAACGCGGCGCCTATGCAGAGGAACCCGCGGCTGCCACCGATGACCCTGCCCAGGATGGGGAGCCAGAATGGACCCAAGCGGCATTTGTCACATTTGGGGCAGCAGCAGCCTCATGGGAGCTGCTGGAGTACGTGGACGACTTGGGAGCAGCAGCAATGGAAGCCGAGCCTAGGGGATGGGCAGAGCCCCAGGCACCCCTAGACATTGTCAGCACACAGCCCACGGAAGACTCAGACAGCAAGGCCCCAGAGTGCAGCGACGGCGTTTCAGAGGGTCCACCACCACTGGTTGAGATCACCGAGTCAGATGAGGGGTGGCACGATGGAGGAGCCATGCCCCCGGACCAGGATAGCGTCACCAGAGCAGAGGCTCGGGATGCAGAAGGCAACTATGTGCCAGCAGACAGCGGCCCAGGACCAGGGAGTCCAAGGTATGGCATGGTGGGAGAGCTGCCACAGCTGAGGCGCGCGTGGGTGCGCGGCATCTTTCAGGAGCAGGCAGCGATGAAAGAGCGCAGAAGCAGGAGGGCCGCTATAGAGCTTGGTAACGGAATCACGCTGGAGGAAGAGGCAAACCAGGTCACAGCGGGGATCAGCCTTCAGCAGGCAGCAGACCAGCGCGCTCGCAGGCCCGAGGGGGCAGCAGCAGACAAGAAGAGCAACGGGCGCCCAGGATACCCCCAGATCAGCCAGCCAGCACAGACAGCGGCACAGGGGCCTTGGGGTGACCCAGCAGCGTACAGCACGGGACGCTGGGTTGCAGTGCTCAGGAACTTTGTAGATCAGCTGGACGTGCTACGAAGGCAGGAAATGGGGCAGCAAGAGGCGGGCCAGGAGGCTAGCCTGCTGTTCCGACTAAAAATGCTACCACAGCCCGATCCGGACCCCAGGATGGGAGGTTACAACAGGGCGGTCAGGGAGCTACAGGAGGAGCTGACGGAGAGAGTATCAGCCCTCTACACGGGGAGAGCAGAAGGAGCGGACACCCAACAGCCGTCGGACAGCCGCAGCAGACAAGCCCAAGCCGGCAGGGGCGAGGACCTCGCCAGCAGGGTTGCGGGCGCGCAGGAAACCATACGACGGAGCTGTGGGCAAGATGAGCCCGCGGGTGCAGGCAGCAGTAAGGCTGTGCAGCGCGCCAACCACAGGCAGGAGAGAACGGCACAGTGCAGCACAGGACAGATCCCAGGAGCAGGGCCAGAAAGGGCCAGTGCAATTTGGGCTGACACTGCCAAGTTGCAAGGAAAGAATTCTAAGAAGGCCAGGAGACGCGCAGGAAAGGCGCAGAGGGCGACCGCGGACAGGAACCGTGGCAGCAGACCAGGAATGGACTGCCCAGCCCTGCCACTCAGGATCAGCCAGGTAGACCTGGAGATCACGTGGGCCAGAGGACAGCAGCCGCCAGCGCAGAGTGCAGAGCCATGCGTTCAGCCCGCAGAACAGTTACCGCAGCAACCCATGAGGAAGATGACAGCGTGCAGAGGACTCCTCACCTGTACAGCAATTAAGGGGATCCTGACAGGGACGCTCCAGCTGATACTGGTGTGGCTCCTGCTGTCGGTGTGTGTGCCGGGGGCGCGAGCTACCAAGCAGGGCGTGAGAGGAGGAGGATTTACAGCAGGCCAAGGGGCTTTTGTGTCTGGAAAGGAGGCAGCAGCAAAGCTTTCGTCTGGATGGTTACGCCCACAGGCAGTCAGCCCCATGGGAGCCGCCAGCAGGAGGGGTGCATGCAGCCAGCAGGAGAGATGGCACAGCGGCAACACCACTGGCGAGGAGGAGCTGCCCGCGGAGGACGACCCGCAGGCGGCTGTGGTGATCGACATGTTCCAGCCAGGGGGAGTCGTGGAACCACCTGCAGAGTACGTCAAGACCAAGGAGGGGTGGCTGCTGGGCAAGCATCCCGACTTCACTACGGAGCAGCAGGAGAGCCTGGAGCAGAGCCTCCGAGATCGCCAAGGAGCATTCGCTTACTCCATGGAGGATCTACCAGGCTACTGCGGCACGCAGGGCCTGGACACAGCTTGCCTGTCGAGTGGGGCTGTGCGGGCCATGGAGGCCCAAGGAGTCGTCCTTTTCGAGCCCTTTGGAGGTATGTGCTCAGGGCTGGAAATGGTACTCAGGGCAGGTATCCCAGTAGTGCAGTACTTGTATGCAGATATCAGTGAGGAAGTCAGAGAGATCGCAGGGGGCCGCCTGTTGCAGTTGCACAGGAGATTCCCCCAGTTGCTTCCGGTCAAAGCGTTTGATAAAGCTTTCAGAGCATTGCCACAAGATGTGTATGCCATCACAGCAGAGCACCTTAAGGAGGCGGGTGCCCAGGAGGGGCGCCAGTGGTTCATGGTAGCAGGCTGGGAGTGCCAGGACCTCTCGTCAGCTGGCAAGGGGCGTGGACTCGCGGGAGAAAGAAGCAAGTCTTTCTTCCCGTTAGTCAAGCTGTTGGGTACTCTACAGTTCCTGCAGGGACCTAGGCCGCCAGCGTACCTGATTGAGAATGTAGCAATGCAATTGCATCAGAAGAGTGTGAAGGCCAGTGTTGAGGCTTTTCAGGAAGTGTGCAGGATTCTGGGGACACCAGCATTGTTTGATGCAGCGCAGGTGGGGTCTTACGCCCACCGCACCCGCAACTATTGGGGGAATATTGCCCCTGCAGCAGATATTGAATTTGTGATTCGTGCGTCGACCAGACCCCACGGGGGGATTGTAGACGACATTCTGGACAAGGGCAGCAAGGCCCAAGTAGTATCATGTCCGGACAATGGGGGGTACCGCATCAATGTAACAGGGCAGCCCAGGAAAGTGCTGCCGTGTTTGATGGCCACGCCCTCATCATATGCTTTCCGGAACGGGCAAAATGGGATGGTGTACAGGCCCATGGGGGACTTGCAGGAGCCCAATGCAAACGAGCGTGAGCGCGCCATGGGGTACGCTGTGGGGTCCACATTGCCGCGCCCAGACTTCCCAGAGGCAGCCAGACGGGCAGCCTTGGGCAGGAGCATGGATTCATGGGCACTAAGTGCATGGCTCAATGTGGCACTCGAGTGTGCTAAGATCATGCCAGCAGAATTGACACGCAGGGCAAAGCTGCCAGGCCAGGACAGGGACCCAGCTCTGGGGGCGACTTTAATGTCCAGCCACTATGCCCTTGCTACTGCAGGAAACGCGTGCTCCGGCAGCGGAGAAGCGGCCGCGTCATACAGACAGTGCCTGGGGGAATCGGCCGCGGCAGACTGGGCCGACGCGGCACAGGAGCCAGGCAGACGGGCTTTCAGAGAGGGCTGTCCAGACCCTCAAGGCAGGCCTGCGCAAGTGCTGCGAGGAGGGCAGCAGCGACGAGTCCTGGGACAAGATGGTGCCCTGGGTAGCCCTAGGCTTCCGATGCTCGCCGCAGCAGGCCACGCGCATGGCGCCGTACGAGGTGCTGTTCGGACAGAGACCCACCTTCCCCTCCAGAGTGGGAGCGGACCTCTGGAGCACAGCCAAGGTGGCAACGGCAGAGGAGGCAGCAGACCTGCTTTTGGCCAGAGTGGCCAGGATCAAAGAGGCACTGCCAGTCGCGGGTGAGCATCTAAAAATTGCGCAGCACCGCGACAAGCTGCGATATGCACGCATTCGTGGGGGAGGGTATGTCCCCCAGGTCAGGCGTTTTGCAGAGGGAGATTACGTGTATGTGAAGTATTCATCAGAGCGACGCAGCCTCGATCCCAAGGCCAGGCCTGAGATCCTCAGGGTCAAAACACTGGGGGCGACGGGAACTTTGGTGTTGGAAGGGGCAGATGGCCTCACAGTTACAGAGAATGCAGTCAATTGTTCTCCATGCCACTTGCCCAACCTCAGGGGAGTGGTTGATTTCAGTGGAACCAGACCCAATAACAGCCTGTCATGCGAGGTGTGCCAGCTGCCCGATCGCGGAGAGGTGATGCTTTTGTGTGATGCCTGCAATACAGGTTGGCACATGGACTGCTTGGTACCAGTACTCGAGGAGGTGCCTGAGGGCGAGTGGTTGTGCCCACACTGCACGCCGGAAGACAAGGGAGCTGGGCCCGCTGCAGTAGCAGGGCCCCCCACAGAGGAGCGCAGTTTACAGGTCCAGGGGCGACCGAGCCCAGCGGCCAGAGCGGCTGCCAGGACAGCCCAGGAGGCCGACGTCATGGACAGGCCTGAGGTGGAAGTCATGGCCACCAACCCAGCAACAGGGCAAATGGAGCGGGGCATCGCAAGACCAATGGCGAACGGGTTGTATGACATCTCGTACACCACTGGCCGGGGAGAGGCCAATGTCACCCCGAGAGCAGTTACAAGAAGGGCCAAGGTGGCCAAAGAAGCAGCAAGGGAGGAAGAGGAGTCAGCCCGTGAAGATTTTACCGGGACCTGAAGCCCGGAGCGGCAGGGCCGCTGAGCACGTGACGTCACCCACGCCGTAGCTGGCAAGGAGCGGGCAGGCACCTACAGAGCAGAAATGCAGACGCAGTGCGGCTTGTCCTAGTACCCAGTAGGCAGCGGGCCGGCAGCCAGCGGACCGAACACGGAAGATGCAGGAGTAGAGTTACGGCAGCTTAATGAAAATTTGTTTCTCAAATACCGTGGCAGCAAGGCTACAGTAGTACATAAGTTATGAAAATGATGAGCGAGGAGAATTAGTCAACTCGAGCAATTATAGCACAGCAGGGGGCAGATCACGCTGCTACGGCGCACATTTTCTGTGGCCTTTAAAGACCAGGCGGCTATGGCGCAGTGGGGCGAGAGCAGCGGTTGTTCTTAGCTTGACCTGATAACTTTGAAATTTCACTGTTTGCTAGCCAGTAGTGGGCTGAACAGCTTGAGTTTGTAGGGTTCTGCGCATTGCGCTTCAGCTGAAACTCGGTTAATTTTTTCCAGATTTGCAGAAGGCCTGAACCAGGCAGATTTGTAGACGGCCTGAACCAGGCAGATTTGAAAAGGCCTGGACCAGGCAAATTTGTAGAAGGACGGAACCAGGCATATTTGCAGATGATGATTTGAGCTTCTACGTACATATTTTTCATAGAAGTTCTTTCAGTACCACCCCTTTTTCCGGCTCCCCGCGCATGCCTGGAGGGCTTAACGCTGGGGAGCGGGGGGCGAGTAAAGTAGTAGGGGCGGTACCCACGAGACGGAGACTTCCAGGCAGAGATATCCAGTTAGGGACTTCCAGATACAGTTATCTTGTTAACAAGCTCTTGTATGTAGTACAAAGAGCATGAGTGTACGGTGACGTACCGTGTTTGTGAGTAGAGGACACCTCTCTAAGGTGTCCTGACCAGAGTTTACGGTATTTACCATAGTATTGCAGTTACTGCTTTATGGTGCGACAGGTGGTGAGGATGCTTCGGCGATCTGCACTCAAGATACCAGTATTCAGGTGACTCAGGTGACTCACGATAGTCGTGATACTGATAGTCATTATACTCAGGGCAGTACGGACACTCAAGATCCCACCCCTAAGCCATTTTTTTATGCTAGGGGAAGGGGTGGGACATCAGTGCTAATTCATGTCCCATTTTATTATGCCAATCTACAGCATTTAACACAAGGAAGAGAATGGCGTAGCTCTCGTCGTAAACTGACTTCCCACATGAAATGTCGAAAAAATACGTTTTTTCCCCTCGAAAAAGTGTTTTGTTTTGTTTTGGAGACCCTCCCTTTGCCCTCCCCCCTTAAGTTTGTCCCCCCTTATCGATCCCCTTCCACAGGCCAACACATTTGAGGCAAGTTTGTTTTCATGAAGCTCTACAAATTTGGAGGATGGTGTGTCTCCAGTTATAATTCGCCCCCCTCACACGTGCCTAGAAAATATAGTCATAGGGTTCGATAAGCTGCCAGGAAAAGATCCAGGGGCGTTCGCGCCTAGCAGGGTTAGTTCTGAATGTGATCTCAAGGAAGATCTCAAGGAAGTTGCAGGGCCCTGCATGGGTTGTGCGTCTGGTTGTGCATGGTAAGCTTGGAATCCTAGGCCTAGGATAGGCAGAGAGAGAGAGATCTACGGCACCGTATCCGAGATCTACGCAATCTCAATAACTTAAATGTTGAGACAGACAACAGTTCAGGTTGCCGGCATCGGTGTATCGCCTACCTTTATGTCAAAGCGCAGGTGGGTACAGGGCCCCCGTGACTTCCAAGTAATCCTGGTTAGGGTGGCTCAGCACGATAAATCGGGGCCTGCCACGTACCTCTTTTGAACTGGCGGTGTACAGTAATATGCATGCAATGCTTTGACGTCGTATTTCTCCAGCCTCTGACGCCAGACATGCTACCTGAAATCCGCGCTGCATCGGCATTTTTTATTTTCTTGTGAGGCACAAGTTTGTCGTGACTGCCTCACTTCTTTAGACTTGCGTCAGGTTTTGTTTGGACTGAGGACAGGCGCTGCGAAGTAGTGCTCACCTCGCTGTCTAATTTGCCATTGTCCCCGTCAATCTGGGTGAGTTTTTAGACGTGCTTCAATCGTAATCAAAATAAGATAACAAGAACTGGCCGTTAACTGGAATGTTCTGGGCGGGCGGGTGTCTTTTTTGCCCCGCCGAAAATCCCGAGTAGGGTTTGAAACGTGGATCTTTCCGTAGACATCCGGCATAGATCAAGAGCCGGCCAACCAAGTAGAGCAATCCAAGCCAGTGTAGAAAACTCTGACACCTGCCGTGCCTGGGATAGATTGCAATGCTGCACAAAGGCCAAGAGGCTCATGCATGGCTGGCATGCCATTCGCAGGTCCCTCCAAATCCCCCCGAGTTCGGTCTCGGGCGCAGATAGTAGAGTCAGACTCTGACATCGAGATTACGAAGGTCGTCTCTGCGAAAGCGAGGCAGCCATCTGTAAGTCCTCCTGGGCCGGTAGCTGAATGTTGGATTTCAGGCTTCTTGCAGATGTCCATGGATACCTCCTGCTTCTACTGTATGTTGACCACCTCAAAAGCTAGAAATAGAATCGGCAGGCTTGGGAGGAATTGAGCTATTTATGAGATTTCATTGCTGCAAGAAGAGCTTGACAGCGATCAATGAATTCAAACCAACAGTTGACGGAGAGCTTGATTCTCTGGGTGGAACCCATGCCTTGTCAAGGCCCATGCAGCCTGCATGCATGCCGCCAGGAGCCCGCCAGCATTATTACACTGCAAATGCTGAAGAAGCCAGGGCCTGTTGTAGGAGCACAGCCGGCAAACTGGCTACAATTCGACTGCACCTGTTTGCTGTCAAATCTGTGTTTTCCGGCCTTGTCATCATGCCACCACTACATATCCACCCGCCAGGCTGTACATTCACCATATGCATGATAGGCAGTAACGTGGGCATAATTCCGCGCATGCAGCTATCATGTATCTCTGTATCAGTGGCATGGGTAATGGAGCAGCCCTCATCGGTTACGGGTTTATAATGCTTCGGTCTCGGTCAGGTCTGGGATAATCACCTCGGCCCACAGTCTCGGTGATTATCCCCAGCCCTGAGCTCAACCTCAGCATTATAAACCGCTCATCGATGCAGGCATTCCATCACCCAATGTCATTGATGCCACTATCCAGCCTGCTGGGGTAAGGTTATGCCGTTTCGGAGTGTCTAGCAGCTTTCACACCCCTGTCATATACTCATATCGGTCCGCCTTCTTCCATTGTCAGTGCTTTATTTGCCCCCCTTGGATCCTCTTCGACTGAGATGCTCTGGAATCCAAAGCATGCCCGCAGACATTGATAAACACTCCAAGGTGCTCCCCAGGCTGTGTATTAACCGTCCACATGACAAGGGATAGCATCTACCAGCAGCATGTTCAGGTGCCACCTCTTTCATTGAGATGCTTTGGTATCCGAAACTTGCCTGCAGACGTCGGCAGATACCATCCAAGGTGCCAACTGTGGTAACCAGCCAGAGCCTACATCGCGGCTAGACAGGCCCGGCAGCAGAGCGAGATCTCGGAAAGGAATCCCAAGGAAAAGCTGCCTAGGCAAGGGAAGCGAGGCCCGCCGTCCATCGTGGTACGTGAGGGCTTGGACGCTGCAGTTCCCTGTACCTGCCTGCCATCTTGTTATGTACCTCATGACATGGCAACGTCCCAGGTCCGAAATCTCCCCCCACGCCTCTGCCCTTCACCAGTCTGACCCTTCCCCCATTGAGCACCACGTTCAGCGATTAAAAATCCTCACTCAAGCAGGTCTATCACATGAGCACTTCATGGTAAAAAGTAAGCAGATAGATCCTAAAAGATCTTCACAGATCCCGATCCTGCGGTCCATGCGCCCAGAGTTTTTCTAGGAACCCTAGCGCCCAGATTCTGTGATGCGCGCCCAACCCTCTATTCATGCGGAGCACCTCATCAATAACCCCGCCTCTGTGTTTGTCATGCTTAGAATTCCTTACTGAAAGGCAAGCAGAAACAAGCTATCGCAATTTCCCGTCTTATATCTGTTTCTGTCTGTCAAGACGCGTAAATAGTAACGTAGCTGTTACTTATGCCTTGAGTGAGAGGCTCACCAATCATAGACAAGCTAATCTGTCTTACTATGTTTCCGCCTCTTAGGAGGCCTGAAGCGCCGTCTCGGGATCAGCTCCAGACCTGCAGCCCGCAGCAGGCAATAGCTTGGCTGAGAAGGCTCGCAGCCGCTCCGCTCGCTCAGGACCTGGTGCGTGCAGCACTAGGTGGCGCTTGACCCGCATTGTCTGCTTTAAAGAGTGCATATTATCTTTGAGGGGGGGCGCTTCTCGCCCAGGACTTAGTGTCAGACGCACTGGGAACAATTTATCCGTCGTGTACGACTGTGCCCAAAGAGGGGGAAATGACTCATGTTGGCATGCTATACTGGGTACTGTTGGACCGTTCGTGTGAATAAAGACATCGTGGTGGCCATGTGGACGAGAAGATTGTTTCCAACGATCCTAATTCTTCTTTGTTGTGGAAGTTTGTTTGGTCACACCGTAGTGGTCGCATTGAGTGTCACCGCATTGCAGGCATAAGAACCTCTGGTCAGGCCAAGTTCAATCAGGCTGCAATAGTGCAATATGGCGCATGGCTTCAGCAGGGTGTCTGCAGCAAGTTGTGACCGGCAGCACCTCCACTGACAAGGCCCTGGCATAGATCCCTCCCTGACAATTGTGTTTGTAACCCTTTACATACTAGGTAGAACCTTTTTGTCAGGAGCACATTAACACATGTAGCATTTCAGCCCAGTTTTTCACACAAGCTGATGCACTCCCCCATGTCAGAAGCAGCTTCACGAAAGCTGTGACCTAGAGGACCCTAAAGCCCGAGCCCTGTTCTCCTGCCGATGTTTATTTGCATGCCCTTGCTAGGGTGGCGTGTTGGACCCTGAAAACACGGCGACCGTCAGCCTGCTGTGGTCCCTAAAGGACTCTCGAAGCTCGAGGATGGACCCTTCCTCGGGCCAGCTGATGCCTCCACTCAAGGCTGCTGCCCCTCCAGCCGCGGTGTCCGGCAAGCCGCTCTCCCCACAGCCGTCGGCGCTGGCCTCGAAGCAGTATAAGGCGCCGTGGACCCGAACTCCTCTTGCTGGCAGGAAATCTGCAGAGAATGGCGTGACTGAGATCCAACAAGGGCATGCCTCTGGCATCGGTGGCGAAGCGGTACGACACGGGCATGCCTCTGTTGGTGGTGGAGTGGGTGTAGGGTCGGGGCAGGCTCAGCGACAAGGGCATGCCTCTGCTAATGGATCGGTACTTGCCTACATCAGCGAACAAGCACGCGCGTCTTCCAGCAGACTAGGAGGCGCCGCTCGTGGCGAAGAGGGTACAGGGGCGGGGCAGGCACAGCGGCAAGAACGCTCCTCTGTTGGTGGCGGTGAGGTGGGAGGGGTGGAGCAGCCACAGCAACAAGAACGCTCCCTTCATGGTGGTGGAGAGGGCAGAGGGGTTGGGCAGCCGCAGCGGCTAGAACGCTCCTCTATTGGTGGTGGAGAGGGCGGAGGTGTTGCGCAGCCGCAGCGGCAAGAACGCTCCTCTATTGGTGGTGGAGAGGGCGGAGGGGTAGGGCAGCCGCAGGGGCAAGAACGCAGTTCTATCGGTGACGGAAAAGGCGGATGGGCAGAGCCGCCGCAGCGGAGCAAGCGGGCCAGCACAGCGCTCCAGACGACGTTGTCTTTGAAGAAAGCAAGACTTCTGGCGCAAGAGGAGGCTGCAGCCCTGGTCACTGCAGCATCAAGCAGCAGGGCACCTGCTGCTGCATCATTGCGAATGTAAGTGAGCCCTTCGTTAGCGGCGATTCATATGGAGGCTGCTGCTGCGTCATTACATGTGCCCGAAAGGGGGGGGGGCAGAGGGGGGCCCTTCCGGGGGGGGCAGGGGAGGTAACCCCGCGCGCCAGAATTGGCCAGGGTTGGATGCGGCTCTCCTGCCTGCTGTTGCAGTTATTTGACCTGTTAGGATAAATGTTTGGAGATAACTGCGCATCCTCTCCTCTCCGGTAATTAAAGGTGTGTGTATGTGTGTGGAGGGGGTAATTTCCAAACAGTGTGGAGGGGGTATTTACAAACAGTGTGGAGGGGGTAATTTCCCAACAGTGTGGAGGGGGTAATTTCCAAACAGTGTGGAGGGGGTAATTTCCAAACAGTGTGGAGGGGGTAATTTTTAAACAGTGTGGAGGGGATTATTTCCAAACAGTGTGGAGGGGGTTATTTCCAAACACAAGATATTGACGATCGATGAGACATCTTGAGTGCTGACCTACCCTCTCCCATTAGTGGCTTTGCCTGAAATTGTCTCCCTGGTGTTGAGTTCACAGGAACGCCCATGTGAGGTCGGAGCTGCCTCTTCTTGTCCGCACCTCTACTGAGCCAAGCAGCGACATTGACCTGACCCTCAGCTCAGGCCGCAAAGGGACCGCCACCCGCAGCCGCTACCCCGCGCCATTGGAGCGCTCAGAAAATGCCGACATGGCAGAATCTCCAGCTGCAGCCGGGGGTAGCAGCGAGGGAGGCATCACACCTTCGCTCCGGACGCATGGACGATCGGGGCAGCGCGGCGATGCAGCACTTTCTGCACCTCTCCGATCCTCTATGCAGCGGAGCCTGGCAGCTTTGGAGAGAGGCGCGGGTGGCCCAACGGATATACGGAATCCGGCATGTGGGCAAGGTGCATTTGACGCAAGGGCGGGTCACCATCTGGCAGCAGGAGGGGGGGCACATGCTGCACCTCCTTCCGGCGTTATAGCAGCCAAGGGAGGCACAGATGCTGCGAGGGGGAATGGCGGTCTGGCCGCTAAGGGGGGTCCACATGTTGTCAGAGATGATCACAGCCTGGCGGCGGATAGGGGTGCAAGGGACGAGCGCGTTAGCCAACTCGAGCATCTCCTGGCCACAACCACGCAACAGAGGAACGAGGCCTGGGACAAGCTGGAGGACGCAGCATCAAGAGCGGATTCGATCATCGCGATGCGCGCTGATGCAGATGCGCACGTCAAGCGCCTCAATCTCAAGGTGAATATTTTAATTGTTTTGGGAAGTCCAGTGGTGGCCGCACAGCAGCCTGCACCAGGTCATGTATGACCTAGGTTCAACAGCGGTGCCGGTTAGCCGCACACCAAGCTACATGGTAAGCTACTCAGTGCTGCGGCCGAATGGGTGCCTTCATCAATCCACGCCTCAGGGTGTATATCGTTCTTTCTTTCTGGACAGCGTTGCCCCCCCCGAATAATTTTAGGTGATGGAGCTCGGGTCGGATTGCCGTCATTAGGCCGGTCAAGGCTTGGTCCCCGGCCCAGTGGCGGCTGTGCAGCAGCCTGCAACAGGTCATGTGTTGAATGGATTAAACGGCGGTGCCCCCTCCTGGATATATTTCAGGTGATGGAACTGGAGGCGGCCCTGGAGGCGCAGGTGCACTTTTGGCACACGTCCCGCGCTGAGGAAGAGGCCAAGAACCGGGCTTTGCTGCACGAGGTGCATGCACGCGACCAGCACCTGCAGGCCTCGGCAGCGCGACTGCGCCAGGACCTGGCGGCGCTGGAGGACATGCGGCGGCAGCTGGCGCAGGCCAACGAGCGCGGTAGCCAGCTGCAGGTCGGAATATGCTAACACAAATAACATTTGGCAGTTTTTCACCATAAATAAGCCATGGTGGCTTGCATTTGCAATTCGGGTTGCCTGCTGAATGGTGGCCTCTGTTGCGCCTGGCTGCAGGTCAAGACGACGCTGCAAGATTACGAGATGCGGCTGCTTCGACAGAACAAGTTCCAGGCTGAGGGCTTCCTGCAAGCTCGGATCCACGTGCTGGAGCAGCAGCTGCAGCAGGCAGGCGGGAGCGCCCCACAGGCACGGCCGCAGGTACAGGAGGAGGAGGCCTTCACACTCAGCAGCATCAAGCAAGGCATTGTGGCTGAGCTGAATGCAGCGGCCGATACCAAGGAGCTGGACCGGCGGGCCAAGTCGCTGATGCTCTTCTGGCACCCGGACAAGCACCCGCATCAGAGGGTCATGTCCACCCGGGTGACCCAGGTCATCAATCAGGCAAAGGACGAGCGCATGGCAGTGTTTAGGGGAGCATCCTGACCAGTGCTGTGCCAATTACGGTGGCTGAATTACGTAGCTGAGTTTCAATCACCGTAATTTCAAGGCAAATTCAGCTACTTTAAACAGTAAGGAACCGTAATTACCAACACAGTTTCTGAACTACGGTGCAATGGCACAGCACTGATCCTGACCAGAACCTGGGCATGAGCGGGCTTTCGGTTTGACGAAACGGTGACAGTAGACTGGACAGCCTGCTTGAATTGAGGTGACCAAGCTTCATTCATTTGGATGGTTGTTGATACCTCACTGCTGAGGGTAACTCTTTGATGAGAAAGGGCAGCCATGATGGTGCATTTTATGTTACAGGCAGTCCAAACAGGCATCGTGGTGCCTTTTGTTGTGTTGACATGGGCTGGCAGAGCATAGGTTCCCGTCGATTATTGAAGCAATGACTTTCCAACTCTCGGCCCTGCTCAAAAGTGCTGCGCTGGCGCCCAACTGTTCGATTTGGAGTGCGATTGTGAAGTATTCATAACCTTTCAGGCTCCACGGTGGCGAATTCGGTGACGTGTAGATCAGGTGCCCATTATTGGTTTGCACGACTTCAGTATGGCGCCGGTTGTATACATGTGCGACTTTCACAAACAGGTCAAATAAGGGCTGTCTCGTAGCTTGCAAATTAGACAAACATGTGGCAGACGCGGGAGCATGAAAGCATTGAGCTCCTGGTTTCCTCGCCGCCCACAAAGGACAGGGCAGGCCCCATATTTTGTAGTGTTTGTAAATTCACATTACAAACGGCGAAAGGCACACTATGGTCAGACAGCCTGTAATGTGTAGCGCATCCGTGCGTCATCTTGCGTAAGTCCATATTTTAGAATGTGGATTTTTGCAGGTCGAATGAACCTATGCAAAAATAATGTTGCCGTGCAATGAAGTAGAGATGTCGGATCAGCGTCCTTCACTTCACTTGCCAAGACCTTTCCCGAGTGAGTGAATAATACTTGCGCATCGAGAGTTTGTTTCTGGCGAGGCAGGGGCACAGTGGTTTTGGGACCTCCAATGATGATTGCGCCTCCTCTTATCCGTGCTATAATTCTGCAGCTCCTGGTGCGCTCTCGCTCGGAGGACAGCAGCAGTGAGTACAAATTCGTAAAGCAGCATCCCGCATTACACGGGCGCATGCAACCCTGCCTCGACCGCAACGGCAGTGCCGCTCCGGGGTAGGCGCACTTCAGTTTTCCGACGAACAGTTATTTACTTATGTAGGTTACCCCTGCCTCCCCTCATGGGAACGCAATCTGGAGCTGGCTCCTTGCCTGGGCTGCCCAACTTGGGCCTGTTCCAGGCTCTACCTGGTGGCTTCAGGCCTCCCCCAGCGGGCGCTGCTCAGTATTACTCCCAATCAGCTGGCAGTATAGTGCCAATCTCGCCGCTAAGGTGCGTGGCTGGGCGCATGCGCTGCAATCTGGTCCGCATGGGCAGTCACATGCTTGCATGCGCAGTCAACATGTCAGGTGCTCCCTCATATGGGGCACATGGCAGGCAAGCACAATCAACCTGTAAGGTGCTTCCTCATGTGAAGCATATGGAAGACAAGGGCAGTCATGATGCTGTACCAGGAACAGCAACAACACGTCCGGCACTCTTCACGTGGGGGAAATGTCTCACGTGCACCAGCTGGATGGCTTGAGCTCGTCTCGTCTGGGCCAGTCGGAAGCAGTGCTGGAGCGTGGGCCACATACTTTCATTTAGAACACGTAGAGCCCTAACCATGCAAAAAAATGCAGCACTGACAGCACATGGCTCATAGTGGACTGAGCCCTGGCCAAGGGGTTGGGCCCACGGAGGACAGCTGGCCACTGGCATCGTTGCGTTGCTGTGCTTGATGCGTCTCTGACACATGGCCATTTAAAGCGGCTAACATCCCGACATCCCCATCTCTTCTTTGCCTTCGCTTGCACAGAAAGCCGCCGCCGCCGCCGCCGCCGCCGCGGTCAGGCGGCAGCTCATCGAAAAAGCAGTGTAACTGCAAGAACTCGCGGTGCCTGAAGCTGTGAGTTTGATGATTGAAACAGTGGCTTTGAATGAAAACCTTAACCCTTGAATCTAAACTCTAAAACTAAACCCTAAACTCTCGAACCTAAACTCTTCCTGGTGCCGTAACTCACAGCCTGTGCCTGAACACGAAGCAGGTGTAGAACTTTTAAATGTCAATGGGATTACTAAATGAAGACGGCTTGTCTTTGGCATGACTTGAGGGAGCCTCCCACTCAGGGTTGCAGGTACCTCGTGGCCTCAGAGCTGGTACGTACCCTTTCCCTGAATGCCATTGGCAACACCTGAATATTGATGTTGGATCTACCCTTTGAGTGCTGTGTAAGAAACTCAGAAAACAGGTGCTGTGAATACTTTGTTTCTGGACAGAATGGAGACACCTCAGCGCTGTGCGATTGCGCCGTAGTTTAGAAATCGTGTAAGTGATTACGGTCCCTTAAGACTGGTAAAAGTAGCTGAATTTGCCTTGAAATTACGGTGACTGGAACTCAGCTATGTGATTCAGCCACCGTAAGGTCCGTAATCTGCACAGCACTGGACACTGTGCTCTTGCAGGCGGAGCACATGTGTGATATGTGTGCATGTGTGTGTATTTTTGTTGCACAACAGGTACTGCGAATGCTTTGCCTCTGGGCGGTACTGTGAGGCCTGCAACTGCCTCAATTGTTTTAACAACCGAGAAAACGAGGTCACGAGGCAGAGTGCGGTGGAGTCCATACTGGAGAGGACCCCCAATGCTTTCCGGCCAAAGATACAGGTGCGTGCATGCATGGGGTTTCGGGCCATGGGAGGCAAGTGTTTAAGGGATGGACTGGTTTTTAACTGGCTGGAAGGAGCCACCAATTGGTGTTTCCAGGGAGAGAGGTGTCTGTTTTTACTGCAGCCCGTTGCCACGTGATAGCTGACGACACTCCACCCTGCATGGAACCCTATATCCGACCAGGGGATCCGACGTACCCTGTATCTGACTCTTGTGTACCCTGTATAAACCTGACCCTGACCCTGTGTCTGACTCTTGTACCCTGTGTCTGACTCTTGTACCCTGTGTCTGACTCTTGTACCCTGTGTCTGACTCTTGTACCCTGTGTCTGACTCTTGTACCCTGTGTCTGACTCTTGTGCCCTGTGTCTGACTCTTGTACCCTGTGTCTGACTCTTGTACCCTGTGTCTGACTCTTGTACCCTGTGTCTGACTCTTGTACCCTGTGTCTGACTCTTGTACCCTGTGTCTGACTCTTGTACCCTGTGTCTGACTCTTGTACCCTGTGTCTGACTCTTGTACCCTGTGTCTGACTCTTGTACCCTGCGTCTGACTCTTGTACCCTGTGTCTGACTCTTGTACCCTGTGTCTGACTCTTGTACCCTGTGTCTGACTCTTGTACCCTGTGTCTGACTCTTGTACCCTGTGTCTGACTCTTGTACCCTGTGTCTGACTCTTGTACCCTGTGTCTGACTCTTGTACCCTGTGTCTGACTCTTGTACCCTGTATCTGACTCTTGTGCCCTGTGTCTGACTCTTGTACCCTGTGTCTGACTCTTGTACCCTGTGTCTGACTCTTGTACCCTGTATAATCCTCTATCCAAATTCTGTGGGCTTGACAAGGCCCCCCTACGTCCTCCAGGACCTCGACCCTGGCAAGCACATATATCCAACATGGAAATCGTGCCCCCTGCAAATAAACCCGCAGGGCAGTGAGTCTGAAGCTGCTGCTGCCCGCGCCCTGCTAGTCGATGGCAACGCGCCGCGCCACTCCAAGGGTTGCAACTGCAAGAAGAGCACCTGCCTCAAAAAGTACTGCGAGTGCTTCCAGGCCGGTATCTTCTGCTCGGAGATGTGCAAGTGCCTGGACTGCAAAAACTATGATGTGGGTGCAGGGGGGGCAACGGGTCATGGAAAAGTCCTAGCAAAGGGTGTGGGCAGGGCAGGGCTCAGTGCTAGAGGAAACGATCTCGCATTGGGTGCAGGGGACATCGTACGCTCCCATCTTAATGCTGGTTTGAAATAATAATAAATAGCGTTTCATCATTACTCTAAAATATGTTGTGTTACGGTATTTTTAACTGACACGGCTGTTTCTTTTCGCTGTTCTCATGATTGTCACAGCCTGGCCCCTTCGAATCATGTTTCGGGCGGGATGCGTGGACGGTGTTACAACTGCGTCTGGCAAATAAAAGGGGGCGCAGGGCGGCCGGTGGCGCTGCTCTCTTTCTGTCTCTCGGGCCCTAGTCTCTTTGATATTTTTCGGCCCTGGCTGCACATGCTGCTTTAAACGTGGGGGAAGGCAATCAAGGCATGTGCATTGTTGACCCGTTCGTCAAACTTTGACAGGCTGGAGGGATGGCCGCACCGTGAAGGAAAGGCGGGAAGAAGACGGGAGGGGGCGTGGGGACGTTCAAGCAGTTGGGCAGGGAGGTGCAGTAGGTGAACTCCACATTCATCTGAGCTAGCAGTATTCACAAAGTATACGGTATTGTTTGTGTCGAGCTTATATTGTCAGATGATTGTTCCGTGTCCTTGCAGCCACAACTACTGCATGTGGAGCTCTGATGCGCCCCGGTTGCAGCGCCCCCGTGACCACCTCACCTCACACAGTCCTACCCGCACCAGCCTGCATTTCCTGACCCCCCATTTGGCCCCTGGCCCCTCAGGGCTCCGAGGCCCGCGCCCAGGTCATGGCCGTCCAAGACATGGGCGTCGTCGGGGGGCCGGGGCTCCTGCCGCTGTCGCAGACCCACAGTGGCACCATGAGCAGCATGCTCGCGTCTTCCCCCCGACGCGGCAACCAAGGGAGTGGGATCGCCTCGCAGTTCCAGCCGAACCTGCAGCTGAGCGGGGGGCCCATGTCAAGACAGCCGTTGTCTGCAGGGCCTCAGCAGCCACAGTCAAAGAGATCCCATTCGCAGCAGGTGAGGGGCCCTGGAGATGTCGGGAGGGGAAGACGGCCCAGCCGGCACTGTTGCCGTAATTCCTCATGCCCCCACAGGGCGTGGGCTGAGGCTTACAGCTGTATTTTCTTTAAGAGCCCCGGGTATGGGTCCGCTCCTCTGGCCTCACACTGTCACTACTTTTCCGATGGCGGCCCCTCCGTGATCAGTATACACACCAGGAAACTCTAGACCCTTCCCCAGCTTACCTATTCTCGTTGCTGCTCTTGGACAGGTGGTCATGGAGCTAGTGCAGCCGAGTGCCATTGAGAGGATGTGCCAGGTGCTCTTCCTCGCTGCAGGGGAGGAGGAGCAGCGATTTATGAAGGCCGAGCGCCGGGAGCAGGATCCGGGTGAGCAGGAGCAGCCTAAAGAGCGGGTTGACCCGATGGACATCGATCCCAAAGGCACAGCAGCAGCAGCAGCGCCTAGTACTGTTGCCGATCTTGCGGCGGCGGCAGTGGCGGTTGTGGATGGGGGACCTGCGGCGGCGGCGGTTAGGACGTCCACGGCTACAGCAGATGCTGCTGCCTCTTCAGCATCGGAACGTGCGACGGCGCCCCCCGAATCCTGTGCAGATCGCCTCCAGGCAGCTCAGGAGTTCTTTGTGCTGCAGGAGTTTAGCGCGATAATGGGGAAGCTTGCTGAGACTGCGTCGAGACAGGTCGCGGAGAGGCAAGGCTTGAACGCGGCCCCAGCGTCCGCTTCGCATCTGCCACCACCGCCGCCATCTCCACCACTGCAGCAGCAACAACAAGTACAACAACAAATACAAGAACAGCAGCAGCTGCGGGCCGCAGGTGGTAGTGGGACTGCGAGTGCCACTCCTCCTGCTGTAAGGCTGCCCCCTGATGATGGTTCCCGGGCAGCCAAGCTGCCGGCTGGGCTATCGGGGCCGACCCACATCCTGGCCCGGGCCACTGCTGCCTTCACTGCCATGATGCAGGCGATGCAGCAGGGAGTGGGCGGGCCCTCGGTGCTGATGCTCGCAAATCATCAGCAGGGTGCGGGCGGGCCCTTAGCCTTGATGCAAGCGTTGCAGCAGCAGCAGCAGCAGCAGGCGGCGATGATGCAGGTGGCGCTGCTGACAGGTAGCAGTGGAGGAGGTGGCGCGCCGGGTGGCTGGGCTGCCCCCCTGCTCAACCTGTCCCACCTTCCTGGCGAGCAACAGGTTATGAGCCAGGTGCAGGCGGTCCTCACATTGCAGCAGCAACCGCTGCAGCAACAACCGCAACTGCACCAACAGCCGCGACCGCAACCGCCGCCACACCAACAAGTGCAGATGGCTGCTGCTTTGTCGGAGGGCGGTGCTCCCGTTGCCACCAATGGAAATAAGGGGTAGATGCTCTTATGCTCTAGACCTCACTTGCTGTTCGGTTTCACCCTATTACCTTTTCACAAAGACCCCAATAATTGTTCACCTGGACCCGCTTCACCAGGACCATTGCACCTGGGAGGATCCTTCACTGTGCTCGAGGCCTAAAGGGATTTCCTTTGGCCTGAGCTAGCTTTCACATTCTTAATTTTGAATTGATTTAAAACCTCACAGCTCACGACTCTGTTCTGAGCAGGGAACCTTGCAGGGCACCATATGTGGCGATGGTGTAGAAAGTGTGTACCTGATCGGACATGCCTTTGTACTGCTAATATTGAGGCAGTTACAAATGACAAGGATGCCTGCCTACCGCGATTGCGTATGCTGACACCTGATCAATAGTACCGTTCCAGACGAGTAACACACTTTCAGCTCGTTGCCGGTTGGAACGTACCAAAAGGGCATGGGTTGGGACTGGTACTGGTGCTGCTGGCGTGACAAAAAGTTGGGTTGCCTCTTAGTGTCAGGCCTTTCTCCACAAAGAGGATATGACGCTGTGTAACATTGCTCAGCATTTTGATTTACCGGTAGAAGTACCGTACATTTCCCATCAGTGCACTACGAATGCATGCTTCCTCTTGAGCTTTTTCTGCGAACACCAGGGGCACAGAAGTGTAGGCAAGCTTGCATTTTGCCTGGGATGCTTACACATTCTACGGCATGCCTGGGATTTCACAGCAGACTAGATAGATACTGTATGATGTTGGCAAGTACCTAGAATCGGCATGCCGCCAAGGTTGCCGATTCAATTGAACCAGGAGTGGTCTGGGGTGTTCAAATTGAGCAGAGAAACGTAAGGAAGGCCTCATGCTTTGACGTTTGCAGCGAGGCCTTATGTTTCGAAGGTTTGATGATCCCATGAAAGCATCAAGCATGATACCCATGTGTCAGAAGCCTGTTTCTGCCCAACAAGCCGACATGCCTTCCTACGTCACCTGGAAGATTTCTTCACACATAGCCAACCCCTGATAGCCACCGCATCCATTCGTATCTCTGTCAGGCTGCACTTGCTGAGTTATTTCTAACCGACTGCTGTTGTCATCGGGCAAGTGCTGCATGGCAAGATCCACGAGTCGGAAGACAATTTCCCGCTGCATTTAGAGATCGGCAAACAAACAATTTTCGTCTGCGAGGATTACTTGATTGCAACTTAGGGGCCAGCTTTCTTCCTGAATGATTTACCCCCCTGGCCTGGTCAGCCCCTGGCTGTGAGGCACACAGGAGGGGATTTATCAGTTTAGCACACACTGAGGAATCTATAATAGTGTGTCGATCTACCTCTTTGACGCCTGCGCCTTCTAGTCATCATTGTTTGTTTGTTCCTGGCTCCAATGTCGGTTTCGACCAGCGAACGGTTTGAAATCCGGGCTGTCAATACATGACAGCACAGTCAACAGGAGCCTCGTCATTTTCATAGAAAGGCCTTCAAATATTCATGGCATCGATCGGGGATGCATGAACCCCTCAACGTTTCCGCAGCTGGATTGGGGTTTCTTGCCAAGACGGCCTGTGTCTCACTCCGTACACAATGACGAGGGAGGCAACCGCATGCCATTACTCGACCCCAGGAGATCGCAGCCGGAAAGCAGGCCCTCAGTGCTAGGCCATCCCCCTAAAGAGTTGCTGGCATCGCATGAGACATCCCGGCAGCATCCACATGGGGCTCCATCTTCAGCAGCATGGCACGTAACACATCCTGGATCGGGGGCACCCAACCTGAACAGCAGCCATGCTCAGCAGTCATACCATGGCGCAGCCCCCATGCATGGACATGGCCAAAACGTATCCAATCAGCCGTTCCATGGGCAACTGCAGCAGGGGCAGGCAGAACAGCCACCTCAAAGCATCACCCTCGCAGCAGGCTTCCATCACGATACCTCGGCGACGTGCCATGTCGGCATGCCTGCAGCAAGATCGTCATCTCTCCCACCTGCCGCTGACGAAGCCTTGCTGCTGCCGCTCAACCCCGGGGCAGACTGGCCCAAAGTACAGCAGCGTATATCAGATCTGAGAGTAGCTCTGGAGCGGAGCAGGTCATGTGGGGTGAACCAACAGAAACAGGTCAGAAAATTTCTTGAGCGTGCGTATAACTCATAAGTGAGGAGCATGGCAGCATGCTCATGTGAGGGAAGTCTCCAAGTGGGAGGAATATGCCTATTGCAATTGTATGTTGACATAGGAGAGCATGTCTATGAGAAGCAGGTCTTTAAGTAGGAGGTCCACATGCTCAACATAGGGGACACTGGGTGGAGCAGATGCTCGCCGTTAGCCTTGACATGCTGCTGCATAACGTCCCACCTGCAACCCGTGGACTGCCCCGGTCAGAGTCTGTGGGTTTGCTTTGAGAAACATGTATGAATGACAACTTTTGGCAGCTGGAACTTTGCTTTGTTTTCTGGACTTGCTACCTGCTCATGCCAACAGCTGGGCCCCTTTGATCTGGGCCTGGAGCTGGCTCACGCACAATTGGGGGTCCCAACCGGTTAGGGCGCTCTTTGTCTCAACCGATTGGGACCCCGAATTGTGCTGCGTCTGTGTAACAGCAGCAGCAAGAACACGACAGTGTTCAGCTGGACCTCTAGAGGGTAGTTATGCAAGCCCTTCGCTCAGGCCCATCGAACAGCATATGCTGTTGCTGTCCATGAATGGCGGCTGCAGCCCATGCATCGGTCAAGATGGGGTGGGGGGGGTAGGACAAGACTGTTCTGCCCATGAGGCGCTGCTCTGGGTCCACAAATCAGCCTGGGAGGATCTTTCACTCCGCTTGCACCGCTAGCCAGTGGAATGAAACGTCCATTTTGTGGAATGAATCATTCTACTGATTCCAAGCTTCTTTTTGGAGCCCTGTCTCATAAACGGCATTGCTGCTGTGTGTTGTTGCGGATTGAGGGCTTGATGTCCAGCCTACATGCAAAGCACAAAGGGTGGAGTTAATAGCAAGCTCCAGGGCATTTTACTGCCTTACCAGAACTGCTGCTGCGTGCTGTTGCAGGTTGAAGGCCTCATGTTCAGCCTGCAGGCAAAACACGAGGAGAGTAGCTATCTGCAGCTCAAGCTCTCTGATGCACAACACAGCCTGGATCTGATCCAAGCCAGCTGGCAGGGGGACTTGGCTGAGGTGCAGGTGGGTTGTGAGTTGTGACAGAATGTACGCTGCTGCCCAGGAGCGTTGTTGCAAAGGGCTTGGCGTTGCAAGCGTAATAACAGAGACGGCAGAAGTTCTTTCGCATGACAACACGCGTACAGGGGCAGCAGGCATCACCATGTCATATTTCCCGGCATTTATCAAGTACCGGTAGATGGAGGTATGCAAACAATCACAGGTTCTTACAACCCAAATGGTTCCAAAAGGCAATGCTCAATCTGCCAGGCAATGCCTGCAAGTATTATTGTAAGACTACACAAATAGGTTCCAGCAGATTATCTTTAGTTTCAGTGTCATCGCATGCACAGATCCTGAGGTATGAAAAAGTGTGTAAGGCACGGCGGAGCGGCGTGGGCCCCCCTCCCCCCTGCCTGGGGGTCTGGGAGCCAGCGGGTCCCGTAGGGGGTTCGGGGCAAAGCCCTTCAGGTTCAGAAACAGCGTGTAGCATATACGCGAGAGTCTTGTCCTAAATGTGTAGTTATTTACCTGTTCAAGTCCAATCTTAATGTGAGAGTCGCTCCGCTCCACTCAGCAGAAAACGCCGTTCTATTTTCAGGCAGGCCATTTTTCTCTCTCTCTTTCTAATTAAAATATTGATGGCTTCGTTTATGGCCTGGGGCCATTTATGGCCTAAATAAAAAAGGCTGCAGTGCTCAAAGGGGCCCAGGCAGATCAAGCAAGAAGACGTGATGAATTCAAACTAGTAAAGCTTCCCTCCTCCCAGGCTCGCTTACTCGCCCTCCTACCCTGGTTTCCACCACCTCCTCTGCCCAGTATTTTGCCGACTTGTTACATGCTAACCCTTTTCTAAACCCTAAACCCTAAAGTTGCCTCAGCTCCCTCTCCCTCAAACATCGAAATCATCATTCCCCTTTCAGATCCCTCTCGCTCTAAAAATAACGGCATCCCCGTTCGCATTCTTCCCTGGCAATCATTATAAGCATTTCCACCCCACACCTCTGGCAAATCACCAAAATCTTCCTCAGAGCCAATGCGCTCAAGCACTTGTCTTTTGCAGCTGTGAGTGCTTGTTGGTCGATTGCCTTCCTGTTCCTGCTCACCTGTTCTCAGCTGACAACAAGGGCCGCATGCGCACCCGTGCTATTTTTGTGTTAGAGTTTCAGGTTTTGGGGGTTGAGCAGCCGGCCTCACACCTTGCAGTTAAGTCCAAGGAAAAGAAATAACTGCTCATTTTATAGTCACCCCTTTGCTATTTTGTTAGTTTGTTACGCCAGTCACTATACCCAGACTGTGGTTCGGCAAGTAGCAGGTTTGCAAGCTTTGCAAGTTATTGGGGATGGCACCCCTGTTTTCCATAAAAGGCCTGCGAGAACGAGCGCATTTTTAATCTTAATCTTATCGATGTCATCTCAGCGCCTGGCCGCCTCCGTATGCATCCAACAGGCCATGAGCCTGTCACGTTGTTTTGTTCCATCGTCCATGCACTTGTGATGTTGACCCTGCAGGACAACATGATCTCTGATCTGCACTCGGATCTGGAGTCCAGAACCCGTGACAGCCTGGCGCTGCAGGCGGATCTGCAGGCGCTGCAGTTCCGTGTCCACCAGGGGGCCAGCCAGGCAGAAAGCGCATCGGACGCTGAGCAGAGGGAGCGTGCCAGGTACGATAGATCTGAGGGATACCTGCCTGTTGCTTGTTTGTATTGCTTTTAATGCATGACCAACGTATTCACCTTGCAGCCTGATGGTCCAAGCTGATTCTAAGGGTAACCTGCCTGTCACGTTGTTTGTATTGCTTATACCCGCACCCTGAAACCCTCTAACGCGTTGGACGTCTAACGCTGTCCCCCTACCCATTTCACCTTTATTTGCATCCTCAACGTATCCACCTTGCAGCCTGATGGTTCTTCTTGTAGCGCCTCCTTATCCATTCTATAGGCCAGCAGCCAGTCAAGTTCACTGCAGTGCTTGTTTTTTTACCGCAAGGCCACGATCAACAGGCCGCCTCGCGGCCGTCTGAGGCCCGATTGGAACCAAACCTGGACCGGCCTACGGCCGGCGGCCCAAGCTGGCATGGCTGGCCACACCTGGGCCTCTGGTGGGAAGCCGGGTTGTAGCTGACATGTACTTTAGGTACCTGAGGTCCGGAAAAAGTAAGACTGGTTCACTGCTGCTGCCCAGATAGTCCTTGAAGGCGCTATCATCAGCGCCATTGTGGTCTAACACGATCGAGATAGACAAGTATCACTCGCTCTCAGCTCGCTGCCCGGAGGATTGAAATAGAAAAGGCAGAGGACTGGTGCCGGTGCTAAGCTGAGGTGTCGAGGCTGAGACTTGTTCTAGGCCCTAGGGGTGGGGCTGGATTGGGATGGCGCTGGCTATCAGCACCATTGTAGCCTAACAAGATCAAGATAGGCTATGAGTAAGACATGCTTTAAGGAGGCTGCCTGGATCCATGCCGCTCACGAGCCTGTTTGCTTTGATTATGCCAGGCCTGATGCATGCCCGACTGTGCTGGCACTTCACGCTTTGCTGTTCTTTTCCAACCATACAAAATATTGGCATGGGGACTGATCTGGATTGGCGTAAAAAAAGGCCCGGGTCAAAAGGACCCGCTTATGCTCTAGTTTAGGGTTGAGCAATTGGTTTACCTTATGGTTGAGGGTTAAGGGCCCTCGCTTTACACCTCCATGCTGTCCTCTGGATAATACCATGTTTTATATTGACCCATGTCAAGCTTATGACCCCGCGTGTCCCATGGATCGTTCTGCACTTGAAGAAAGTTGTGATGTCCATGCCGTTGGAATGCACTTTATAACATTTACAATTCAGATGAGCAGTGTCCCGCCACACCATGATAACTCATCACGCAGCGGCAATTCCAAGACCTCACTGTTTCCATCCAGCGCACACTCACTCAAAATGCTTTTCGATTTTGACTTATTTTGCTGCCAGTGCCGCACCTCTTCTGTGCAGGTCGGAGTGAGGGCGGGAGCACCGTAGTGTTTTCAGTTTTTAACCTCTCACCATTTGTGTGTTCCTGCCCTCAGGCTGACCTCCGAGCTGGGTCAGACGCGGCTGCTGGTAACGGCTCGCAGCCGGCAGCTGGAGGCCCTGCAGGCAGAGGCTGAGGCCGTCCGTTTGTGCGCCGAGCGGGAGGGGGCCGAGCGCGAGGGCGAGCTGCAGTCAGCGCGGCTTCAACTGGAGGACGTCTCGGCCCAAGTAGGTTCTAGGTGTTTCTTTTAGCGTGCTTCGGCTACAATTCAGCTATATCACGGCCTATGGCCATGGGGGCCTGGGGCAGCAAGGTGCCTGCTGCTCGGGCCCCCGGCCATAGGCTGGTCAAGATTTTGTCCCAACTGGTCCAGTGGTTGCGACCACCTACGGGTGTTCTGGTGCCCACTAGAAGAAACACTGGTAATAGGGCGGGAGAGTCAATGAGATGCAGTTAGAGCGATGCCTCAGAGGTTGATTTGTTCTTCAGGGGGAAGTCAGGGCAGGGGGTCGGTCATTGAATCATGGGCCAGGGCTCAGGCCGCCTGTCCTGTATGGAATGATGTTTAGGTAAGGTGGGGGGGTGCTTGATTGAATGATATTCAGGTTGGGTGGGGGGACGGTTGATTGATTCGGTCATCAGGGGGCAGGGGAAGAGCGGGGCCTCCACTGACTGTGGGACCGGTCACACTTTTACACATTTTTGAACGATGGGCTCCTGGGAACAAATAAGTCCCCGAAACGAAAAACAAAAGCACACTGGGCTGGGATTCAGGCCTCAGGGGCCAGACAGGGCCGTATTCTTTACCATACTGTTTAGTGAATTCACACCTGACATGCCGTACGCACCTCTTACATATGGTGCCACATGTCCATACATATCAAACTTGCCCAACATACTGTGTTAGCGTCTAGTTTGTATTGGTACTTTCCCCCCTACTGTTTTTCTGCCCCGCCTACCCTGGGTTCTGTCCTCCCATTCTGCTGTTAAGCTGCAGGCGGCCCGGGCGGATGCAGCACATCACAGCACTGCTTTGTCTCAGGCAAATGAAAGGGCAGGAGCTGCGACCCAGACTATCAAAGAGCTGGAGCAGAAGGTGTGCCCAGGGTGCCGTACCGAAACTCGGTATAGAACAATCATTGGTCTTGAGATCTGACGCATTCGACGCTTAGTACCAAGATATCCCGAAATTAGAGGGGAAGACTGAGAATCTTTTTTGTTTTGCGTCGATGTTGTCGAAGATTTCAGTACCCAGCGATGGATAGCAAACATCACTAAAAATAGCGCCGGCAGCAAGGTGCAGGTTGGAGGGTGCGGGCATATGCAGCAGGGCACTGGGTGGAGGTCCAGGCTGGATGCTGCACGGTGCCATGTGTATGGAAGTTTGCTGGGGAGTTCCTTGCTTAAAAGTTTGGTGGTTCAGAGGTATTTATCAGTAAGAGCCTTCATGCTAGCAACCATCACCTGCCATCTTCGCTCCGACCACATTCCTCCCACCTGATTCCAGCATCGTTCCTCCCCTCCCCCCCCCCCACCCCAAAACAACAACCCCCCACGCACCCCGCCACGTTGTCCACATAACTTTCCCTCGCTCTCGTCCTGAAAGGGCAACTGCTCATCTCATCATCGCACGCCTCATTACTTATCTTGGAAGAAAGAAAGATATACACCCAAGGCGTGGATTAAGGAAGGCACCCGTTCGGCCGCAGCACTGCGTAGCCTACCATCGAGCTTCATATGCGGCTAGCCAGCGCCCGTGAGAACCAGAGGTTTGCCATCCCCCATCTATTATCTACTCAGACTTGGCTACATTGCTTGTCTTCTTGCTGTAGGTGGTCCAGCTGCAGTCCGATTTGGCTGACATGAGGCTGCAGGCTGAGTGGGTGGAGGGCGCCCTGGCAGATGTTCAGGAGGGGCGTCATGCCAGCTGCCAGGCGCAAGCCGCGGAGTCCCAGAGCGTCAAGGCGCTGCAGGTAGGTTGGCGCCGCAGTGCCTGAGGGATGCCCGGGGTTTGAAAGGGTGAAAAGGGTCTTGACGGGGTGAATAGTAGTGTAATGGAGATTCGACCGATTCAAATTCAAACATCCTTGAATGTCTGCCTTCATGGCCTGCATGTACGTGCAACAACCGCACAAGCTGTCCCTCTCTCAATTTGGAGATGTGTTTTTAGCCATGTTTTATAAATAAAAATGTGTCAAATTCGAATTTTTAGGTACCGAAAGTAAGCGACAGCACTTTAAAATCACTGAAGTTTTGGGTGCTCCTCACTACCGAAACTTTTCAGCTGTATCATAGCGTATGGTCAGGAAGGCCTGGTGCAACCAGCCCTGCTGACTGGGCACCCAGGTGGAGCTAGGCACAGCTTTGGGTCCTGTCGGCCCAATAGGGTGGCTGCCCAGCCGCCTGAAAATGTGGTCTGCTGCACAACAAAACAACTTGCTGAGTTATGTGTTAGAAAGAAGAAAGCCATGCTTGGCATGGGGATAAGGGTTTATGGTACAGTGCGTGACCATTCCGTGCTGGGTTCTGTGCAGTGGGGTCAGCTGGCCATCGTTTTCGAGAGGCAACAGGGGACACAGCAACGTATTTCAGGCGGTGTGGCTAGCCTGCAAGGTCCATGCCTTCCCTCCCTACAGGGGGGGCCTGCAGTGAAGGAAGTATCTGAAAATATCTCCTGCATGGTCTCCATGCCTTCCTTCCCTAAGAGAGAGGGGCCTGCAGGCCATGAAGGCAGGCCTGCAGCCCCCCCCCCCCATAGGGAAGGAAGTATCTACAAATATCTCCTGTAGGCCCCCCCCCATAGGGAAGGAAGTATCTGTAAATATCTCCTGCAGACACTGCCCGTAGGGAAGGAAGTATCTAAAAATGTCTCCTGCATGGTCGGTACCAACTGGCAGCAACCCCGGAAAGGAGGCGCATGTAGGAGGGAAACGTTCATTGCCTGGCGATGGTCCATGCGCGTAACTTGTGACGTGTGTGTGGGTGGATGGGTGTCTGTGTGTGATTCTGTGTGGGTGGGTGGGTGGGGTGTGTGTGTGTGTGTCTGTCTGTGTGTGTGTGTGTGTCTGTGTGGGTGGGTGGGTGGGTGGGTGGGTGGGTGTGCTTTCTCAAGGGAGCTGTTACCTTTGACCACCGATGTTTTTGTTTCCCGTTCCTGAGAGGACTGAGAGCAGTGGAACAGGATCAGCCAGCTACTTAAAGCATTGTCTCTGTGATTTAAGTCGGGGCTATGCCATTTCGCTCCCTCTTGGTTGATGCTACTAAACCGATGTGCAGGCGTGGAAGAAAGAGATGGAGGATCTTTCTCGGCGCCACACCGAGGAGGCCGCAGAGATGCAGCGGGAGCAACATCGGTGGGTGGAGCACGAACAGGGGTGGCGGCTGCAGCATGAGCGCATGACAGCTGAGATCGTGAGCCTGCACGCGCACAACAAACGCTTGGCGGCAGAGCTGCAGCAGCTCCAGATCTCGCAGCCTGCGGCCGGGCAGTCCGTGCAGGAGAACGTGCAGCAGCAGTGGCAGAAACAGCAGCAACGGCAGCAACAGAAGGGGCAATGGAGTCAACATGACTCGCACTCCAACCTACCCCCCCTGGAGCCACAGCACTCCGGCGGGGATGAGCCCCACCAGCAGAAACGATCACGTGGCAGCGAACCTGCCTGGGCCGCTGCTTTGGGCATGGAGAGCAGTGACGATGAAGAGGGCTCTGGATCTGGCAGCGGCTGTGAAGTGAAACCGAAGCATCCCGGAGCAGGAAGTAGTGGCCGCTCTGGGCCTCACGCAGCCCCCACTGTCCCAGCTCATATAGCTGTCGGGGGTTCCCACATGACGGGTCTCGCTGATACGCGCGAGGCTGAGGCGCAGACGGATGCCTGTCCGCCCTCTGATGCTGCTGCTGCTGCTGCTGCTGCCTCTGAGCAGCAGCAGGCTGGCGGCGGTGGTTGCGGTGCGGCTGGCGGCAGCAGGGTGGGTGGGCTGCACCAGGCTGCAGCCCTCTTGGAGGTGGCCAAGGAGGAGATGCAGCGGCTAAAAGAAGTCAACCAGAAGTTGCTGGAGTCTAGAGGCAAGGTTTTGGGGGGGAGATGGGTCTTGGGTTGGGAGGAAAAGGCATGATGTAGGGCAGGGTTGGGTTGGGAGGAAAAGGCATGATGTAGGGCAGAGTTCAAGCCAGATGAGCAAGCCTCGCAGTTTGACGGCAGCATTGATCGTGCCTATAGTGCACTATTGGCTCGTTTATGGATCCATGCCGATTCTGGACGTGTGTGTCTGTCGGATTTGGGTCATTTGACTCCCAGACGGGCCAGCTGAAGGGGTGAGAGGAGCTGAGACGAATCTATACAAGGTTAGGTATTGATCATGCCTATAAAATTCAAATCTCATCCAAGCATTCCATCCTCGTTGGATGAACCGATGCCCATGATTCAAACCTGAGCCCAAACTTCCATCCAGCCTGTGTCCTTCCCCTGGCCCCATGTCAGGTTGGGTCAGGTTATCAAATCTCGCATGCTGCTAGGTTTCGAAATCCCAGCATGGTCAGTCTAAGATCAGAGGGCGGTTTTCAGTTGTGGATCTGATCTGAGGGTGGCTGAATTACCCATTTTGGATTTGATCTGAGGGTGGCTGAGTGACCCATTTTGGATTTGATCTGAGGGTGGCTGAGTTACCTATTTTGGATTTGATCTGAGGGTGGCTGAATTACCCATTTTTGATCTGATCTGAGGGTGGCTGAGTTACCCATTTTGATTTGATCTGAGGGTGGCTGAGTTACCTATTTTGGATTTGATCTGAGGGTGGCTGAATTATTCATTTTGGATCTGATCTGAGGGTGGCTGAGTTACCCATTTTGGATTTGATCTGAGGGTGGCTGAGTGACCCATTTTGGATTTGATCTGAGGGTGGCTGAGTTACCTATTTTGGATTTGATCTGAGGGTGGCTGTATTACCCATTTTGGATCTGATCTGAGGGTGGCTGAGTTACCCATTTTGGATCTGATCTGAGGGTGGCTGAGTTGCCCATTTTGGATTTGATCTGAGGGTGGCTGAGTTACCCATTTTAGATCTGAACTGAGGGTGGCTGAGTGACCCATTTGTAGATCTGATCTGAGGGTGGCTGAGTGACCCATTTTCTTGCCTGCAGGCCCGGGTGGCTCCCGCATGGTGCCCGTGGGAGATGTGAGGCAAGCGCTGGCTGAGGTCCGCCAGGCAGCTCGGGTGAAGCTGGAGGAGGCCCTGGCAGCCTGCTCCAAGTGTTGGGCTGCCAGACTGGCAGAGGCGGACGCCAGGCTGACGGAGGCAGATGACAGGCTGGCAGAGGTGGAAGCCAGGCTGGACGAAGGCGGGCGCCAGCTGGCAGAAAGCGCTGCCGAGGTGGCAAGGCTACGGGCGGCGCAGGCACTCGATAAGGCTTTGGCATTCGGGCGAGAGGCGGAGCTGGCTGAGCGGGAGCGAGCAGCTGCGGCTGAGCGGGCTGCGGCAGGAGATCCCAGAGACTTGCGCGGGCAGCTGACCGAGGCGGTGGCGCGCTGCGTCCGGATGCAGGCCGAGGCGGCGGAGCTAACGGCGGAGCTGCAGGAAGTCACGGTGCGGCTTACTCTCGCCCAGACCTTTGCTGCCGAAGCGGCGGCGGAAGGGAACGCTCTGCGGGCAGACCTGGCGGCAAAGGAGGTTGGCTGGGAGGAGGCTGCGGCGATCTCAACGGCCAGCAGTGTTGCAGGAGAGGGCGCGCTGCGTGCCTTGCTTGGAGAAAGGGCGGCTGAGCTCCTTGCGGCAGGGGATCACTTAGCCGAGGTCTTCGCCAATCGGGACCAGCTGGCGGCTGAGCTCCTTGCGTCAGGGGCTCACTTAGCCGAGGTCGTCGCCGATCGGGACCAGCTGGCCGCTGAAGTCGCCACGAAGACTGCTCAGATGGAGGCCCTCGAGTCTCGTGCATCCGAGGTCGCAACAGAGAGGGACCAGCTGCGCTTGGAAACAGACAGAAAGGCAGCTGAGCTTATGGCAAACGGTAGGGATGCAGCGCAGGGGAATGCAGAGCTGCAGGCCATGCAGGGGGCCCTTGCTGATAAATCAGCGGCGCTCGAGTCCCTCGAGGAGACCCTGGGTATGAGGACATCCGAGCTGGCTGCAGCACGCGCCTCCCTTGACCAGAAGGCGCAGGAGATAGAGGCCGTGCGTGCCTCCCTTGCCCAGCAGACAGAGGAGACAGAGGCTGTGCGTGCCTCCCTGGATCAGCAGACAGAGAAGCTGGAGGCAGCACACGCGTGCCTCGCCCGCATGACGGCTGAGCTCGAGGCCGCTCACATTGCCACGGGCCGGCAGGCGGAGGCAGATGTCAGAGCAGCAGTGGCAGACGCCGCTACCGAGACTGACGTCACGGCAGGAACGGTGGATGCGATTACAGAGACTGTCTTCGGAGCTGCTGCCCTGGATGCTGCCACAGAGACTACTTTATTTGCGTCGACAGCCGATGCGGCTACCGGGACTGATTTCAGCGCAGCAGCGGTGGACGCTGCGACCGATATGGCAGAGCTTGTCACCTCTGAGGGAGGGGCGAAGCAGATCCAGCTGCTCAGTCGTGCGAAAGAGTTTGCGGGCAGTGGCGAGGTGCGGGCCCTGGTTGACAGGCTGGAGAGCTCTGCTGCTGACTTGAGGGAGGCCCAGGCTGCCTTGGGTGAGTACCATACTGCCCTGGAGGCAGCGGTGGCGGAGCTAGGGCAGGCCCAGGAGGAGCTAGGGCAAGCCCAGGAGGAGGTCGAGCATGCCCATGTGGAATGGGGGAAGGCCAGGGAGGAGGTCGAGCATGCCCATGAGGGGCTGGGGCAGGCCCAGAAGGAACTGGGGCAGGCCCGACAGGATATAGGGCGGACCCAGGAAGATCTGTGGCAGGCCCGAGAGGATCTAGGGCAGGCTCAGGAAGATTTAGGGCAGGCCCAGAAAGATATGTGGCAAGCCCAAGAAGGACGTTCAGCTCGAGAGGCCGAAGTGCAATTCCTGACCGAGCGTGTCAGCCGCCTAACCGCAGAGCTGGAGGCTGTGGAGGCGGAGAGGCAGGCAGTGGGCCGGGGTGAATGTAAAGAGCAGGCACAGGCCAAGGAGGAGCAGGCCTGGGCTGTAGAGCAGGCAGCAGGGGCAGCAGAGGCCCGCCTTGCAGCCGCCGAGTCCGCAGCAGCTGGCTCCGAGGCCCGGGCGCTCGAGGCTGAGCGGCTGATGCTCATGCTGCTGAGAGGCGCAGGCAGCGTTGCCTCAGTGCCGCCTAGAGGGGCTGATGTCATGAAGCAACAGCAGCTCCAGCAGCAACACCAGCTGTACGTGTCTGCCGCCGCAACAGGCGTTCCAGGGATCGGAGCCCCGGGACCGGTGCGACGATGGCCGGGGTCAGCTGCTGCCCCTGTGCTGCCTTTGGCGGACGCCACCAATAGGCCGCTGGCGCATGGCCCGCTCGACCTGCTGTCCGCCGGTAAGCAGCCGATCGCGGCGCAGCAGGGCAGCTTCAGGCCAGTACCCATGCAGGGGCAACGCGGTGCAGGCCTGGCAGTGGGTGAGGCGTCGATGTCGGCAGTCTGTCCCGGTGATGCAACGTACATGCAACAACAGCAGCAACAGCAACGGAAGCAGCAACAGCAACGACAGCAGCCACAGCAGCAGCAGCAGCATGATTCCCTAGCGGATGCACACGCTGCTCTGACTGCACAGCAGAGGATTGCAGCTGGTAGCGAGGCCGAGGAGGATGAGCTTCCGCTGGATGAGCTCATGCTCGGCCTGCATCTGTCCCGCTTGCATCGGGACCGGTCTCGGGCCCAGGAATCCACTGCCCAAGAGCTGACTGGAGCTGGGGTGGACCTGAGGGCATCGGCACGTCGGATACAGGCAAGATAGGGGTTGAGGAGGCAGCTGGATCCTTTTATTTTGCTGTGACTTAACAAGGTGTGAGACCGGCCGCCCAACCCTAGAAACCTGAGACGCTGACGCACAAAAAAAGCCCGGGATCGCAAGTGGCCCTCGTCAACGGTATGGGTCCTGTTAAGTGTCCTCCATGATGGTCACATTATGCAATTCTTTACTTTGGACTTTACGAGGTGTAAGTCCGGCCGCCCAACCCTAGAAAACCTGAGACGCTGACACACAAAAAACAGCCCGGGCGCACATGGGGCCCTCGTCGGCAGCTGAGAAAAGGCGAGCAGGAACAGGAAAGGCACACGACCAACAAAAACTCACACGGCCGCTATAACTCATGCGTAAATAGTTTATGAAGGTCTAAATGCACCGGTCACTCATTCCTCCCTGCCAGCCTGGTGTTGATTTTTCCTGCTGGTCACACATTCCTCCCTGATAATTCATTTCCCCCTCCTGGTCACACATCGTGTACAGCAGACACGTAGGGTGACGTGGAGCATCGACGGACATCCTGCTTGCATCGGGGACCAGGGCAATATCGACGGGGACTGTCACGGTGGGCGACCAGGGGCCGTCGGGACCGCCTTCAAGTCGGCGACCGCACCTAGCGGAGCGAAACCCGGTGGCGGGCGCCGCGCGGATGTTTACGACGCGATCAACGCGCTGTCTAGGAGCATGGACGCGACGCTGTCCAGGGATCTGCCCAGGGAGCAGCCGTTGGGGACAGGAACTGACGTTACGCTACCTGGCGGACGCTCGCGTCACAACATGCAGCGGGGGCAGGAACCAGGGCAGACAAGATCCACGTCAGAGCATGACGGGATGCCCTCCAAGGATTATGCCCTCCACCGGGAGCCTGCCAGGGGGGCATCGGGGATGGATTCTCGGTGTGTTGTCAGAGGAACCTGCCGGCAGCAGTGGCATCCCAACGGGCAGCATCAGGCCAGCGGTTTACCAGTGGATGAGCGGGATGGTTGGGACAGGCCTCTGCGCATCTCTGGGGGCCAGCAGATTGAAGCCACAGGTAGATCAGGGCTGGTTTCTGGGGGCCAGGAGATTGAGGCTACCGGAGGGGTGCTTGCGCTCGCCTCCCTCTCCACTCTGCATCGGTCCCAGAAGGACAATGACACCTCGACCCGCCGGAGCGGCGACCAGGCGGTGACAACGGCGCTGCGGCGTCGAGCCACCGCTGACATCAGCCTGGCCGACCTGGCGCTGCTTGGGCCTGCTGCTGCCAGGGGGCATCAGGGTGCTGGGCAGGTTGCACCAGTTGGCAAGTGCCACCATGGTGTTGCCGCTGGCAGTGGCCGGGCCTCGGCAGCAGGTGTGACTACCCAGGGGTCATCCTCTGGTAGCAGGGACGTCTCTTCAGCTCAGGGCTCTTCAAAGACAGTGCACCTGCAAGCCTTGAGGATGCCCGGCCAGTAGGAGCGAGCAGCAGGCGGGAGGAGGAATGCTGCTGCTTAGCGCAATTTCCCTCCTGCTCATGGTGGAGGGGTATCAGAAATGCGGCATACGGCTACCACTGACAAATGATTAGGCTCGCATACATTGAGGTTGTGAAGGGAGGGGAGGAAATGTACATTTATCGGGGGCTCTCGGAGAGGGAGAGAAGAATAGTGGGGGGGCTGGAAAAAGAAGGGGGATTACGAAGAGTTGTGATGCTCCTATCGGCCATGGCGTCATGGAAACAAGCAATTTATAAATTGCCCGTGAATCGCCCCCTTCAACCAATGCAGACACCAAGTCTGCGAGTCAAATAAATTGATGAAGCAACTGAAAATGCAAAACAATTCAGAAATGCGTTCCAACAAAAGGTGCCTGCCCTTCATGGTGTATGATGCCTGTATACGCATCTCAGCTTGCATGGCTTCTAAGCACCCAATGCCAGCATGCATGGCATCTATGCACTACAGCTGTCCACCGTCCTCCGTCCGAATCCTTTATGTGAAGCTTATACGGTACAGTCCAGCAGAGCATCACATTAGATGCATGGGACATGTCCCCGTAAACGGGTACCAGCACTGGATACCCTCCTGGATCTCTTAGGGGAGAAGAATATCTGCTTGAAGGCTTCGATATCATGCCTACATGGCACCTACGACAACAATTAAGCTCAGGTGACAGATGCGAAGTACAAAACGTGTATGGTCTCCGTGAACAATGCAGCAAAGGCCAAAGAGACTACACGATTCGCAATCCAGCAACCGAATGGTCAGAATAACCCATCAGCAAATTCGTTGGCACGCATGGAATGGCCGCTTGAGGTACACTCCTTCAACTTCTTGTCCATCCTCTGAACCCTCTTCGCTGCTATATCTCTGCTGAACCGGTTAAGACACCTGGAGTCCATCCTGACGGTGCCAAAGAGCAAAGCCAAAGTCTAAAATCGTTTAGAGCGCTTCGACGTTAAGTCAGCTACATCAAGGCCTAAGGATTGCCAAAGGCCAAGGGTGCCTGTTGTAATACAACCTGCTGCTTCCAGCGACCATGCACAGCCTGGGCCATCGCGCAGCCATGCCACCTTCATATAGGAGGGGAGCAGGAAAATGGGGCCTGGCGATCTAGTCGGGGGGAGAGAGGATCGTTTGGCATGTGAAGTTTGTGAAGTTTTTACAGTCCAACGGGGTCACATTTGATGCATGGGACTTGTGCCCGTAAACCGGTACAGGCACTAAATATGCTAGGACAGCGAGCGGAAACCAGTGACCCCCCTGGGCAAGCAACCAACACACAACCACTGAGCAGTGGCGTGGGAATGAACCCCATAGTGCAGAAGATTAGCCCCAGCCATAGAACATGACGTGGGTGCAAAAGAGTTCGGTTGGACGGTTCCTAGGAAAATTAAGAAGGAAAGAAGAAGATCTAAGTGAAATTGTATAAGTCTGGGTAAAACTGTGTGATGCGTGAGCGACACTTCAATGAGACTAAGTTTTTTTTTAATTGTGAAATGGGTGAGGCACTATGTGATACGTAACTTAAGTGAGTAAAGTGTTAAAAAGTGTGAACTGTGTTGCATGTTCGATCCCTCAATCTTTGGGTATGGATGCCACCAGTTTTGTGCCACTGTACCACTGTACCACTTGCACTATAAATGCCACCAGTGTTGTACCACTGGAGCATTGTACCACTGGATGCCACCAGTGTTGTACCACTGGAGCATTGTACCACTGGATGCCACCAGTGTTGTACCACTGGAGCATTGTACCACTGGATGCCACCAGTGTTGTACCACTGGAGCATTGTACCACTGGATGCCACCAGTGTTGTACCACTGGAGCATTGTACCACTGGATGCCACCAGTGTTGTACCACTGGAGCATTGTACCACTGGATGCCACCAGTGTTGTACCACTGGAGCATTGTACCACTGGATGCCACCAGTGTTGTACCACTGGAGCATTGTACCACTGGATGCCACCAGTGTTGTACCACTGGAGCATTGTACCACTGGATGCCACCAGGGTTGTACCACTGGAGCATTATACCACTGGATGCCACCAGTGTTGTACCACTGGAGCACCATCAGCCCAGTAATGCTCGCCTGGCTGCCTTTTCAGGTGGCCTGGTGCACGTAAACAAAGACAGTTCAGCAGGGCCCAGCGGGAATCGGGTGTGCACCATTCTTAAGATGTCTATTACGGTAGTTACGCGTCTTGGACTCGGCTGTGTGGGGCTGGTAGGGAAGGACTAGGCTCAGTAACCGCAATAGACATGTGCAGTTGTGCAAATGTGCGCGCGTGAGATTACGAAGAAATGTCTACGTGATAAATTTTCAATTAATAAATGATGAGAGTCCATGTATTATTTTTGGGCAGCACAGCGCTTTGGCATTAGTGACAATGTTGCCAGTTAGTCTTACTTGACACTCAAGACTAAATACTGTGATATGAATTCCTTGGGCGTCAAGAGGCCTCCCCTCCATGACAATTCATGACCTTTCCTATACCTGAAATTAACAAACAAATCTTCCCACTACAATGACATCACTAAAATAATAAGGCCTAGAGGTGTTATGTCATTAACTAAACAAGAAGGATGTTCTTTTCAAGGCGATTTTCTCACGAAAAATGTCCGAAGCTTCCCAACCACCTGAGGTAGGTATGTAAATCAATTAAAATAAATGCTATCGCCGAGAGCTGCAGAGCTCTGTTTGTGCGCATGAGCTTATTGGCACGTGGGTATCCTGCTGAAGCAAACGGTAGCATGATTCACATTATGAAGTCCCATACCAGTACAAATGTGAATTCTGATTTGTAGTACCAGTACAATTGAAGTCCGATTCGTAGTATCAGTACACATGAAGTCTGATTTGCAGTATCAGTACAAATGAAGTCCGATTTGTAGCATCAGTACAAATGCAGTCTGATTTGTAGTACCAATACAAAAAACGGTAATAATAATACGTTCAGGTGCTTTGTAAGAGCGAGGTGAACTCATGAACCCACAAATCTGTCAGCTGGGATGTACTTCGGATCTGCCGCCTGGTACAGGGCCTCCTAGTATTCGGTGAATCTGACAATCTTGATGAAGGTCCATGAAGCAAAGCCCAAGGCCTGATCAAAGCCTAAGGCTTGATCCAGCCGGATCAAAGCAAATCCTTAGGCCTGATAAGGCCTGACTCAGACAACCTTGATGAAGCAAAGCCTAAACCAGGCTGCTGTTGTTACATGCTATCTTGGTGCCCGAAGTGATCAGAGTAGGTACCCGTCTCAAGCGCCTTCTCGGCCCCCCATTGATTATAATAAATCATTAAAATAAGTCAGCGGAGGTAACAAGTGTCAGTGGGACATGGCACAGGGGCAAATCTGCAGAGACTAAGAGACCAAGGCAGCTGAAGCTCGCTCCCATGCCAGTCATTCTTGTGATATGACCAGGTCACAGTCTAGCTGTCCTACTTGAAAACATCCAAACAAACCGCTCTAGCCGCCGCCAATTATTAGATACGCCGTCTGCGTTGTTTTTCTCTCCATGTTTCCCCCCCTCAGATTCCTCTCAAACAAACACCAAACTGGGTCACACGGGGTCATCCGGATCGTATTCGTCCATTCCAGGCGCTTCCGGCGAGGCGCCTTCGTCCCCGCCGGCCGCCCCAGAGGACTGAAACGTGCCCGAGTCGGCCTCCACACCCAGGCCGTATTGACCATAGACCCCAGAGATAGAGAAGCCACCTCCTGCTTGGCTCTGCATCAGTCCGGCCATGGGGGAGGAGTTCTGCTGGTGCTGGTGCTGCGTAGGCTGCTGGTCACTGCTGCTGGGACCCAAGTTCAACAGCCCATCCTGCACAAAACAAGAGGCTGAAGTGAAGCTTGTCCATGAAACATACTGATAAGCTGGCAGTATCAGTACATTAAATCAAAATAGTTCAAGACATGCATACTATGCACATACTAAATATTACTACATACACATTTCAAGACATGCATACTACTGTACCGGTGCATGGTGCGTCATTCATAGGCTACGAGATGAGCATGGTCCTGACCGGTTTATTATCAGTGTTCTTTTTTTCTGTGACTTGGCTACATGTCAGCTACGCTTCGGCCGCTAGCAGGAGGCCCCATTCGTAGTCAGCCTTGCTGCTCTTGCCACTAGTTGCAGACCGGTCCAGGGTCGGGTCCCAATCAGGCCTTTGGCGGCCGCTGGGAGGCCTGCTGAAGTCGCACTAGCAGCCGAAAAAAGAAACACTGGCTAATTCACAGAGCACCTTCTCCTAATACCGTAGAGCTGAATGTAGGTAAATGATGCGGGCAGTAGTATTGGAACCAGTGCTGTGCAATTGAGCCAGCATAATTCTGAAATCGTGTCAGGAATTAAGGGGTCCCTTACCGGTAAAAGTAGCTGACTTTTGTCTTGATATTTTAGTGGCTGAAACTTAGCCTTGCAATTCAGCCATCGTAAGGACCATAATCGGCACACACCCAGTGCTTCTTTTTTCCTTACTCAGCTACCTATGAGCTCAACCTGGCTCCCTGACAGAGGCCCAGGTGTGGCCAGCCATGCTACTTGGGCCGCCAGCCGCAGGCCGGTCCAGGTTTGTGGTCCCAATCGGGCCTCTGACGGCAGCGGGGCGGCCTGCTGATGGTGGCCTTGTAGCCGAAAAAAGGAACACCGCAGATGCCTCACTCCCCTACACTAGCACCCAGTGTTGACTAAAGCACACCCGAGGGACAACATCCGCCAGGAATCTACTAATTCAGAGTCGGGTGTAAGGTAAAAGGGGCCAGAGGGTTGAACCATGAATCCTCCGCGGCTTTTTTAATATTCAGTTTTATACCATAAATACCGGTACGGTATGCCGATACTGGTATTGAATATTAACAAAAAAACATAGTGCCCTTACCTTTTGGGACCCAAATTGAGCTCCCCCCCATGCTCCCTTCAACACAGGCGAGTGCGCACCTGAGGCATGAACTCCGCCAGCGACTTGGCCAGCGTGAGCAACGTGTCCTGATTGGACAGGTGCGCTGCCAGCTGCGCAGCCATCTCCTCCGTCATCGTGAAGTCAAGGCCCGTCGAGGAGGGGGCGGCGGCAGCAGCCTGCGGGGACGCCTCAGCAGGGGACTGATCAGCATCTCGGGCATGCCCCCCCGAGCCATTTGGCGCCTGGTGCTGTAGTTGCTGCTCATGTTGCTGTTCATGTTGTTGATGTTGCTGGTGCTGCTGCCCAGATGGAGAGGCTGTTGCGGGCGGAGGCCGAGGCGGAGGCATCATCATGGGCATGGGGGTTGGCCCCATGGACGGTGGCATGCCCATGCCTGGCGGGGGCATCATGCCCATACCCCCAAACCCCGGCGTCACCGACCCGGCCATCATCATCGGCACCATGCCGGGCATTTGCATGGCATCCCTGCCATGCGGCCACATGGGGTGCGGTGGCGGGTGCATGGGCATGTGGCCAGGTGGGCTCGCATGGGGTGCCAGGTGGGCTGGGAGGGGCGTTGCGTAGCTCGGGAGCTGCGGAGGAGGAGCGGGAGCCGCTGCTGCTGCGGCCGCCGCTGCCGTCGCCGCCGCCGTCAAAGCGGATTCTGCGGCTTGCTTCTGCTGCTGTTGTTGCTGTTGCTGCTGCTGGAGCATCCTGAACCGGTCTTCCACCCCTCTCTGGAGCAGCTCAAAGGACCGCACCTGGTCCTCAGCTCTCGAAAGTCCGCCCTCCTGCGTTCGTTAGAGTTTGCAGACAGGAAGGAAGAAAAGTTTCATGCAAGGATCGGACTTCCGTGTCCCCTGAATAACAAGAAAGATACATCTTGCTAAACTAAGAAGAAGTTGGCACTCCAGGAATCCCTTCTACAGCAAGAACATTAGCACAGGACCCTCACCCTCACATGACCCTTCCACAACCTACCCGTTGAGTCAGCATTATCCTAAACACTAAACCATACCACAACGCACCTGCCGTGTCAGCATTATCCTAAACCCTCCCACAACAAACCTGTCGTGTCAGCATTATCCTTAACCTCCCACAATGCACCTGCCATGTCAGCGGTATCCTAAACCCTCCCACAACGCACCTGCCATGTCAGCATTAACCTAAACCCTCCCACAACGCACTTGCCATGTCAGCATTATCCTGAACCCTCCCACAATGCACCTGCCATGTCAGCATTATCCTAAACCCTTCCACAACGCACCTGTCATGTCAGCATTATCCTAAACCCTCCCATAACGCACCGGCCGTGTCAGCATTATCCTGAACCCTCCCACAACGCACCTGCCGTGTCAGCATTATTCTGAACCCTCCCACAACGCACCTGCCGTGTCAGCATTATCCTCAGCTCAGAGAGGGCCTTTCTTCGAGCTGTCACCTCTGCCTGGAGCATCTTGACGCAGTTGGTGTACACATCACGGGCTGACGCCACTTCAGCAAACGCACCATCTGTGGACACACTCTGCAGTATGCAGGGCGATTGTCATTTGAAGCTGCTATAGGTTAGCTATAGGTAAGCTATGGGTTAGCTATAGCCTAAAGGTCAGCTACAGGTTAGCTACATTCTGAAATACTGTTATGCAGGGCACATGTCATTAAAGCTGCTATAGGTTAGCGATAGGTTAGCTATCGGTTATGGCTTTAGGTTAGCTCATCACGACATCACCGCTTACGGCGAAGGTGGATTGGTGCGGGGACGTGTACCAGCCGCAACCATTCGTGTACATGCGTCATACCCAAGCCTGTGGGAGTATCCACTATCCAGCCCTTCCGATCTGAGTACCATGCATCAGGCCCAAGTTTGCTTCAGTGTCCAGCCCTCTATACCGCCCCCACCAGCATCAGGCCTCAGGTGCTAGTGCAGGCTCCAAGAGAGGAATACAACCATGCCCCCCCCCACCCATCTTTCTTTTTTTGAGACTCAGCTACATGTCAGCTACACTCAGGCCTCTGGCCAGGGGCCCCATTCGTGGCCAGCCATGCTGCTTTGGCTACCAGCCATAGCCAGCCCAGGTTTAGTCCCAATCCGGCCGCGGCCTGCACAAGTTGGACTTGTGGCGGATTAAATAAACACCCTGCCCCTCTCACCGCCTTGATCTGTCTGGTCCGGTTGATAACGAATGAGACGGTCTGCTCCGCCTTGGTTACCTCCAGCAGCATGTCCGGAAGCTTCCCGCAACCCTGAGGAGCATGGAATGGAACATTGTTCCTTTTTTCATGACGCGGCTAATGTCAGCTGCAGTGCAACCTCTGGCCGGAGGCCCCATTTGCAGCCAGCTATGCTGCATTGGCCACCAGATGTTGGCCAGTCCTGGTTAGGTCCCAATCAGGCCTTTGTCGGCCGCAGGGTATACGTTTTGTTTCCGCTAAGATACATATTAAAAATATATGGCATAAAGGTAATAATGCGAATTGCACCGATGATGGCGCATCATAAAAATTTAAACATTTCATACCTGTACTATCCGTCAAAAATAATCCTATACTTAATAAAGCTGCCCCTAAACTAAAAGCTCGTAAAATCTTGAAAGGCCTGCTGAAGGCGGACTCGTAGCTGACAAAAGAAACGCTGTAGTGGCAGGAAGATAATCAGAGGTGCAAAAGCAGTGACCATCAAAGCATATACCGTAGATTTGATTTGCCTTCCCTGGAGCATCAAAAAAATAGATTTCTTTTCTCATTCTGACCTCCGAGCAAAATGTTGACAAAAACTAATAATTTCCGACTCAAAACTGGCGTCGACAAATGATAACTAGTGAATTCGTGGCTTCCTCATCAACCCCAAACCACGTTAATTATGAGGGAAGGCAAAGCAGATCTACGGTAGGGTAAGTGAACGAAGGCAGAGACCAGGGATTGCCCACGAGTGCCGATCCTGGGAGCGAGTGCACACCAGGGGATGCAATTAGGCTTTCAAACCTTATTTGTTGTTGATAATACCGGTAAGCAAAAGAATTCCCAGATGTTTTTTATTTATTTAAAACAAGAGAAGGCTTCTAACGGAGGTTCTTGCAACCCCAGGGGAAGTCTTACCCAAGCAAGATATCAGCCAGGCAGGCCGGTCTCTTGTATGAGCAGAGCAACATGTATTGACGCTGGACACACTGTATTCTACCGGTACAATGTATTCTAAATTACAGTCCTGCCAGTGCCTAAATCATACATATCACCAAGGGCATGGCAAACAGCACTCAAATTCCATTTGTTGAGAGTATCCAGCTCGTTGGGGTCAAGAAGGCACACGTGAAGGCAGGGCGAACAAGGCAAGTCGTGCGAACAAGGCAAGTCGTGCACTGCCTGAAATGCAGGGCGGACAAGGCGTCGTGCACTGTCCGAAACTACAGTCAAGCGCCATGCAATCATGACTTGCCATGCATGCCAAGATTTGAAGGCGCGCAAGAGCAAAAGCAAGACTTGCTGGATGTGATGCACAAGCACCATATAGATCCCATCCATGCCAATCAGTCTATTTGGGGCAGATCCATGCTAATCAGCCTCTATGGATCCCATCCATGTTAATCACTCTACATGGATCTCATCGATGCTAATCAGACTGAATGGATCCCATCCATCCCAACCAGTCCGTATGGATGAGTGTTTGCACCCTCTGGATTTCACCATGCAGAATTTGACATGCGCAGCCCCAACGTGTGCCATGCTCTGTCTCGTGCGATCCTTTAATTTGATTGAAGGACCAGCAAGCAAGCGCGCCATGTGAGGATGCCATGCATGCGCTGCTGGGGAGGCCCATGCTGCTGGGGAAGCCCATGCACAGCTACGGCATGCATGTGGCATGCATGCTATTACAGCTATGGCATACATGTGGGCGATGCAAGCCCCATGCTCACTTGAAGCTTCTTGAGGTCGCTGGAGGCCATGGCACTCGGAGGCTGCGCCTTTGCTGCAGCGGCATTGGCGCCTGCTGCCGGTGTTCCAGCAGAGAGCACTGGTGCCGCAGGTTTTGCGGCGGATATTCGAATCGCATCCTTGAGATGCTTGGTCTGGCTGGGCGAGAACACACGGCGCTCCTCCCACACTTTGATGAGGCGCTCCACCGATTTTTTCGATTTGTCATCAGCGCGCTGCGCGAAGTCCCTCACGGCTTTGACAATGACCCTGCGTTGGAATGCCATGCCAGGAGGCAACGTCGGCACCGAGCATCGCCAGGTTGTAAAAGTCTTCTGCAAGACGTGCGTCACTGTGCAAATCTCACTTGGCAAACTCGTCCACCCAGGCTTTCCCTTTCTTGCGGCCCTCTTGAAGGACGTGATTGGCGAGGTACAGCAGTGCGAGCTTTCGCTCAGGCGGGCATCGACCCAACTCCTCACACCAAAACTTCACGATCGTGGCTGCGTCTGTGCTGTAAAACAACAGCCATTTAGAAGTTCCCTCTATAGACTGCTGCGTTTGGTTCAAAGCAGAAAGCTTCTCCTGAAGTGCTGGTCTGGGCGCTTCCATGATAGCGACTAGGTCGATTTGAGCAGAGGCCTAACAGCTAGAAGTCATCTTCATGAGCGCAAGTGACACCGCATCGTACACAAGCTCAGGAGTCAAGATTGGTGCAAAGGTGGTTTCACACTCAGTAGTGTGGATGGCAGCATGTCAATGACGTTACACCACTTACACCTGCGGGCCATGCACAAGAAGGCTCGGCCGCGTGGGCGCCCAACTGTTCAGATGGGAGAAATGAAAAACAAAAGGATGTAGGAATACAATATTAAGGAACAAAAGGAGAGGCCGGGAAGGCAAACAAGTCCGACGGCATCTGAGCTTCTCTAGAAACTAGCCCTCAACAGCGTCTACAACAGCGTCCACAAAAGCGCGTGCATCACACCCCTGCCCAGCCTGGTACAGCTAGATGGCACCATGTGGTGGGTGGACGCAATGCCTGGGTACCATGTCATCTGGCATCTGCCAATCTGCCATGTCATGGCCAGTTGGCCACTATTCGCTAAAAAGTCTTAACTGCTCATGCAGCAGGGACCAATATATCATTCATGACAACATGAATACATGATGCTGAAGCAGTTGTATACTGCTGATAAGCAGACGGACAACAAAAGACTGTCGGTGATCCAGACAAAATGATTACGGCACCCAAGCTATGGCAACTGCCAGTGCCACAACTCTGTTGCAGATGCGGAGCATGTGCTGCCACCAAGTACGCTGTAGTGGCTGGATCTGCATCTCTCTGATGACCCCCCAGCTGGCGGCAGACGCTGGTAGCTCCGCAATGGGACGCCAGTGTTGTAGCAAGCTGTACATCATCCTATTATCGAGGCAGTGCCTAGGGATCAGGGTCAAGGGTTCAGGGTTAAGTGGCCCACACCACAGCTCTGTAGTTGGCCGCAGGCGCTGCGTAGATAGTGGCACATCGGACGGGTGTTTGCAGATGGTCACTTAGACGCTCCATGGCGGCCATGCGGCAAATACGATGGAGCACCGCAGCCAGGGGCGCCTCTACCTCAACATAAAATAAGATTTTGCAGGAGGCCATGCTTCGAAAAAAGAAGATTGTGAAAAAGAATCGCTGCATGGCATTCCTTGTGTACGGTTGTTGCTCTCATGATGAATGATACCGTACCCAAGAACTTGAAATTCTGCACACATTGCAGCACGGCCCTATCAGGGCTGCAGACGCAGATATGGGCTGGCTGGCGGTGATGTGCTGCTGAGCTGCTGACAAACTCCAAGATCTCTTGCTGCCGTTGACAAAATGGAGTTCTTCATCCACATACCGTACTCATGCAGGTCGGGCACCCACGTGGCCGGGCCTTTTCAGCATGGCCCAGAGGTGTTATTTCATTGATTCATGATAAGTCCTGACCAACCTACAGAAACGTGTCAAAACCACTTCGCGTCCACCAAACCCTCCCACCTAAAACGCGACCACTTCGTAACAACCAGACCACCTAAACGCGTTCACCGCTGCGTTCACCGGTCCGGTAAACGCGTATTGGTTGAGTATGAGGCTGGCCGCCCATCCAGCCGCCCATCCGCAAGTCCGCAAGCTGAGGCGCAAGCACAGAAAACAGCCCGGGTGCGCTTGTGGCCCTCGTCGACAGCTGGGAAAAGTCGAGCAGGAACTGATTAGCACTGCTTGGATGTGGGTTCGGAGCCAGGTGTGGAATTCGGAAACTGACCCATCAATCCATCATGGCATGTGGTTCGACGTCATGTTGGGAATCGCGGCCCGGTTCCGTAGAGCCTGGCTGATGGTCAGTTTGTCAACAGAAGTCCAGCGGGAGCCAAGATGGAGTTCAACATCTGCCCTTAGACATGTGCATACAGTTTCCCTGCGGCATCGCTGTGTGCATGGAATTCGCAATTGATCCAAAGCGTATGCACTTATGCATAACACAATTTATGTGGGGAAGATCTCGAGTTGACGCCGCCGTCGAAACCCTCCCTAACCCCACCATCGGCGCAATACGACACCTCCTGAGCAGCCTGACTAGCTCGTTGTTGAAGAAACAGAGCACATACTTACCTGACGGGGTGGGCACAGTGATCACAGAGGCTGTCCCTCTGCTGCTTCTGCCCACATTGCACTTCGTGGGCGGGTACAGCAGCAGGCGTCCAAGTGGCGTACTGCACCGTTTAATTTCTGGTAGGGGGCTGTAGCGTTCGCGCTCCTCCCCATTCATCAACCATAGTGTCCACGTTAAAATGAGTGGGAACTGGCGACAGGGAAAACAATTTCAGTACGACCTGTGTACACCCAATATGAAACGTACCGTCCACTTCATCAGGCCGGCTGCTGATTGGACCGTAAAGACTATCCTGATAATTTGCATTTAATACTTCCTTATAGCAACGGAGCCAACGCTAAACAGAAGTTACACGGCAACAACTTAGCAGAACCGGTGCATTCAGCAGAACTGGTACCAAAGGTTCATTCAATTATGAGTTATCATGACTGACATGTCTCCAACTAATTTTTTGCTGGGTGGGAATTTGGCTTGTATGGTGACATTTTTACTGTACTTGCACTTACATTTCATTATCCCATCCTTTATAGGGGCTGATGAATAGGGACTTCACCATTGTGTGATTTATGGGGAAACTGGATTGTTTTAGTATTGCGGCATTTAACGGGGTAGTTTAACAAACAGTTGTTAGTACCAAAACTACCAACGACGGGTACTGTATAATGGCAATATTCTCGTTGGAGCATTCTTGAGTTGCCCAGCCATGGGCATCAATTAGACTACTAGTAACGGTGAGTGAACTCTTCCTACTGTCCACTATATGTTTTTCGAATTCCGAGGCTGAGGCAGTAGATTCTGAGGCTGATGAGGAGGGAGGCGAGGAGAGGGATGAGGAGGGGGTCGAATCAGTGTTTATTTTAGTGTGCGCCAGACGACCTTGAGGAGGCTGCCGTGCGGCTACCGTTAAGCAAAATGAAATCAAACCTTGACCGACCTACAGCCGGTGGCCCAAGCAGCAGGGCTGGCTGCACCTGGCATCCGCGGCCGTAGGCCGTGATGTAGCTGAAGTGTAGGGAATTTGGCTTGTATGGTGACATTTTTACTGTACTTGCACTTACATTTCATTATCCCATCCTTTATAGGGGCTGATGAATAGGGACTTCACCATTGTGTGATTTATGGGGAAACTGGATTGTTTTAGTATTGCGGCATTTAACGGGGTAGTTTAACAAACAGTTGTTAGTACCAAAACTACCAACGACGGGTACTGTATAATGGCAATATTCTCGTTGGAGCATTCTTGAGTTGCCCAGCCATGGGCATCAATTAGACTACTAGTAACGGTGAGTGAACTCTTCCTACTGTCCACTATATGTTTTTCGAATTCCGAGGCTGAGGCAGTAGATTCTGAGGCTGATGAGGAGGGAGGCGAGGAGAGGGATGAGGAGGGGGTCGAATCAGTGTTTATTTTAGTGTGCGCCAGACGACCTTGAGGAGGCTGCCGTGCGGCTACCGTTAAGCAAAATGAAATCAAACCTTGACCGACCTACAGCCGGTGGCCCAAGCAGCAGGGCTGGCTGCACCTGGCATCCGCGGCCGTAGGCCGTGATGTAGCTGAAGTGTAGCTAAAGCGCACTAAAATAAACACTGGGACGAATCTGATAGGGGGAATCTGAGAGGGAGAGGCCTGCCAAGATGAGCCGCGTATGCCGTGCACTCAGGCTATCAAACACACGACGGTAGCATTGCAACAGTGGTGGCTGGTGTTAACTGGCCTTTCAATGACAGATTGGCTTAATTTGAATAGCAATATTGAATAGCAAAAATCGAAGCAAATGAAATCAAATGCATTAATAAATTCGGGGTTTTAAGTTTCCTAGGGCAAGAAAACGAATTGGTCTCCATTGGAAGAATGCAATGTTTAACCCTTATGAGTTATGACCTTCTCCGGTGCTAAAATGAGAGTGTGACTGCGGTACCCGTATTTGGGCAGTAAATAATTAATACCAGCACCGAGATAATACCAGCACTAAAGTTTGAAATTTCCTCATGGGCAACTCCTACTTGCCCTCATTTACTTCCACGATTCTGCCGCGAACCAGTCGGTATTTCTGTCGTCATCACAACACGAGCAAGATAACAACCATTCATCAAGTTTCACAGGGAAAAAACTGGCAGTCTGACAGTGGCAGGAGTGGCCTTCTGCCCTCATGCTAGAACAGTGTCGCTACCGGCAAGGACAGAAGCAGCAGTGTTGGGAGCAATAGCATAATTTGTTGTTGGTGCTGGGTGCATGGCTGATGTCCAACCCACGGCAAATGTTGCGGATGGTGCATGAAAGTCCATTGTTAGGGTGGCAGTGGCAGCCTCATCTGATGTTGCTTCTGTTGCCGCACCATGGGGTGAGGAGGAGCAGCTCCTGGTATGGCTGCATCTGCTGTTGTTGCTACCGCTCGTGCATCAATACGACTGGTTGCCATTGTTGCCGTACCTTTTGCTGGAGAGAGGGTCATGGCCGATCGCTCTCTGTACTGCCATTCTTGTGCATTCTCCTGAGTGCCATCCAGAGTCGCCGGTTGCAGTTGCTTCAGCAGGCGAGCCGGCCGTGGCTCGGGCTGCACGATCCGCTCCCCGAATGTGCCCACCACACGCGGGCGCAGGGGGGGTGGTTCTGTAGATCTGCTTTCCCAGCAGTGTCCCTACTAACCTCCTTGTCGTCCACCCTCTTGCTTCGACCACTGCCATGCATGGAGGAGCAGAAGTCTTGCCTTGGCCTTCTCAGGTTTGGTGACATGTCAATGACATTGCTCCTCTGGGCCATGCTGCAAAGGCTCGGCCGCATGGGCGCCTGACTGTCCGGTCGGGAGGAAAATAAACTTAAGGTTAGAGGAGAAAGGGAAGGAACAGATGGTGGCATGTGCTATAGGCTTCTTTTGCCAGGCGTGGTGCGGCTCAGCCAGGCTGTCTACCACCACCGGTTCCATCCTCAAAGTGAAGCATGAGGAGGAGAAGGAGATCAAGGAGTAGGCTGATATGGTTGCAAAATATGTTCGAAGGGGGGGTCATGACGGAGGCCGCGTTGCCTTTGCTGCCACCCCTTGCTTGTCGAGGGATCCTCGGCTTTATTTTGCAGTATTTCGGTGAGTTCAATGGCCACGTGCAACAGATTGTGGACGATCAATGCCTCTGGAGTCTGGGTTAGGTCCGGCTGTCGCTAATGGGCCTTGCAACCAGATGCCCTGATTTTTAATAAGGGACAGCTTAGCAGCTGCTCAGGCTTAAAGTTTGGCCCATACGGGTAGTGATGAGCAGGGCGCCCCTGATGTTGCTGACTCAGAGGCAGCCTTGCTGGTTGCAACGCATGGTTGTGCATGTGCTGTCCGGCCTTGGCTGAATCCAGATTTGTAGCAGTGAGTGTTAGAGGTCCCTAGACGCCTCCAAACGTTCTGACAAGACCTCTAAGCCAGGCTTGAAGAAGCCAGGGTGGATTTGGACGGAGGTGCTGGGGCGCAGATCCAAGTTCAGCATGTAGTGGAAAGTACCATGCATCGGGACTGAGTGACGGGCGGCTCGAACCGCTTATGGCAGCATCCTGAGGTGACGGCAGTGAATGGCCCCATGATGGGTATAAATCTCATGAGGCACCATTCTTTTGGGTCCCACTGGGGATGCTACTCATAGATAGTTGGTGGTTGGGGCGCACAAGATCTTCTGAGCTCCAGAGCAGAGAGAAGAACTGAACTCTAGGCGGCAGATCTAGATATTGCGTGGAACATACAAGGAGATGAGGAAATCTCATAGGCTGCAGTGAGCCATCTGTCGTTGTAGTTGCCATCCACAATCAATTTACGCCTCTGGGCCCTGCCAAAAAAGGCTTGGCCGTGTGGGCGCCCAAATGTCCCGTTGAGAGAAAAAATAAGGAGGGGAAAGAGAGAAAACGGAAAGGAGGAAAAACACAAAGGAGAAAGAAATACGCCCCCCCCCCTCAGAAAAGGAAAAAGCAGCCAGAAATTGTATCACCGCTCCTCTCAAGCCTTCAACAAGAAAGCGAGAGAGAAACAAAAAGGGGTTGTAAAACTTATTCCCCAAGAAGGCAAAGAAAAACAACAAATTTGGTCTCCACAACGCCTACCACATCCCCAACAAAAGTCAGAGCCTCCCACCCAAGCCTTCCTCGGTACAACTGTTGAAAGTCCTTGGCGCCCTCCGGGGGGCCTGTCCAACCTCTCTCCCTAAGCCTCTCCTTCACGATAGGGCAATGGAAGCAGATGTGCAGCGCATCCTCCACATGCTCGACATCTCCCATTGCCCAATACCACTGGTAACAGCGTGTCTCACGTTGTTGACCGTTCCGCCGTCCTCTCGTGTCAGCCGTGATAACCGCACCGGGCCGCAGCCGCAAGTTCGTGCGCACACAAGCGCACACCCTATTGCTGGTGCGGCTCATGACTTGCGCCAACACGGCGCCCGCCATAGACTGGAACCAAGCGGGGTAGGCGGCCGCAGACCTGTGCAGGGTGTCAGGGTCCCTGGGTCTCCTCTGGCAGTCGCCTGAAGCTGCATCTACTGGTAGGCTGCGTCCACTAGGTCAATGACAATACACCTCTGGGCCCTGCTCAAAAAGGCTCGGCCGCATCCACTAGGTGTAGCACCTCTGGGACGGTGAGCGGCTACATGTCAGAGACTGCCTAACACAGTTTGGGGACAGCTGCTCCACGCTCCATCTTTCAAAGCCTCCATCAGCTCACCGCACCATATGCGCCCTCCAATGTTCTGCCAAAGCGCCAGCTGCAATTCGGCCGCCATGCCTGCTGCCATGAGTGGGCTGTCTTGCTGTGCTGCAGGTGCCACCGCTGTGTTGTAGAAGCGGAGCACGTGCTGCCACCAGTCTCGTTGTAACGGCTCCCTCATGACCCCCCAGTTGGCAGCGGAGGCAGGCAGCCCCGCAGCCTGGCGCAAGTGCTGAAGTAGGCTGGACTGCATCCTGCTCCGAAGGTAGTGTTGCGGCCGGAGGTGACCGGTGGCCCAAACCACTTTAGTTTGCCGCAGGCGCTGCATAGACGGCCGCTAGCCGGATGCGCATAGGCAGATGATGCCTCAAACGCACCCTAGCGGCCATGCGGCGAACACGATGCAACACGGCAGCCATGGGCGCCTCTTTGTCTTGAATGGCATTCCTCATGCTGCCACCTTCGTGCTGAATGATGCCCAAGAATTTGAATTCTTGGAGACGCGTCAACACTGTCCTATCTGAGCCGTACACGCAGACATGGGCTGGCTATCGGCGCTGCGTGCTAAGCGGCTGCCAAACTCCAAAATCTCTGTCCTGCTGACGTTGACCTGGAGCTGTTTCACCGCCGCATATTCATGCAAGGCGTCTAGCATGCGCTGCAGCCCTGCCGGGCTGCTGGCTAGCAGGGAGAGGTTGCGAGATCATCTGCATACAAGAGGCCCCTGAGCCCCAGCCCTGCCCCCAGCTCAACACCCTCTGCCGGGCACTGGGCAGCGATTGTGCTTGGCAGGTCGCTGATATAGAGGCTGAAGGAGGGGAGGCTGAGAGGGCAGCCCTGCTTGCTACCGCGGGTACAAGGCACAGGGCCAGTGCTTTTAGGGTCATGTGTGAGCGTGTAGACGGCACCATGAAATAGGGCTTGCACAGCGCGTAACATGCCTGATGGCATGTGAAGGTGCTCTGACAGATGCCGCCAGAGCTGCTCCTGGGGCACACAATCATAGGCCTTGGTGAAGTCCACAAAGGCCACATGCAGCTTGCCATGGCCTCCGGCTGCCCGCTGTGCATGGACTGCATGCCTCAAGACGAAAGCAGCCTGAAGCGTGCTACGGCGCCGCTGAAATTCAAACTGCTCAAGAAGGATGTGCGCGTGCAAGCGCGCCCACTAATCTGTGATGGCGGTGAGCATGCTAGCATACAGCCGGTCCAGCACGCTGGTGATGGCACTGGGCCGGTAGTTGCCGGGATGAAGGGGGTCGCCTTTCTTGTAGATAAGCTGAATTCGGACAGGCTGCCAGACATTAGGCGTTCCCCCCCGCACCACCATCAAAGCCATCCACTCCTGCAGCAGCTCCCTGACGACGTGCCGCTGCTTCCCCTCGGTGTCGTCGTCTACCAAGGCCAGCTTGATAAAGGGCGCTGCCATACCATCGAGGCCCGCCGCGGTATGCACGCGCACGCGGGAAAAAGCCCTGATAAAGCAAGAGGCTAGCTACTCGGCCAGAGCCTCATGTTGCGTGCTGACAGGGGAAAGACTTGGCTGTGCCGCCGCAACGGATGGGGGCGTGATGGCGGTGAACTGCTGCTGCAAGTGTGCCTCCCACCACTGGGAGGAGACAGCCGTGGTGGGGCAGGCCTGCCGTATCTCTTGCAACTGCTCCCAGTAGACGTTTTAGTCATGAGGCTGCAGCCTGTCCGCTGTAGCTGCGGCCACTAGAGTGTGTAATGCCAGCGGCGGCGGCGTGCTGTGGACTTGTACCGCTGCCTGGCTGGCTGGCGCTCAGGCCCCGAGGCATCCTTAGTCCTTACTGAGTGAGGCAAGGTGTTGATGGCCGTGCAGCGCAGACCACCTGGTAGCAGTCAGCAGGGACTCATACCGCATTACCGCCGGTGCATGAGGAATGTGGAAGCTAGCATGTCGGACCGTCCGTAATATGACCTAATGGATTAAAAATGACCTTCAAAATTGGCTAGGTGTGGTAGGCACTGGGTGGCTAGTCAGCGGGCGAGGACTAGTTCCAAGCTTCCGTCTAGCACTCAGGCAGAGAGGCACGGGTGCGTTCGTGCGCAAGAAAATGAGTGTGATGAAACTGTGAACTGTGAAGGTAGGCATTATTGCTGGCAGGGGTACAGGTGGGATTAAATCCGGGAAGCCATAACTATGAACACCATTTAATAAAGTCGCAATCTTCCAGTCATCTTGAGTGATAGTCGCTGTCGAGTGTCAGGGGTTGCGTGAATCAGAAATCGGAGAGCGGTTTCGTTACGCCTCGAACAGTTAGGTTTCAGCGACTGATGATTGATGGATGGCGTACGCTAAATGCGGCGATAGGTGTCGGGCTGCGAGTCACCATCACAGACATGTAGGGACTGATATGACATGTTCCCCACCGCCCATAGACAAGACTTCCTGAGATGCACATTACTGTATGTTGGATTCTGGCCGTATGCTTAAGCCTGAAGGCAACTTGTCCATTCAGCTTGATTCGTCAACTCCCTGCAGTTATCGACGCCCGGCCTCAGCTTCTTCCGTTTCCCATTTCGGTTCTTGTTACATCGACCACATTTGGTTCTGCACTCTGGCCTGGCCACCGACAAAAATTGCCGTTGCATCGCTCAACAAGACAGGTTCGTGGCACTATTGCTTGTCATGCTCTAGCCTAGCGAGCCTACGCACATACGTAGCTCATAGCCTCATAACCGACTCGGATGCCAGCATCACCCGTCCCCGCCCAGCACCTGGGTAAAGCACTTCCTTCTTAACTGCTTACTGCCTTACATGCATGCATGCTGCTGCTTTATCTCTTTTTAGGTGACAGGAGTGAGATATACCGATTAAAAGAGAGTGGTGTTGTCCGTCATCAAGATACAGCTGAAGCCGAGGATCCTTGCTCCTAGTGTCCAATGACTCACATTGTTCACACACAAGAAGCACACAACCCAGACAAACATTCAGGAAAGCCTAGCCTGCGAGGGTCCACATGCCCAACAGGAAGTTGCCTGGTGCAGCCGTCTCAGCTCAAAGCTGCCAGAAGGTACGTGAAGCCAGCAGGGTGCACCACAGGGGTGCATCAGCTCCTGGAGTATTTTAATCTTCTGAAGTCCCCTGCGTGCTTTTCTTGTTGCAAGAATGAAGGGCCAACACAAACTTCAAGTCAATGTTCAACTGTTCAGGTCAAATGGCATGCAGTCAAGCACATTTGAGTGGCAGCCTTTAGATGACTGTGCTTGGATGCTGACAGCGCCAATGACAGTCGTCCTAGATCATGCCGAGCATTGCCGGGCCATGACACCCTGCCTTTACTCACCCCATCCTCAACTTTTGTGCGGCATCAATTTAGGGCCTGGCATAAATGCGTCGACACCCCTGAGCTGCGCGCCGTACTGAAGAGCGAGATGCTGTCGCTCAGCAATGGGCCGGCCCAGCAGATCAAAGGCCTTTCGACCCTCCTGTGTGCAATGCTGCCTAGCGGGGAGCGCGACGAGCCCTTTGATACTTGCTGGCCCAGTGCAGACATGAGTCAAGAGAAGGTCAGCAGTGGTGGTCGTTAGTAACCAGCGTTTCTTTTTTCGTCACTCACCTACATGACAGCTACACTCCGGCTGCTGGCCAGAGACCCCCCATTCGTGGCCAGCCTTGCTGCTTTGGTCGCCAATTGCAGGCCGATTCAGGTTTGGTCCTAATTGGGCCTTTGGCAGCTGCTGGGCGGCCTAGTGCCGAAGTTGAACTTGTAGCCGAAAAAAGAAGCACTGGTCGTTACCAGTTGTGCAGGCTCCGCAAGTGTGCTGGGGCCAGTCCGCCAGTTTGATTTTCAAAATATGGGATTTGAGATTCAGAGGCAGTATCAGAGGCAGTAGAAGTCAGTAAACCTGTCAGAACTGCTCACAATTCAGTGTGGAGGCCCAACTCATCCAAGAGTGTAAGATCTGGGGCTTGCGGCCCTATCCCTTCACTGGCCTTAGCACCCACGCCCTCGGTCCCTCCTGAACATTGCAACTCATCAGGAGGAGCATGAATAGGAAGAGGGCAGTGCCCCATTGTGGCAGGAGCCCCTGGGTGTTTGAGAAAAAGGACCCTTCTAACCATTTTGAGCAGGCTGTGACCCCGCCCTCTACGGCAAAATCTTGCTTCCAGATCTTCTAATCAAAACTTCATATGCTGCTGCCTGCCAGCAGGCTTCAGGACAACTGCCAGCAGCCAAGCCGCACATCAGCGCACCCATGCTGTGGCAGCAGACAGCACAGGCACAGCATTCTGCCAACCTGGCCCTCAACAACCGATTCAAAAGTAGCTCATCTTACCAGTCCTTGGATGGCAGGCTGCCGACCCTCCACACAGCAGCCGAGCATCCTGGCAGCAGCAGGCCGACCCGGACAGAGCCAGGTGGGACCCGTTCAGAAGTGGAGGCCTACCTTTTATTGATGGCCAAGGGCAAGTGGTTCCGCGGGGAGGCTCTCAGCACTATTGCGGGACGCACCTCACAGTTTTTTGAAAGGCCAGTCGCTGAGGTTCCCAGCCGTTGCTCCACGTCTGCCAGCGGCTCTGCCCTGCCGGTGCGAGGGACAAGGCACCAGCCGTTTCCACCAAGGGGCATCACTGCGGATATCCAGGGCATGGCTCGCCTGCTGCCCACTATCTCTCCGTCTCCCAAGCAACATGGCACAAAACTGGACGAGGACCCTGCCGCCCCTGCAGTCCTGAGCGGGTCTAGTGCGGGGGATGCTTCACAGCCAGTGACGGTGTGCGACGAGCTTGCAGAAATGCGCACAAACGACAGGTCAAGGCGTCAGCACCTTAATCCCTCGTGCATTCCCTCTCACAGCCGCAAGCCAGTTGCGAGGCACCAGCGGCGGCTGCCCTCCCCGGACAGCACAGACAGTGTCCGGCAGCAGATGACAGCAGCAAGTGACGCTGCAGCCACTTCAGCCATGCTGGCGGACCTGTTTTTCTACTTGCAGCCCTCATCAGATGATGACGGGGGTCTGTGTGCGGCAGATTCAGGTGTCTCAGCGGGTCCAGACCTGCCTTCAATGGCCATGAGACCTCGGGCACTGTCAGACGAGGGTGCTGCTGCTGTTCCGATAAATGCAGCTGGATCTGTGTCAGCTGCAGTCTCCATGCCACCAGCTGGGGCAGCAGTGTTCCCTCAAGCTCCGGAAGTAAGCGGAGAGGAAGGTCAGCGGCAGATTGGTTCCCCGCTCCTAGGCGTTGACACAGACCTCTCGCTGCCGGCTCCGCAGACAGCTGGAAGGGGGCAGCGGGGACCGCAACGGTCCTTGGTCCATAAGATATCTGGATTGCCAACCAGCATGAGGCGAGACAGGGTTTCCGTCATTTAGCCAACCTCTGATTTGGAACTGATCATCCCCTGCTCTGAGCATTACATAAGCTCGGATGCGGAATCATCGCGCATGCTGCACATGATTTAATACTGGGCTATCGATTCGGCGCCAAGACTACCGTGGTAAAGAGACGAAGGAAATCTGAACTCTTGAATGGTTACAAAATAACGAGCGCTCCATGTGTGGTGATAAAGAGGCAGAGGATTTCAATGCAGAAATAATGCAAATGTCAGCACGTAACATGTGTAAACCCGTGTAGCCAGCAGCGTCCAAGAAAGAAAGAAATGTCACGTCTGAGCGTGGCTCGACGAATACGGGATTTGAAATACCGTACACCGGAACCATAGCGGCACAAGCAACAGCTGGCAATTCCTAATTGGATCCGGAGCTAACCTGCGTCACTAACTTACTACGCTGAGTGGAGGAACACCAGTGTCGGCTAGCGCTATCCGCTTGTAGCATCTGTCAGCCTCTACCTTATCTGGAGCTTGTGTTTAGGAAGTACAGCATTTAAATTTCAGTTTCCGGCTGGGCGCGACCAAAACGCACGCAACCGGCTGCGACGCTGCTCTGACGCCTCTCTTGCATTCGCTTCAACGGACATATATTTTGAATGTCTGCCCAAGACGTTGCAACGCTTCTCGGCGGCGGTCCCGCGTTCGAGGGCCTGGTGGCGCAACTCCTTCAGCAGGAAGACGAGGTTCGGTCACGGGCGGAGGCTGTCTTTGAGGAGCTGAAGAAGCATGCGGATGCGTTGGTCAGCAATTTCTTAGTTGTGCTGCGTCAGTCAGCCCTCGTGGAGCATCGCCAATTTGCAGCCATCATGTTGCGCAAGGTCAGCAGGACTAATTCATCGAGAGCGCTAAAGCCTAGGACTGCCTTCAAGCTTCAGACCATTTTGAGACTCAGATACTTCTCTGGCACACTGTCGTCATTGCTCCCTTTCTCCCTGATCATATTCGAACTCAGGTGCTCACAAAGGACGATCCGCCGCTGTGGACCAAGTGCAGCAGCCCCGTCCAGGTGATCACCCCCCCTTCATTTGATCACGTACCCATGCAAGTTGATGCCGCCATCGCTACTGGGTTGGAGCTGCCGACAAGATCTTGCCCCTTCGGACAGTCATGCTCCCTCGTTTCGCACATCTCTCCTTAGGTCCACATCAAGAACGAGCTCCTCAATGCACTCAAGGAAGAGCAGGAGAAAACCGTCCTGAAGAAGGTGCGCCTCCCACATGGGTCCATGTCCAGGCCTGAGGGATCTGCATGACATCGGTAGTCTAACCTTGCCCTCTTGGCATCCTGCCATGTTGCAGTCACCGGCTTCTTTATTTTAAGACTCTGATTTCCTGATGTTGACGCGTACACGAGGGCCCTTACGCCGTAAAAGCTGCCCCGACCTTGACCCCATGTGCTTCAGGCCCTCTTGTGCCACAGCTCTCTACCATGCACCCTTTAAGCCCTCAGCATGTCCCATTCCTGCAGACACACTCATTCAATCCTCCCCTCTCCCCCAGTCCCAGACCTCTCCTCTCCTGCCCCTCACCCCCATCCCTCCCTGCTCCCAGGTTTGCGACACTGTATCCGAGGTTGCGATCGAGGTCTTCGAGGACCCCGGCTGGCCCGAGCTGGTACCCTTCCTCTTCGCCTGCGTGCAGTCAGGCATGCCCGCGTTGATGGAGTCCTCGTTGTCCGTGTTTGGCACACTGGCGAGCTACGTGGCGGACTCCCTGAAGCTGCATCTGCCGGCGCTGGTGCAGGTCCTGACGGCCTGCCTGTCGCACCAGGTCCGCGATGTGCAGCTTGCGTCACTGAGGGCGGTCTCCAATTTCATCCAGGTGCGGAGGATGGGGGGACACGGCGCTCACAGAGATGATGCAGGGTTTTCGAGGCTAGTTCCCAAGTCTTAATGTAGGGTGTTGAGATCTTGAGGAATTTGAGTTATTATGAAGAAAGTTTGATAAGTGAGGTGACATAAATTATTGATGTGACATAGATGGCTGTTTCTTGGGGACATGGGACGCAATTTTTGTGGGGAACTAAGAAAGTTGAGGAGCTGAGGCCGCAAGATTGTGAGAGACAGCTTTGTCTTTAGGGGGTAGGGTCCGCATGGGGAAGTATGATCTTCATGGGGAGGTCTGCATGGGTAACTATTGTCTTCTTGGGTAAACTTGGCCTACATGGGGAGGCTTGGTATGCATGGGGAACCATTGTCTGCGTGGGGAGGCTTGGTCATCACGTGGAAACGTGGTCTGCATGGGGAACATGGTCTGCATGGGGAACCATTGTCTGCTTGGGGAGGCTTGGTCTGCATGGGGAGGCTTGTTCTGCATGGGGTAACATGGTCTGCATGGGTAGACATGGTCTGCGTAAGGAAACATGGTCTACATGGGGACCTGAGGCTGCAAGATTGTGAGAATCAGCTTTGTCTTTAGGGGGTTGGGTCTCATGGGGTACCATTGTCTGCATGGGCAAACTTGGCCTACATGGGAAGGATTGTTGTGCATGGGGGAAATTGTCTGCATGGGGAGGCTTGGTCTTCATGGGGGACCATTGTCTGCATGGGAAGGCTTCGTCTGCATGGGGAAACGTGGTCTACATGGGGAACATGGTCTGCACGGGGAGACACGCGCACACCTTTATGTGGATGAGGAATGTATAGGTTACTATATTTTGCTCTTAAAGGGATAATACAGGGGCTGCCGTTTTGTTCACGAATTATCTGAAATGGTGGCCAGAATTTTCAAGGGTACGCGCTCATAATCTGGTAGCCACAGCTGCCTCTTCTGGACTGTCAAAGTCCGCAAAGGCTGGCACTGAAGAGGGTGTGGGGGGGGGATTATTGATGTTAGAACTTGCATTGATAACTTACAACATTTTAGGGGATGTACCCTGAGCACGTCGCCTGTGCCCCGTCAGCCTCGCATCCCTTGATCCACATTCTTTCGCTTGTACCAACAGGCCCTGGACGATCCTACTGACCGCGACAAGTTCCAACACCTCATCCCCACCATGCTGGCGTGCATCGGCGCCTCTCTCAATGAGGGCGATGAGGCCTCGGCTCAGGAGGGCCTAGAGATGTTCATCGAGGTGGCCGAGGCGCACCCTCGCTTCCTGCGCAAGCAGTTGGGCGAGGTGGTGCAGGCGGTGCTGCAGGTGGGAGCAGGGGAGACTGGGAACCCTGCCTGGGGACTTCGGGGCCTCCTCCTTGCAACCACCTCCTTTCGCCTCATCTGCCTACATTGCCCGTGCCGAGCACATGTTAGGGACTCCTCCCACAAACTGGCTGTAGAGTCCCAGTCCTCACCTCCATTCACCTACATCCGGTCACCTGCTCCCCCCAGATTGCCCGGGCCGAGCAGCTGGAAGACTCTTCCCGCCAGCTGGCTGCCGAGTTCCTGGTCACGCTGTGCGAGGCGCGCGAGAAGGCGCCCGGCATGATGCGCAAGCTGCCCAACTTCGTCCCCAGCCTGTTTGAGACGGTGCTTCTGTTCCTGCTGGATGTGGAGGACGAGCCTTTGTGGCACGGGGCAGACACAGACCAGCACGAGGAGGAGGGGTCCGGGGAGAGGTTCCAGTTTGGGCAGGAGTGCCTGGACCGCATCGCGATGAGCCTGGGGGGCGCGTCGATCGTGCCGGCAGCAGGAGTGCTGCTGCCTGCATGGCTTCAGGTGGGGGTGGGGGTGGCGACAGGATGACTAGTGCTTAATATTCACTGCGTCACAGTGTTCACACGAGGGGATGGACTGATGGAGGCGAGGGGCTTTGGGTTGCTCCGATGCGCCGGCCTGGCTGCAGGCGTGGGAGAGGTTTATGGGCATTGATATAGGGCATGGGCATTCTGAAGCACGCTAAAAAAGGTTGGGAAGGTTCTCTCTGAAGCTTGCCCTTTGGATTAGGAAGGGGCTCGTTCTGTAGCACACGCCCTTTGGTAAGAGGAAGTTTTTCTGTAGTGCGGCCTGCGGTGTTGGAAGGGGGGTGGGTTAAGGCATATCCTTAGCTTTGGGAGGGATATTTAAAATCGTGTTTCATGTATTGGGAATGCGCATTCAAACCAGTGCTGTGGCAATGTGCCGTGATTCAGAAATCGGCAATGCGGCGCAATTCAGAAATCGTGTAAGTAATTACGATTCCTTCAAACTGAAAATGTACCTGACTTCGCCTTGAGATAACGGTGACTGGAATCTAGCTACAAAATCCAGCCACCGTAAGGACCGCTATCAGCACCGCACTGATTTAGATGCTAGGCGCACCCCTCCCCCCAAATGGCAGTATAGTTTTTCTTTTTTTGGCCAAGACGCCACGTACAGCGGGCCACCCAGTGGCCGCCTAGGGCCCGATTGAGACGGAGCCTTGACCGGCCTACGGCCGGCGGCCGAAGCAGATTTAGCTGGCCACAACTGGGGCCTCTGGCCAAGGGCCTAAGTTTAGATGACAGGTAGCTGAACCACAAAAACATAGACACTGTGGCAGCCCCAACAAGGAGGTAGGCAGATCAAGGGCACGATGTCGATCCCGCAGTCGTAGAAGATGCATGAGTGAATGGAGTTTGATCTATATTAATACTTGTGCCGTATTTGCTATTGCACGCTGCTGCCAATGAAATGAATCCTGGATTCCTATCGCCATGCCATGCATGATACTCCTGATGCCATCAGCTCTGGATGTCAGCGCTACCGTAGATTTGCTTTGCCTTCCCTCATAATTAACGTTGTTTCGGGTTACGGGATCCATGACTTCACTACTCATCAATTTTCGACGCCAGTTTTCAGTAGAAGAATCGTGAGTTTTTGTGGACAGTTTTCCCCGAGGGCAGCATTCAAAGACTTGTTTTTTATGTCTGGGGGATGGCAAATCATCTCTACGGTGTCTAAAGCCTGACCTATGCGCCTGACTAATACCTGAACCCTTAATCCTAAAGCCTGACTGATCGCCTGGGCTGCAGGACCCTGACTGGAAGAAGAGGCATGCGACGCTCATCTGCTTGGCTCAGATTGCGGAAGGATGCTGCAAGGTATGTTACGACTTACGTAAGCTTATATATAAGGAAACAAGAAAAATTTATATAAGTTAAGTCTAAAAAAATTGGACTTACACAAAGGTCGCCGATCCCTAGTTCAGAGTGATGGTATATCATCTTTGGAAGACAATGCAGGGTTCCTCTGTAGAGGTTGACAGGTCAGATGTGCTCCAGTGCTGTAATTGCCGCTGATTGGGTTTTAAAACCGGGGCCTTGGAGGGTGGGTGTAGAGCGTGAGAGAGTGGGAGGGTGTGGTGTGGGTGGGTGTAGAGCGTGAGAGAGTGGGAGGGTGTGGTGTGGGTGGGTGTAGAGCGTGAGAGAGTGGGAGGGTGTGGTGTGGGTGGGTGTAGAGCGTGAGAGAGTGGGAGGGTGTGGTGTGGGTGGGTGTAGAGTGGGAGAGAGTGGGAGGGTGTGGTGTGGTCACAGGGTGGGATCTTTTGCCCAGGCTGTCGCCTACCTGTCTATATATGAATAATGCTCCATGTTTTGATCTCTAGTCCTTGGGCCGCCTACCTGCCTATATATGAATCCTGCTCTATGTTTTGTCCTCTAGTCCTTGGGGCTAGGTTTTCATGCTTCAAGGCGAGCAGGGTTAACTCCTTATTGGGACGTTGTGTTAGTCCTGCGACCAGAACAGACACAGAGGCCCAATTATGAGGTAACCCGTTAACCCTGTTCACCCTGAAGCAGGGTTAACTCCTCATTGGGACTTCGTGTCCCATTGGGGGTTGTTGTCACTGCGCCTAAGCATCCACTTGAACTCAAACTTCCGAAAAGGCTAGGAACTGTCCAGTGGAAGAAAAGAGGCAAACAAAAACTTCTTGTGATTTGAATGTGCATGTGTCCCTTGTTTCTTTTCATCGGCTACAAGTCCACCTGGGCAGGCCAGCCCACTGTGGCAAATTGGGACCCAACCTGGGCCGGCCTGCGACTGGCGGCCAAAGCAGCGTGGCTGGCCACAATTGGGCCCTCCGGCCAGAGGCCGGAGTGTAGCTGACATGTAGCTGAGTCACAAAAAAAGAAGCACGCACAGAACATGGAAAGTCTTGATCCTGAGTCCACGCAGTAACCTTGACAGAGCCTAAGAGTCTCTCCGGCCCATCCGCGGTTACACGACGCGACTAGCCTGCAAGTGTGTCTCTCTCTGACTCGTGTGTGTCTCCCTCTGACTGGTGTGTCTCCCTCTGACTGGTGTGTCTCCCTTTGACTGGTTTGTCTCCCTCTGACTGGTGTGTCTCCCCCTGACTGGTGTGTCTCCCTCTGACTGGTTTGTCTCCCTCTGACTGGTGTGTCTCCCTCTGACTGGTGTGTCTCCCTCTGACTGGTGTGTCTCCCCCTGACTGGTGTGTCTCCCCCTGACTGGTGTGTCTCCCTCTGACTGGTGTGTCTCCCTCTGACTGGTGTGTCTCCCCCTGACTGGTGTGTCTCCCTCTGACTGGTGTGTCTCCCTCTGCCTGGTGTGCCTCCCCCTGACTGGTGTGTCTCCCTCTTGACTCGTGTGTGTCTCCCTCTGACTGGTGTGTCTCCCTCTGACTGTATCAGGTGATGGCCAAGCAGCTAGACCCGCTGACGGACATGTGCCTCAAGGGGCTCCAGGACACGCACCCGAAGGTCCGCTGGGCGGCCTGCCAGGCGCTGGGCCAGATGTGTACGGACCTGGGGCCTGAGCTGCAGAACACACACCATGCCAAGATCCTGCCAGCTCTGATGACGCTCATGGAGGACTTTCAGAACCCGCGCGTGCAGGTGGGGCCTTGTGGGGGCTTGAAGGGTAACAGTTGAGGGTGGTGGGTGATGGAGGACTGTCAGACCCCGCGCATGCAGGTGTGCAATGCTGTTGGTGTTCATGGGCCAGTGTGCAGAACTGCAGGTGTGGTGTGGTGGTGCGGTAACCCTGAACACTGTCAAATCATTTCATGTCCACATGCAGAACCTTACACCCTAAACCCTAAGCCCTTTATGCTGCCTTCCCATCTCCCTCTGTCAGGCGCATGCTTGTGCCGCCACCGTGAACTTTGCCGAGGGCGTCGAGGAGGAGGTCCTGCCTCCCTACCTGGACGCGCTCATCACCAAGCTGCTCACCCTGCTGCAACACGGCAAGAAGCTGGTACAGGAGGGGGCTCTGACGGCAATGGCGTCCATGGCAGACTGCTCAAAGGTGCGGGGATGAGGCCGGTGTTTTTCCGCCACGAGTTTACCTTCGGCAGGCGCCCCGCGGCCGCGGAAGGCTTGATTAAGACCAAACCAGGACCGGCCTACGAGTGGTGCCGAAGGCAATTTGGCTGGCCACACTGGGGCTAGAGGCCAGAGTGTAGCTGCCATGTTGCTGAGTCACGGAAAAATACATAGTGGATGAGGCAGGAGTAGCTGGTGCTGGGTGCTCCCACATCAATGACCCGCAGGACAGGCTGTCGTAAGGTGTGGATATCTGACTGGCGGCAAGGGGGATCGGAAGTAATTTGGTCTGGAGCCAAGGGAGGTCCTCTTCAAGTCCAAAGGTTTGGATAGGGGAGGATGCTCTGGCTGTAAATGAACAGCAGGGTCCTGGGTGGACCACGTCAAGTCCGAAGGTTTGGACAGGGTAGGATGCTCTGGCTGTATATGAACAGCAGGGGCGGACAGGCAGCTGGCATGCCCCTTAAAATGCAGGGATTTGAAGGAACATGACAATGATGCAACCGCAATAATTTGCAAGTGAATCAACCCTGGGGGATGGATTTCAGGGTTTTGAGGAAGTGATTTTCTGTGACTCAATAAAGTCGACGCCTGATTGGTTTGCACTGGAGCGTACTGTGCAGTGGTGCTGTATTCAATTTGTATCAACTTATGTGACATGACTCGGCCCTTCAAAGTCTGGACCCACGTGTTGAGTCGCCTCATGCCCTCCCGTGCTCAGGTAGGCCCTGATCATCTAATACCAAGACTCATAAATCATCTTAAATACCCTCTAATCATCTGAATGCCCTCAAACAGTCTTAAATACCCTCTAATCATCTGAATGCCCTCAAACAGTCTTAAAGATCCTCTAATCATCTGAATGCCCTCAAACAGTCTTAAATACCCTCTAATCATCTTAATGCCCTCAAACAGTCTTAAATACCGGCACCCTCAACAAAGAATCTTAAATGCCCTCAACCAATGGTCAGAAAGATCCTGAAACAGTCTTTAACACCCTCAACAAATTGTCTAAAAGACCCTTAAATACTCTTCAAGACTCTGAAACTAGCTGGCGAACGTAGGCTACGCCCGCTTTTTTGTTCATGACCCTGTAGTTGCGGTGTATGTGGCTGTTGGCCTGTGGGCTAACGCTCGCACCCTTTCACATAACGGCCGTCAATCAACGGGCGTGTTGGTCACCAGCGATTTTCATTTTGGCAAACCCTGCTTTCGCCAACCCCCCTGCGCCAGACCCCGAAAACCCCCTCGATACGGCGGTGCAAAAGCTTTACTGACGACGTTCGTAATAATCTCACAGACCCTGAAATAGTCTGAAGTACCCTCGTTTTTTATTCTCCTCTGCCCCCTTGTCCCTCCTCCAGGCTCTGTTCATCAAGTGCTATGACTCCGTGATGTCCCTGCTGTCCTCCAGCCTCATCGGCGCGACCGACAAGGCGTATTCCCTCCTACTCCCTTTTTATCACCCACCTTCGGCTCTGTTATAAAGTGCTATGACACCGTGATGACCCTGCTGTCCCCTGTCCTAGTTGGCGATACCGACAAGACGCATTCCCTCCTGCCCCCCCCTTCCTCTCCCCACAGGCACTGTTCATCAAGTACTACGACACGGTGATGCCCCTGCTGTCCTCCATCCTGGTCGGCGCGACTGACAAGGCGCACCGCCTGCTGCGCGCCAAGTCCCTGGAGTGCATCTCCCTGGTGGCCATGGCAGTGGGCAAGGAGCGGTTCAGGGAGGATGCCAAGAAGGTCATGGCGGTGCTGCAGCAGCTTCAGACAGGGCAGCTGGACGCGGACGACCCCACGCCTGGCTACATGATGCAGGTGTGCATGCATGGGTGTTGGGGTTGGAAGCCACGCCCCGGATGCAAGTGTGCAAGTGTGCGTGTAGGGGTTATGGTTATCTGGGGGAAGGGTCGGGGCAGGGAGCATGATGCTCGGATGCATGATGCAAGCGTGGCGTAGAGGTTGCGATACTCTGGGGGAATGGATGAGGTAGGGGGCCTGAACTGTGAACCTCTGAATGGTCTTGAGGTATCTCTAAATTGGTTGAAACGTTGGCGGCAGTGCTGTGCTGATTATGGTCCTTGCAGTAGCTGAATTACGTAGCTGAGTTTCAGCCATTGTAATTTCAAGGCAAATCCACCTACTTTCACCCGTGAGGGACTGTGATATTTTGCACCATTCCTGAATTACAGCCCAAGTGCACATCACTGGTTGGCGACATGTGCCCCCCCTAGAGCACATACACTGAGAGGCAGCGTTGATATTGATGCATGCTGGACCTCAGCTGCCAAGGCCGCGAATGTATGGGGCTTTACGAATCCCCGCCTCAACATGGCGTGTCATCCGTATCATGTGTGTTATCAGTCCCCCCCCTCTTGACTCAGCTACATGTCTGTTACACACCGGCCTCTGGCCGGCAATCCCATTTACAGCCAGCCATGCTGCCTTGGCCACAGGTTGTAGGCTGGCCAATGTTTGATCCCGGTTGGGCCCTAGGCGGCCATGCCGCGGCCTGCTGAAAGTGGTCTCGTAAGTGGTCTCATTGTTTTTTAGCCAAAATGAGAAACATTGTGCGTCAGCGTTTGAATGCTTGCTTGCTGCATGCTGTTTTTGGCTGTGCCTTGGCTCGTTTGAATGCTTGCTTGCTTGCTTGCTTGCTGTAGGCTGGTGCCCGGCTGTGCAAGTGCCTGGGTCAGGAGTTCCTCCCTTACTTGGAGATCGTGATGCCGCCGCTCATCGTGTCGGCCAAGATCGAGCCCGAGGTCAAGGTCCGTGATGCCGATGAGGTGGACGATGATGATGAGGACGAGGATGTGGAGCACATCATGCTGGGGGACCGGTTGATCTCCATCCGCACCTCGAGTCTGGAGGAGAAGGTGGGGAGGGGGGGGGAGGATTGGGGTGCCAGGGAATGGGGTTTTGGTACAAGCTGCACTGCCACTATAACAACTTCTGCAAGATGTCTTTGTGGCGTTGCAGGTCGTACCCATACTTAAACCCTGACATGAGCCTGGTGGGGCTCTCAATTCTGATGTCATGCGCTGGGAGGTGAAATAGATGGAAGGTGTCAGTGGCTTGCTGGCAGAGACAATCATGCATTCATGATTAGCGTTGCTGTCGGTGGAGCTGCATCGGTTTGTTGATGTGAAGAGGGACAGAGCTTGGCCACAGAGTCACAGATGGTAGCGCTGTGCCGATCACGGCCAATACGGTGGCTGAATTATGTAGCGAGTTTCGGTCACCGTTATTTCAAGGCAAAGTCAGCTACCTCATAATTAGTAAGGGACCGTAACTACTGCCACGATTTCTGAATTACAGCGCCATGACACACCACTGGTCAGAGGGCCTCTTAAAACTGCTGTAGCGCGCGCAAAAAAGTAGCTCCGGCTATCGTGAATGCAGTCAACCCGTTGCAAGTTGCAACTCCCACACACCTGCTGCAGGTCACCGCCTGCAATATGCTCTGCTGCTATGCTGAGGAGCTGGTGGAGGGCTTCCTACCATACGTACAGACCGTGACAGAAATTATGGTGCCGCTGCTCAAGTTCTGGTTCCACGAGGAGGTACGGCGCGCGGCGGCAAACATTGTGCCGGAGCTGCTGCGGAGCATGGTCACCGCCGCGGAGAAGTCCACGGCGGGCGTCGGCCCGGGCAACGTCAAGGCTTTGCTGGATGCGATCTGGATGCCGCTGATTGAGGCTCTGGGTGAGAAAGTAAACAGGGTCAGAGAGATGCAGTGAAGGTTCTGTAAATTTAGGCTGATGCTTTAGCTTTGAATTCCTTTTAGATTCCCTCTTTTAACCCTTAACCCTAAACCTTTCTAGCATTGTCAAGCGTAATTAAATTACCAGAAAGCTTGACTAATTCGTTTTCGTTTTCGTTTTAGTTCTTAACCTTGTGATCTCAGGCTGACTGTGACTAAGAATGGTGAAATGGATCAAATAATTAGCGTTATATGGCTAACTCGTTAGAGAGTTGAGGGTCCAGAGGGCTGAGCCTGAAGAGACTGGGGTACAAGCTGAGAGTTATGTTTGACGCTAGGCTCGTTTTTTCAGGCTCTAGATGAGACTGTAGGCGGGGTTCAGCATTCAATGCATTTCAATTGGTTGATAAATCTGGTAATTTGAATGTTACCGGAATGTTCAATTTGACATATTTCAAGAGCTTCATCGATTCCGAGCATGTTGGTTTTTCAAAAAATAGAAAGGCTAAAAGCAATGTCATGGCTACAAATAGTCGTGATATGCTGTGCCCCCCCCCTCCTCCACTTGCGGTTAGGATGTTCATGTAGCATTGCCTCACTGTGATTCACCCTAAGCCTGTTATGCCAAGTCCTGAACCTTGCCCCCCCCCTTCTCTCATTAGGCAAGGAGCCTGACGTGGACGTGCTCCCCACCACGTTGGACGCCGTGTCCACCATTGTGGATTTGGTGGAGCCGGCCATGCTTTCGGCAGAGTCAGTGGGCGCTGCGTTTGAGAAGTTTGGCAAGATTCTGCGCGAGGCGGATGAGAGGCGAGCAGAGCGGCTCAAGAGACAGGTGTGTGTGGATGGGGGTGCACATCAGGGTGGGTTCAAATCAATTAGGTGCGGGGGGGAATGTATGTAGGGTATGAAACTAACATGCAAGTGCCAAGGGGTATCATGGTGTGGGAGGAAGCGCGGAATAGGGCGCAGCAGTTTGCTTGCCCTTGCTTGCGTCCAAGCAGGCGCCTTCTTGAAGCTCTGCCTCTGGATGTAGCTCACAAGCCCTCCGCTAAAAAAGCCGTCCTCGATTGTGTGATTTTGTCCCTCTCCTTCTTCCTGTGGTTAACCCCTGCTCCTCCCCTGCTTCTCCCCTGCCCCTGACCCCTTCTCCCCTGACCCTGACCCCGACTGATGCCTTCCCTCTTCCCCACAGGGAACAGAGGACTTTGATGCGGAGGAGTTGGAAGCGCTTGATGAGGAGAATGAGGCAGAGGAGGCATTGTTTGACGAGGTGTGTGGAGCAAGTGGGCGACGCACCTATCAGGAGGCACCTGGAATCATAAACCTTGCAAGAGGAGGAGGAGGGGGGGGGGAGGGGGGGAGCGGGGATACTTGTTGGGGATCCCATAATTGTGTATAATCTCCTGCCTGGTTGGTCCAGGACATGCAGTTGCTTCGTCTAAAAAAATGCTTGGGTATGCAAAATGCTTCTGAAGCTATTCTATGGTGCTATTGAAACTATATTGTACAATTCTGTTGTTAGTTTTTCCGATCGTGTTCGCAAGAGGGTGCGTTGTTTGACGAGGCGTGCAAGAGTGGTGGAGAGGGATACTTAAAAAGGTTTGGAATTTTTGGGAGCAATTAGACAGGAGAGGGAATTGTGTTCGAGTTATGCACCTGTCTTATCGCATTGTTTCTTAAAAGCCCAAACTGCTGTTTGCTAGTTACATATCATATTTTCAGGAGGAAGAGTTGTGGAGTAGAGGAGGGGTCTGCATTGGTTCGAATTGGTGCAGGGGACATGAGAGGGCCAATATCATACCGTAAAACACACAAGTGTAGATCTGCTTTGCCTTCCCTCATAATTTACGTGGTTTGGGGGATCCATGGACGATGGTTGAGAGAACTAAAGAATTACTAATTATTGATTGTCGACGCCATTTCATTCGGAAATTAAATCGGGAGTTTTTGTCGACGATTTGCCCGGAGAGCAGCATCAAAATAAACGATTATTGATGCCCAAGGGAAGGCAAATCAAATCAACAGAAGCTTATTTGTTCTATACACCACCAGCAGGTAAGCTTACGGTACATTATTTTGTACCTTGTGTGAGGTGGATGAGATGTGTGTCTGATGTACAGATCCTCCCCTCAGCATCACATTTTTGATGCCCCCCACTCTTCCGCACGGGTCCCCCCTTTCCCACCCAACAGCCCACCCTGCTGTGCCCCGCCTCCTTCACACAGGTGGCCACCTGCCTGGGGACCTTCCTCAAGAAGTTTGGAGATGCGGTGCTGCCCTACGTCGAGACTGTGATGCCTCTCATCGCGCCGCTGCTGGACAAGGGGCGCAACGCAGAAGACCGGCGCATCGCAGTGTGTGTGGTGGATGACCTGCTGGAGCACTCGCCGGCGGGGCGGGCCAAGTATGCGCGGCAGGTGGGAGGGGGAGGCGCTGCTGCCTGAACCCCAGAACCCGCTACGGGACGTAGCTTTCTTTCTTTGATTGGAAGGCTGTGTGTGAGGGGCCGTGTGGGCTTTTCTTTTGCTGCGACTAAACAAGGTTTGAGACAGGCCGCCCAACCCAAGAAACCTGAGGCGCCAACACAACAAATATAGCCAGGGTGCGCAAAGGGCCCTCGGGGCTGCTGGGGGAGTGGATGCGGTATGCGGGGAGGGCGAAGCGGGAGTTAGACCTTGTAGTGATGTGTGAAGAGATTTATCCATCACCAGATATAAAACATTCATCCATCACCAGATATAAAAGATACATTTATCACCAGATCTAGAGGAAGCAGGTTGTGGTGGATAAGCGAGGCCTCCCCTTGAGACAAAAACCCATTAAATGTGTCAAAATTCCGCCCTCCGCGCACAGAGTCTACTACAGTGTTGGTGGATTGGGCTTTGAGATTACTGGATTGGGCTGGCAGGTAGATGGTCAGGATAGGTTTATTGGTTGGGGGTGGTTAGAGGTTGAGGCCTTTGCAGACCCTGGGGTTTAAAACGCATCAAGCCATAACCTCTGTGCAAGGCACCCCTCCACATGTCTTGCCGGAGCCCAGGCCCCAAGCCCCACACTTTCAGCACAGCCCTGGCCCCAAGCCCCACACTTTCAGCACAGCCCTGGCCCCAAGCCCCACACTTTCAGCACAGCCCTGGCCCCAAGCCCCACACTTTCAGCACAGCCCTGGCCCCAAGCCCCAAACTCTCCACCCAGCCCAGGCCTCTCCTGAGGCCCCAACGCCCCACACTTTCCACCCTTTTCCTCCTGCCGCCAGGTCATCCCGATCCTGCTGGAGGCCTGCAGCGCCCCCGCCCCACACTTTCCACACCCTCATTCTGTTGCCAGGTCATCCCGATCCTGTTGGAGGTCTGCAGCGCCCCCGCCCCACACTTTCCACAACCTCATTCTGCTGCCAGGTCATCCCGATCCTGCTGGAGGCCTGCAGCGCCCCTGCTCCCGACCTGCGACAGTGTAGCGTGTACGGTCTGGGTGTGCTGGCCACCAAGGCGCCCGAGATCTTCAAACCCATCGCCCAGGAGGTTCTCAAGAGGGTCGCGGACATGGTGCAGCAGCCGCAAGCAAGAGGTGTGGGGAGGAAGGCGGGGAGCTGGGCGGGGAGCACATCGCTGGGGGGGCTGGTCTCATGCTGATGCCCTGTGTGGCCCTGGCTCGTTTGGGATGAACTGGCGTGGTTCGGCTTTCTTCCTCACTATTCTCTTCTACTCAAGTGCCTGGGGCCGTGGGCTGGATTAGAAACGCCTCTCTGTCTTTACAGAGGTCCTGAAAAACATGTATGGAGGTGGTCAGCGGTGACGCCCAGTGCAGGCCACTGGGGGCTCGGGGTTAACACCTCTCCAAAACCCACACCTCCTCTAGTCCCTACTTCCTTCATGAATGCAATCCCGGCATGCGCCCCCTAGTCTCCTATTCCTCCATGCATCATCCCGGCATGTTACACGCCCCCCCAAAGCTGATCTGTAGAGGCTTCTTGACAGCTACTGAATGAGCCTCACCCTCCTGTCCTGCTATGTGACAAGCACCTTCATCATTTCGAGACACGGCATCACAAACCTGTCGCGAGTTCGCTTATGTGCCATACAAAATAATAGTTGAAGCACCTCCCACGCTGTATCCCCGTAGCTGATGAGGTCTAGAGGCTGCTTGACATCCATTTGTATGCATATGCACAAACACGCTGGCTTAATGCTTGACTCTCAGTGTTTTCGTTTTGTCTGCGTTTGTGATGTTTGAGGGTTTCCGCTTTGTCCGCTCCTGTGTGAGTTATCTGATCTCCACATCCCCTGCTTGACCTGCGTGAGCTGGAGGACCTCGACACCAGGTCTGCCTGAGGCTCCCCCCCTCACTCCACCCTCTTCCCTAATGCAGTCCCCCGTCCATCCATTACTCCATCCCAGCATCCCCCCCCCCGCCCCTTCCCCTGCTCCACCCTCGCCCCACCCTCTTTCCTAGTGCAGACCCTCCGCCCCCCTCGCTGCAGTCCCCCATCCCTCCGTTATTCCCATGAGTCCCATCCCAACACATATGCCCCCGCTCCGCCCTTTTCCCTAACGCAGACGAGGACAACGAGCTGGCCACTGACAACGCTATCAGCTGCCTCGGCAAGATCCTAGAACACCACGCAGACTGCACGGACAGCGCTGCGGTGGCCGGCATGTGGCTATCTGCACTCCCGCTGACGTGTGACGCGGTTGAGGCTCAAGGGCAGCACGAGCTGCTCATTCGGCTGCTAGAGGCTCGGGATGTGCGGGTACTGGGCCAGGTGCGCTCGCTGTTAAGGAGGGGAGGCAGAGGGGGGTCGGTGGGTGTCGGAGTGCTGGGATAGGGGTGGAGTTATGAGCCATATGCGCTCGCACTCAGCAGGGATGTGGGCGTGGGCTTCGTGAGAAAGCAAGGAAACTACGCACCGCAATGGCGTGTGAGGTTTCAGGAAGCAGTGTGGCATGGGCCGAGGCCGCGTCCGCGCCGCTACCCTTGAGCTTTATGTTACCTGCATGTGGCTGTGAGCCATCCCTGGTGTGCTGCTGTGCTCGCCTCCAGCCACTCATGTCGTCCAATGTCCCATGAGTCTTCATCAGGTGTCCTATGTGGACTGGAACATGCTGATTTTTGAAATCTGCGCAGGCGAATCAGAACCTGCCGAAGCTTGTGGCCGTTCTGGTCCGGGTCCTCGGCGGTGGCACGCGACTGGTGGTTGGGGAGGTTGGTAAGCGAGGCGCTGCGCTGCTGCACCAGCTTCAGGTAGGCAGGGTGCATGTCCAGGGTTCAGGGTTTGAACACACAATCCCCTCAGTGTTCAGACCAGCTTTGTCTGCTACACATGTCGGCAGTGTTGGCACAGCAATGGTTTGAATATGTACACTGTCAGCATGCTCTTTGTACGTTATGTCCACCGCACATGGTACTGGTAGTGATACGTTTGATACCTGTGTATTTGTGGTTATATACCGGTAAGTCGAATGCTATTGATGTAGCACTTGGGGCTCTAGACCTATAAGCCTTTCGTCTCTTCGGCTGTCAGTGTAATCAAATAAGCCAGACGGTGCATGTGGCCTGTGATGATTTATATACAGCTTCATTCATGCTTATTAGATCTTGAGGCACCCCGCAGATGTGGATTTAGGGCGCCTCCCTTCATTTAGACTCTGCACGCTAACAGGGAGCCTGATGCCTGCATGCAGGCAAGCGTGCCTGCTGAGGCATTGACGGCGGCGGCAGCTCAGCTGACTACCAAACAACAGGCAGCATTCCAGTCCTACATGACGGGGAAGATCCCGGACGCAGCAGAGGAATGAAAAAGGGGCTTAGAGGGACGAGGGTGGCTGGGGTCTGATGGGTCTGTTAGGGCCGAAGTAGGGATGTGATGATATGGGATTTGGGGAGTGCCAGTCTGGCGATGGGCCTGCTGCTGCAGGAGAGAAGTCTGTTTGTGACAGGACTGACATCGTGGGCTTGCAACTACGACTAGTGAACCTGATCTGGTGGCCCCCGTTGAACACCTTTGGCAATCCATTGTATGCCAAGCAGGCATGATGGAGGAATACAAACATAGGACTTTGCTGCGTGACCTCCAGCCGTCCAGGGCATTGAAGGATGGGAAATAATGGTGTGGGTCGTGCGTTGCTTGTGACAACCATAGAAAACGGCCTCGACAGGGGCCCTTACTAGATCGTGTGTAAGTGCCGGTAAGTGGCCTGCAAAACTGGATTGGATGAACCTGCTATGAAGATAGGAGGGTGAAAGGAAGGACGATTGGAGGGTGATCCAGTGATAATGAGCGATTGCACGGTTGGCTTCACAAAAAAGCATAATTGCATAGGCTTGCCATTGGCGAAGGGGGATTGAAGGGGCACCCCCGCAGGTGGGAGACCGCCATGCCATGAAGGCTGCTTGGTGAAGTGAAGTTTTTACAGTCCAACAGAGCATCACACTTGATGCATGGGATATGTGCCAGTAAACCGGTACAGGCACTTAATACACTAGGACAGGAATCGAAAACCAGTGACCCCCCTGGGCAAGCAACTAGCACACAACCACGACAGTGGCGTGGGAATGAACCCCATAGTGCAGAAGATAAGCCCCAGCCATAAAACATGACGTGGGTGCAAAAGAGTTCGATTGAGCACCGCCTAGAGAGTTAGGGGGGAGACAGGAATTTTGGCAGAGTTTCGAGATGATTCTCTCTTTTCATCATACACTGAAAGATAAAACAACCAAATTTCTTCCAGAACACATATGCAGAATGGTGGAACATGCTGCTTAGTTCTCTCACTGATTACTCACAGTGAGGCCACTGCCTTGTTGCTGTTTGCAAGGAATTGCCGTCCGTTGGTGACACATCAATTAAGTTACACCTCTGGGCCCGCTTCAAGCTGGGCCACGCGCGCGCCCAACCATATGTTCAGAAGGGAGAAAAGAAGAAACTAAAAGGAAGAGGGGGGGAAAGGAACAAAAGGAAAGGCCGGGAAGGCAAAGAAGTCCAAGTCCGGCACCTGAGTTCCACTAGAGACTAGCCCTCTACAAGGCCTCAAAAAAAATCCACAAAAGCAAGCGTATACCACCCCATAAGTACTGGTAGCCACTAGGCCAGCAATTTACCCGGGGGCGTTCTATCTAACATTATAAGTACATGCTCCTGAGGCCAACTAGACCGCTATTTTTGAGGGAAAAGAAGCCACAGCGGAATGCATGGATCAGAAGAAGCAGACGTCAGCTACGGAACCGGCCGGTCCGGCCGCGGCCATCACTTCCTGGGTGCTATGGACCCACGCACAGGCATGGTCGAAACCACCTGTCACAACCCGCGATCACAAGGAACTTAGCCCGGGTGCCATTGCAGCTCCAGCGTTGTATCCCCTATTTAATTGAGGGAGTCTGAGGAATGTGCGCATACCGGTGGAGATCGACGCGGCGTTGACGACGCCACAGTATCGTGGTGAGCTGGGATTCGGACTTACCGAAAGCAGGAGGACAGCGTGGTGTGCATGCCGCGTCGTGTGCACAGCTGTCACCATGCCTACGCGCCAGCTAGATAGTGCCACCACGTCAGCTCGTACAATGGAGTTTACGCGCGTAAAGCTGAAGAGCAACTAGTTAGAATAATGTTGCAGAAGTGAATCACGATCACTGCGAGCAGTCAGCGGGGTGGATGAGGGAAGTTTCCCGGGAAGTTTCCACCTTTCCACACCAGCCACCTCATCATCCCTCATCATGCGGAGAGTCATGCATGCTGCATGCAGCAGATGGTGCGCACGAGTTCTTTCTACAGGTGCCCTATTCTTCATGTCTGTATTCTTTTGACCATGGCCGATGCAATCCCGCGCACTTGCGCGACTTCCCTGTTTTAGCAGCTGTTTTAGCGGGCTATTCTAGCCAGTTTATCATCGGCTTCAGCCTATCCTGCCCAAGCTTGCATGCCCTACGACCCCTAATCTGGCCACGGTGTTTACCACGTAAAGCACCCAGGGTGCATTTATCGATTCCGGGTGGGTTGCATCCAATACCGGTATTCGAATGGGCAAAGTCGACGCGAAATGCGTGTAGATTAGAGGAGGATGCTTCTGTCACCCTCACGTGCAGCGCCATTTTTTCATCTCTCCAATTATGAAGCAGTTCTTTTGCTTAGCCACTTCTGCACCCGAATGTCTTCACCCTGGCTACCTCGCGAGATTCATGACTCCCGTGTCGTCATGCAGGGTTGGAGCGATCACCTGCAAGCCGGTCAGCTAAAATACAGACTGCTGCATGGTCACTTCACCGGCTCAATAGTCGACCATCGCCTGATCAGGCTGTCATCGAGACAGGCATTGATCGGGGAGGAAAGCGTGTGTAACCAGTGCACTGGGCCAAGAAAACAGCGCTCATACACTGGCGACAAGGCATACCACCTCTCATGTGGATCCTCACTTGCTTCAAGCCCGCCAGGTGGACAGCCTTCGGAGGGACGCATGGGCCTGCAGCAGCAGGCCCCGGGAGGCCCGGGATAGAATCAGCAGCAGCAGGATGGGCAGAAGGCACGCTTGGCAACATGCCACTGGATGCTCCCACGCCGCCAGAGCCCTCCCCCACCCTCGCAGCCGGCCACCCAACCTCACTCCCGCCCGCCTCCCCACCCGCCTTCTTGGACAACCATCATGAGCCGCATGCCGCCAGCACCACCACCACCGCCGCTTACAAGCAAGTCGCTTCGGGTCCTCACCGGAGGAGCACACTGCGGAGCACCGGAATCTCTGAAAGAACCCCTGGCCGGTCTCCATACAGCGCCCCACTCACAAGGTTTGCCCCGCCTGACAAAGAGCAACCTCTGCTCCGGGTCAGCCAAGCTATCGGCGCTTACCCTACCTCGTCGCAGCAGCTTCGCAAAGTGCGGAGTAAATCGCATGTGAGCGATGGAGCAAGCTATGCATCCCCTAGTCTAATTATTATCTCCTCTGGAGACTCTCGACTGCAGTCTGCCTGCCTTGCCGGGCCTGAAGGAAGTGTGGGGCTGGCTGCCCAGCCCCTGAAGCTCAAACCCGATCAAGTCAGCTCAATGACGTGTCTCATTTTGGGTGGATACTTCATTGACTTGTGTCATTATACTGCAAGGCTCATTTAGTAAGGACGTGCCCCAAAACGCTTCGCGCTATAACCCTTGGGGACGACGCCCTGCTCACTCCTTCAGGAGTGAGTAGGGCGCCTAACCTAAGCGCATTATTTGCCCCCCCCCCTATGAAGGAAGGCAACGGCTCATTAGGAAAGCATCCCTCAGTACTCCGCACACCTTTGAACATTTATTCTGTCCAGTGCTGTGCTAATTACATTCCTTATGGTGGCTGAAATATGTAGCTGAGTTCAGTCACCGAAATTTTCAGGCGAATTCAGCTACTTTTACCAGCAAAGGACTGTCATTACTGACATATTTTCTGAATTGCGGCGCAATTGCACAGCACTGATTCTGCCCCTACCGCCCCCCCCCCTGCTGCATCCGAACCCTCTTTTTGGTGCATCCCCCTACCGCTCCCCCTACCGCTCCCCCTACCGCTCCCCCTACTGCTATGCATCCCCCTGTGCATCCCCCTACCGCTGCCCCTACCGCTCCCCCCTGCTGCATTCGAACCCTCTTTTTTGTACATCCCAGGTGCGTGCGAACACTAGCAATAATCTGCAAACTACGATGAAGAGTGTGTCTTGTGGGAGTACGTCGGGATCTGCTCGTGGGTCTTCTCCTCGTGAGAGCCAAGGCAGCATGCACCTCAGGCAGCTGTGCAAGGAGCTCACTAACCTGAAGTTTATCGGTCAAGGGGCACGCGGCACGGTGTACGAGGTGGGAGTTGGCCCTCCGCTGTACGGTGTTTCTTTTTTCGTGACTCAGCTACCATGTCGGCTAAATTCCGGCCGCTGGCTGGAGGCTTCATTTGTAGCTAGCCATGCTGTTCCGGCCACCAGTTATAGGCCAGCATAAGTTTGGTCTGAATTGGGCCTTTGCGGCTTTGAAGCCGGAAAACATTCCGCTGCTGTGCACCCTTAACCCCATACCTCACACACGCCGTGTTGCCCTGCAAAGAAAGCTGTGCTGCAAACTCTGCTCTGCCACACCCTAAACCCCAAAGCCCTCGGCTGCCTGGTTACGTACAGTGTTTCTTTTGGCGTGACTCAGCTACTTCCTCAGCTACCTCCTGGCCTCTGGCCGGAGACCCCGTTTGTGGGCAGCCATGCTGCTTTGGCCACTTGTCGTAGCCCGTACTATGTGTGGTCCCAATCAGGCGGGGCGGCCTGCTGAACGTGGTCTCGTGGTCGAAAAAGGAAATTCTGGTTACATACCTTCCTCGAGCTTGGCCCTGTTTGGGAAGTTTTGTGTGGACCCTGTTCAATGAGATCCATGTGTTAGCTCCTATTGGGGCGTCAGTGTCTGCATTTGTGGTCATTTCAAACCACTTCAAGCCGTTGAACAATTTCAAATCACTCTAAGTTTCAAGTCTATTTTCAAATCTCTTTCCAAATCGCTTTTAATTTACCCCTAGGCTGCTTTAATCGAAACCTTGACTTGTGTTTTTCCGCCATGATATGATTTGGAATCCGAAGGGGCTCTGATTGCTCAAGGAGCTGTCCTGAAGGGGCTGAGGGGCTCTGATTCCTCAAGGGGCTGTGCTGGAATCTATTAAGGGTCTCTGATTGCTGAGGGACAAGGTCTTGCGCTTTTAAGCGGGCTGATGGACCCCCGAGGTGTTCCAAAGGGTAAAGCCTCTTCATAAATCATTTAAGCACATGCGGTGTTGCCACTTCCCTTGCTTGGCCATTGTCTTTCCCCCCTTGACGCCCCCCCCCCACACACACTCAGCTAGCCGTCAGCTACACTCTGGCCTCCGGCCGGAGACCCCAGTTGAGGCGATTCTCACATTCCCTCTCACACATCCTCTCACCCATCTCTCATTCTGTTCACACCAGGCGGAGTGGAACGGGGCCCCAGTGGCTGTCAAGCTCATCCCCACGGACTGTGTGCAACAACTACAGGCTCGGTGAGGCTCATGTCAGAAACGTGGGATGAAACATCGCAGGGGGCTTCAGAACTCGCAAGGGTTCCCATGATCTGCCTGGTATAAATAAATAAATTGGCAGCACCAGAAACTAAACAACCCCATTGGGCAGCTGCCCAAGCGCAACCGCCTAACCACCAGCTAATACAGCGCCATCAGACGCCCGCATGCACGCCTGCCGTCCTCTCTCTGTCTTTGGAATCGATACGCCCTGCGGCGTGGATGAAGGAAGCCACCCGTTTTGCCGTAGCACTAGGTGAGCTACCAGGTACTTTCAGCCTTCACACTGGCGTACGTTTGAATCTTAACAGAATGTGCCTAATTCAAATTTAAAACCCTCGTAACGAATGTGTCATTCAAAAATACGTAGCCAGCTTGGCCGACCTCAAGACATGATGATCTGCTGTATGCTAGTCAGTACACTTAAGGAGGCTGGAGCATGATGCCCAGTATTTTTTCGTGACTCAGCTACATGTCAGCTACAACCCGGCTTCACGCTAGAGGCCCCTGGTGTTGCCGGACATGGTGCTGGGGCCGCTAGCCGTAGGCCGGTCCAGGTTTGGTCCCAATCGGGCCTCTGACGGCCGCGGGGCGGCCTGCTGATCCTGGCCTCGTGGCCAAAAAAATAAAACACCGGCCACGATCAGGGCTGCCTTCTGCCAGTAGCCAGCAGCCAGCAGCCCTGGTCAAAGGTCTCTAATTAGCCAAGGCATGTGTTGGCTTTCAGTGCTTCTGTTTTCGGCTTCAAGTCCACCCTCGGCAGGCCGCCCCGCGGCCCCAAAGGCCCGATTGAGACCAAACCGGGACCGGCCTTGGGTTGGTGCCTTTGGTAGTTTGGCTGACCGCAACTGGGTTCTCTGGCCAGAGGCCAGAGTGTAGCTGACATGTAGCTGTGTCACGAAGAAAGAAACGCTGGGTCAAAGGTCTCTAGTTGCCAAGATAGGTGTTGGCTTTCGCCCCGAGCTGCTGCGCCATTCCCTCAAAGGTCTTTATAAATAAGTAAATAAATACAAACCCTGGGGCGTGGATGAGAGTCTTCACCTCGATTGGGGGAATGCTTGCTTCAAGCCACATTCCGCGAGATCTGCATACGATACGCGTTTTTAGGTGTGGAATCTATAATTTAATTCACACACCCTGAACTCTTGCGCAGCGTCTCTGAGGCCGGCCATGGTCGCAAGGCGGCGCACCCGCAGGTGCTGCACACGTACGAATGCTCAGTCATCCCGGTCGGCCAGGCGCTGAACATGCTGGCAGCCCGTGACTCTGGCATGTCCACCGGGAGCTTGCGCAGCAGTGGGTCGGCGGCAGCGGCAGCGGCAGCCTTGGCTCAGAAGCTGCTGCTGAGCAGTAGCGTGGGCGCAGGCAGCTTTTTGGGGTGTGAGGAGGTGGAGGGCGAGGGCCTTATCGAGGAGGTGCTGAGCTGTCTCGCTGAGGAAATAGCTGAGGAGGCAGAGGTGAGGGGGGCGCTCTTGGGGTTTGTTTAGAAGGCGCAGACACATGTTGTTCCAGCCTTTCTTTTTTTCTTGATTCGGGTACCTATCAGCTACACTCCAGCCTATACGGCCGGTGACCCCAGGTGTGGCCAGCCATGCTGCTTGGGCCGCCCTCCTCAGGGTGGCCCAGGCTCTCAATCGGGCCCTGGGCGGCCGCGGGGCGGTTAGAAAAGGTGGCCTCGTAGCCGAAAAGAAAAGCGCTGTGCTGTTCCCTTCCTCTTGGCAAGGAGTTTGATTGATGGTGTGTGGCGATGTTATTTTCCTTGACCTTTTTATACCTTCCCCATGTACCTCCTAATTTACGAGCACAGATTTGCTCAGCGTTTCTTTTTTCGTGACTCAGCTACATGTCAGCTGCATTCCGGCCGCCGGCCGGAGACCCCAGTTGTTGCCAGCCTTGCTGCTTCGGTGACCAATTGCAGGCCGGCCCAGGTTAGGTTCTAATTGGGCCCTTGGTGGCTTGGTGGCCGCTGGCCGGCCTACCAAACTCGAACTTGTAGCCGGAAAAAATAGACACTGGCTTTGCTGCTCGATTTGTGCACGCTGCTGCTGGACCTTTTGCGGCTGCTATCCGGCCTGCAGAATTTGGACTTGTAACCGGAAAAAAGAGACACTGGCTTTGCTGCTCAATTTTTGCACGCTGCTGTAGACCGCATCCGAGTTATTCCAGTATTTTGTATGGCTTTTAGGTATTTTGCGGCTTTTCAGCCGTAATGTTTGTTAAACCCTTTTGTTATTTATTCTCTGGATGCTCGGTTGTTGCTTGCAGCGTTTCTTTTCTCCGCTGCAGGTCCCCCTTGAGCAGGCCGCCCAGGGGCCGCCACACGCTCGATTGGGCCCAAACCTTGACCTGCCTACGGCTGGTGGCCAAACCATCAGCTGGGTGGCCAAAATGGGGCCTCCGGCCAGTGGCCGGCATGTAGCCGACATGTAGCTGAGTCACGTAAAAATGAAACACACTCGTTGCTTGCAGGTCGAGATGCTGTTCCGGGGGACCCTTCATGGCTCCGAAACCGGCGACGACGACGACGACGTGGTCATCGAGGCCGAGGATGATTTATTGGATACTTACCCCGGGGCCTCCGTCAGCAACAACGTGTTCTGCGTGGGTATTTCAAACGTGATAGAGGATCCTGCCGGCGCCCCTGCGCCCATGTATTATTCAACGAGCAGCATTCCTCTGAGCAGTGACGCGGACGTGCCGATCGAATCGGCCGGCAATGTCGACAGGCGAGTGGAGAGTGCGAGGGGGTGGATAGTTTGTTTGTGCAGAGAGATGTGTGTCGGGAAGAGGCCAGAACCCCCGGCCCTTTTGCCTGCAAAATCAGGGCTGTGCCATTCGCTGTGACTCAGAAATCGTGTACGTAATAACGGTCCCCCGTACTGGTAGGGTAAAGTAGCTGAATTTGCCTTTAAATTACGGTGACTGAAACTCAGCTACATAATTCAGCCACCGCAAGGACCAATATCGGCACAGTACTGCTCGTATGCGGCATCCTCCACACTGTGAGGGACGTGACGGCAGTGTTCCTTTATTTGGCTCCGATTTCACCTTCGGCAGGCCGCCCCGCAGTGGCCAAAGGTCCGATTGGGTCCAAACCTTGACCGGCCTCGCTTCATCATTTGTCTAAAGCAGCATAGCTGGCCATAGATGGGGCCTCCAGCAAAAGGCCGGAGTGTAGCTGACATGAAGAGGAGTCGCAAGAAAAGAAACACTGTATATGGGACCTGTGTATACGGTATATGGGACCTGTGTATACGGTATATGGGACCTGTGTATACGGTATATGGGACCTGTGTATACGGTATATGGGACCTGTGTATACGGTATATGGGACCTGTGTATACGGTATATGGGACCTGTGTATACGGTATATGGGACCTGTGTATACGGTATATGGGACCTGTGTATACGGTATATGAGACCTGTGTATACGGTATATGGGACCTGTGTATATTTGAACTCAGCACTGGCGTACAGCCACCCGTATTCATGACTGGTTTGTGCGGCCTTCAGGTATCTCGTGTGTGGGGCCCTTATGCTGAAATCACGTTTTTCGCGGTCTTGCTGCAGGCGTCCACCGTCTCACAGAACATCAAACCTTCTCAGAGGGCATATGAGCTTCAACTTCAGCGACTTCAACGCCGGGCTGAACGCGCCCATGTTGAGCTTTTCCGGCCATCAGGACAACAAAGCAGGCGTATACCCGGCTGCCGCGATCATTGACGAGCAGACGAGCCGGGTGCGTCCCACCCACTCGTTGCCGGCCGACTGGCAGCACGTGCAGTCCGCGTTTGCTTTTGGCGCGCAGCAGCCGGCCGACCGGAAGGCTCAGCAGCTCGGGTTGGCCTCCCGCAGTCAGCAGACGGCCCAGCAGATATCCATGGACCGGCAGTTCAGCTGCACGCGCTCTGATGATGGGGAGCAGGTGAGTGGATCCGGCAGGGCTGGGTCGGTGTTTCTCTTTTTGCGGTTACGCCGCCATCATTGCCGGGCCGCCCCGTGGCCGCCCAGGGCCCGATTGGGATCAAGCCTGGGCCACCCTGTGGCGGGCGGCCCAAGCAGCATGGCTGGCCACACCTGGGGTCACCGGCCGTAGGCTGGAGTGTAGCTGAATGGTAGCTGAATCATGGGGCCGTAGGCTGGAGTGTAGCTGATAGGTAGCTGAATCACGACAAGTAATAAGAGGTGCTGCTGCGCAGCACAAAAATGGCAGAGCAGTCGGGTATGTGACTTTTCAGAGGGCAGGCGCAGCCAGGTGCGGACGGGGTCACCTGGACCCCATGCAAACCCCCTCGCCATGTTGCAGGATTTCAAATTGGACGTGCGCTGCTGGTCCATCCATCACGGATGGCCAAGCCACTTGCTAGAAAACGACGCTCTGCAGGGGCATGAGGTTAAAGGAATGACGCCCCGCAGGGGCATGAGAAGGGTCGGGGATAGTCAAACCGCTTGCTGGAAAACGACGCCCTGCAGGGGCATAGGGTTTCAGTAAACAGTGCGGCATCAGCATCATCTGAATATGATGTATTTTAAAACCTAGCTTGCCACTGCCCGTCAATGGATGGCCAAATTGCTTGCAGCATTATCTGAACATGTATCTCTTGTTTTTGCTTCAGCTTACCACTGCCCGTCACCTCCCGCAGGCGGTGCATTCGGTGGACGAGGTCTTGCGTGGCATGAACCTTAGAGCGGGTCAGCACCTGGCAGTGGTGCTGGTGAGCTCATACGGGGAGGGCATAGGACAGGGGGGCGCAGGAGACCGGCATTTTATTTTTTGAAATATACACGGTAACAAGAGTCTCACCGGGTAATTGATGGTAAAAATAGGCGGTTTTCAAATGAAGTACACGGTGTATCCTAATTAATTAGTTTTGTACATTATACTTCAGGTCTTTCATTTTATTATGTAATTAGTATGAAGTATACAGACATTACCACACTGGTTTAGTTATGCTCTGCTTACAGCGCTTGAAATGACCGGGTGCTGCATAATGCTTGGTCAGGTGTGACGAGAATCGGACTCTATGTGTGGGCCAGATATGGACTCTCCGTGTGGGCCTGGGACCCTGTGTTTCCTTTTTCGGCTAAAAGTTAAACTTCGGCAGGCCCTGCCCAGCGGCCGCCAGAGGCCCACTGGGAAACACACCTGGACCGGCCTGCAGCTGGTGAAGAAATGAGCAAGGCTGGCCACAGATAGGGCCTCCAGCCAGTGCCCGGCATGTAGCTGACAGGTAGCTGAGTTAAAGAAGTGTGAAACACTTCCTGGGACCTGTGCTTGGAATTACCAAGTGTCCGGGACACTCTGTATGGGCCTGGGGCCTGTGCTTGGTAACCAACCCCGCTCCTGAAGTACGGGCCTCTCGTTTTTTTAATATTATAAGTTTCTTACCGGTACCCTGCCCATCTGCCCGGCACCTCCGCCCCATGGCAGATGGAGTATTGTGATCGCGGCAACCTGTACACCGCCTTGAAGAAAGGGACGTTCCGTGCCAACCCGAAATGGGGGGCTTACACGCCCATGCGGGCGCTGGTCAGGACCGCACGGGAGATTGTGCAGGTGGGTTGCTGGGGAAATTGTGCAGGTGGGTGGTGCTCCTCTTCGCCCATTTTGCTCTGTTTCCCCGCCCTCCTCGCGCTCCTGCAGGCCGTAGCTTGATTCGTTATTATACCCTAAATCCTCAACCCTAAATCCCTGGACCCTGGACCCTAAACATTGTCGTTTTTGCTGGTGCGTTTTCTCACCGCTGCATGGGCAGAGTAGGTTAGGGTTCATGGTAGCGGTGCAGGAATTAATTGCGTCCTGAGACATGGATTTTTTTTTGTGACTTTCGCCATTAATTGATGGGTACTAAAATCCTCAAATCGAGCGAATTCCCCCGATTCTCAGTGTTTCCCGCTACTTTTCGGTATTGATTCAGTAGCGACTGCGTAATAGTTCGATACCGTGTTTCGGTACAAGTCGTACCCAGTACAAACTAAAAGAATCACTGCGTACCTGACATGCATGTGGATAGAGGGATGCCTTCCAGTGGTGCCAATTTATGCATATACTCTCATCAGGGAAGTTAGTCATGGTGAAGGCCGCAGGAACAAATGCCCTCTTTGGGCAGCACAGAAGGCTCCTCGGTTGGGCCATGCGTATGCCGCGGCGTGGCATTTCTAATTCCCTGCGATCATCTGTCCAATGTTTATATTTGCGTGACTCGGCCACATGTCAGCTACATGTCAGATGATTTGGCCACAAGCCGTGGGGCGGTCGAGGTTTGGGCCCAATCGAGCCTGTGGCGGCCCCTGGGCGGCCTGCCAAAGGGGGACTCGTAGCCAGAAAAAGAAACACTGCACCTGTCTGCTCACTCCGCTGCCTGATCACTTTTATTATATTGTATTCCACTTGATTCCGTGCTCCTCAGGGCCTTGCTCACATGCATGACCTGGGCATCATTCATGGCAGCCTCAAGCCCTCCAACATCCTGCTCAAGAGCTCACGGCAGGACGTGCGAGGCTTTTCATGTCGCATTTCCGACTTCCGCTTTTCGGACCCCTCGGAACCGGATTTCGCGGCAGGTGAGTTCTGGAGAGCGAAAGATTTTGCATTTTAGTCGCGTCTTGTGACCACGAATGGGCCGAAGTGACTCTTAGGCTCTGACAAGGTACTGTGCTGACACTGACAAGTACTGCGTGGACTGTTGATAAAGCGTTACCATGTTTTGTGCAGTTTTTCTTTTCAATCGTGACTCAGCTAAATGTCAGCTACACTCGGCCTCTGGCCGGGCTGGCCCATTTGTGGCCTGCCACGCTGCTTTGGCCGCCATTCTTAGGCCGGGCCAAGTTTTGGTCCCCATCGGGCCTTTCACGACCGTGGGATGGCCTGCCGAATGTGGAGCCAAAGAAAGGAACACTGGTTCTGTGCTGTGCCCCCCTGGCAACCTCCAAGGGGTGCATGGGGCCTGATTTCTTTGCCTCTTCGGAAACTGTTGCCCTGTCTCTTTTTGTTCCTTTAGTGTTCAATAACTATTTGAAGCATGTTTCTGTGTCTGTGTGACCTTTTGTGTGGACTTTTGTGCGGCCTTTTGTGTGACCTGTTGTGCGACCTGTTGTGCAACAGGCGACCCCGCCAAGGCCACGACAGAGTACACCGCGCCGGAGGCAGCGCTGCATGACGGCGCGGCCACTACCGCCGGAGACATCTGGAGCTTTGGCGCGATTCTCTACGAGATGTACGCAGGCCAGGTAATATGCCTGGTGACGCGCCGCACGTGCGGCAGCCTTTTTCCATGATTCAGCTACCTATCAGCTACACTCCAGCCTATGCGGCAGGTGACCCTAGATGTTTCCAGCCATGCTGCTTGGGCCGCCCGCCACAGGATGGCCCAGGCTGGATCCCAACAGGATCCTGGGTGGACAGGGGGCGGCCTGGCAAAGGTGGCGGCGTAACCGGAAAAAGGTGGCGACGTAGCCAGACAAAGAGAGACGCTGTACGTGCGGCCATGCAGGGAAAGGGGTTCAGGACTACCTGTCTCTTTTTCTTAATTTCAGGTCTGGCCAATAGCTGCGCCTTCGTACCTCTCATATGGAGGGATAAGTCTAACTGGGGGAATGGGTCTACCTGGGGGCATGGGTATAACTGGAGGGATTGGCCTAACTGGTTATTGTTGCCCGCAGGCGCCTGTTCTCAGCCACGGTGCGAACGGCTGCATGCTGGTGTGGCCGGACGACGCGCCGCCCATGCTGAAGAAGATTGGAGAGGCCTGCACACATCCGGATCCAGCATCCCGGCCGACGGGCACCGTAGCGAGCTTGGTGAGTGGCTACTGTAAATGTATTCCCCCCGCAAGATGTTGCTCCTGCTCACTAGGGACCCTGCCCAGGGATTTTGGTTTAGGTTGAGAGTTTAGGGTTGGGCCAGCCCTATGTATATATATTTTGCTTGGGAATGCAAAGCGCCAGTCATGGTCGAGCATATGAAGGACCGGCTACGCTGCTTTATTGTAGGGTGAGCCTGTGAGCTTCCCCCCCGCCCCCCAACCAGCCCTTGTCTATCATGATGGCATGGCCACGCTGTTTGGGTCGAAAGCCCTTTTGAGGTGACTAGGTCAGATTGATTGCCTAGAAATCAACCTCACCTCGTCAGGTTGATTGCCTAGAAACCAACCTCATCTGTATCAATGAACATGTACTGCTGGATCCCTGAACCTATATTGCTGGAACCCTGGACATGTATTGCTGGATCCCTGAACATGTATTGCTGGATCCCTGAACCTGCATTGCTGGATCCCTGAACATGCATTGCTGGATCCCTGAACATGTATTGCTGGATCCCTGAACATGTATTGCTGGATCCCTGAACATGTATTGCTGGATCCCTGAACATGTACTGCTGGTTCCCTGAACATGTATTGCTGGATCCCTGAACATGTATTGCTGGATCCCTGAACATGTATTGCTGGATCCCTGAACATGTATTGCTGGATCCCTGAACATGTATTGCTGGATCCCTGAACATGTACTGCTGGTTCCCTGAACATGTACTGCTGGATCCCTGAACATGTATTGCTGGATCCCTGAACATGTACTGCTGGATCCCTGAATATGTATTGCTGGATCCCTGAACATGTACTGCTGGATCCTTGGTGCAGAGTGTCATCAAGTTTGAACAGTTTGTCAAGGACAGGACACACTGCCGGAGGGGCCTCAGTGGCACTGGTATGAGTTCAGGCGCGTTAGCCTAGTGTGCTGTCAGGAGCATGGATGTCCGACGTGCCCTCCATGGAGCTTGGATGTCCAACAAACCATGGATGGAGCTTGGATGTCTAGATACCCTTTTTGGATGCTTCATAATGTAAGGGCGACGTGATGAAGTGGGCTGGCCTGAAATCTCATGAATCCGCTGCATGGTAGGAGAGCCATTGCTGTTTAGTACCGTGCCGTGCCGGTTGTCACCGTAGTGTCGTGTTCATGTGAATGAACATGTCAATAAAAAAACGTCAGCAGGCCTGCTTAAGAAGTTTTGAATTGATGTGTATCTGCCTCTCTCTCGTGTCGTGCAGTCATGCTGCTCTCCTTTTCATGCCGAATGGATAACATTCACACCACACCTGGCTCGGTCCATATTAACCCCAGCCTAAGGAGTGTTACCTACATGTCTCTTGCTGTATGTCACGTTGCAGCATTCTTTTTTTATTTTCGAACGGTCTCAGTCCACGCCGCTCACCCCGAGGTTCTCCTTAATGAATGTGTAGGAGCTAGCAGGCACTTTATGTGTGCGGGGTTCCCCCTTTTCCTTTTTTCCCTACCCCTATTAGTTAGGCGCCCACGCAGCTGAGCCTTTTTGAGTAGGGCCCATAGCTTAAACGTCATCGACTTTATGTGTGCGGCGTTCGGATTTTAGTTTGTGTCACAGGCTTGTCGGAGCCCCTAGAAGGGTTGTGGCAGTGCCGTGCCCATTACAGTCTTGACGTTAGCTGAATTACGTATCCCACTTTCAGTCACAGTGATTTCAAGGCAAGTTCAGTTACTTTTTACCAGTAATGGACCCCGTAATTACTTTCACGGTTTCTGAATTACGGCGCAATTGCGCATCACTGGTTGTTGGCGTGGGCATAGGGCCTGCAGACCCCTGTGGGCTTTTCATGCTGGATTGGGAGGAGGCAATGTCTGATCTCGACTCGTCAACCACGCTGCAGATTGTCCTAGTAGTTGTTTTCCCTGATGTTGATTGCCCTTGTGATCAGCCATTGACTGATCGAGGCAGGGTGCATGGATGTCGTTTGAATTCCTGTGTGTAGCTTGATTGGTAGAGCGGCTAGTCTCCATTTGTTTCCTTGGGGTACGTTTGAAGGTAGCGGAAGTCGTGCCAGTTAGAAAGAACCAATGTGAGGCTGCACGCACGTGAGACGATCGATTTTCTGTAGAAGCCGGAACACCCGTGGACTTTTTAAATTTGAGACCAACACCATCTTTTCGGGTCAAATACCTGGTGCAGACAATATGATTAAATCTGCTTTCCTGATGTTTTGCTTTTGAATCACTATATGAAGGGAACGTGTATGGCTGCAATCGCTTGTGCAGCACCGTCACTGATTTAGTGATATTGCAGAGTAATGGACTGCAGATTTTTAAGCTACCGATGTAATTTGAACCCGCCTCTCTGTTATTTTTGAGAATGACAGTGGCCCTAGTGTCTGCATGTCCCGGGCCGCGGCCAAATCTACATATATATATATATGCGTTTAGTGAGAATCTGACAGTACATAGCCAGCCGAGATGTCATGTGCTTAAAAAGGCAGTCGTTGGGGGGTGAATTGCGCACATTCTGATGAATTCCAGCGAAGCATCACCTTGCACACCTTGTGATGCAGATTTCAGCACACCAGATCGATGACTAAGTCAATGACATTACACCACTGGGCAATGCTGCAAAGGCTTGGCCGCAAGGGCGCACAACTGTCTGGGCGGGGAAAAGAAAGTAAAGGCTAGAAGAGAAATAAAGGGAACCGACGATATCCAAGTGCGGAAAGTATAACAGCAAACTAGAAACATATCAGAGGCCCCAGAATACGAGGTGCACGGTATTTGTTCATCGCCAGGACTGCCTGTTCCTTGCCCTCAATTCCTCATACCAGTCGAAGGAAGAATTACCCAGATACTGTAAAACGCCTTAGGGGCCGCGCACCCCCAAAAGTTTAATTTATTTTTTCGTCGCGCAGCCAAAAAGAAGTTTAAAAAGGGACGCGCTACAGCGAAATTGAAGTTAAGTTTAACGCCGCAGCATCGCGCATCACTGAGAATAATTTAAATTTCCGTCCCCGCAGCACTTCCGGCTTGTACAGTCAAACTCAGTTAAAACTTCGTCTGATGCTAGCAAGCATAAGGCCAGCGTACCGTAGTAGTCATGCTCCTCCGCCGCCGGGCGCGCGTTTTTACATTTGCTGTTTTTAATTCATACCGCGCACCCCCCAAATAATTTATTGGGCATCTGACTGACTCGCCGCGCAGCGGCGATTTTTCAATTATTATAAGCGCGAACCCATGCTCGCGCAACCCAATAATTAATTAATTTTGAGCCAAGTCAAAGGCATTCTAAGGTAAGCAGTAAATTTGTGCACCTCGATGCCTTAACTTACATTTTAAATATAGCACGTCCTGGACACCCCAGATAGGAACTGTATCTTGGCACGCTTGTTCCAATGGTTCCAAGAGGGCATGGTTGATTGGTCATTGTTCAACACTCAACAGCTGATGGGGTAGAGGTCACAGCGCAAGCCAGCATGGGCAATAATGCATTTGCGCCGTTATTCAGAATCCGTGTAAGTAAGTCCAGTCCCTAACTGGCAAAAGTAGCTGAATTTGCCTTCAAATAATGGTGACTGAAACTCAGCTTCGTTATTCAGCCACCGCAAGGACCGCAATCGGCACAAGCCAGTATTGTCAAGAAGTTTAGAACAGTGCATTCCCACTAAGCCCTGCTGAACGCTCGGCCACGTGGGGCTGGTAGGGAATGACTAGGGCCATGGTCAAGCAGTCGTGAGCGTCGCTGCCTTGTCCACTGCCCTTCTGAGCACCTTCATGGCTGCCCCCGGGTCTGCCGCACCGAGGATTGCGGTCCCCGCAACAAGTACATTGGCCCCGCACGCGGCCGCTTTGACCACAGTCTGCGCATCCACACCTCCATCAACCTGCGACGGGAGGGTTGGATTGTCCTCAGCTCAATGGGGTTGGCGGAAGATAGTTCAAAATAGTCTGCCGTCGTCATATCAGGCTTCGCCAGCCCAAGCAGGGAGGATGGCAAATCAGTACCGCAGACATTCTCTGCCTTCGCCTTGAAGAAATTTATTATAGATTTTTTTACCGCGGGCGAGGGGGGGGCAAAAAAAGACCCCATGTCCCCCCCCCAAAACGAGCACCCAAGCCTACCACCCACCCACCCCCCGCCTCCGGAACCCATTGCAATTCAAATATCTCAGTCAAGTCTAATTCAAAATTACAGGGCATGTAAGGGGTGGTTTTTATCAGCTCGTCTAGGCGCTTATACTGGTATATTTCAAGTTGTTAGGTGATGACCATTCATGCCAACAGGACATTTTGTTTCTGGGCTCAGCCAGGCTACTGAGTACCGACCTATGCTCGCTAGCGATCACAATTGATACCAACAGTCAATTTGGGTACTGAGCTCAGCCAAGCTATTGACTACCGACTAATTCCAGCTAGCGATCACATGTTTCCAGAAGGCAAATGGCCTGGATGGCGGTGGCAATGCGATGGCATCAGCCTTCATCTTGGCCATGAGCTCCCTCACTGCCTTCTTCCTCTCCCTCAGCGGGACCTCTTTGCCCACTACTCCCTCTAATTCCCCCACCGTCACCGCGTACCTTGCCACATCTGCCTCCGCCAGCTGGGGTTGCAGCAGGGGTAGCTAGGGGTGGAACGGGAGCAAACCCGAGCGTTCTCTGCCGCTTCAAATTGCGTGGTATCGCGGAAGCTACCATGCACTCCCTCCCAATCTGGTGGTGTCTGACGTTTGCAGGGTCAGCGGATTTGAGGACCTTGCCACAACGACTACAAGTGATGGGTTCATTCATGATCCACCAGACCAACACTATCATGCACTGCGTATAATACAGCTCTTTCTTAGGCTGACTCAGCTGGTTTCGGGGTGTGTCCAATGGGGCCAAACCCTCAGTGAGGGGGAGCATGGGGTCATGTAGTAATTCAAGCAACATTTTAGGATGTAAATGGACTCATGTTGGCAAGAAGAACACAGAGCTGCCGCTGCCAGCCTCAACATACCTCCTAGAAGAAAAACGAAATTGATTTCTTTTTTTAGGGATCTCCTTTATGGGAGACTGTAAAAAAAATGTGCCTAGAAAAAAAAGTGACTAAATAAAATGGGGATCTTTGCCACCTGGAGGGTTAATTTTTTGAAGGGTGGAAGTTGATTATGGCAGGCCTTGATTCCTATTGGCATTCATTGTTTTTGGTGCAGTCTGGGCCCTCGCCATGAACACCTTTGCTGTGATCGGAGGAGTTAAGCACACCAGAGGTGGTGTAATTCTTTGGAAACTGCCGGGCTCCTTGGCAGCAGTTGGAAGCAAGACCTTCCTGTCCCTGTCCCCCTGACACTCTAGTTGTAGCAGTAGCCTCCCCTTTGTGGGGCGCACGGGTTGCTTTTGCAAAGGCTTGGAGCGGTGGTCTGGAGAGGTGAAGGGCAGACAACGCTGGAATGTTGGAAGCTTCAGGATGCAGAGGATGAACCATGCATGCAATACCGCCATGTGCACAGCACCCCAGTGATCGGTTTAGAGGTAGGCTGAATTTACCTTGATCGGGCCAGCGCACATGATGCATGTGTGTGGATTTGACTGTATGGGTTTTGCCTGAAGGATGGAATTTGTGGTAGTCTGATGGAGTGCACAGCACCCGGGCCATTGCCTAGTCGAGGTTGCAGGTGTGTGTGCACTGTGCAGGCGAGGCGTCAGGCACGCATGGTGTCAGGCAGTAGGGTGTCAGGCAGGGCGGGCGTCAGGCAGGAGGTTGGGAAGGTATGGGATGGTGAGGCTGATGAAACATGGATGTTTGAAAGATGGACTGACCTGATGTGCAATGTGCGATGGGTAGGACCTGGTATGATAGGACAGGTGCTGTTAGGAAATTGGGTAAGCATGCTTTGGCTGACACCATGTTGTACGGCTTAATTGGCCCGGCTTAGATAGATGTATATGATATTGATTTGGCAGCAGGTATGTATGCGGGCTTTGAAGAACTGTAATGTGAGGCCATGAAGTTGTAGGTCTGTAAGGACGCTGCAGAATTTGGCGGGACGCTTGTTCTTGTGAGGAAGGATTGTACAGTGTTATATGTTAAGGTCCGCATTGCAAGTGAGGTGTTGTGGCTGCCGAAAGCCTGAAGGTTGAAAGTGGATGTGTCACATAAGGGATGGGCTGAACATGGTTGTAGAGCCTAAAACCTGATTGGCCCTTGTGTAATGGTGTAATGTCAGGCCTAACAGTTCTGGCACTGCAAGGAGGCACCGTCGCCTTCCTTGCCGTGGTCCTTTTCATCATGACCTCTTCATAACTGTCCTTGCAGTGCCGACGCTTCAACCAGGCGTGCATGGCCTCGTTCACCTTCAATACCGACAGTATGTTCTCCACGGCAGCTGACACACGTGCTGGCAGCATAAGTAGTCGACTGCACAACCTCCCGCTCGTGTGTGTCCTCGTTCCATGTCAGACCCTGCGCATGCCGGTGGTGCGCTAATGCAGACTTTTTTTTAAAAGACATGACATCATGACTGTCTAGGTCGCTCATACGTTGCCTCACTTACCGACACATAGGCATACTGGGACACAACAGTCTTCACATCGTGCTCCCCCTTTTGCCTCGTCTGCTCCTCGAACTGTCACGGATGCTGAGTAATGATGTTGGTGTTCAAGGCGAGCGCCTGCACATCGCACTCCATATCACACACCGCGAAAGCGGGTCCATGCAGCCTCACCCTGCCGATATGTGCTGGCAAGCAAAATGGTTGTTTCTTGGACAGTCGGGGATGACAGCAGGGCCCGGCTACGCCCGCCTTAGCGCATCGGTTCACATCCTTTATTAAGTTTTGGCACGCTGACTTGCCAACGCCGAATTCATCGCAGATATCCTGGTAGCTCTCGCCTTGAAACACATACGGGTATCCCATGTTGCACCGGTAAAGGAGCGGGAACCGTAGCATCGGAGGGTGCATGATTGTTTTCCCTGCTTTCCTTCGGTGTCAGCCCGGTGTGCCTGACACCGCTGCGCTTCCTACCGGGCGAAAACGAAGGGGATGCTTCCACTTCCGAAGCATCACACCTTGACGATACCGGTCACACCTGTCGACAGTTGCAACCCGCACCCCTCGTCGTACTGAGCGTGTTGTTTGCCTCCTTTATGCTGTTCCTGCAACATCTTCCTATGTGTCATATGCAATATACCACCTTCCAGTGCCCTACACACAGCACCTGCTTAGTCATGTCATTCGTACATTCCACTGCACTATATAATCCACACGCTATAAGGATGGGTACTTTTAAGCCTTCACATAACACGATGGTGGTGAGTCTTTTCCTTGCGATATCCTTCGTTCTCGCCTCCTTCCTTCCTCCCACTATGTTCCTGTCTGTCTTATTCTTCTGTCTGAGCACATTTCGCGCTTTCTTACGGCTGCTGTCCCGCGTGGCTTCCATGGTCTTCTACAATTGCCGCTTGCGTTTGCAGAAAGGCTTATATATTCGCCATGAACACCCCACCCAAGGCTGACGCCGGGGCCAAGTCCACTAGGCTAAACAGGCGTTGCTCAAGCGTATAAGCCAGGGACGGGTTCACACGTAAGTTGACCGTGTTCGTTTGCGTTCATCACTTGCCTTATATGTTTCAATCACCGACACTCTGCCTTCCTTAATCATGCTTCTCTACATATGCCTCACGCTATCTATGCTCGTACTGCAGGGCAAAGCCCTCCGGCAACGCCGCTCGCGCCAAGTCGTATCTGCAGATCACGTTCGGCTGCACTTTCGGAAACAAAACACCAGAACAAGTGGAGGCCATGTCGTCCGACGCATTCTCCTGTCACGTGAAGGAAACATGGCCTGCCTACGTCTCGGAGTGCCAAACGAAACACGGAAACAATGCGAAGGGCTACCCCCGCAAGCCCGCGAGCAATACGTTTGTAACATGCATATTTTCCCTCCACTGCCATCCGTCAATGTTCCATGCTTCCCTTTTAACGTCTCATTTGAACACATCCCGTTTGGGTCGCACCATTGACATGCAGCCTTACCTACCGTATTTGTCCACACACTTGGTCATAGTCCTCCATAAACAATACCTCTGCCTCATGGACCTCATTCCTTCCTGTCCATGCCCTCAGTCCTGCTCGCCAAGTTCATGCGTTACCTTGGCAACACAACGCCCGAGGGTGACTGGGATTGTTACGACGAGCAATTTGCCGCCTATCGCGGTGAGCTACAGTTACCTCCTCGCTTGACACCCCGCATACCTGCCACACCCTGCCTCACACCCTGCCTACCTGCCTGACACCCTGCCAACCACAACTTGCCGGTCACCCTGCCTGCTTGCCTGTCACCTTCACACACTGACACCTTGCCTACCTACCACCGTGTCTGCCTGCCACAGCATGCCACACATACAAGTGCAGTGCAAATTCATGACTGACACCTCCCTTGCACATCCACCCAACATTGTCACACCCCTGGCACTTACCACTGATTCCACACCCCAACAGACATATGCAAGTGGGACGGCCCGCGCCTTGACGAGGCGATGACCCTGGTGCTCTGCCACGGGTACGAGGCATACATGATTGTGAAGAGTACCAAGAAGGACGCCGACGAGCTCCTCAAAATGCACGCTGACAAGGGGAACGGTAAGATGACATTCAAACCAAACGTTACATACCTGCAATGCTCGAGCAAAAAATACAACCTTCCCCTTCATTCAATTATACCTTACATATGCCAATGTCGTTCATGCAAAATGGTAACCTCGAATCTCTATTCCACTCATTATGACCATGCGCCATGCCTACTCAGGTGACCAGGACGAGCGCCGCCTGTACCTCGTGCCATTTGTCCTTCACAATGACATGGACGAGAACGGCGCTAACGGCTCCGGAGAGTCACAGTGACTATCTGTCTACGTCATGACCTGCCTGCCAACTCAAAAGCAATACGTCGGACAGTCAACCAACGTGAGATCGCGCTTCCTGCAGCACATGCGGCCCTCGACGTGCCCTCGCAAAATGCGGGCCGACCTGGCTTCATTCGGTTCTGAGTTGTTCTCCTTCCAAGTGCTAGCCCAGACTAGGAGCACGCACGTCGAGGACAACTCAGAACCGAATGAAGCCAGGTCGGCCCGCATTTTGCGAGGGCACGTCGAGGGCCGCATGTGCAGCAGGAAGCGCGATCTCACGTTGGTTGCATTGACTGTCCGACGTAATGCTTTTGAGTTGGCAGGCAGGTCATGACGTAGACAGATAGTCACTGTGACTCTCCGGGGCCGTTAGCGCCGTTCTCGTCCATGTCATTGTGAAGGACAAATGGCACGAGGTACAGGCGGCGCTCGTCCTGGTCACCTGAGTAGGCATGGCGCATGGTCATAATGAGTGGAATAGAGATTCGAGGTTACCATTTTGCATGAACGACATTGGCATATGTAAGGTATAATTGAATGAAGGGGAAGGTTGTATTTTTTTGCTCGAGCATTGCAGGTATGTAACGTTTGGTTTGAATGTCATCTTACCGTTCCCCTTGTCAGCGTGCATTTTAAGGAGCTCGTCGGCGTCCTTCTTGGTATTGTTCACTTTCATGTATGCCTCGTACCCGTGGCAGAGCACCAGGGTCATCGCCTCGTCAAGGCGCGGGCCGTCCCACTTGCATATGTCTGTTGGGGTGTGGAATCAGTGGTAAGTGCCAGGGGTGTGACAGTGTTGGGTGGATGTGCAAGGGAGGTGTCAGTCATGAATTTGCACTGCACTTGTATGTGTGGCATGGTGTGGCAGGCAGACACGGTGGTAGGTAGGCAAGGTGTCAGTGTGTGAAGGTGACAAGCAAGCAGGCAGGGTGACCGGCAAGTTGTGGTTGGCAGGGTGTCAGGCAGGTTGGCAGGGTGTGAGGCAGGGTGTGGCAGGTATGCAGGGTGTCAAGCGAGGAGGTAACTGTAGCTCACCGCGATAGGCGGCAAATTGCTCGTCGTAACAATCCCAGTCACCCTCGGGCGTTGTGTTGCCAAGGTACCGCATGAACTTGGCGAGCAGGACTGACGGAGGGCATGGACAGGGGTGAATGAGGTCCATGAGGCAGAGGTATTGTTTATGGAGGACTATGACCAAGTGTGTGGACAAATAGGTAAGGATGCATGTCAATGGTGCGACCCAAACGGGATGTGTTCAAATGAGACGTTGAAAGGGAAGCATGGAACATTGACGGATGGCAGTGGAGGGAAAACATGCATGTTACAAACGTACTGCTCGCGGGCTTGTGGGGTAGCCCTTCGCATTGTTTCCGTATTTCGTTTGGAACTCCGAGACGTAGGCAGGCCATGTTTCCTGCACGTGACAGGAGAATGCGTCGGACGACATGGCCTCCACCTATTCTGGTGTTTTGATTCCGAAAGTGCAGCCGAACTTGATCTGCTAATACGACTTGGCGCGAGCGGCGTTGCCGGAGAGCTTTGCCCTGTAGTACGAGCATACCGTAGATAGCGTGAGGCATATGTAGAGAAGGATGATTAAGGAAGGCAGAGTGTCGGTGATTGAAACATATAAGGCAAGTGATGAACGCAAACGAACACGGTAAACTTACGTGTGAACCCGTCCCTAGCCCATACGCTTGAGCAGCGCCTGTTTAGCCTTCAGGGTCTGTGCGGTAGTGGACTTGGCCCCGGCGTCGGCCTTGGGTGGGGTGTTCATGGCGAATGAGCCTTTCTGCAAACGCAAGCGGCAATTGTAGAAGACCATGGAAGGCACGCAGGACAGCAGCCAGAAGAAAGTGCGAAATGTGCTCAGACAGAAGAATAAGACAGACAGGAACATAGTGGGAGGAAGGAAGGAGGCGAGAACGAAGGATATCGCAAGGAAAAGACTCACCACCATCGTGTTATGTGAAGGCTTAAAAGTAACCATCCTTATAGCGTGTGGATTATATAGTGCAGTGGAATGTACGAATGACATGACTTAGCAGGTGTGTCACGGTATATTACGGTATATGTGCCAGAACCGTTTAGGCCGCAGTTTGCGACCGCGGAGGCTTCGCAGCTTCCCTGCGGATCCTCCTTATTTGAATAGGAACCTAGAAACCCGCTTACGCCAGGGGTTTAGCTTTCCCGTACTCTGAATTGGGCCTGCCGGGTCCCTGTATCCCGGCAATTGCCCAAACTAGTTACTTCGTCCCTTTCAAAAGGACAGACCTCTTCTGTAACAAGCTCCGGCCGTCACCCAGTGTGTGAGACCCTAAGCGTTCCTTAAGTCAGTACCTACAACAAGTCAAGACTACCTCAGCCTCCGCTGAGATAGCAGGAGAACAAGACCTCAGTTGAGGAACGAGATCCCGGCAGAACAGTAGTTCGCAGTCTACGATCCCGTACCCTCACCGCGTGTGACGCGGTAAGTGCACCTGATATTGCCTAGCTGGATCGCGACCAAACGGCCTGAAGGCCTGCGCCAACCCTAGCTATTGTCTGACATACAAATACAAATCTAGAAGCTTAACTCGTTGAGCACCCGCAGCCAGTGAGTAGTCACGAAGTCTGCCCGTAGGCGCCCATCACTGTCGTGAGGGAGAAGTCCGCCACGGACCTGAAGCGCACATCGCGTGTCCTTTTGAAAGGGACGAAGTAGATTGAGCCTGATCAGCCTGATTTGCCAGTTCCTGCATAAGGTGTTTGTGCTTCAAAGATTTGAATTTTGCTTGTCAGCAAACAGCCTGGAATTTGGTGCTTGAACTGCAATTTGGCTGAGGTAATCTCCAGAGAGAGATTGCCAAGTTAAACCCTGTGAATCACTGTGTGTGGCAACACAGTGCTGGGTCCAGGAGAGGCTTGAAGAATTGGCTGTGGATTTATACACCCAGCAATTTGTACCTGTGTGATTGAAGATTGTGATCAGGTGGATCCAATCTGTCATCATTGACAGAAGTTAACTTGTGGATAGAAGATCCAAGGTTGAATTTTTTTGGTGGGCCAAAGCATCCCCGCAGGACCACAGAGCTGAGCGGACACCACGCAAGAAGCTACATCCACGTAGGGCGTGTGACACCTAGAAGCCGCCCAGCCAGAAAGGTGGGAAGTGCTGAAGGCGACGGAGGATTCCGCCAGATTCTGATTAATTAGCAAGAAAAAGCAGGAAGGCAGAGACATGTCCTGTTTTTTGCTGTACCTGTCACCTGTTCTGACTGGCAGACCCTCACCATGCTGCAGTGGGTACGAGAGGCAGAAGCCTGAGCGTTAGCAGCGCCTGTTCTGGTGTTGCCGGCACATTGCATGATCGTGTGGATCGTATAATTGTCTATAGGAATGGCAGAGTGTAACCTGCATCCTGATAGGCACCAGCACCCCAACGCCCGACGCTGAAGTGGGCGCGTGCGGGGGCTGGAGCCAGGTGAAGACCTGACAGAGGTGGCTGATTCACTGATTGCAGAGGAAGCCCTGCAGATGGCGGAGAAACTGGCAGGGCCAGTGGATCCGGCCGCAGAGGCCTGCAGGGTATCACGACCTGACCGCTTCCTGCCCAGAGAGGCAGGAATGCAGGCCGATGGTGCTGTGTGCGTAACAAGGACAGGCATTGGGCGAGGAGGCCCACTGCCCGCTGATTCCAGGAGCAACCTGGAATTTGAGCAGGGTCCGACGCAGGCGGGAACCCCAGACCTGATCTTGGATCAGGTGGCTGAGGTGTCTCAGAGCAGCGGCATACGGCGGGACAGTGGTCCAGACACCGCTGCGCAACAGAATCCGCCCAGGGTGGCAAGGGTTGCGCGGCGGGTGTTGGTGGATTCCTGCCAGCCGGAACACAGTGCAGAGAGCGCTGCAGACCCAGAGGGGCTAGCAGGCCATGACAAATTACAGCCAGGTGGAAAGGAAATGAGAAGCAGGCGAGTGCCTGCAGTGGTCAAGCGCGAGGGGGCAGGTGCCCAGCCAGCGGTGACCAGGCAGGTTTGGCAGGATAGTGCAGAGCCGCTGGCAGCATTTAAAAATTCAGCGGTGCCGGTGGGAAAGCCTTGGGCTGACCTGATATCCGAGGAGGAGATGTCAGATCCAGCCCAGGAGGAAAGGGTGCAGCGATCCAAGGCAGGGATGAGGCCTGTGCAGCAGCTGCGACACCGCAGAATGCTGTTTAGAAGAGGAGCAGGTTCCACGGCCTACGGAACACCACTGTCCAGGTTTCCACCCATTGTGGGTAAACCGGTGCAGCGATCCAAGGCAGAAGCGGGCAGCAGGATCCGGACAAGCACCAGCAAGAAGGGCAGCCTGTATGGATTCTTCCACAACCCAGCTTGGGCACATGAGGAAAGCCCAGGATATCCAGAGAGATCCAAGGCCAGGACTGTGGTGAAGGTGGAAGAGGCAATAGAGGAACAGCCGCAGCCGTTTGGCTGGGCAAGAATCTTGCTGTGGGCAACGCACCTGTGGAAGCAGATTTGCTCCAGGACGTTTGCTCATTTCAGTGACCAGGTCACAGCAATTGAGGAGTTCAAGGCCCATCACCTGAGGGAGTGGGCGACAAAGGCCATGATGGGTATTCCCCATACAGGCCAGGACAGGGCGACGCTGTTAGCCGCCCTTGGACAGGTGTCCAAGGGAGGGGCGGAGCACGAAGCGGCCCTGGCTGTTAAGACCTTCGCAGACGAATGGTGTAACGGCGTGACAGGAGATCAGGAGGAACCTGGATCTGAGCCTGAGGACGAGAAGGATCAAGAGTGGGAAGGATTTGAAACAGTGGCGCAGCGGCCTGAGGAACTCAGAGAGGTCCACAGGTGGCAGCAGCAGGCAAGGGTCGCGCCAACGCCGATACCCAGATCAGAAGCTTTTGAGATCAGCAGTGAGCCGAGCCTCAGGGGGCGGCCAAGAGGCGGGGAAGCGCCCATGGCCAGCAGCCCAGCTGCCAGTGAAAGGGCAGAGCTGACTAGCCGATCGCTCGCCAGGATGGCAGAGCAAGGCGTAGACACGTGCAGAGCCAGCAGACAGGAGTCATATGCGCTGCTGCGCATAGTGGAAGGCAAGGAGAATATTTGCCAAGAGGTGCAAGTGGACCACATCGAGGAGTTCTTGAGGAACAGACAAGTGGGACCAGCAAGGGGGACCCTGCAGGAAGTTGAACCTGCAGGCAGCACCAGGAGCAGCGGACCCAGAAGGCAGGAGGCCAGGGAGGAGACGCGATCAGACTCCTACGCCAGAGACTATACTGGTGGAACACAGCCAGGCAGGCAGTACCAGGCGCCGCCCAGGGGGCAGGCAGGCAGTACGGAACAGCCAGGTGGATACAGCCAGGAGCCGCCCAGGGAGCAGGCCGGCAGCAGAGAGCAACATGACCGGCAGAACCGAGAGCCGCCCAGGGGGCAGGCATACGGCGCGGATCAGCGAAACTGGCAGGGCCAGGAGCCGCCCAGGGGGCAGGCTGGAAACAGCGGATCAGCGCAGCAAAGTTGGCAAAACCAGGGGCCGCCCAGGGGGCAGGCAGAATCGGACAGAGGAGCACAGCCTTGGAGATCCGGACTTGTGGAGCAGCAGAGCAGAAGTGAGGCGGGGTGGCCGCCACATGCAGGGAGCAGAGACTCCGCAAGCATGGCATGCAGACGGCCGTCTGGAGAGAACCATGCTCAGGAGGAGCCAGATAACAGACACAACGGATACCAACAGGATCGCAACCCATCAGGGGGCGGCGGAGATGGATCTGGATCACACTCTGGATCAGAGGATTCAGGGTCAACTGGAGCAGACAGGCGCGGGCCAGGGGCCAGGCGGGAGTCAGGTGACCAGGAAATGAGAAGGCTCGATCGGGAGCAGGCAAGGAACAATCTGCAGCTGCAGCAGCAGATGATCTCGCAGTTGGCAGGTGTTGCCAAATTTGCCAAGATTCCAACTATCCAAGGCAATGTGCCGGTGCTGGACATGTCGCACCCGGGCGCGGTTGCAGCCATGACGTATTGCCAAGCTTGTGGCTACTGGGGTTCACACAACAGACTGGCGCTGTCAGATGAACTGCCAGCACTGGCTGTGGTAGCAGGGGAGATTACAGGATCGTGCCAATCGCCATCAACTATGGCTATGCTGGTGAAGTCACTGGTCAAGCTGTGGGACAGCAAGCCTGCGTGTGTGGGGCCGCTGATGTCGGCCATCAGGGCAGCGCCCCACGCAGGAGAAAGGGCTGCCAGAGAGGTGGACAAGATCAGGGATCTGTGGACTGCCCCAGTGGGGGAGCAGTGCCGAGAGACATCGCTGCTCACCCTGTGGATCAGGGTGGTGCAAGCGGAGGTGGGGAAGCCAACCTCAGAGGAGAGGACAGCTATCTCCAACCTCAGGTTGGGAGTGAAGACCACTCTTGATCCGGAGGTTAAGTCAGAGGAGACTGTGGAGGCGTTTGCTCACAGAGTACTGTCAACAGCGCACTTGCTGCGGATCTCGAGGGATGCAGTGGACCACTTTGGCAGGCGACACTCAGTCTCGCACATGTTTCACGACGGGCTGCCAGCAGCTACAAAAGCAAAGCTCAGCGAATTCGTCGTCACAGTACCAGGGTACCTGAGTATGACGGATGAAGACCAGATCGCAGTGCTGACTCAGCAGGTGGTGATGTGGGAGAAGTTCGCCCTGGAAATGGGGGATCTAGGAGGAGCAAGCCTGAGGCAGGTGGCCAGCAGTGGACTTGGCCAGGGCGAGGCGCAGAACAACAGAGGAAGGAGAGAGCGGACTGGACAGTGGGAGATGCGGGCGCGCCTTGATGGGGCAGTGATCCCCGCAGGCCCCGCTGCAGCCCAGCAACAGCGGAGTGAGGGTAAGCCCAGAGGAGTTTCCTGGGCAGACCAACCCGCAGCGCAGCACAACAGCGCAGGGAGCGCTATGGGGGCAGCCAAGGCGTGTTACCAGTGTGGTAGCACAGCGCATCTGGCCAGGGACTGCAGAGTGCCCAGAGCCAGGGATGAGCGCAGAGATGAGCGCAGAGAGGAGCGCAGGGATGAGCGCAGGCCAGCGCCGCTAGCTACCGACATAACAACAGGGCAGGCCAGACCGCCGCCGCAACAGTATCCTCTACCGCCCAGGCCGCCGCAGGGACAGGCGGCTGGCAGGCCGTATGATCGGAACCAGGGCAACAGGCCGTATCCAAGGCCAGGGCCAGGCCAGGGTGGTCAGGCGCAGCCGGCGGCACATGTGTCGCATCTGACCGGCCCAACATGGCAGGCTGAGCCTGAGGGCTGGCACCAGACGATGGCTGAGATGCTCAGCGAGTCGGTGGCCCTAATGACGCAGGTTGGGCTGGCGCCCAAGCCTGTAGAATCTAAACAGGCGGTTCACAACGCACGCCCTAAGTCATTCTTGCCCGAGCCTTTCCGGAAGGAGGAACCTGAGCAGAGCCTCAGGGAACCTGCCTCCAGGAAAGGAGAAAAGAGGATGGTGTTGAGCAGATTGGCTGACGATATGATTGATATCCGACTGCATGTGTTCAAGCTGAACGAGAGGTTGTCGTCGCTCTCTTGCGCTACCTTACCCATGGGAGCTGATCAGCGTGGTGAGGCCAGTAGGGGCAAGCAAGAGAGCAGGGTGGTGCCAGCAGCGCCAAAGCTGCAGTACTTCCAAAACGACAGGAGCAACCTGGAACAGTGTGTGGGTCTCATGGTGAAGGGCAAGGTCCTAGTGGCTCAGAAAGCGCTGATGGACTCTGCTTGCTCATGTCATGTTATCACAGTGAACATTGCTGAACAGCTAGTGGCCATGGGCGCTGAGCTGGTGCGTACGAATGAGAAGATCCGTACCACGGACAATGCAGGAGCAGACCTGTATGGTATCCTGTTTATTTATGTGGTGTATGGTTACGGTGGGCCTAACGCCATCATGGAGCCCACAGTGGTCCGTGTGGTGAAGACGCCGCCTGACGCATATGAACATCTGGTGGGGAACCCTGAGTTTCTCAAATATGACGGAGTCCTCGAGGCAGCAGGAAGGCTGACCTTACGCCCCAGAGAGGGTGCCCAGGGGGCGCGCGGGTCCATGGACCTTACGCTGCCGCTGGAGCTGGCGTCCCCAGTGGGGGGATACCAGGCAGCGGCCGTTGCGTGGGCAGGGTTCCAGTGTGGATTCGCCGAAAGGGGAGGATGGCCTGCGGCCAGTATTGAGGAAGAGCATGAACCCCTCTTACAACATGCCATGGCCCACCGTGCAGGTGCAGCCATGCAGGCTTTAGCAAACTATGGAGAGCCTCATGAGGCGTCCCTGCAAAACCGCAAGCCGCAGCAGGCGCGGGGCGCCCAGAAGCAGCACAGGGAGGTGCCGGTGGGACCCGCGACAGCGCCGCCTCAGGAGAGGCGTGAGCGCAGACAGGCGGAGGAGCCTCAAAGCCGCGCAGAGCCGCAGGTGGAGGCCGCGGCAGACATGGCGGAGAACATCCGCAGAGCGCACCTGGCAGCAACCATGCCGGTAGTAAGGAAGGAGTTCCTGAGGAGGAACCATAAATCCAGCGAGGAGAACCCGTGCACCTTGTGCGGGGCAAAGGGGTGGCACACAGCGGAGTGCTGCGACAGCAGGGTTCTGGACCTCAGCAAGTCAGGGCTGCGAGCAGAGGCGCCAAAGTCCATGCAGCAAGAGGTCTGCAGGGGCAGGCCAGCTCCAGGTACCCGGGAGGCTGACAAGGTTGTCGCCCCGGAGGTGGAGGTTGCAACGCGGGGCGCAGCAGCCCAGAGTGGGGAAGCAGATCCCAGCCAGGGCCAGTCTGGCAGCAAGGATGAGGAGGAGGAGGAGGAGGAAGACAGCGAAAGGGAGGCGGAGCCCCAGGGGGCGGTGCGCAGCAGGGAATCCAGAGAGTTGGATAGGTTGCGCTACCAGCAGCGGTTCGCGCAGAAGGCGTTAAAGGACATGGAGGTACAGCTGTACCAACAAAGCGCGGCTTTTGTGCAGTACCTACGCTTGCAGATGGCAAGGTGGGGTGACATCAAATCCGTGGATAGCGTCATGACAGAAGTGCAGAAGGAGTATATTCTGCGGGCAGACCAGCTGCCAGGCCTGTATCAGGCCATTGGGGACCTGCAGGCGGGGAGGCCGCAAAACAGGGTGCCAGTGGACCCGGAGCTGGCAGCCAACATCCAGGAGGCGTTGCTACCCGCATCCCCGTGGGATAGCGACCCAGAAGGGGAAGGCGAGCCCCCCAGCACGGTGGTACCAGCGGAAGCAAAGCAGAAGGACCCTGGGCTAAACAACCCGGGGGGCGCCAACAGAGCTAAGATGGCTAGTCCCGATGCCCACAGGGAGCGGAGGGGGACAGAGGCGGCAGTTGAGGCCGAGGACAAGGCTCCCAGGGAGCGCAGCAGGAGCGCCCAGAGAGGGCAGGTGAGGGAGCACCAGGCGGTGGCTCCCATGCCAGGGGTCAAGAGCCAGCTGACGGAGCACAACACTGGAGATAGCAGCCCGGCCGATGTACAGGCCAAGGGCAGGTGGCGCAGGTCCCCAAGTGAGGGGGACAGCGACGGGCGTATCCATACGAGGAAGGAGAGCCCAGGACCAGAGCAGAGGGGCAGCATGCCCCGAGGCCGCTCCCTAGAGCGAGGCTCAGGGAGCCTGGCCAGATCGGTCAGGAAGGGCGACCAAGAACAAGACAGGAGGAGGGCAGCTGACCGGAGTCCGCCGGGCAGGGCCCAGGCTGGGCAGGGTCGGGCAGCTAGGCCAATCGTTCTGGGACTCCGAGATGGGGGAGTGTGTTTCAAATGCCATCAGCCGGGGCACTACGCAAGCGAGTGCCCAGACTGGAGGCCGGTGATGGCAGGCAACAACAGCCGCCTGGACAGGCCTAGGGTTCCAGCCGGCTCAGAAAGGGGCATGGAGGCTGAAGGCCACAGCCTGGAGGGTCCAGAGGACCGGTTAAGAAGGGCCTATGAGACCGAGCAGCGTACCTCCTTTGAGGAGTGGAAGGCGCAGAGGGCTGCTGCAAGCCAGAGCGGGCTGCCGGGACCACCAGGGCGACAGGGCACATCAATGCAAGATGCTCCCAGGTGGGAGGGTCTCGCAAGGCACACACATGCCTGGCGTCGATCCATGGGAGGTTTGATCAGGCCGCCGGCACAGCCCAGGTTCAGGGCAACCAGGTGGCAGAGGTTCCGGGGGACACCCAGTGGGTGCTAGAAGGGCAGGTGCCTCTTCAGAAGCACCATTGGAAGGTGGCGATGGAGTCATTAGCTATGAACCATTACGGCACAATGCCCGCAGGATCAGCCATGTCCATCCACCACACAGGGGGGATCATGAGGGACCTCCAGCGCAGGGGGTACCCAGCACCGTGTGAGGATTGGCCCAACCTGTTGCAGAAGTTTCGGATCGAGGAGCTGTCTGATCACTATGATAGAGTGAATGAGGCCAACAGGGTGGCACAAGCTGATAGGCACCAGCACGATGATGAGGAGGGGGAGGCCAGTCCCAGTGAGGATGACTCCGCCAACTCCGATAGAGGGTCGGATTCACGGGAGGATACTCCCATGCCTGACCAGGAGTCTGTATTACCATGCCCAGGCACCCCGGAGGTACCGCTGCACATCGGAAGCGCGGCAAACGGGGCAGCCGCCAGGGCTCAGGTGTCAGTCAGCAGGACTGGTCGCCACCGAGGGGCTCAGGGAGCCGCAACGAGGAGCTCGGGAGGCAATACAGCAGAGCCCGTTAGAAACCACTGCTGCACATCCTCCAGGTACAACCCTGGAGGGTGGGGGGAGACGGCCAGTGGGCCTCCCAGCAGGGGTGTCAGCGACAGGTGGTCAGCCGGAAGGGACGAGGATACAGCTTATGACCAGGACGGTGAGGGCCACCGCAACCAAGCCAGCGACAGGGAGCATGTCCAGCCCAGGCCCATACCGCCGGGCCCGCCAGAGGGCAGGGGCTTCGTGCAGTGGTATCGCTTGGGAGACGAGATGCCAGGGTCAGCAGCTACTGAGGCGATGCTCACAGTACCGGAGGATTCCCATGATGGGATTTGCAGGATCCAAAACCACAGGCTGCTGCCTAGCCGTGAGGTGGTGTGCGTCAATAGGCAGGCGGCCATGCAAGCAGTAGCCAGGCTGGTGTTTCCATGGGACGCAGTTACGGCGGTACTGCTGATCGCAGCTCTCAAGGGGTACATCAAGCCCAGCACAGTGATGGCTGAGTTGATGCAGCGAGAGTGGAGGCATCCCATCTGGTCACACTGCGTGGACAGAGCCGTGCACCTGGTGTGCCAAGAGGGAGTAACAGCGGTAAATGCTGCGGACATGGCGCGATGGGAGGTGCCAGACAGAGTGCGCACCGATGGGGTGTGGCAAGGAGCGCAGCTGGGATTTATGAGTGCGCCTTGGGCGCAGCACTGTGCCCACAGCTTGCTGGGACACCCCAGCCTGAGGGACTGCGCCTTCTACGTGCCCGTGCAGGCAGTAGCCGCAGGGACGTATGGAAGGAGCAGTGAGGCGGCCGAGGGAACCTACGACTGCGCGGGACTCTGCCATGGGGGCAAGCCCAGGAGGGTTGAGGACATCATTGAGGCAGCCATCCTCATACCCAGGGTGGTAGCAGGCCAGGCTGTGCCATGGGGATTGGCGCCGGGGGACGCCAGGGCAGCCATCCCAGTGCAGCGGGCCGTGTCATACTACTATGAGGAGGTGCAGGAGGAAGAGATCCCGGTGTCAGAGGCGTGGATCCACATGCACGCCTCCAGGAATGACATGCCGGTGTTCTTCTTCGCAAGAAGCGAGGGGAACGTAGCCATTGTCAGGTGTGCCAATGTGGATGAGGCAGAGTTCCACGCACACGAGTACGCCAGGGGTGCAGATCCAGCAGTGTGGACCGTCATGATGATGGTGCTGCAAAGGACCATGCTGCCTGGACAAATGTCGGCAGCCATGCAGGAGGTGTGGAGCGTTGGAGCGCAGTGGGCGCCTGCGGAGTTTGAATGCCCCACATGGCCATACGGGGCGAGACCAGCGTCCGACAGTGGATCCATGTGGGAGGAAGAGTTTGAGCTGGCCCGCTCGCCGTTCGCGCTAGAACGGTTGGAGGAATGCGTGCAGCAGTGGGTGCGCAAGGAGAGGAAAGCCTGGCAGGAGGACAGGGCCAGCAGCGTGACGCCACACTGTTAGGCTAACGCCGTGACAGTGCAGTTGTGGAAGCAGGCACACCCAGCAGGGGTGCGCACGCTGCATCCCTTGTTCCGGGGAGTAGGATCAGGAACCTACGAGGAAGAGCTGGTGGAGCTGAGGGACCAGCCAGCGCTGGGTCACTGGAGGATCGGCAGGTGGGGTGCCCGCAGATGGGACCCCAATCCTGACAGTAGCGACGGGTCCCAAGAGTCTTCAGAGCAGCCAGGGCCGTTTGCGCCGTTTCAGGCGGCTTTCGTCACTACACTGGGTGCAACGGCATCAGAGTGGGAGTGGCTAGAAACAATTGACCAGGAGCTGGAATCGGCAGCACCGGCAGCGGAAACCAGGGACCGGGCAGAGCCCCGGACTCCCTCGGGTAGCTGTATTCTGAGGGACAACAGCGAACGCAGATTGGTAGCAGGACACCCTGACGGCAGGAGCCAGGGGTTCCGCGAGGGGGAGGATCCAAGCCAGTGGGACACGAGCCTACCAGGTGGGGAGAGCGAAGACCCCTTGGAGGGGTTGCCACCGCTGGTGGCTGACTCAGAGTCAGATGGGGAACCGTATGGGGCAAGCAGCCCCCCGCTGCCTGGGGGCGTGATCAGCATCGGCTGGCCAGTGGCCAGGAGTGCAGACATGCCGGGGGAGCCAGCCTCCGCATGCCCAGGACCAGAGAGTCCAGGGCAGAGCCTCGAGGAGGCGATGGAGCAGCTGCAACAACAGTGGATGAGCAACGGAGATTGGGAGAGGGCCGCCATTGAGGAAACAAGGCGCAACCTCGAGTGGGAGTTTGAGCTAGGGGAGCGCCTGCCTGCATTGGGGGAGAACCCGCGGCAGGCTGCAGACCCGCTCATGACAGCTTCCTGGGAAACTGCGGATGGCAGGCCAAACAGCAACAGCTCAAGGGACAGACAAATGAGTGAGCCGGTGCAGCCAGTGGCGAGGGACCCTTGGTAGGTAGGCATGGTGTCAGTGTGTGAAGGTGACAGGCAAGCATGCAGGGTGACCGGCAGGTTGTGGTTGGCAGGGTGGCAGGTATGCAGGGTGTCAAGCGAGGAGGTAACTGTAGCTCACCGCGATAGGCGGCAAATTGCTCGTCGTAACAATCCCACTCACCCTCGGGCGTTGTGTTGCCAAGGTACCGCATGAACCTGGCGAGCAGGACTGAGGGCATGGACAGGAAGGAATGAGGTCCATGAGGCAGAGGTATTGTTTATGGAGGACTATGACCAAGTGTGTGGACAAATAGGTAAGGCTGCATGTCAATGGTGCGACCCAAACGGGATGTGTTCAAATGAGACGTTGAAAGGGAAGCATGGAACATTGACGGATGGCAGTGGAGGGAAAAAATGCATGTTACAAACGTACTGCTCGCGGGCTTGTGGGGGTAGCCCTTCGCATTGTTTCCGTATTTCGTTTGGAACTCCGAGACGTAGGCAGGCCATGTTTCCTTCACGTGACAAGAGAATGCGTCGGACGACATGTCCTCCACCTGTTCTGGTGTTTTGTTTCCGAAAGTGCAGCCGAACTTGATCTGCAGATACGACTTGGCGCGAGCGGCGGTGCCGGAGGGCTTTGCCGGCCCTGCAGTACGAGCATACCGTAGATAGCGTGAGGCATATGTAGAGAAGGATGATTAAGGAAGGCAGAGTGTCGGTGATTGAAACATATAAGGCAAGTGATGAACGCAAACGAACACGGTCAACTTACGTGTGAACCCGTCCCTGGCCCATACGCTTGAGCAGCGCATGTTTAGCCTTCATGGTCTGTGCGGTAGTGGACTTGGCCCCGGCGTCGGCCTTGGGTGGGGTGTTCATGGCGAATGAGCCTTTCTGAAAACGCAAGCGGCAATTGTAGAAGACCATGGAAGCCACGCAGGACAGCAGCCAAAAGAAAGCGCGAAATGTGCTCAGACAGAAGAATAAGACAGACAGGAGCATAGTGGGAGGAAGGAAGGAGGCGAGAACGAGGGATATCGCAAGGAAAAGACTCACTACCATCGTGTTATGTGAAGGCTTTAAAGTACCCATCCTTATAGCGTGTGGATTATATAGTGCAGTGGAATGTACGAATGACATGACTAAGCAGGTGTTGTGTGTAGGGCACTGGAAGGTGGTATATTGCATATGACACATAGGAAGATGTTGCAGGAACAGCATAAAGGAGGCAAACAACACGCTCAGTACGACGAGGGGTGCGGGATGCAACTGTCGACAGGTGTGACCGGTATCATCAAGGTGTGATGCTTCGGGAGTGGAAGCATCCCCTTCGTTTTCGCCCGGTAGGAAGCGCAGCGGTGTCAGGCACACCGGGCTGACACCGAAGGAAAGCAGGGAAAACGATCATGCACCCTCCGCTGCGATGCTACGGTTCCCGCTCCTTCACCGGTGCAACATGGGATACCCGTATGTGTTTCAAGGCGAGAGCTACCTGGATATCTGCGATGAATTCGGCATTGGCAAGTCAGCGTGCCAAAACTTAATAAAGGATGTGAACCGATGCGCTAAGGCGGGCGTAGCCGGGCCCTGCTGTCATCCCCGACTGTCCAAGAAACAACCATTTTGCTTGCCAGCACATATCGGCAGGGTGAGGCTGCATGGACCCGCTTTCGCGGTGTGTGATATGGAGTGCGATGTGCAGGCGCTCGCCTTAAACACCAACATCATTACTCAGCATCTGTGGCAGTTCGAGGAGCAGACGAGGCAAAAGGGGGAGCACGATGTGGAGACTGTTGTGTCCTAGTATGCCTATGTGTCGGTAAGTGAGGCAACGTATGAGCGACCTAGACGGTCATGATGTCATGTCTTTTAAAAGAAGTCTGCATTAGCGCACCACCGGCATGCGCAGGGCTTGACATGGAACGAGGACACACACGAGCGGGAGGTTGTGCAGTCGACTATGCTGCTAGCACGTGTGTCAGCTGCCGTGGAGAACATACTGTCGGTATTGAAGGTGAACGAGGCCATGCACGCCTGGTTGAAGCGTCGGCACTGCAAGGAGGCACCGTCGCCTTCCTTGCCGCGGTCCTTTTCATCATGACCTCTTCATAACTGTCCTTGCAGTGTCCTCGACTAGGCAATGGCCCGGGTGCTGTGCACTCCATCAGACTACCACAAATTCCATCCTTCAGGCAAAACCCATACAGTCAAATCCACACACATGCATCATGTGCGCTGGCCCGATCAAGGTGAATTCAGCCTACCTCTAAACCGATCACTGGGGTGCTGTGCACATGGCTGTATTGCATGCATGGCTCATCCTCTGCATCATGAAGCTTCCAACATTCCAGCGTTGTCTGCCCTTCACCTCTCCATACCACTGCTCCAAGCCTTTGCAAAATCAACCCGTGCGCCCCACAAGGGGGAGGCTACTGCTACAACTAGAGTGTCAAAGGGGTATAGGGACAGGAAGGCCTTGCTTCCAACTGCTGCCAAGGAGCCCGGCGGTTTCCAAAGTTTAGAATCTACACCACCTCCGGTGTGCTTGACTCCTCCGATCAGAGCAAAGGTGTTCATAGCGAGGGCCCAGAATGCACCAAAAACAATGAATGCCAATAGGAATCAAGATCTGTCATAACCAAGATCCACCCTTCAAAAAATGAACCTTCCAGGTGGCAAAGATCCCCCATTTTTAGTCACTTTTTTTCTAGCCACTCTTTTTTTACAGTCTCCCATGAAGGAGATCCTTAAAAAAAACGGTCGCCCAAACCTACTATGCCGAAGCGACGGCTCACGACGCTCCGCAGTCACAGGCCAGGGGTGGGTTGCCACGAAGTGTTCTGCCGCAAGCGCGGCCTCGATCAAAAGAAGCGCATTCACAATTTGATTATATTGTGCACAACGTTGGGTGTAGGCGATATGTATTCGAAAAGCTTTTTAGGCCGCGCGGCGATGACACCTCTCGCCCGCCACCCACCCAAGATAATCGCCCGTGACGAATACTATATGGGTGTCAGCCGCTTATCGCCTAGCACTGACGACAGTGATCAAGTGGAGGTCACGAGTTCGATACCTGCCGGTGGCAGAAAAAGTTAGTGCAAACCGTGCGTTATCGCAATGTCACGCCGATGGTTGTTCGCACCCGACAGAAAGCAACCCTGAAAAAGAGCGAAGGGTTCAAGAAAAAGAAAAGACACCAAATGAAACCCGGGGAAGGTGACAAGATCCCCATTGTACTTTTTTTGGGGAGACCCCCCCCCTCCCCCCCAACTTTGCCCCCCCCCATATCTCCCACCCCCCTGGGCCACTAAATATTAAAAAAACAGCTATGGAACGCTCTCGTTAAGCTCTACAAAAAAGGGGGATGGGGTCGATTTTTTTGTTTTTGCCCCCCCCTCGCGGCGGGGCAAAAAAGAAATATTAAGCCGCAGGGGGCCTCTTAAATGGAAACTGGCGCTCTGCTGGCGAGATTAGGCGTAGCAACTGCAGGGGTAGGTGGGAACGAACAGACATTGACGATAAGAATACTGGTACTGTTGTGGGAAGGTGTGGGGGGTTTTAGATGGAACTGTACTCACAGGAGAAAATTCCAGATTTTCCTCATTAAGTTAAGCTGCTCGACTTTGAAACGATCAATTAATAAACCGTGTGTTATACTTCGCAAGCCAATAAACATTGAACCGTTTGAAGACAAAGGACGTCTACGGTCACTCTGAATGCCCCCCCCCCCCCATTTACTTATAAAATTAAATAAAAGACAAAAACTCCAATCGACTCCAATCCTCCACACTGCACCCCACCTGAATCAGAGCAGATCCGGCCAGCGGCTCCGGAGCACTTGGCACTTGGCTGCAGCCTCTGGCATGAAGCTTTGCCCGCCGAAACCAGGTCGTACAGTCATGACCAGAACCTGCACCAGCCCAAAGTAAGATTACAGGTTGGATACAGTTTGAGCAAGCTCATCATCATCAGATCCACCCAAAATCTTAACCCTGTTTTAAACGATCCGTCCAAGGCCGTATAGACCAGGTCCTACAGTCATGACCAGAACCTGCACCAGCCCAAAGTAAGATTACGGGTTGGATACAGTTTGTGCAAGCTCATCATCATCAGATCCACCCAAAATCTTAACCCTGTTTTAAACGATCCGTCCAAGGCCGTATAGACGAGGTCCTACAGTCATGACCAGAACCTGCACCAGCAGGCAGAGTAAGGAAAAGGGTCGGATACAGTTTGTTCAATCTCATTATTAGCAGATCCTCCCGAAATCTCAAAACCCTGTTTTAAGCAGATGCGACGAAGGATTTAGCACACACTTTTTAGGCCACCTTTATCTCTAGTTCTGCCAGGCCAGGCGTGCCTGGCATGTGCGGCCATGGGGTCCCTCTGCAGCGGCAATGTATCCAAGCGGTACATGTCAATGACATTACACCTTTGGGCCCTGCTAAAAAAGGCTTGGCCGTGAGGGCGTCTTTCTTGAGGGTTGGGAGGAAAGAAAGAAACAAACACAAGGGGGCAGGAAAAATTTCAATGTATCCAAGTGGTATGACATGTTAAGAGCAGTGCTTACTCGCTGGGCCCTGCCGAAGGCTCGGCCGCCCGTGGGGCTGGTAAGGGAAGAGCAAACTCAATCCCAGCTACTACCATGCACCAGGGGTCCATGTGTCGGGAGATGAGATCTGTTCGAGTCCTGCCAGCACACGATCCGCACATTCCAACAGGTACCAAGCGCAGCCCCCACCCTGCAAAAGTCACCCTCTCACTCGCCACGGGCACCGTGACACCAGAGACACCGGGCTTGAACCAGAGAAACCCCCCTCAGCACAAGATACTTTTCGAGATACTTTTCTAGATATTTGTTTTATATACTTTTCTAGAAACCGGATTTTAGGCACCAGCTTCCTTCTTCCTTCTGGACACCAAGGGTGACCTAGAAAGTGGTATATAGAAAAAGTACCGGTATTTAGAACAAATATCTAGAAAACTATTTAGGAAAGTATAGGCCAGGCTGCACCACACCACCTCTTCTTATCTGCCACCTATGGTTCAGATAACTGCCACTGACAGCGCAACACTAATGTAGATTTGCTTTGCCTTCCCTCATAATTAACGTCGCTTGGGGTTGCGGGAGCCACGAATATTCTAATTGTCGATCGTCGATGCCAGTCTTCAGTTAGAAATTAAGAGTTTTGGTGGATAATTTGCCCCGAGGGCAGCTTCAAAAGAATTGTTTTTCTTACCAGAGGGGAGTCAAATCAAATCTACAGTAGACGGCAAATCAAATCTTCAGCGATCGGGAACGAGCTGTGGCTGCGACGAGCGCGCCATCAAGTGTGACATCTGTCCCTTGCAGTGAAATAACTTAACCGTCAACAGCCCATAAGGCTAAGATCGGCACCCTAGGATATGCACACTCCACAACGGCTGAATCCAATGTGGGGTTGACCGGCCGGCAAAGAGCACTGCATTCCAATGTGGGGTTGACCGGCCGGCACAGGGCACTGCATTCCCGATATCCTAGCCAGACCTCCTGCATTCCAACGTCAAACACGGCATCCAAAAAAGGAGGTAGAGGGCACTCCAAGGCGGCCCCGTTTAGAATTTGAAAACTGAAAATTGACCATATTTAGAACCATATTTGATATTTAGGACCAGGGAAGTCACAGCCAATCGTCCGCCGACGAAAACGGGGAATAAAGACCAGCCGATCAACCCGGTAAATTAGGACTGACCATGTCAACTATGTCAACGTAGGGGTACAGCAGCTCCACGGGTGTCTCAGGTTTGAGTGTAATGCCAACGTTCATGCCCGCTTGCCGGATGAGCGCGATGAGCTCGGTGACCTAAACACCACCAGGAGAGGGCAGGGCAGGGCAGGGCTCAAATGCATCCCAGGGCTCAAATGCATCTCAGGGCAGGGCAGGGCAGGGCAGGGCAGGGCAGAGCAGGGCTCAAATGCATCGCAAGGCTGGGCAGGGCAGGGCAGAGCATCGCAGGGCTTCAATGCCACCGTCTAAAAGGATTTCTAGGAAGGGTCAGACTGGGCTGAAAGTCAAGAGTTGGCTGTGGGTGAGGGAATGCCGGGATCCAGCTAGGCCAAAAGGGCCGTGGCGACTGTCGTCAATCGGCTCTCTAAGAATGATGATGGAGAGATATCATGATCTTCAGCCTGGAGCTGCTGCGGGCGTGAAGCCTGGAGCTTCAGCCTGGAGTTGCTGCGAGCGTGAAGCCTGGAGCTTCAGCCTGGAGCTGCTGCGAGCGTGAAGCCTGGAGCTTCAGCCTGGAGCTGCTGCGAGCGTGAAGCCTGAAGCTTCAGCCTGGAGCTGCTGAGAGCTTTTCATTCTTTTCTTTTGAGCCAGAGACGGTGGAGGCATCGTAGGGATGAGGCAGTGGCGGGGGAAAAGCGTTGGCAGCAGTTAGGAGTTTTAATATACCGGTAGCAGAGATTCAATTTATCTGAAGGGTTTGGCATTCTGAGCCTGGACGAAAGGTTGAAAGGGTCAACGGTTAAGAGCCCTAAAACCTTCAACCCGAAGCCCTGAACTCTAAGCCCCGAACCGTAAGCCCTCAACCCTAATCCCTGAACCCTAAGCCCTCAAACCTGAAACCCTAAGCCCTCAACCCTGAGCCCTCAACCCTGAGCCCTTGACCCTAAAACCCTCAACCCTAAGCACTCAACCTTAGGCCCTCAACCCTAAGCCCTCAACCCTAAGCCCTCAACCGTAAGCCCTCAACCCTAGGCCCTCAACCCTAAGCCCTCAACCCTAAGCCCTCAACCCTAAGACCTCAACCCTAAGCCCTCAACCCTAAGACCTCAACCTAAGCCCTCAACCCTAAGCCCTCAACCCTAAGCCCTAGGCCCTCAACCCTAAGCCCTCAACCCCAAGCCCTCAACCCTAAGCCCTCAACCCTAAGCCTTCAACCCTAGGCCCTCAACCCTAAGCCCTCAACCCTAAGCCCTCAACCCTAAGACCTCAACCCTAAGCCCCCAACCCTAAGACCTCAACCCTAAGCCCTCAACCCTAAGACCTCAACCCTAAGCCCTCAACCCTAGGCCCTCAACCCTAAGCCCTCAACCCCAAGCCCTCAACCCTAAGCCCTCAACCCTAAGCCTTCAACCCTAAGCCCTCAACCCTAAGCCCTCAACCCTAGGCCCTCAACCCTAAGCCCTCAACCCTAGGCCCTTAACCCTCAACCCTACGCCCTTAACCCTAGGCCCTCAACCCTAAGCCCTCAACCCTAAGCCCCCAACCCTAGGCCCTCAACCCTAAGCCCTCAACCCTAAGCCCTCAACCCTAAGCCCTCAACCCTAAGCCCTCAACCCTAGGCCCTCAACCCTAAGCCCTCAACCCTAAGCCCTCAACTTAAAGCCCTCAACCCTAAGCCCTCAAACCTTAGGCCCTCAACCCTAAGCCCTCAACCCTAAGCCCTCAACCCTAAGCCCTCAACTTAAAGCCCTCAACCCTAAGCCCTCAAACCTTAGGCCCTCAACCCTAAGCCCTCAACCCTAAGCCCTCAACCCTAAGCCCTCAACCCTAAGCCCTCAAAACCCTAGCGCTACACTTACCTCCGGGTGAGCAATGTCGGCAGAAAGGCCCCCGATGCCACCGCCCACCTGCACACATTCGGAATGAGTCAATAACAGCAAATCTCTGGGGGAGGGGGCTCTACAGACAAAAAAATATCCATGGTATGATAGATGCTAATGCCCCTCTCACTTGCCCCCATCTACAACTGCCCCCCCCCTCTCTCCTGGTCCCTTCCCCGCTGTGTTTAATTTTCAGGCTGCAAGTCCCCCTTCGGCAGGCCGCCCAGAGGCCGCCACAGGCTCGATGGGGCCCAAACCTTGACCCGCCTACGGCTGGTGGCCAAAGCATCATGGCTGGCCACAAATGGTGCCTTAGGCCACCGTGGTCGGCATGTAGCTAGCATGTAGCTGATATGTAGCTGAGGCACGAAAAATGAAACGCTGTGGACACTCTGTCCCCCTGCCTTGTCGAAAGCATCACGCCTATCCAGGTTGACTGCATTATCATCCACCAGACAACTGAACGGTCGATGTGTAGATGGAGGATGATGCGAGGTGGTGGGAGATTCAAACCGGGCGTTCCCCTGACAATGACCTGAATCCAGCCCCCGTGTATAAGTAGGGGGCGCAAGCCACTTGCGCAAGATGCTAGCAGTGGCCTGCGCCCTATGCTTCAACAACCCCAATGGCGACAAGGCGGATGAGACCTCTGCCCCTGGTGCACGGATACCATTCATGCCCTTTTTTGCTAGAATATTCTGCATACTTTCTTTTTTTGCTCCGCTTAAATAAGAGCCGTCTGGACTTTCGTTTTGTCACCTGGCGGTGCAGCGATAAAAGCGATGATGAAAATAGAAGTAGCTGTTATCAGGGTTACTGCCATAATGAGTGCACTATTTCCTTGACCCTCACACGCCCAGTAAGGCGCAGCTTCCCGTTCATCCCCTTCTTTCCACAACCCAGGTCTTATTCTAGGAGCAGCAGGAGCGTCCTGTTATTTTATGTATTCATATACCGTATTGTTCGTCTCCTTTTGTTTTTTAAGCGTTTCCAGCATTTGAAGGGCCGATGAAAGGGCGTCTTACATTATTTTTTTGCGCTTTTAGGGGGAAACGAACTTCAATTCCAGAGCATTTTATAATGTCGTGGGCTAGCGCACAGCTGGTTGTTTCGACACCCTGCCGTCAGTACAAATTGCCCGTTTAAAAGGGGTGCCAATGTCTATGCCTGCAACAACAGTCTCAGGCTGCACAGCCCTAAACGTTAAATAAGCATGTAATTCATAGAGCATTTTCGAGTAGCGGTTCTGCTATTGGAATTTAATTCAGATTAGTGGGCCGATTCCTCTACAGCCCCGAGAGTCCCAACATGCCGCCACGCCAGGACCCGCAGCTTTCTCTCTCTCGTCCCCATCCTTCCTCTTCCCCCTCCTCCTCCCCCTCCTCCTCCTCCTATGCTTAACGACTCTTTCATGTGATTCATTGGCAGAGAAAACGAGGCAAAATATATAGTTTTTTTTGTTGGTGACGTAAAGGACAGGTGGATGTGGAAAAGCGAATTGGACAGCTTTTTATTCAAGCAAAATTAAAGCTCAAATGATCTACTGTAGTGACACAATGAATTGGTGATACACTTTGGTGATACGAATAACCAAATGATTCACCACGTAAAATGCAGCGAAAACCTTCAACCAAAGCGAATCACCGCGATTTTCGACCTCAAAACCCTGAACCCGCCAGTTGAAATACCCCCTGCGCGTATTGGGGCGCGAAAAGATTTATAGCCGTCATTCTACCTTGAAACTGCGCTTCATAGTGCCTTCTTTACTCATTTTGCTCCAATGGAAGGGCCACCTCCTGGCCAGCGGTCTCTGCACGAAGTCAAGTCCAGCCGGGCAGCCGAATGCAGGAGCTCATCACTCTCGACTAGATCCAGCGGTGCAGCAAGAGGAATATCTGAGGATTGAAGGGGAGCGAAGGATAGCAATGCTTGACCCTCCTTCAAAGAGCGCTAAGACAGCAGGCGTTCCGCAGCATGCCCGTCTCCTAGGCGCTAAGGGGCCGCAAGCCGAGTCGTTGCGACCAGCAAATACGCAATGATGTCCGAGCAGCTTTGTCCGGCCTACTCCTTGACCACCTGAGGCGCTGCCTCAAGTAAATTTAGTAAAATCTATGGCGTAAGAAAAAAGCTTTAACCAAAGCTGAATCATCCCTAAGAAGAAGCCAAATCCTCTAACCAAACTTAAATCACCATGTTATGTTTTTTCTTTAATTTTCTTTAACCAAAGTGATTGTATCACCAATTCATCGTGTCCCTACGGTATAATGAAATGAGACAAACTATACGGTATGTGGGTTGCGAAGAAAATTACGTCATTTGATTTATTAATTCACTCTGGCAAACCTGAAAACTGAAGTCCCTAAACAAGCCAGAGTGCCACCAAGCAAAAATGATGAGGTTGCTAATCATATGAGGTTGCGATAAAAAACAATCGATGCGTGAACATCTGATCTTTGACTCGCGCCAGGCATGACGACAGCGCCAGCCCCCATTGAGTGCCTGAGACCTGCGGCTCACTTTTTCCGGCTACAAGTCCACCTTCCGCATACCACCCCACGGTAGCGAAAGGCCCCATTGGGACCAAACCTGGACCGGCCTATGACTGGTGACCAAAGTAGCATGGCTGGTCACACACAGGGCCTCTAGCCGGAGGCTGGAATGTAGCTGACATGTAGCTGAGATGCTAAAAAGGAAACATTGGCCATCCCCAACTGAGTGTCTGTGACCACCCACCAGCGCTGATTCGATGTGGAAGGTGTACATGTCGGCACCGGCCTTCGCAAAGTCCTGTTGCAGGTCCAAGAGCGGAGGGGCAGCCGACAGGGAGGGGTTAGGGTTGTCGGGGAAGGATGTAGGGTTTATAATTAAGGGCATGGCGCTCAGAGCATGGCGCCTCCTAGTTCACACTTTCCGCATGTATGGTATTATTTTCATTTCTTGATGTGATATATCATGTCAGGTGCTAGCCTTAGATTCCAGAACTAAGCATGTGCATTACATTTCATGCATCGAGCTCCCTGTGTTGGTCAGAAGAATACAAATAACTATGATGAGCAGGGTCTCCTCCAACACACGGCACACAACTGTCCCCACCGATCCGTTGAAAAACAGCTTGTTGACAGCGAGCCCTTGACCCTGAACCCATGAACCCAAGACCTTGCCTGGGACATAGGGGCACAGTGCCTAATTGTGTATAACACTCATATTTCGCCTTCCAAACGCCATGCACACCACATGCCCAGATCTCATCAGGCCCGGATCTTACGTGTCTCTGAAGATCCATGCATACAAATCTGGCCCAGATCGCAGCAGGTCAGGATCCTACTTGCCTCATAAGATCCATACCCATAGATCTGGCTCGGATCGTAGCAGGTCAGGATCCTTCTTGCGACCTAAGAACTACACCCATTGATCTGGCTTCGATCGCATCAGATCTGGATCCTACTTGCCTCCTAAGATCTCTACCCATGAATCAGGCCCACATGTTATCAGATCCGGATCCTACCAGCCTCCCATGAATCCGTGCTCATAGATCAGGCCCAGATCACATCAGATCCGGATCCTGCCTGCCTGCCTCCACAGATCCAAGCACATAGATCTGGCCCAGATCCCATCATAACTGTATTCTACCTGCACCCACTGCTTAGGGTTGGTGACCATGAGGTGGCAGTCGAAAAAAGCGTATGAGTGCTTCCTCAGACACCCAATGATGGGCGCGCCCATGGTCAGGTTGGGGACGAAGTTTCCATCCTGGCAGGTGGGTGGTAGGAGGAGCAGAGGGGTTGCAGGCATGCATGCACACTCTGGGGAAATAATAGATGTGGCAGTGCCTGGTTACACCCAGAGACCAGATTGAAACATCCACGCATATTAGGTTATCTACTCCATTCCTTCACACTGCCTAGGGTTTAGGGGTTTCATAGGGTCAAGGGTTTCATAGGGTTAAGGGTTTCAGCCAAGGCGCTTGGCTGGATGCCTCAGCTGCATCATGTCAACATAACAGCTCTCCTCTCTCCTCATTTCAACAACACCACCTCGTCTCAACAGGACACTTCGCCTCAAGGAAGAAAGAAAGAAAGCTATGCCCCGTGGGTGGCGTGAGAGTTGAGGAAACAGCGCAGCCTGGGCCGGAGCCACATCCCCGCCGTTACCGTCCTCCTTTCAATAATACCGCCCCTCTCCTCTTTTCTTCCAGTTTCATGGTAGCTTTCCTAGCGCTCAGGCTCAACGGGTGGCTTCCATAAATCCATGCCTCAGGGTTTCATGGCACATTATTCATTTATTTATTTATATTCTTCTAGTCCACACCACTGCCTGAATATTCCGATTAAGGCTACATACCAGCAGCAACAGCAACAGCCTTTCTTTTTCTTTCGTGATTCAGCTACGTATCAGCTATACTCCAGTCTATGGCCGATGACCCCAGATGTGGCCAGCCATGCTACTTGGGCCACCCACCACAGGATGGCCCAGGCTGGATCCCAATTGGACCCTGGGCAGCCGCGGGGCGGCAGCGGGGCGGCCCGGCCCGGCAAAGGTGGCCGCATAGCCAGGAAAAAGAGAAACACTGAACAGCAATAGCAGCAACAGTAACAGCAACAGCAGCAACAGTAACTACAACAAAAAACAACAAAAACAACAGCAACAACAGCAACAATAAATACTATCTCACCATAACATCCAAATGTAGCCAGTCTGCCCCGAGCTCCACCATGCGTTTGCTCTCCTCGGCTAGCCTCGCAAAATCAGAAGACAGCATGGACCTGCCGAGTGGTGGAGGAAGGGGGGAAAGGGGGGGGGTGGAGGGGGGGGGCAGGGGCGGGAGTGGAGGGGGGGGGGGGCAGGGGCGGGAGTGGAGGGGGGGGGGGGGCAGGGGCGGGTGTGGAGGGGGGGGGGGGCAGGGGCGGGAGTGGAGGGGGGGGGGGGCAGGGGCGGGAGTGGAGGGGGGGGGCAGGGGCGGGAGTGGAGGGGGGGGGCAGGGGCGGGAGTGGAGGGGGGGGGGCAGGGGCGGGAGTGGACGGGGGGGGAGCCACAGTAGGCAGAGTTATGACTGATAGAATAAGGCAAGGTGCTGTTTCGGATGCTAAATATGACGAAATTAGATATGGCAGCAGCAGCGGGAGCACCTGCGGGAGTGGACAGGTCTTCATGGCACCGCTCTATAACGTCCGATTACATCTGCCTTCCTTGGCTATGGTGCTCTGGCCACAGGCAAGTGCCTTCCAGGCTATGGAGCACTGGATACAGGCGAATGCAGCTTTAGAAGCTTCGACAGCAGAGGTACCATGGGGGGACAGGGTGGGGATAGAAGCTGAGACGATGCAGGCTACTGGGCAGTACAGGCTGCTGGGCAGTGCAGGCTGCTGGGCAGTACAGGCTGGTGGGCAATGCTGGCTAGCCTACATGATCTAGATATCCCATGGTGGAGCCTATGGCAGCAGAACTCAAACACTTGCAAGCAAACATTAGCATTTTCTTCTTGATTCAGCTACATATCAGCTACACTCCAGCCTATGGCAGGTGACCCCAGGAGTAGCCAGCCATGCTGCTTGGGCTGCCGCCACAGGATGGCCCAGGCTTGATCCCAATCGGGCCTGGGGCGGCCCGGCAAAGGTGGCCTCGTAGCCGGAAAAAGAAACACTGGTAAACATGAAAGACAATCGACACATCTGATGTATTTGGTAACCCAGCACGATCTGCATCTACTGGAACAGTGTTAGGATCTGACAACATAGAAGGGACTCAGGTGTGACGTGAGACGATGTGTTACACCGCAAAACAGTAAAATGTGACTTAAAGACAGTAAAATACTTGTGGCGCCGTCAAACGGCCCATCGTCACGACTGTAAATCTCTGAATACTGTCATGGAAACAGAGAGCAGCAAGACTGCTGAAGAAGGACTTGAAGATCCATAGCTACCTATTATGATGCCTCCAAATGCATTACTCCTCAAAGTTGCAATTCTGAGTGTACAGCCATGTGGTGTACTCAGCCCTGCCATGCATCAGGAGTTTCTGCAAGCTGCCATGCATGCTCCCCTCACCATTTCACAGTCATGCAGGCTCCCTTCAGCCATTCATGCTCTCTCAGCCATGCATGCTCCCTTCAGCCATAGGCCATGCATGCTCCCTTCAACCTTTCACAGGCCATGCATGCTCGCTTCAGCCATTCATGCTCTCTCAGCCATGCATGCTCCCTTCAGCCATAGGCCATGCATGCTCCCTTCAGCCATAGGCCATGCATGCTCCCTTCAGCCATAGGCCATGCATGCTCCCTTCAACCTTTCACAGGCCATGCATGCTCGCTTCAGCCATTCATGCTCTCTCAGCCATGCATGCTCCCTTCAGCCGTAGGCCATGCATGCTCCCTTCAACCTTTCACAGGCCATGGATGCTCCCTTCAGCCAATCATGCTCTCTCAGCCATGCATGCTCCCTTCAGCCGTAGGCCATGCATGCTCCCCTCAACCTTTCACAGTCATGCATGCTCCCTTCAGCCATTCACGCTCTCTCAGCCATGCATGCTCCCTTCAGCCATAGGCCATGCATGCTACCTAAACCCTTTCACAGGCCATGCATGCTCCCCTCAGCCATGCATGCTCTCTCAGCCATACATGCTCCCTTCAGCCATAGGCCATGCATGCTCTCTCAGCCATGCATGCTCCCTTCAGCCATAGGCCACGCATGCTCCCTTCAGCCAAAGGCCATGCATGCTCCCCTCAGCCGTGCATGCTCCCTTCGCCCTTTCACAGTTACGCTGCAAGAGGAGAGTCGCTCCTGTAACTTCTAGTAGTGCGTTATGATATGAATGACGCGTGGATGCCAGCAGCGATGAATGAGCAGCAAGGAAGTAAGGACTCACGGACAGATGACCGTGGGCGGCCGATCACGGCCTGAATTGCTGGCATTGCGTGGCAGCTTCGGCATTTCCTGAAGGTTGTGTGAAACGGTGAAATGATGGGAGGCGAGGGACGATGAGACGCGATGCCATTCCACGTCATCGCAGCAGGTGTGGACATAACGAGCGTGGATCTGTCATCAGTCGTTAAACCCGAACCGGCTGAAACCCTCACCACAAACCTACCCTTTAATGCGTAACGTTACGAAACCGATATCCGAATTCAGGTTCGCGCGACTTCTGACACTCGACAGCGATGTTTACTCATGACAACTGGAATATTCCGCATTTAACAGGTGTTTTTCATTTCTTGCTTCCCTGTACCCCTGTACCCCTACCTGCAATGCCTACCACCTCACTTATTTTCTTGCGCACGCACGCACACACGACATGCACACACGTGCCTCTCTGCCTGCTAGACGGAAGCTTGGAAAAAGTCCTCGCCCGCTGTCTAGCCAGCCAGTGCCTACCACACCTAGCCAAAATTAAAGGTCGTTTTTATCCATTAGGTAATTTTACTGACAGGCATGCATGCATGGCAAGTGGCAACCCGACATGCTAGCTTCCACATTCCTCACGCACAGGCGGTACTACTCATGATGAGGTCCTGCGGACTGCCACCAGGTGGTCTGTGCTGCGTGGCCCATCAACACCTTGCCTCACTCACTAAGGATGGCAACTAACTACAACGACATATATATGGCGCACTGCCGCCAACATGCCTCCATGCATGATGCACGCAATATCTAGACGCGTCGCTTGGAGCTCAGTTCTACTCTATACTCTGGAGCTCAGAAGACTTGTGCGTTCCAACCACCAACTAGCATCCCCAACAGGACCCAACAGAATGGTACCTCATACCCATCAGGGGGCCATTCACTGCCGACACTTCATGATGCTGCCATCAACGGTATGAGCCGCCCGTCACTCATTCCCTATGCAGGGTACTTTCCACTGCATGATGAACTTGGATCTGTCCTCCAGCACTTCCGTTCAGTCCCTCCCGGCTTCTTCAAGCCTGGCCTGGAGGCATGGAGGTCTTGTCAGAATATTGCATGGAGGCGGCTAGGGACCTCCAGCACTTCATTGCTACAACGCTGGGTTCAGCCAAGGCCCGGACAGCACATGCGCCACCATGCGTTGCAACCAGCAAGGCTGCCGATGTGTCAGCAACATCAGAGGCGCCCTGCTCATCACTACCCGTATTGGCCAAAGGTTAAGCTTGAGCAACTGCTAGACTGTCCCTTCTAAACCAGTCAATGACGTTACACGCTAGACTGTTCCTTCTAAACCAGTCAATGACGTTGCTCAAAAAGGTTCGGCCGTGTGGGCGCATTGCCAAGGTAGGCAGAAAAAGGGGAGCGGGGGTGAACCTGCGTATCTGGTTGCGTGGGCCATTCGTATCTGTCGGCCTCGGTCCAGAGGCGTTGAGCGTCCACCGTTACCAGCGGCAAGTGGCCATGATCGTGGCCAAATGAGGGATGTTTCATGAATGGGGAGGAGCGCGAACGCTACAGCCCCCTACCAGAAATTAAACGGTGCAGTACGCCACTTGGACGCCTGCTGCTGAAACCGCCCACGAAGTGCAATGTGGGCAGAAGCAGCAGAGGGACAGCCTTTGTGATCACTGTGCCCACCCCGTCAGGTAAGTATGATCTCCACATCTTCAACAACGATTTAGTCAGGCTGCCCAGGAGGTGTCGTATTGCGCCGATGGTGGGGTTAGAGAGAGTTTCGACGGCGGCGTCAACTTGAGATCTTCCCAACATACAGTTATTTGTCATATGCAGACCGCGATGGTTCAAGTGCAAATTATATGTAGCGATGCCACTGACCTGGGGAACTGTATGCACATGTCTATAGGCAGATGTTGAACTCCAGCCACCTTGATTCCCGTGCTGGACTGTTGTTACCCAACTGACCATAAGTCTGGCCCTATGGTACTGGGCCGCGATGCCCAACATGGCCTCGACGCCACAAGGGCCATGGTTACCTAATTTCACACTCAACTGCGAGTCCTCCGACCCCATATACAAGCGCATGTGTTCGGCACCTGTTCGGCCTCTTACTTCGACTCCGGTTTCTGGCTCATGGCTTCGGGTTTTGTCTATTGTTTTCGGTTTCTGATTTTTGTTTCGGGCTCCCCTGTGGTGTGCCGCTGCTTCTTGGACTTGTGTTCTGGTGTCCATGGTGTCTACGTTCTTTGTGTTGGGTCCCTGTCGGTCTGTCTGTGGTGTTTATGTGTCATCTGTTGGTTCCCGTAGCTGTTGTTTTGGGTTTGGTTTCTGGTCCCTGTCTCGTTCCTCGTTCTCTGCTTTCTCTCCGGTTCGCGCAGCCTGGCCCTTTCGCAAAAGGCTGTGGGTGGTTTCGTCAATTTTGTAACAACAACCTGCTTGCCTTTTCTCAGCTGTCGAAGAGGGCCATGAGCGCACCTGGGCTGTTTTCTGTGTTTGCGCCTCAGGTTACAAATGGGCGGCCAGCCTCATACTTTACAAAGTCCAAGCAAAAGAAAGGTACTAAACCCAGGTAGGTTGCTGCTCTGCCTAGGGCGAAGGTGATGAGAAGGGTGACATGCATGACGAGTGGGTTGCATGAAGGAGGGCCTGCCTCAATTGCCAGCGCTTTTTGGAGACTCCCATTGCATGCCCACCAAACCCTCAAAGTCCCCAGTGTGTTAGGTATACCGGTGGCGGCATTCGCGCAATGCCTAACTCACCTGATCGTGACTTACTGTTTGCCGACGTGATCGAGATTGATTTTTGAGCAGGGCCCAGACTCTATCTGGGCTAATAGCCCAGGGTTACCCAGTACGGGCCGTATTGGCCTAAAATCCCGTACCGTATTTCTTACCGCACCGTACCGTTTGCAACACGGCCAAGTACGGTCGCCATGAGAGCGTACGTGCACAGATCAGTCAAACATATCAGATACCATCAGGGTGGAGGTAGAGGCAGCGCTGAGAACAAGTCCTAGGAAGGCAGCGTACACGGCTGATGCACATTGGATTTTGCAGCGGTCATCGAAGGCTGGCCAGGCCAAGAGTGGGCAATGCAAATTTTGCGATAGGATTATCGTCGGCACTTCGCTATTTACCAGTCGCCTCGCGGGCATAACAGGACAATTTGTGGCGTGTAAAAAGGTAAGACGTTTGGACGGGTGATACAGGCATTCAGCGGCGATGTCGTGTGATCCGATGTCTTGTATCGATGTGCATATTTAACTCTATCCGTAGTGTACGTATGTTAGAGGCTAGGAGGAGTAGGAGCCCAGGAGTCCAGGACCCCCAGGAGGGAGGCAAGACACAGGAGCTCCCTGTCTCCTTACAAAGTGATTTCCATGCATGCCATGCAATGATGCAACTCGGCAACTGTGCCAGCTGATTCTGAGGCCTCTTGTTTCTATTGCTATGTTCCTGCATGTAAAATTTCATGTGCCATGCTGGTGGGTAGCGTTTATATGGACTGGCTGAATTGCTGAAATGCTGAATGGCATGTTGGAAGATTGTAATGGCGATGTGTGACAGTGTGAAGAGTTTGGGATTGCATCAATGATCATATTTTTCCCTAGCATGTCAGCATGGTAAATCTGCATGCATGCATGAAGATCCTTGGTGGTTATTTGGGGGCCATGCAAAATTGCATGCTGTCATGCAGCCATGCAGTATGTCAGGATGTGCATGCAAAGGGGTCAAACAGTCATGGGAGTGTTGCATGCATGTGTTTCTCTGTGTGGATCCTGCTGTTCTGAGCCTTGAAAATGGGGGGAAATCTTGGACCGTAATGCCCTACCGTACTGTCCCTTTTGTCCGTACCGTGTTCCCGTACCAGGTTTCCGTACCGGGTTACCCTGGCCCAGAGGTGTGACATTATTAACATGATGATGAAATGCAGGCATGCAGCTGCTAGCCACTCGCTCTCCCATGCTCCTGCATGGTGGTAGAGGATTGCAATATCTTATGCCCCTAAAACCATGCCTAGCCATGCCTCAAGGGGTGCCCCACGCCATCTAAATGCTTGCGGCCCAGGCTATTAGTTTTTGACAAATGAAGAGCGGCAACATGAGGAATGCCAAGCAAAGTAGAGAGGCGCCTCTAGCTGTTGCGCCACCAAGGTGCGTTTACGGCACCATCTGCCTACACCCGTCCTGTTAACAGCTATATGTGCAGCGCATGCTGTCGAATACAGAGATGTGGTGTGGGCCACCGGCCGCAGTACTGCCTAAACAGCAATGTGCGGTCCAACCTGCTTCAGCACGTGTAAAACAGCGGGGCTGCCAGCGTCCACCGCCAGCTGGCGGGTAATGAGATGCAGATTTAGCCATTACAACGAGACTGGTGGCAACACGTGCTCTGGCACCGGCAGCACAGCAAGACAGCCCACTCGTGGCAGCCATGGCGCCAACATGCAGCTCACAGTCAGGCAGAGCACGCACCGGAAGGTGCGACTGGAGCAGTCAGTAACTGAGTGCAGTTGAGGACCTGGCATGGGGAGTGGCTGTCCTTACACTGTCCCAAGCAAGGACTCACCCACAGCCGCTACCTATCACGGAGGTGCGAGTGGACGACGCTTACGTGCAGGCGCAAATGGACTCGTCTGAGTGGGGGGACCCCAGGGACCCCGCTATCAAACACATGTCTGTGGCAACCTGCCGCAATTAGTTTCAGCCTACGGTGTGTGCTAGGAGCCACACCAGGAAGAAAGAGGGCGTACGCTCATGTGCGCACAGACTTCAAGTGCAACTCAGCGCCAGCGCGGCTGGCACTACAAGACGGTTTAGCGGCCAGTGAGACACGCAGCTGTTAACCGTTGTTGAGCAGGGAAAGACGGCGAGCATGTGGAAGAAGAGCTGAGGCACATGCTTGTATGCATTACCCCACTGTCCATGAGAGACTACGGGAGAGGGGTTGGCAAGGCCCCCGGACCAGGGTTACCCAGTACGGGCCGTATTGGCCTAAAATCCCGTACCGTATCCGTACCGCACCGTACCGTTTGCAACACGGCCAAGTACGGCCGCCATTTCCTGCACTGCATGACTGCATGGGAGCAGAAGTGCACAGACCAGTCAGACATATCAGATATTATCAGGATGGACGTAGGGGCAGCGCTGAGAACAAGTCCTAGGAAGGCAGCGTACACGGCTGATGCGCATTGGATTTTGCAGCCGTGCGTCATCATCGAAGGCTGGCCAGGCCAAGAGTGGGCGATGTAAATTTAGCGATAAGATGATCGTCGGCACTATATGCGATTTACAAATCACCTCGCGGGCATAGCAGGACAAGTTGCGGCGTGTAAAAGGGTAAGGCGTTATTAGGACGGGTGATACATGCATACAGCGGTGATGTCGTGTGATCGTCTCCCTCGTCTGGCAAGTCCACAAAGTTCACAGTCGTGTGGACTGTGACAGGACATCAAAATCTACGTAAGCTCGCTCGCTTCCAGAGGTAAAGAGGCATTCGTTGCTCGTGAAAGTCCAAGTCTACTCCAATACTCAGTGGCAATAAGACACAACTTGGCGCCAAGTCACAATCCAAAGCTGCATACCGTACATGGAGGGAGGAGGCTAGGAGTAGTAGGAGCATCCGTGTCCAGGACTCCCATGAGGGAGGCAAGACACAGGAGCTCCGTGTCTCCTTACGAAGTGATTTCCATGCATGCCATGTAATGATGCAACTCAGCAACTATGCAAGGTGATTCTGAGGCCTCTTGTTTCTATTGCTAGATTCATGCATGCAAAATTTCATGTGCCATGCTGGTGGGTAGCGTTTATATGGACTGACTGAATTACTGAAATGCTGAATGGCATGTTGGAACATTGTAATGGCGATGTGTGAGGAGTTTGGGATTGAATCAATGATCATATTTTCCCCTAGCATGTCAGCATGGTAAATCTGCAAGCATGCATGGAGATCCTAGGTGTTTATTTGGGGGCCATGCAAAATTGCATGGGGGCTGTCATGCAGCCATGCAGTATGTCAGGATGTGCATGGGGTCGAACAGTCATGGGAGTGTTGCATGCATGTGTTTCTCTGTGTGGATCCTGCTGTTCAGAGCCTTGAAAATGCGAAAAAATCTTGGACCGTATTGCCCTACCGTATTGTCCCTTTTGCCCGTACCGTATCCGTACCGTACCGCACCGTATTCCCGTACCGTGTTTCCGTACCGGGTTACCCTGCCCCGGACAGAGCCTCAGACTTTCACCAGTTATCAAGGGGCAGGCATATGTGGAATGCCCTAACTTGCGAAAGAGGCAGCCCATTTATTGAGGGCTAGACTCTTGAGGAGCTGAGGCAGACCTTCCTCTCCTCTTTGGCCCTTCCCACCCCCCATGGTTTCCACCTTCTGTCTATATTTCCATCATCGCCTTCCAGACAGTTGGGGCCTCCCGCGGCCTAGCCTTCCGCGCATGTCCAAGAGGTGTTTTGTCAATTCGTCATAAACGTCCGACAGCTCTAAACAGTATGTTGTATACCTAGTTCTGCAATATGTTATACGAGCCGTGGCCAAGATAGGGCTTCATTCAAGCCCCGCCTCTGGGAACATGTGACAGCCATAGTACAATGCCACGCAAGCGACAGCTCATTACCATTGATTGACAGTATTAAAATGTGCTCTCAGCCATTGCCAGAATATGGGTTCGTTTGGGTGATATGGTCGTTTTTGTTCTTAGCTCGTCATGCCCATCTGGCCCTCTGGTGCAGCAAGCCTTGCAGATCAGACAGCCGGCAGAGGGCAGGTCGAAGATTGATTTCCATAATGAATGGCAATGGCTGACCAGCTGAGGAAGTCGGGCACGGAATAAAATAAGTACTGGCTTTCCCTCCCCGGATCTGCCCCAAGGGGCATATGATGGCCATATCCTAGCAAGAAAGTGCCAGCTACGGTACTCAGTTTTTACCAGAGGGTCTGTTTCATCTGATTTGTGAGAGGACGTTAAAGCCCTTGCCAGGCCATGGGCTCGTTATTCTGTGCATTTATTCGAGCATTTCTTTGCCTTTTCTCACTCAGCATTCGAAGAAGAAGGCTCACATAGAAAGCAATTTGATCAACATCGTGCTGGCCTCTGGTACTCGCTGTTGCTGGTTTCTGAGCAAAGAGAGAACCCAACCAAACCCCTAGATAGTGCTGTGCAGTTTTGTGAAGTTTTTAAAGTCCAGCAGAGCATCACATTTGGTGCATGGGACATCGGCCCGTAAACTGGAACATGCTCTGGATACGCTATGACAGCGATCGAAAACCAGTGACCCCCCTGGGCCAGCAAACAACACACAGCCACAAGATAGTGGCGTGGGAATGAACCCTTTAGTGCAGAAGATAAGCCCCGGCCATAAAACATGACGTGGGTGAAAAACACTTTGATTGAGCGCCGCCTAGGAAAATATGAGGGAGACGGAATATGAAGCAGAGTTACGAAATGATTATGTCTTTTCATCATATACTGAAAGATAGAAAAACTGATGTTCTTCCAGAAAACAGATGCAGAAACCTCTGCATTTAGCTTGCCCCCTACTCCATTTGTGTAACATTTTAGGGCCGCATCCTTGTCCGATAGAAAATTATAGAAAATAAGGTTAAATTGAAAACGAAGGTCGGTATAAAACGGGAAGAAAATCATGTGAAGCTCATCCTCCCATAGTGCAGAGGATAAGCCTCGGTCATAAAACATGACGTGGGTGAAAAAGAGTTTGGTTGGACACCGCTTAGGGAAATTTAGAGGGGAAACAAGTATGTGTGAGTGAAATGTGAAAAAGTCGGTAAGGAACTGTGTGATGCTTCAGTGAAAGTGGAGTGCTGAGTTGCTGTCCCTAGCCTAACCGACCAGCATGTTGTTTCATTAAGGGCAAAAGGCTCACAGTGTGGACATCAATAATGAGAACATCAGCATCCAATCTTGAAGGCTGGTAGCACCCTCTGGTTTAACTTGCCCAGGACGCGGTGGGGGTGTCCCTTAGAGTTCACAATGACTGGGAAAACGTGGCAGATCAATGCACATGCTACCATCGGCCCCCAGTAGCGCCAGCCCTTGGTAGTTACCTCTTCCCAGATAATGTCTATCCCTCAAGCATCTGCTTTCCCATCGGCTGTAAGTGGGTGGCTGTGCGTGGAGGATGGGGACTGCATGTGCGCTGGGGCTTTGCCTGTGGGCGGGGCACTGTGCATACGGGTTTGGGAGTCTGCAAATGCGGTTGGGGGCTGTCCACACAGACGCACTGCATCAATTTGTGACAAGAGTACAGGGCATGTCTGTCTTGCCCTCGTCAGAAAAAAACTATCAGCGAAGCATTAGTCTAGCAGCATCCCCTGGCAGCATCACACAAAACATAGATTGAAGAGTCGGTCGCAGGAAGGGTGAGGCAGATGCTGTTAGAACCTTTTCGCACACCTCTCAAAGAGTGTTGCAGCCGAGATGACTAGATGTAGCCGCCATCTCTCCTGCTATCGCCATGTGGATCACCAGCAACGTTTTGCGGAGAGAAGTTCCCGCTACGCCTGGCCATGCTTTCCCTTGGGCTCGTTTGAGGCTCTCTCTCTCTTTGATAGCTGGCATCTGGACCTCGTTGCAAGCTCGGGGCCCTTGAATGAACAGCATTGTGGACTGGCATCCTAGAGTACAGCAAGAACAGAGGGCACACCAATGCTAGTCAGTTCTGGACGTAGATGCATGCAACAGTAACAAAAATAACAATCAAAATGTATTTCCAAGCTCAGTGCGATACCTAGGAGACAATAACACTCAGTTCCCACACTCACGAGTGGCTTCCTCGCAGGTGACCTCTCTTTGAGCCATAGCTAGGAAGAGGTATGCCACCAAATTCGTCCTCGTCGCCCTCAGGTTGCCCCGTCATATGAGAGCCTGGACCTTGGGAGCCCCTGTAAATCGGATTGTCCCCCATCTGTGCGGCAGGATTTATGGATCAGGTTAGGAGAACTGGCGAGGGCTTCTGTAGCCACATATATTTTCAGAGGTCTCACCTGTTTCTCAATTTGCGGACAGGTCCCATCCACATTCTGGAAGCCCAGCATCTGCCTTGGCGGCCCCAAGCACATCATGATCAGAGCAGTGACCAAGGCAGCCACCACGGGCACGGTCCTCACGATGGACGCATCGAGGCTGCGCACAACAAGGACCCATGCAGGGATCTGAATACGCAGTCAGATCAGTCGCAGCACATACATGCTCACCTTGATGTTCCTGTCCCACTGTTGAATAAGCACATGGAGATCGGGCTGATGAACACAGCGATGAGCAAGAAAGCCGTCATGGAAATGAGGGCATGGACGTAATCTCTGACCTGCAGAGAGACAGGCAATCATATAAATGCCAGGAGACACTAATGTTGTCATTTTCAGATTTTATGGCTTATTTTTTAGAAGCCGGGGATAAGTGTGTCCATGTGGGGAAAGTGTGGGCGAGAGTTTCGAAAGTCCTCCAAGAAACCAGGAGAAATATAAAATTGAGTGTAAGATGCATGGGGTAGTCCGCATTTACCTTGAGATAGTAACGCTCATAGACACGGTCCTTGTCAAAATCTGTGGGGAGTGAGAAACACAGGGGGCCGTACAATGGCATGAGCAGGACGACGTAACTCTGCTCGTTTGAGGCTGTGTATGTGTCGGTGAAGGACGCAGCAATGACCAGAAGACAGAAGAGCACTAGTATAGCGATGATCAGAGACCTGGTGGAAGATAAAGATATAGGCACTCGTCAGCGGCATCGCCATGCACATAAGATTAAGCAAAGAATTTGCATGGTCTTATCCAAGATAAAGATTTTTGTCTTGGGTACAACTGGCCATGTGCCTGCGTGAGATCACGGGCATGATTCACATGCATTTGTTCCTGGCCTACGCACTTGCTCTGATGGTTGCAAGAGATGTCATTGTTTATGATGACGTTGCTCAAGATCCAAAAAGACGTGAGGCTGCACGTCGGGAAGTAGAACGCAACTCTCGTGACAGCGTCCATGGCAAGCTTGCAGACGGATTGTACTACGACTACTTGGTTGCCGAATTTGTGTCAGATGGAACTTTCAAGTCCAGTTCTGTGACTCCCAGAGAAGTCAGCCGAAGCTTATCCTGGGGAAAACAGAGATCAAGTTTGTGGCTGTGCGTTTTGGTGGGGCACTGTTTGTAGGGGAGGTTCGCTGTTCGTGCAGGCAGGGGCGGTGCACGCAGGCTATGCGCTGTCCATACGGCCAGGTGACAGTGAAAAGTGGCAGGGGGCTGTGCATGTAGGCAGGCGGCTGTGCTTACAGTCAGTGCACATGCGGGCGGGGCGCTGTGCAAGTGTGCATGCAGGTGGTCCGCATGCGGGTGGGGGGCGTTGCATGCGAGCGAGGTAGTGTGCATGCAGGCGGGTGGCTACGCAAGCACGAGGAAGCTGTTAATGCATGCAGGATGCTTCACACAAGGATGGGATGCTGGTAGGCAGGCTGGACGCTGTGCAGGTGCGTCAGCACTGGACATGAAAATGTTGTGAATGCTCTCTTGCGAGAATAAGGTTTAGGAGAGCGTAATACAAGTACCAGTACCTGAAGCTTTAGCAGGTCGAGCTTCAGGTAGGGTTGCAGCCGCGATTATTTCACCCTCGCCTGAAACAATCCCGACTCCACGGAAACCCTTGAGACGCTTGGTGTGATTGGAAAATCAGTTGATATATAGCATGTAGAGTAGGAGAGTAATGGCATACGCTTATTTTTAAAGCTGGAGGACTCAAGCAAATATGACATGACATCACTTCCTCTTGAATGTTCGAAATGACGTCATTTGACCGACACGTTAAAGAGTGGGATTAGGAGAATTTCGATTTCTGACAGAATGTCTGAGGACGCGGGCGCTGTAAATCCAGCACTCGGTCGAACGCCACGTAACGTGGATCAACCGACGACTCAGGAGCTTGTTATATGCGAATGATCTCTCCCGGCAGCGGCGCCTGCTGGAATCATCAGTTTATCAGCTCCAGGTCAACGTCAGCAGGGCAGAGATCTTGGAGTTAGGCAGCTCCGTAGCAGCGCAGCGCCGGCATCCAGCCCATATCTCCGTGTATGGCCCAGATAGGATAGTGCTGAAGCGTGTCCAGGAATTCAAATTCTTGGGCATCATTCAGCATGAGAGCGGCAACATGAAGAAGGCCATGCATGGAAGAGAGGCCGCATCTGGCTGCCGCGCTGTAGCGTCTCTGCCGCATGGCTGCCAAGGTGCGCCTGTGGCATCATCTGCCTACACGCAGCCAGCCAGCGGCTACCTACGCAGCGCTTGTAGCCAACTACGCTGATGTGGTGTGGGCCACTGGTCACCTTAAACCGCGGCCATATCTCCAGAGCAAGATGCAGTCCAGCTTCCTCTAGCACCTGCGCCAGGCAGCGGGGCTACCTGCATCCGCCATTAGTTGGGGAGTCATGAAGGAGTTACAGATCCAACTGTTACAGCGAGGTTGGTGTTTTAACGTGCTCCGCTTCTACAATGCAGCGGTAGCACCATCAACACAGCAAGACAGCCCTTTCATGGCGGCAGCCATGGCGGCCGGTATGCATCTAGCGCTAAGACAGAGCATCGGAGGGCAAAACTGGTGCAGTGAACTGCTAGGTGCCTTGGAGGAGCTGGAGCTGGGAGACACCGCCCCAAAACTGCGTCAGACAGCGGCTGACCTACAGCCTATACCCACTTTTTTTAGTAGGGCCCAGAGGTGTAACGTCATGAACAGGTAGGGGATGGAAGTTGATCATGCGGACCTCTTTCCCTCTTGTTTGAAGAGATGGTAAACAAATGAGCTCCAAGAGATCAATAGCTGGGCTGTCCATTACTGGCTTGGCGGATATTTGTCGTACCACTGTCTCTTTGTTCATTCGGAATGCCAGTCTAATTTGTGCAGGTGCACATGTGCACAAGTTAGACATGACAGGTGGGATGGTGCTGGCAGAGAGGAACACAGCAATGGGTCTTCACCAAATCTGGCGCGGCTGGGGGTTGTGTAAGCCTCATATGGCCTGCCATGTCACACATGGTCTGCCATGCAAGAGGTGACCAGTAGCTAAAAGTAACTGAGAGTAACTCTAGTGCTATCACAGCACCAGACAGACCTGTGAACGACCGGCTGTCGCTTCATCTGTTGCCGGAAGTCCAACATACCTAGTTCACACAACTACGTACCAACTACACGCATACTCCTCGCTGCTTTCTGAGTTCAGGCTCAGACGCAAGACGGTTTCATATCCGTTAGTGGCTATATTCTTTCAACCTCGCAGCGCTCTGTGTTCTACGATTTATCGAGACTTCAAGATCGCACCGACTTCGTGACTGAGCTAGTACGCCACCAACTAATACGTGCGGTGCACCCGCACATCGTAACAATTCACCCTGTCCACTGGACATACTCTGGGTAAGAACTTGGTTCTGTTTCTGCAGGGCTGTCTCTTGGGTTAGGAGCTGTTGAGGGTCCGCAAGGTTCAAGACTCGGTGGAGTCAAAATGGAAGAAGAAAGAGGAACTACGCCCCCCAGGGGAGAGCGGGTTAAGGGAACCGCGCAGCTCGGTGCTGAATAACAGGGTCAAACAGTCATGGGAGTGTTGCATGCATGTGTTTCTCTGTGTGGATCCTGCTGTTCTGAGCCTTGAAAATGGGGGGAAATCTTGGACCGTAATGCCCTACCGTACTGTCCCTTTTGTCCGTACCGTGTTCCCGTACCAGGTTTCCGTACCGGGTTACCCTGGCCCAGAGGTGTGACATTATTAACATGATGATGAAATGCAGGCATGCAGCTGCTAGCCACTCGCTCTCCCATGCTCCTGCATGGTGGTAGAGGATTGCAATATCTTATGCCCCTAAAACCATGCCTAGCCATGCCTCAAGGGGTGCCCCACGCCATCTAAATGCTTGCGGCCCAGGCTATTAGTTTTTGACAAATGAAGAGCGGCAACATGAGGAATGCCAAGCAAAGTAGAGAGGCGCCTCTAGCTGTTGCGCCACCAAGGTGCGTTTACGGCACCATCTGCCTACACCCGTCCTGTTAACAGCTATATGTGCAGCGCATGCTGTCGAATACAGAGATGTGGTGTGGGCCACCGGCCGCAGTACTGCCTAAACAGCAATGTGCGGTCCAACCTGCTTCAGCACGTGTAAAACAGCGGGGCTGCCAGCGTCCACCGCCAGCTGGCGGGTAATGAGATGCAGATTTAGCCATTACAACGAGACTGGTGGCAACACGTGCTCTGGCACCGGCAGCACAGCAAGACAGCCCACTCGTGGCAGCCATGGCGCCAACATGCAGCTCACAGTCAGGCAGAGCACGCACCGGAAGGTGCGACTGGAGCAGTCAGTAACTGAGTGCAGTTGAGGACCTGGCATGGGGAGTGGCTGTCCTTACACTGTCCCAAGCAAGGACTCACCCACAGCCGCTACCTATCACGGAGGTGCGAGTGGACGACGCTTACGTGCAGGCGCAAATGGACTCGTCTGAGTGGGGGGACCCCAGGGACCCCGCTATCAAACACATGTCTGTGGCAACCTGCCGCAATTAGTTTCAGCCTACGGTGTGTGCTAGGAGCCACACCAGGAAGAAAGAGGGCGTACGCTCATGTGCGCACAGACTTCAAGTGCAACTCAGCGCCAGCGCGGCTGGCACTACAAGACGGTTTAGCGGCCAGTGAGACACGCAGCTGTTAACCGTTGTTGAGCAGGGAAAGACGGCGAGCATGTGGAAGAAGAGCTGAGGCACATGCTTGTATGCATTACCCCACTGTCCATGAGAGACTACGGGAGAGGGGTTGGCAAGGCCCCCGGACAGAGCCTCAGACTTTCACCAGTTATCAAGGGGCAGGCATATGTGGAATGCCCTAACTTGCGAAAGAGGCAGCCCATTTATTGAGGGCTAGACTCTTGAGGAGCTGAGGCAGACCTTCCTCTCCTCTTTGGCCCTTCCCACCCCCCATGGTTTCCACCTTCTGTCTATATTTCCATCATCGCCTTCCAGACAGTTGGGGCCTCCCGCGGCCTAGCCTTCCGCGCATGTCCAAGAGGTGTTTTGTCAATTCGTCATAAACGTCCGACAGCTCTAAACAGTATGTTATATACCTAGTTCTGCAATATGTTATACGAGCCGTGGCCAAGATAGGGCTTCATTCAAGCCCCGCCTCTGGGAACATGTGACAGCCATAGTACAATGCCACGCAAGCGACAGCTCATTACCATTGATTGACAGTATTAAAATGTGCTCTCAGCCATTGCCAGAATATGGGTTCGTTTGGGTGATATGGTCGTTTTTGTTCTTAGCTCGTCATGCCCATCTGGCCCTCTGGTGCAGCAAGCCTTGCAGATCAGACAGCCGGCAGAGGGCAGGTCGAAGATTGATTTCCATAATGAATGGCAATGGCTGACCAGCTGAGGAAGTCGGGCACGGAATAAAATAAGTACTGGCTTTCCCTCCCCGGATCTGCCCCAAGGGGCATATGATGGCCATATCCTAGCAAGAAAGTGCCAGCTACGGTACTCAGTTTTTACCAGAGGGTCTGTTTCATCTGATTTGTGAGAGGACGTTAAAGCCCTTGCCAGGCCATGGGCTCGTTATTCTGTGCATTTATTCGAGCATTTCTTTGCCTTTTCTCACTCAGCATTCGAAGAAGAAGGCTCACATAGAAAGCAATTTGATCAACATCGTGCTGGCCTCTGGTACTCGCTGTTGCTGGTTTCTGAGCAAAGAGAGAACCCAACCAAACCCCTAGATAGTGCTGTGCAGTTTTGTGAAGTTTTTAAAGTCCAGCAGAGCATCACATTTGGTGCATGGGACATCGGCCCGTAAACTGGAACATGCTCTGGATACGCTATGACAGCGATCGAAAACCAGTGACCCCCCTGGGCCAGCAAACAACACACAGCCACAAGATAGTGGCGTGGGAATGAACCCTTTAGTGCAGAAGATAAGCCCCGGCCATAAAACATGACGTGGGTGAAAAACACTTTGATTGAGCGCCGCCTAGGAAAATATGAGGGAGACGGAATATGAAGCAGAGTTACGAAATGATTATGTCTTTTCATCATATACTGAAAGATAGAAAAACTGATGTTCTTCCAGAAAACAGATGCAGAAACCTCTGCATTTAGCTTGCCCCCTACTCCATTTGTGTAACATTTTAGGGCCGCATCCTTGTCCGATAGAAAATTATAGAAAATAAGGTTAAATTGAAAACGAAGGTCGGTATAAAACGGGAAGAAAATCATGTGAAGCTCATCCTCCCATAGTGCAGAGGATAAGCCTCGGTCATAAAACATGACGTGGGTGAAAAAGAGTTTGGTTGGACACCGCTTAGGGAAATTTAGAGGGGAAACAAGTATGTGTGAGTGAAATGTGAAAAAGTCGGTAAGGAACTGTGTGATGCTTCAGTGAAAGTGGAGTGCTGAGTTGCTGTCCCTAGCCTAACCGACCAGCATGTTGTTTCATTAAGGGCAAAAGGCTCACAGTGTGGACATCAATAATGAGAACATCAGCATCCAATCTTGAAGGCTGGTAGCACCCTCTGGTTTAACTTGCCCAGGACGCGGTGGGGGTGTCCCTTAGAGTTCACAATGACTGGGAAAACGTGGCAGATCAATGCACATGCTACCATCGGCCCCCAGTAGCGCCAGCCCTTGGTAGTTACCTCTTCCCAGATAATGTCTATCCCTCAAGCATCTGCTTTCCCATCGGCTGTAAGTGGGTGGCTGTGCGTGGAGGATGGGGACTGCATGTGCGCTGGGGCTTTGCCTGTGGGCGGGGCACTGTGCATACGGGTTTGGGAGTCTGCAAATGCGGTTGGGGGCTGTCCACACAGACGCACTGCATCAATTTGTGACAAGAGTACAGGGCATGTCTGTCTTGCCCTCGTCAGAAAAAAACTATCAGCGAAGCATTAGTCCAGCAGCATCCCCTGGCAGCATCACACAAAACATAGATTGAAGAGTCGGTCGCAGGAAGGGTGAGGCAGATGCTGTTAGAACCTTTTCGCACACCTCTCAAAGAGTGTTGCAGCCGAGATGACTAGATGTAGCCGCCATCTCTCCTGCTATCGCCATGTGGATCACCAGCAACGTTTTGCGGAGAGAAGTTCCCGCTACGCCTGGCCATGCTTTCCCTTGGGCTCGTTTGAGGCTCTCTCTCTCTTTGATAGCTGGCATCTGGACCTCGTTGCAAGCTCGGGGCCCTTGAATGAACAGCATTGTGGACTGGCATCCTAGAGTACAGCAAGAACAGAGGGCACACCAATGCTAGTCAGTTCTGGACGTAGAAACATTGGCCATCCCCAACTGAGTGTCTGTGACCACCCACCAGCGCTGATTCGATGTGGAAGGTGTACATGTCGGCACCGGCCTTCGCAAAGTCCTGTTGCAGGTCCAAGAGCGGAGGGGCAGCCGACAGGGAGGGGTTAGGGTTGTCGGGGAAGGATGTAGGGTTTATAATTAAGGGCATGGCGCTCAGAGCATGGTGCCTCCTAGTTCACACTTTCCGCATGTATGGTATTGTTTTCATTTCTTGATGTGATATATCATGTCAGGTGCTAGCCTTAGATTCCAGAACTAAGCATGTGCATTACATTTCATGCATCGAGCTCCCTGTGTTGGTCAGAAGAATACAAATAACTATGATGAGCAGGGTCTCCTCCAACACACGGCACACAACTGTCCCCACCGATCCGTCGAAAAACAGCTTGTTGACAGCGAGCCCTTGACCCTGAACCCATGAACCCAAGACCTTGCCTGGGACATAGGGGCACAGTGCCTAATTGTGTATAACACTCATATTTTGCCTTCCAAACGCCATGCACACCACATGCCCAGATCTCATCAGGCCCGGATCTTACGTGTCTCTGAAGATCCATGCATACAAATCTGGCCCAGATCGCAGCAGGTCAGGATCCTACTTGCCTCATAAGATCCATACCCATAGATCTGGCTCGGATCGTAGCAGGTCAGGATCCTTCTTGCGACCTAAGAACTACACCCATTGATCTGGCTTCGATCGCATCAGATCTGGATCCTACTTGCCTCCTAAGATCTCTACCCATGAATCAGGCCCACATGTTATCAGATCCGGATCCTACCAGCCTCCCATGAATCCGTGCTCATAGATCAGGCCCAGATCACATCAGATCCGGATCCTGCCTGCCTGCCTCCACAGATCCAAGCACATAGATCTGGCCCAGATCCCATCATAACTGTATTCTACCTGCACCCACTGCTTAGGGTTGGTGACCATGAGGTGGCAGTCGAAAAAAGCGTATGAGTGCTTCCTCAGACACCCAATGATGGGCGCGCCCATGGTCAGGTTGGGGACGAAGTTTCCATCCTGGCAGGTGGGTGGTAGGAGGAGCAGAGGGGTTGCAGGCATGCATGCACACTCTGGGGAAATAATAGATGTGGCAGTGCCTGGTTACACCCAGAGACCAGATTGAAACATCCACGCATATTAGGTTATCTACTCCATTCCTTCACACTGCCTAGGGTTTAGGGGTTTCATAGGGTCAAGGGTTTCATAGGGTTAAGGGTTTCAGCCAAGGCGCTTGGCTGGATGCCTCAGCTGCATCATGTCAACATAACAGCTCTCCTCTCTCCTCATTTCAACAACACCACCTCGTCTCAACAGGACACTTCGCCTCAAGGAAGAAAGAAAGAAAGCTATGCCCCGTGGGTGGCGTGAGAGTTGAGGAAACAGCGCAGCCTGGGCCGGAGCCACATCCCCGCCGTTACCGTCCTCCTTTCAATAATACCGCCCCTCTCCTCTTTTCTTCCAGTTTCATGGTAGCTTTCCTAGCGCTCAGGCTCAACGGGTGGCTTCCATAAATCCATGCCTCAGGGTTTCATGGCACATTATTCATTTATTTATTTATATTCTTCTAGTCCACACCACTGCCTGAATATTCCGATTAAGGCTACATACCAGCAGCAACAGCAACAGCCTTTCTTTTTCTTTCGTGATTCAGCTACGTATCAGCTATACTCCAGTCTATGGCCGATGACCCCAGATGTGGCCAGCCATGCTACTTGGGCCACCCACCACAGGATGGCCCAGGCTGGATCCCAATTGGACCCTGGGCAGCCGCGGGGCGGCAGCGGGGCGGCCCGGCCCGGCAAAGGTGGCCGCATAGCCAGGAAAAAGAGAAACACTGAACAGCAATAGCAGCAACAGTAACAGCAACAGCAGCAACAGTAACTACAACAAAAAACAACAAAAACAACAGCAACAACAGCAACAATAAATACTATCTCACCATAACATCCAAATGTAGCCAGTCTGCCCCGAGCTCCACCATGCGTTTGCTCTCCTCGGCTAGCCTCGCAAAATCAGAAGACAGCATGGACCTGCCGAGTGGTGGAGGAAGGGGGGAAAGGGGGGGGGTGGAGGGGGGGGGGCAGGGGCGGGAGTGGAGGGGGGGGGGGGCAGGGGCGGGAGTGGAGGGGGGGGGGGCAGGGGCGGGTGTGGAGGGGGGGGGGGGGCAGGGGCGGGAGTGGAGGGGGGGGGGGGGCAGGGGCGGGAGTGGAGGGGGGGGGGGGGCAGGGGCGGGAGTGGAGGGGGGGGGCAGGGGCGGGAGTGGAGGGGGGGGGGCAGGGGCGGGAGTGGACGGGGGGGGAGCCACAGTAGGCAGAGTTATGACTGATAGAATAAGGCAAGGTGCTGTTTCGGATGCTAAATATGACGAAATTAGATATGGCAGCAGCAGCGGGAGCACCTGCGGGAGTGGACAGGTCTTCATGGCACCGCTCTATAACGTCCGATTACATCTGCCTTCCTTGGCTATGGTGCTCTGGCCACAGGCAAGTGCCTTCCAGGCTATGGAGCACTGGATACAGGCGAATGCAGCTTTAGAAGCTTCGACAGCAGAGGTACCATGGGGGGACAGGGTGGGGATAGAAGCTGAGACGATGCAGGCTACTGGGCAGTACAGGCTGCTGGGCAGTGCAGGCTGCTGGGCAGTACAGGCTAGTGGGCAATGCTGGCTAGCCTACATGATCTAGATATCCCATGGTGGAGCCTATGGCAGCAGAACTCAAACACTTGCAAGCAAACATTAGCATTTTCTTCTTGATTCAGCTACATATCAGCTACACTCCAGCCTATGGCAGGTGACCCCAGGAGTAGCCAGCCATGCTGCTTGGGCTGCCGCCACAGGATGGCCCAGGCTTGATCCCAATCGGGCCTGGGGCGGCCCGGCAAAGGTGGCCTCGTAGCCGGAAAAAGAAACACTGGTAAACATGAAAGACAATCGACACATCTGATGTATTTGGTAACCCAGCACGATCTGCATCTACTGGAACAGTGTTAGGATCTGACAACATAGAAGGGACTCAGGTGTGACGTGAGACGATGTGTTACACCGCAAAACAGTAAAATGTGACTTAAAGACAGTAAAATACTTGTGGCGCCGTCAAACGGCCCATCGTCACGACTGTAAATCTCTGAATACTGTCATGGAAACAGAGAGCAGCAAGACTGCTGAAGAAGGACTTGAAGATCCATAGCTACCTATTATGATGCCTCCAAATGCATTACTCCTCAAAGTTGCAATTCTGAGTGTACAGCCATGTGGTGTACTCAGCCCTGCCATGCATCAGGAGTTTCTGCAAGCTGCCATGCATGCTCCCCTCACCATTTCACAGTCATGCAGGCTCCCTTCAGCCATTCATGCTCTCTCAGCCATGCATGCTCCCTTCAGCCATAGGCCATGCATGCTCCCTTCAGCCATAGGCCATGCATGCTCCCTTCAGCCATAGGCCATGCATGCTCCCTTCAACCTTTCACAGGCCATGCATGCTCGCTTCAGCCATTCATGCTCTCTCAGCCATGCATGCTCCCTTCAGCCGTAGGCCATGCATGCTCCCTTCACCCTTTCACAGGCCATGGATGCTCCCTTCAGCCAATCATGCTCTCTCAGCCATGCATGCTCCCTTCAGCCGTAGGCCATGCATGCTCCCCTCAACCTTTCACAGTCATGCATGCTCCCTTCAGCCATTCACGCTCTCTCAGCCATGCATGCTCCCTTCAGCCATAGGCCATGCATGCTACCTAAACCCTTTCACAGGCCATGCATGCTCCCCTCAGCCATGCATGCTCTCTCAGCCATACATGCTCCCTTCAGCCATAGGCCATGCATGCTCTCTCAGCCATGCATGCTCCCTTCAGCCATAGGCCACGCATGCTCCCTTCAGCCATAGGCCATGCATGCTCCCCTCAGCCGTGCATGCTCCCTTCGCCCTTTCACAGTTACGCTGCAAGAGGAGAGTCGCTCCTGTAACTTCTAGTAGTGCGTTATGATATGAATGACGCGTGGATGCCAGCAGCGATGAATGAGCAGCAAGGAAGTAAGGACTCACGGACAGATGACCGTGGGCGGCCGATCACGGCCTGAATTGCTGGCATTGCGTGGCAGCTTCGGCATTTCCTGAAGGTTGTGTGAAACGGTGAAATGATGGGAGGCGAGGGACGATGAGACGCGATGCCATTCCACGTCATCGCAGCAGGTGTGGACATAACGAGCGTGGATCTGTCATCAGTCGTTAAACCCGAACCGGCTGAAACCCTCACCACAAACCTACCCTTTAATGCGTAACGTTACGAAACCGATATCCGAATTCAGGTTCGCGCGACTTCTGACACTCGACAGCGATGTTTACTCATGACAACTGGAATATTCCGCATTTAACAGGTGTTTTTCATTTCTTGCTTCCCTGTACCCCTGTACCCCTACCTGCAATGCCTACCACCTCACTTATTTTCTTGCGCACGCACGCACACACGACATGCACACACGTGCCTCTCTGCCTGCTAGACGGAAGCTTGGAAAAAGTCCTCGCCCGCTGTCTAGCCAGCCAGTGCCTACCACACCTAGCCAAAATTAAAGGTCGTTTTTATCCATTAGGTAATTTTACTGACAGGCATGCATGCATGGCAAGTGGCAACCCGACATGCTAGCTTCCACATTCCTCACGCACAGGCGGTACTACTCATGATGAGGTCCTGCGGACTGCCACCAGGTGGTCTGTGCTGCGTGGCCCATCAACACCTTGCCTCACTCACTAAGGATGGCAACTAACTACAACGACATATATATGGCGCACTGCCGCCAACATGCCTCCATGCATGATGCACGCAATATCTAGACGCGTCGCTTGGAGCTCAGTTCTACTCTATACTCTGGAGCTCAGAAGACTTGTGCGTTCCAACCACCAACTAGCATCCCCAACAGGACCCAACAGAATGGTACCTCATACCCATCAGGGGGCCATTCACTGCCGACACTTCATGATGCTGCCATCAACGGTATGAGCCGCCCGTCACTCATTCCCTATGCAGGGTACTTTCCACTGCATGATGAACTTGGATCTGTCCTCCAGCACTTCCGTTCAGTCCCTCCCGGCTTCTTCAAGCCTGGCCTGGAGGCATGGAGGTCTTGTCAGAATATTGCATGGAGGCGGCTAGGGACCTCCAGCACTTCATTGCTACAACGCTGGGTTCAGCCAAGGCCCGGACAGCACATGCGCCACCATGCGTTGCAACCAGCAAGGCTGCCGATGTGTCAGCAACATCAGAGGCGCCCTGCTCATCACTACCCGTATTGGCCAAAGGTTAAGCTTGAGCAACTGCTAGACTGTCCCTTCTAAACCAGTCAATGACGTTACACGCTAGACTGTTCCTTCTAAACCAGTCAATGACGTTGCTCAAAAAGGTTCGGCCGTGTGGGCGCATTGCCAAGGTAGGCAGAAAAAGGGGAACGGGGGTGAACCTGCGTATCTGGTTGCGTGGGCCATTCGTATCTGTCGGCCTCGGTCCAGAGGCGTTGAGCGTCCACCGTTACCAGCGGCAAGTGGCCATGATCGTGGCCAAATGAGGGATGTTTCATGAATGGGGAGGAGCGCGAACGCTACAGCCCCCTACCAGAAATTAAACGGTGCAGTACGCCACTTGGACGCCTGCTGCTGAAACCGCCCACGAAGTGCAATGTGGGCAGAAGCAGCAGAGGGACAGCCTTCGTGATCACTGTGCCCACCCCGTCAGGTAAGTATGATCTCCACATCTTCAACAACGACCTAGTCAGGCTGCCCAGGAGGTGTCGTATTGCGCCGATGGTGGGGTTAGAGAGAGTTTCGACGGCGGCGTCAACTTGAGATCTTCCCAACATACAGTTATTTGTCATATGCAGACCGCGATGGTTCAAGTGCAAATTATATGTAGCGATGCCACTGACCTGGGGAACTGTATGCACATGTCTATAGGCAGATGTTGAACTCCAGCCACCTTGATTCCCGTGCTGGACTGTTGTTACCCAACTGACCATAAGTCTGGCCCTATGGTACTGGGCCGCGATGCCCAACATGGCCTCGACGCCACAAGGGCCATGGTTACCTAATTTCACACTCAACTGCGAGTCCTCCGACCCCATATACAAGCGCATGTGTTCGGCACCTGTTCGGCCTCTTACTTCGACTCCGGTTTCTGGCTCATGGCTTCGGGTTTTGTCTATTGTTTTCGGCTTCTGATTTTTGTTTCGGGCTCCCCTGTGGTGTGCCGCTGCTTCTTGGACTTGTGTTCTGGTGTCCATGGTGTCTACGTTCTTTGTGTTGGGTCCCTGTCGGTCTGTCTGTGGTGTTTATGTGTCATCTGTTGGTTCCCGTAGCTGTTGTTTTGGGTTTGGTTTCTGGTCCCTGTCTCGTTCCTCGTTCTCTGCTTTCTCTCCGGTTCGCGCAGCCTGGCCCTTTCGCAAAAGGCTGTGGGTGGTTTCGTCAATTTTGTAACAACAACCTGCTTGCCTTTTCTCAGCTGTCGAAGAGGGCCATGAGCGCACCTGGGCTGTTTTCTGTGTTTGCGCCTCAGGTTACAAATGGGCGGCCAGCCTCATACTTTACAAAGTCCAAGCAAAAGAAAGGTACTAAACCCAGGTAGGTTGCTGCTCTGCCTAGGGCGAAGGTGATGAGAAGGGTGACATGCATGACGAGTGGGTTGCATGAAGGAGGGCCTGCCTCAATTGCCAGCGCTTTTTGGAGACTCCCATTGCATGCCCACCAAACCCTCAAAGTCCCCAGTGTGTTAGGTATACCGGTGGCGGCATTCGCGCAATGCCTAACTCACCTGATCGTGACTTACTGTTTGCCGACGTGATCGAGATTGATTTTTGAGCAGGGCCCAGACTCTATCTGGGCTAATAGCCCAGGGTTACCCAGTACGGGCCGTATTGGCCTAAAATCCCGTACCGTATTTCTTACCGCACCGTACCGTTTGCAACACGGCCAAGTACGGTCGCCATGAGAGCGTACGTGCACAGATCAGTCAAACATATCAGATACCATCAGGGTGGAGGTAGAGGCAGCGCTGAGAACAAGTCCTAGGAAGGCAGCGTACACGGCTGATGCACATTGGATTTTGCAGCGGTCATCGAAGGCTGGCCAGGCCAAGAGTGGGCAATGCAAATTTTGCGATAGGATTATCGTCGGCACTTCGCTATTTACCAGTCGCCTCGCGGGCATAACAGGACAATTTGTGGCGTGTAAAAAGGTAAGACGTTTGGACGGGTGATACAGGCATTCAGCGGCGATGTCGTGTGATCCGATGTCTTGTATCGATGTGCATATTTAACTCTATCCGTAGTGTACGTATGTTAGAGGCTAGGAGGAGTAGGAGCCCAGGAGTCCAGGACCCCCAGGAGGGAGGCAAGACACAGGAGCTCCCTGTCTCCTTACAAAGTGATTTCCATGCATGCCATGCAATGATGCAACTCGGCAACTGTGCCAGCTGATTCTGAGGCCTCTTGTTTCTATTGCTATGTTCCTGCATGTAAAATTTCATGTGCCATGCTGGTGGGTAGCGTTTATATGGACTGGCTGAATTGCTGAAATGCTGAATGGCATGTTGGAAGATTGTAATGGCGATGTGTGACAGTGTGAAGAGTTTGGGATTGCATCAATGATCATATTTTTCCCTAGCATGTCAGCATGGTAAATCTGCATGCATGCATGAAGATCCTTGGTGGTTATTTGGGGGCCATGCAAAATTGCATGCTGTCATGCAGCCATGCAGTATGTCAGGATGTGCATGCAAAGGGGTCAAACAGTCATGGGAGTGTTGCATGCATGTGTTTCTCTGTGTGGATCCTGCTGTTCTGAGCCTTGAAAATGGGGGGAAATCTTGGACCGTAATGCCCTACCGTACTGTCCCTTTTGTCCGTACCGTGTTCCCGTACCAGGTTTCCGTACCGGGTTACCCTGGCCCAGAGGTGTGACATTATTAACATGATGATGAAATGCAGGCATGCAGCTGCTAGCCACTCGCTCTCCCATGCTCCTGCATGGTGGTAGAGGATTGCAATATCTTATGCCCCTAAAACCATGCCTAGCCATGCCTCAAGGGGTGCCCCACGCCATCTAAATGCTTGCGGCCCAGGCTATTAGTTTTTGACAAATGAAGAGCGGCAACATGAGGAATGCCAAGCAAAGTAGAGAGGCGCCTCTAGCTGTTGCGCCACCAAGGTGCGTTTACGGCACCATCTGCCTACACCCGTCCTGTTAACAGCTATATGTGCAGCGCATGCTGTCGAATACAGAGATGTGGTGTGGGCCACCGGCCGCAGTACTGCCTAAACAGCAATGTGCGGTCCAACCTGCTTCAGCACGTGTAAAACAGCGGGGCTGCCAGCGTCCACCGCCAGCTGGCGGGTAATGAGATGCAGATTTAGCCATTACAACGAGACTGGTGGCAACACGTGCTCTGGCACCGGCAGCACAGCAAGACAGCCCACTCGTGGCAGCCATGGCGCCAACATGCAGCTCACAGTCAGGCAGAGCACGCACCGGAAGGTGCGACTGGAGCAGTCAGTAACTGAGTGCAGTTGAGGACCTGGCATGGGGAGTGGCTGTCCTTACACTGTCCCAAGCAAGGACTCACCCACAGCCGCTACCTATCACGGAGGTGCGAGTGGACGACGCTTACGTGCAGGCGCAAATGGACTCGTCTGAGTGGGGGGACCCCAGGGACCCCGCTATCAAACACATGTCTGTGGCAACCTGCCGCAATTAGTTTCAGCCTACGGTGTGTGCTAGGAGCCACACCAGGAAGAAAGAGGGCGTACGCTCATGTGCGCACAGACTTCAAGTGCAACTCAGCGCCAGCGCGGCTGGCACTACAAGACGGTTTAGCGGCCAGTGAGACACGCAGCTGTTAACCGTTGTTGAGCAGGGAAAGACGGCGAGCATGTGGAAGAAGAGCTGAGGCACATGCTTGTATGCATTACCCCACTGTCCATGAGAGACTACGGGAGAGGGGTTGGCAAGGCCCCCGGACAGAGCCTCAGACTTTCACCAGTTATCAAGGGGCAGGCATATGTGGAATGCCCTAACTTGCGAAAGAGGCAGCCCATTTATTGAGGGCTAGACTCTTGAGGAGCTGAGGCAGACCTTCCTCTCCTCTTTGGCCCTTCCCACCCCCCATGGTTTCCACCTTCTGTCTATATTTCCATCATCGCCTTCCAGACAGTTGGGGCCTCCCGCGGCCTAGCCTTCCGCGCATGTCCAAGAGGTGTTTTGTCAATTCGTCATAAACGTCCGACAGCTCTAAACAGTATGTTGTATACCTAGTTCTGCAATATGTTATACGAGCCGTGGCCAAGATAGGGCTTCATTCAAGCCCCGCCTCTGGGAACATGTGACAGCCATAGTACAATGCCACGCAAGCGACAGCTCATTACCATTGATTGACAGTATTAAAATGTGCTCTCAGCCATTGCCAGAATATGGGTTCGTTTGGGTGATATGGTCGTTTTTGTTCTTAGCTCGTCATGCCCATCTGGCCCTCTGGTGCAGCAAGCCTTGCAGATCAGACAGCCGGCAGAGGGCAGGTCGAAGATTGATTTCCATAATGAATGGCAATGGCTGACCAGCTGAGGAAGTCGGGCACGGAATAAAATAAGTACTGGCTTTCCCTCCCCGGATCTGCCCCAAGGGGCATATGATGGCCATATCCTAGCAAGAAAGTGCCAGCTACGGTACTCAGTTTTTACCAGAGGGTCTGTTTCATCTGATTTGTGAGAGGACGTTAAAGCCCTTGCCAGGCCATGGGCTCGTTATTCTGTGCATTTATTCGAGCATTTCTTTGCCTTTTCTCACTCAGCATTCGAAGAAGAAGGCTCACATAGAAAGCAATTTGATCAACATCGTGCTGGCCTCTGGTACTCGCTGTTGCTGGTTTCTGAGCAAAGAGAGAACCCAACCAAACCCCTAGATAGTGCTGTGCAGTTTTGTGAAGTTTTTAAAGTCCAGCAGAGCATCACATTTGGTGCATGGGACATCGGCCCGTAAACTGGAACATGCTCTGGATACGCTATGACAGCGATCGAAAACCAGTGACCCCCCTGGGCCAGCAAACAACACACAGCCACAAGATAGTGGCGTGGGAATGAACCCTTTAGTGCAGAAGATAAGCCCCGGCCATAAAACATGACGTGGGTGAAAAACACTTTGATTGAGCGCCGCCTAGGAAAATATGAGGGAGACGGAATATGAAGCAGAGTTACGAAATGATTATGTCTTTTCATCATATACTGAAAGATAGAAAAACTGATGTTCTTCCAGAAAACAGATGCAGAAACCTCTGCATTTAGCTTGCCCCCTACTCCATTTGTGTAACATTTTAGGGCCGCATCCTTGTCCGATAGAAAATTATAGAAAATAAGGTTAAATTGAAAACGAAGGTCGGTATAAAACGGGAAGAAAATCATGTGAAGCTCATCCTCCCATAGTGCAGAGGATAAGCCTCGGTCATAAAACATGACGTGGGTGAAAAAGAGTTTGGTTGGACACCGCTTAGGGAAATTTAGAGGGGAAACAAGTATGTGTGAGTGAAATGTGAAAAAGTCGGTAAGGAACTGTGTGATGCTTCAGTGAAAGTGGAGTGCTGAGTTGCTGTCCCTAGCCTAACCGACCAGCATGTTGTTTCATTAAGGGCAAAAGGCTCACAGTGTGGACATCAATAATGAGAACATCAGCATCCAATCTTGAAGGCTGGTAGCACCCTCTGGTTTAACTTGCCCAGGACGCGGTGGGGGTGTCCCTTAGAGTTCACAATGACTGGGAAAACGTGGCAGATCAATGCACATGCTACCATCGGCCCCCAGTAGCGCCAGCCCTTGGTAGTTACCTCTTCCCAGATAATGTCTATCCCTCAAGCATCTGCTTTCCCATCGGCTGTAAGTGGGTGGCTGTGCGTGGAGGATGGGGACTGCATGTGCGCTGGGGCTTTGCCTGTGGGCGGGGCACTGTGCATACGGGTTTGGGAGTCTGCAAATGCGGTTGGGGGCTGTCCACACAGACGCACTGCATCAATTTGTGACAAGAGTACAGGGCATGTCTGTCTTGCCCTCGTCAGAAAAAAACTATCAGCGAAGCATTAGTCTAGCAGCATCCCCTGGCAGCATCACACAAAACATAGATTGAAGAGTCGGTCGCAGGAAGGGTGAGGCAGATGCTGTTAGAACCTTTTCGCACACCTCTCAAAGAGTGTTGCAGCCGAGATGACTAGATGTAGCCGCCATCTCTCCTGCTATCGCCATGTGGATCACCAGCAACGTTTTGCGGAGAGAAGTTCCCGCTACGCCTGGCCATGCTTTCCCTTGGGCTCGTTTGAGGCTCTCTCTCTCTTTGATAGCTGGCATCTGGACCTCGTTGCAAGCTCGGGGCCCTTGAATGAACAGCATTGTGGACTGGCATCCTAGAGTACAGCAAGAACAGAGGGCACACCAATGCTAGTCAGTTCTGGACGTAGATGCATGCAACAGTAACAAAAATAACAATCAAAATGTATTTCCAAGCTCAGTGCGATACCTAGGAGACAATAACACTCAGTTCCCACACTCACGAGTGGCTTCCTCGCAGGTGACCTCTCTTTGAGCCATAGCTAGGAAGAGGTATGCCACCAAATTCGTCCTCGTCGCCCTCAGGTTGCCCCGTCATATGAGAGCCTGGACCTTGGGAGCCCCTGTAAATCGGATTGTCCCCCATCTGTGCGGCAGGATTTATGGATCAGGTTAGGAGAACTGGCGAGGGCTTCTGTAGCCACATATATTTTCAGAGGTCTCACCTGTTTCTCAATTTGCGGACAGGTCCCATCCACATTCTGGAAGCCCAGCATCTGCCTTGGCGGCCCCAAGCACATCATGATCAGAGCAGTGACCAAGGCAGCCACCACGGGCACGGTCCTCACGATGGACGCATCGAGGCTGCGCACAACAAGGACCCATGCAGGGATCTGAATACGCAGTCAGATCAGTCGCAGCACATACATGCTCACCTTGATGTTCCTGTCCCACTGTTGAATAAGCACATGGAGATCGGGCTGATGAACACAGCGATGAGCAAGAAAGCCGTCATGGAAATGAGGGCATGGACGTAATCTCTGACCTGCAGAGAGACAGGCAATCATATAAATGCCAGGAGACACTAATGTTGTCATTTTCAGATTTTATGGCTTATTTTTTAGAAGCCGGGGATAAGTGTGTCCATGTGGGGAAAGTGTGGGCGAGAGTTTCGAAAGTCCTCCAAGAAACCAGGAGAAATATAAAATTGAGTGTAAGATGCATGGGGTAGTCCGCATTTACCTTGAGATAGTAACGCTCATAGACACGGTCCTTGTCAAAATCTGTGGGGAGTGAGAAACACAGGGGGCCGTACAATGGCATGAGCAGGACGACGTAACTCTGCTCGTTTGAGGCTGTGTATGTGTCGGTGAAGGACGCAGCAATGACCAGAAGACAGAAGAGCACTAGTATAGCGATGATCAGAGACCTGGTGGAAGATAAAGATATAGGCACTCGTCAGCGGCATCGCCATGCACATAAGATTAAGCAAAGAATTTGCATGGTCTTATCCAAGATAAAGATTTTTGTCTTGGGTACAACTGGCCATGTGCCTGCGTGAGATCACGGGCATGATTCACATGCATTTGTTCCTGGCCTACGCACTTGCTCTGATGGTTGCAAGAGATGTCATTGTTTATGATGACGTTGCTCAAGATCCAAAAAGACGTGAGGCTGCACGTCGGGAAGTAGAACGCAACTCTCGTGACAGCGTCCATGGCAAGCTTGCAGACGGATTGTACTACGACTACTTGGTTGCCGAATTTGTGTCAGATGGAACTTTCAAGTCCAGTTCTGTGACTCCCAGAGAAGTCAGCCGAAGCTTATCCTGGGGAAAACAGAGATCAAGTTTGTGGCTGTGCGTTTTGGTGGGGCACTGTTTGTAGGGGAGGTTCGCTGTTCGTGCAGGCAGGGGCGGTGCACGCAGGCTATGCGCTGTCCATACGGCCAGGTGACAGTGAAAAGTGGCAGGGGGCTGTGCATGTAGGCAGGCGGCTGTGCTTACAGTCAGTGCACATGCGGGCGGGGCGCTGTGCAAGTGTGCATGCAGGTGGTCCGCATGCGGGTGGGGGGCGTTGCATGCGAGCGAGGTAGTGTGCATGCAGGCGGGTGGCTACGCAAGCACGAGGAAGCTGTTAATGCATGCAGGATGCTTCACACAAGGATGGGATGCTGGTAGGCAGGCTGGACGCTGTGCAGGTGCGTCAGCACTGGACATGAAAATGTTGTGAATGCTCTCTTGCGAGAATAAGGTTTAGGAGAGCGTAATACAAGTACCAGTACCTGAAGCTTTAGCAGGTCGAGCTTCAGGTAGGGTTGCAGCCGCGATTATTTCACCCTCGCCTGAAACAATCCCGACTCCACGGAAACCCTTGAGACGCTTGGTGTGATTGGAAAATCAGTTGATATATAGCATGTAGAGTAGGAGAGTAATGGCATACGCTTATTTTTAAAGCTGGAGGACTCAAGCAAATATGACATGACATCACTTCCTCTTGAATGTTCGAAATGACGTCATTTGACCGACACGTTAAAGAGTGGGATTAGGAGAATTTCGATTTCTGACAGAATGTCTGAGGACGCGGGCGCTGTAAATCCAGCACTCGGTCGAACGCCACGTAACGTGGATCAACCGACGACTCAGGAGCTTGTTATATGCGAATGATCTCTCCCGGCAGCGGCGCCTGCTGGAATCATCAGTTTATCAGCTCCAGGTCAACGTCAGCAGGGCAGAGATCTTGGAGTTAGGCAGCTCCGTAGCAGCGCAGCGCCGGCATCCAGCCCATATCTCCGTGTATGGCCCAGATAGGATAGTGCTGAAGCGTGTCCAGGAATTCAAATTCTTGGGCATCATTCAGCATGAGAGCGGCAACATGAAGAAGGCCATGCATGGAAGAGAGGCCGCATCTGGCTGCCGCGCTGTAGCGTCTCTGCCGCATGGCTGCCAAGGTGCGCCTGTGGCATCATCTGCCTACACGCAGCCAGCCAGCGGCTACCTACGCAGCGCTTGTAGCCAACTACGCTGATGTGGTGTGGGCCACTGGTCACCTTAAACCGCGGCCATATCTCCAGAGCAAGATGCAGTCCAGCTTCCTCTAGCACCTGCGCCAGGCAGCGGGGCTACCTGCATCCGCCATTAGTTGGGGAGTCATGAAGGAGTTACAGATCCAACTGTTACAGCGAGGTTGGTGTTTTAACGTGCTCCGCTTCTACAATGCAGCGGTAGCACCATCAACACAGCAAGACAGCCCTTTCATGGCGGCAGCCATGGCGGCCGGTATGCATCTAGCGCTAAGACAGAGCATCGGAGGGCAAAACTGGTGCAGTGAACTGCTAGGTGCCTTGGAGGAGCTGGAGCTGGGAGACACCGCCCCAAAACTGCGTCAGACAGCGGCTGACCTACAGCCTATACCCACTTTTTTTAGTAGGGCCCAGAGGTGTAACGTCATGAACAGGTAGGGGATGGAAGTTGATCATGCGGACCTCTTTCCCTCTTGTTTGAAGAGATGGTAAACAAATGAGCTCCAAGAGATCAATAGCTGGGCTGTCCATTACTGGCTTGGCGGATATTTGTCGTACCACTGTCTCTTTGTTCATTCGGAATGCCAGTCTAATTTGTGCAGGTGCACATGTGCACAAGTTAGACATGACAGGTGGGATGGTGCTGGCAGAGAGGAACACAGCAATGGGTCTTCACCAAATCTGGCGCGGCTGGGGGTTGTGTAAGCCTCATATGGCCTGCCATGTCACACATGGTCTGCCATGCAAGAGGTGACCAGTAGCTAAAAGTAACTGAGAGTAACTCTAGTGCTATCACAGCACCAGACAGACCTGTGAACGACCGGCTGTCGCTTCATCTGTTGCCGGAAGTCCAACATACCTAGTTCACACAACTACGTACCAACTACACGCATACTCCTCGCTGCTTTCTGAGTTCAGGCTCAGACGCAAGACGGTTTCATATCCGTTAGTGGCTATATTCTTTCAACCTCGCAGCGCTCTGTGTTCTACGATTTATCGAGACTTCAAGATCGCACCGACTTCGTGACTGAGCTAGTACGCCACCAACTAATACGTGCGGTGCACCCGCACATCGTAACAATTCACCCTGTCCACTGGACATACTCTGGGTAAGAACTTGGTTCTGTTTCTGCAGGGCTGTCTCTTGGGTTAGGAGCTGTTGAGGGTCCGCAAGGTTCAAGACTCGGTGGAGTCAAAATGGAAGAAGAAAGAGGAACTACGCCCCCCAGGGGAGAGCGGGTTAAGGGAACCGCGCAGCTCGGTGCTGAATAACAGGGTCAAACAGTCATGGGAGTGTTGCATGCATGTGTTTCTCTGTGTGGATCCTGCTGTTCTGAGCCTTGAAAATGGGGGGAAATCTTGGACCGTAATGCCCTACCGTACTGTCCCTTTTGTCCGTACCGTGTTCCCGTACCAGGTTTCCGTACCGGGTTACCCTGGCCCAGAGGTGTGACATTATTAACATGATGATGAAATGCAGGCATGCAGCTGCTAGCCACTCGCTCTCCCATGCTCCTGCATGGTGGTAGAGGATTGCAATATCTTATGCCCCTAAAACCATGCCTAGCCATGCCTCAAGGGGTGCCCCACGCCATCTAAATGCTTGCGGCCCAGGCTATTAGTTTTTGACAAATGAAGAGCGGCAACATGAGGAATGCCAAGCAAAGTAGAGAGGCGCCTCTAGCTGTTGCGCCACCAAGGTGCGTTTACGGCACCATCTGCCTACACCCGTCCTGTTAACAGCTATATGTGCAGCGCATGCTGTCGAATACAGAGATGTGGTGTGGGCCACCGGCCGCAGTACTGCCTAAACAGCAATGTGCGGTCCAACCTGCTTCAGCACGTGTAAAACAGCGGGGCTGCCAGCGTCCACCGCCAGCTGGCGGGTAATGAGATGCAGATTTAGCCATTACAACGAGACTGGTGGCAACACGTGCTCTGGCACCGGCAGCACAGCAAGACAGCCCACTCGTGGCAGCCATGGCGCCAACATGCAGCTCACAGTCAGGCAGAGCACGCACCGGAAGGTGCGACTGGAGCAGTCAGTAACTGAGTGCAGTTGAGGACCTGGCATGGGGAGTGGCTGTCCTTACACTGTCCCAAGCAAGGACTCACCCACAGCCGCTACCTATCACGGAGGTGCGAGTGGACGACGCTTACGTGCAGGCGCAAATGGACTCGTCTGAGTGGGGGGACCCCAGGGACCCCGCTATCAAACACATGTCTGTGGCAACCTGCCGCAATTAGTTTCAGCCTACGGTGTGTGCTAGGAGCCACACCAGGAAGAAAGAGGGCGTACGCTCATGTGCGCACAGACTTCAAGTGCAACTCAGCGCCAGCGCGGCTGGCACTACAAGACGGTTTAGCGGCCAGTGAGACACGCAGCTGTTAACCGTTGTTGAGCAGGGAAAGACGGCGAGCATGTGGAAGAAGAGCTGAGGCACATGCTTGTATGCATTACCCCACTGTCCATGAGAGACTACGGGAGAGGGGTTGGCAAGGCCCCCGGACAGAGCCTCAGACTTTCACCAGTTATCAAGGGGCAGGCATATGTGGAATGCCCTAACTTGCGAAAGAGGCAGCCCATTTATTGAGGGCTAGACTCTTGAGGAGCTGAGGCAGACCTTCCTCTCCTCTTTGGCCCTTCCCACCCCCCATGGTTTCCACCTTCTGTCTATATTTCCATCATCGCCTTCCAGACAGTTGGGGCCTCCCGCGGCCTAGCCTTCCGCGCATGTCCAAGAGGTGTTTTGTCAATTCGTCATAAACGTCCGACAGCTCTAAACAGTATGTTATATACCTAGTTCTGCAATATGTTATACGAGCCGTGGCCAAGATAGGGCTTCATTCAAGCCCCGCCTCTGGGAACATGTGACAGCCATAGTACAATGCCACGCAAGCGACAGCTCATTACCATTGATTGACAGTATTAAAATGTGCTCTCAGCCATTGCCAGAATATGGGTTCGTTTGGGTGATATGGTCGTTTTTGTTCTTAGCTCGTCATGCCCATCTGGCCCTCTGGTGCAGCAAGCCTTGCAGATCAGACAGCCGGCAGAGGGCAGGTCGAAGATTGATTTCCATAATGAATGGCAATGGCTGACCAGCTGAGGAAGTCGGGCACGGAATAAAATAAGTACTGGCTTTCCCTCCCCGGATCTGCCCCAAGGGGCATATGATGGCCATATCCTAGCAAGAAAGTGCCAGCTACGGTACTCAGTTTTTACCAGAGGGTCTGTTTCATCTGATTTGTGAGAGGACGTTAAAGCCCTTGCCAGGCCATGGGCTCGTTATTCTGTGCATTTATTCGAGCATTTCTTTGCCTTTTCTCACTCAGCATTCGAAGAAGAAGGCTCACATAGAAAGCAATTTGATCAACATCGTGCTGGCCTCTGGTACTCGCTGTTGCTGGTTTCTGAGCAAAGAGAGAACCCAACCAAACCCCTAGATAGTGCTGTGCAGTTTTGTGAAGTTTTTAAAGTCCAGCAGAGCATCACATTTGGTGCATGGGACATCGGCCCGTAAACTGGAACATGCTCTGGATACGCTATGACAGCGATCGAAAACCAGTGACCCCCCTGGGCCAGCAAACAACACACAGCCACAAGATAGTGGCGTGGGAATGAACCCTTTAGTGCAGAAGATAAGCCCCGGCCATAAAACATGACGTGGGTGAAAAACACTTTGATTGAGCGCCGCCTAGGAAAATATGAGGGAGACGGAATATGAAGCAGAGTTACGAAATGATTATGTCTTTTCATCATATACTGAAAGATAGAAAAACTGATGTTCTTCCAGAAAACAGATGCAGAAACCTCTGCATTTAGCTTGCCCCCTACTCCATTTGTGTAACATTTTAGGGCCGCATCCTTGTCCGATAGAAAATTATAGAAAATAAGGTTAAATTGAAAACGAAGGTCGGTATAAAACGGGAAGAAAATCATGTGAAGCTCATCCTCCCATAGTGCAGAGGATAAGCCTCGGTCATAAAACATGACGTGGGTGAAAAAGAGTTTGGTTGGACACCGCTTAGGGAAATTTAGAGGGGAAACAAGTATGTGTGAGTGAAATGTGAAAAAGTCGGTAAGGAACTGTGTGATGCTTCAGTGAAAGTGGAGTGCTGAGTTGCTGTCCCTAGCCTAACCGACCAGCATGTTGTTTCATTAAGGGCAAAAGGCTCACAGTGTGGACATCAATAATGAGAACATCAGCATCCAATCTTGAAGGCTGGTAGCACCCTCTGGTTTAACTTGCCCAGGACGCGGTGGGGGTGTCCCTTAGAGTTCACAATGACTGGGAAAACGTGGCAGATCAATGCACATGCTACCATCGGCCCCCAGTAGCGCCAGCCCTTGGTAGTTACCTCTTCCCAGATAATGTCTATCCCTCAAGCATCTGCTTTCCCATCGGCTGTAAGTGGGTGGCTGTGCGTGGAGGATGGGGACTGCATGTGCGCTGGGGCTTTGCCTGTGGGCGGGGCACTGTGCATACGGGTTTGGGAGTCTGCAAATGCGGTTGGGGGCTGTCCACACAGACGCACTGCATCAATTTGTGACAAGAGTACAGGGCATGTCTGTCTTGCCCTCGTCAGAAAAAAACTATCAGCGAAGCATTAGTCCAGCAGCATCCCCTGGCAGCATCACACAAAACATAGATTGAAGAGTCGGTCGCAGGAAGGGTGAGGCAGATGCTGTTAGAACCTTTTCGCACACCTCTCAAAGAGTGTTGCAGCCGAGATGACTAGATGTAGCCGCCATCTCTCCTGCTATCGCCATGTGGATCACCAGCAACGTTTTGCGGAGAGAAGTTCCCGCTACGCCTGGCCATGCTTTCCCTTGGGCTCGTTTGAGGCTCTCTCTCTCTTTGATAGCTGGCATCTGGACCTCGTTGCAAGCTCGGGGCCCTTGAATGAACAGCATTGTGGACTGGCATCCTAGAGTACAGCAAGAACAGAGGGCACACCAATGCTAGTCAGTTCTGGACGTAGAAACATTGGCCATCCCCAACTGAGTGTCTGTGACCACCCACCAGCGCTGATTCGATGTGGAAGGTGTACATGTCGGCACCGGCCTTCGCAAAGTCCTGTTGCAGGTCCAAGAGCGGAGGGGCAGCCGACAGGGAGGGGTTAGGGTTGTCGGGGAAGGATGTAGGGTTTATAATTAAGGGCATGGCGCTCAGAGCATGGTGCCTCCTAGTTCACACTTTCCGCATGTATGGTATTGTTTTCATTTCTTGATGTGATATATCATGTCAGGTGCTAGCCTTAGATTCCAGAACTAAGCATGTGCATTACATTTCATGCATCGAGCTCCCTGTGTTGGTCAGAAGAATACAAATAACTATGATGAGCAGGGTCTCCTCCAACACACGGCACACAACTGTCCCCACCGATCCGTCGAAAAACAGCTTGTTGACAGCGAGCCCTTGACCCTGAACCCATGAACCCAAGACCTTGCCTGGGACATAGGGGCACAGTGCCTAATTGTGTATAACACTCATATTTTGCCTTCCAAACGCCATGCACACCACATGCCCAGATCTCATCAGGCCCGGATCTTACGTGTCTCTGAAGATCCATGCATACAAATCTGGCCCAGATCGCAGCAGGTCAGGATCCTACTTGCCTCATAAGATCCATACCCATAGATCTGGCTCGGATCGTAGCAGGTCAGGATCCTTCTTGCGACCTAAGAACTACACCCATTGATCTGGCTTCGATCGCATCAGATCTGGATCCTACTTGCCTCCTAAGATCTCTACCCATGAATCAGGCCCACATGTTATCAGATCCGGATCCTACCAGCCTCCCATGAATCCGTGCTCATAGATCAGGCCCAGATCACATCAGATCCGGATCCTGCCTGCCTGCCTCCACAGATCCAAGCACATAGATCTGGCCCAGATCCCATCATAACTGTATTCTACCTGCACCCACTGCTTAGGGTTGGTGACCATGAGGTGGCAGTCGAAAAAAGCGTATGAGTGCTTCCTCAGACACCCAATGATGGGCGCGCCCATGGTCAGGTTGGGGACGAAGTTTCCATCCTGGCAGGTGGGTGGTAGGAGGAGCAGAGGGGTTGCAGGCATGCATGCACACTCTGGGGAAATAATAGATGTGGCAGTGCCTGGTTACACCCAGAGACCAGATTGAAACATCCACGCATATTAGGTTATCTACTCCATTCCTTCACACTGCCTAGGGTTTAGGGGTTTCATAGGGTCAAGGGTTTCATAGGGTTAAGGGTTTCAGCCAAGGCGCTTGGCTGGATGCCTCAGCTGCATCATGTCAACATAACAGCTCTCCTCTCTCCTCATTTCAACAACACCACCTCGTCTCAACAGGACACTTCGCCTCAAGGAAGAAAGAAAGAAAGCTATGCCCCGTGGGTGGCGTGAGAGTTGAGGAAACAGCGCAGCCTGGGCCGGAGCCACATCCCCGCCGTTACCGTCCTCCTTTCAATAATACCGCCCCTCTCCTCTTTTCTTCCAGTTTCATGGTAGCTTTCCTAGCGCTCAGGCTCAACGGGTGGCTTCCATAAATCCATGCCTCAGGGTTTCATGGCACATTATTCATTTATTTATTTATATTCTTCTAGTCCACACCACTGCCTGAATATTCCGATTAAGGCTACATACCAGCAGCAACAGCAACAGCCTTTCTTTTTCTTTCGTGATTCAGCTACGTATCAGCTATACTCCAGTCTATGGCCGATGACCCCAGATGTGGCCAGCCATGCTACTTGGGCCACCCACCACAGGATGGCCCAGGCTGGATCCCAATTGGACCCTGGGCAGCCGCGGGGCGGCAGCGGGGCGGCCCGGCCCGGCAAAGGTGGCCGCATAGCCAGGAAAAAGAGAAACACTGAACAGCAATAGCAGCAACAGTAACAGCAACAGCAGCAACAGTAACTACAACAAAAAACAACAAAAACAACAGCAACAACAGCAACAATAAATACTATCTCACCATAACATCCAAATGTAGCCAGTCTGCCCCGAGCTCCACCATGCGTTTGCTCTCCTCGGCTAGCCTCGCAAAATCAGAAGACAGCATGGACCTGCCGAGTGGTGGAGGAAGGGGGGAAAGGGGGGGGGTGGAGGGGGGGGGGCAGGGGCGGGAGTGGAGGGGGGGGGGGCAGGGGCGGGAGTGGAGGGGGGGGGGGGCAGGGGCGGGTGTGGAGGGGGGGGGGGGGCAGGGGCGGGAGTGGAGGGGGGGGGGGGGGCAGGGGCGGGAGTGGAGGGGGGGGGCAGGGGCGGGAGTGGAGGGGGGGGGCAGGGGCGGGAGTGGAGGGGGGGGGGCAGGGGCGGGAGTGGACGGGGGGGGAGCCACAGTAGGCAGAGTTATGACTGATAGAATAAGGCAAGGTGCTGTTTCGGATGCTAAATATGACGAAATTAGATATGGCAGCAGCAGCGGGAGCACCTGCGGGAGTGGACAGGTCTTCATGGCACCGCTCTATAACGTCCGATTACATCTGCCTTCCTTGGCTATGGTGCTCTGGCCACAGGCAAGTGCCTTCCAGGCTATGGAGCACTGGATACAGGCGAATGCAGCTTTAGAAGCTTCGACAGCAGAGGTACCATGGGGGGACAGGGTGGGGATAGAAGCTGAGACGATGCAGGCTACTGGGCAGTACAGGCTGCTGGGCAGTGCAGGCTGCTGGGCAGTACAGGCTAGTGGGCAATGCTGGCTAGCCTACATGATCTAGATATCCCATGGTGGAGCCTATGGCAGCAGAACTCAAACACTTGCAAGCAAACATTAGCATTTTCTTCTTGATTCAGCTACATATCAGCTACACTCCAGCCTATGGCAGGTGACCCCAGGAGTAGCCAGCCATGCTGCTTGGGCTGCCGCCACAGGATGGCCCAGGCTTGATCCCAATCGGGCCTGGGGCGGCCCGGCAAAGGTGGCCTCGTAGCCGGAAAAAGAAACACTGGTAAACATGAAAGACAATCGACACATCTGATGTATTTGGTAACCCAGCACGATCTGCATCTACTGGAACAGTGTTAGGATCTGACAACATAGAAGGGACTCAGGTGTGACGTGAGACGATGTGTTACACCGCAAAACAGTAAAATGTGACTTAAAGACAGTAAAATACTTGTGGCGCCGTCAAACGGCCCATCGTCACGACTGTAAATCTCTGAATACTGTCATGGAAACAGAGAGCAGCAAGACTGCTGAAGAAGGACTTGAAGATCCATAGCTACCTATTATGATGCCTCCAAATGCATTACTCCTCAAAGTTGCAATTCTGAGTGTACAGCCATGTGGTGTACTCAGCCCTGCCATGCATCAGGAGTTTCTGCAAGCTGCCATGCATGCTCCCCTCACCATTTCACAGTCATGCAGGCTCCCTTCAGCCATTCATGCTCTCTCAGCCATGCATGCTCCCTTCAGCCATAGGCCATGCATGCTCCCTTCAGCCATAGGCCATGCATGCTCCCTTCAGCCATAGGCCATGCATGCTCCCTTCAACCTTTCACAGGCCATGCATGCTCGCTTCAGCCATTCATGCTCTCTCAGCCATGCATGCTCCCTTCAGCCGTAGGCCATGCATGCTCCCTTCACCCTTTCACAGGCCATGGATGCTCCCTTCAGCCAATCATGCTCTCTCAGCCATGCATGCTCCCTTCAGCCGTAGGCCATGCATGCTCCCCTCAACCTTTCACAGTCATGCATGCTCCCTTCAGCCATTCACGCTCTCTCAGCCATGCATGCTCCCTTCAGCCATAGGCCATGCATGCTACCTAAACCCTTTCACAGGCCATGCATGCTCCCCTCAGCCATGCATGCTCTCTCAGCCATACATGCTCCCTTCAGCCATAGGCCATGCATGCTCTCTCAGCCATGCATGCTCCCTTCAGCCATAGGCCACGCATGCTCCCTTCAGCCATAGGCCATGCATGCTCCCCTCAGCCGTGCATGCTCCCTTCGCCCTTTCACAGTTACGCTGCAAGAGGAGAGTCGCTCCTGTAACTTCTAGTAGTGCGTTATGATATGAATGACGCGTGGATGCCAGCAGCGATGAATGAGCAGCAAGGAAGTAAGGACTCACGGACAGATGACCGTGGGCGGCCGATCACGGCCTGAATTGCTGGCATTGCGTGGCAGCTTCGGCATTTCCTGAAGGTTGTGTGAAACGGTGAAATGATGGGAGGCGAGGGACGATGAGACGCGATGCCATTCCACGTCATCGCAGCAGGTGTGGACATAACGAGCGTGGATCTGTCATCAGTCGTTAAACCCGAACCGGCTGAAACCCTCACCACAAACCTACCCTTTAATGCGTAACGTTACGAAACCGATATCCGAATTCAGGTTCGCGCGACTTCTGACACTCGACAGCGATGTTTACTCATGACAACTGGAATATTCCGCATTTAACAGGTGTTTTTCATTTCTTGCTTCCCTGTACCCCTGTACCCCTACCTGCAATGCCTACCACCTCACTTATTTTCTTGCGCACGCACGCACACACGACATGCACACACGTGCCTCTCTGCCTGCTAGACGGAAGCTTGGAAAAAGTCCTCGCCCGCTGTCTAGCCAGCCAGTGCCTACCACACCTAGCCAAAATTAAAGGTCGTTTTTATCCATTAGGTAATTTTACTGACAGGCATGCATGCATGGCAAGTGGCAACCCGACATGCTAGCTTCCACATTCCTCACGCACAGGCGGTACTACTCATGATGAGGTCCTGCGGACTGCCACCAGGTGGTCTGTGCTGCGTGGCCCATCAACACCTTGCCTCACTCACTAAGGATGGCAACTAACTACAACGACATATATATGGCGCACTGCCGCCAACATGCCTCCATGCATGATGCACGCAATATCTAGACGCGTCGCTTGGAGCTCAGTTCTACTCTATACTCTGGAGCTCAGAAGACTTGTGCGTTCCAACCACCAACTAGCATCCCCAACAGGACCCAACAGAATGGTACCTCATACCCATCAGGGGGCCATTCACTGCCGACACTTCATGATGCTGCCATCAACGGTATGAGCCGCCCGTCACTCATTCCCTATGCAGGGTACTTTCCACTGCATGATGAACTTGGATCTGTCCTCCAGCACTTCCGTTCAGTCCCTCCCGGCTTCTTCAAGCCTGGCCTGGAGGCATGGAGGTCTTGTCAGAATATTGCATGGAGGCGGCTAGGGACCTCCAGCACTTCATTGCTACAACGCTGGGTTCAGCCAAGGCCCGGACAGCACATGCGCCACCATGCGTTGCAACCAGCAAGGCTGCCGATGTGTCAGCAACATCAGAGGCGCCCTGCTCATCACTACCCGTATTGGCCAAAGGTTAAGCTTGAGCAACTGCTAGACTGTCCCTTCTAAACCAGTCAATGACGTTACACGCTAGACTGTTCCTTCTAAACCAGTCAATGACGTTGCTCAAAAAGGTTCGGCCGTGTGGGCGCATTGCCAAGGTAGGCAGAAAAAGGGGAACGGGGGTGAACCTGCGTATCTGGTTGCGTGGGCCATTCGTATCTGTCGGCCTCGGTCCAGAGGCGTTGAGCGTCCACCGTTACCAGCGGCAAGTGGCCATGATCGTGGCCAAATGAGGGATGTTTCATGAATGGGGAGGAGCGCGAACGCTACAGCCCCCTACCAGAAATTAAACGGTGCAGTACGCCACTTGGACGCCTGCTGCTGAAACCGCCCACGAAGTGCAATGTGGGCAGAAGCAGCAGAGGGACAGCCTTCGTGATCACTGTGCCCACCCCGTCAGGTAAGTATGATCTCCACATCTTCAACAACGACCTAGTCAGGCTGCCCAGGAGGTGTCGTATTGCGCCGATGGTGGGGTTAGAGAGAGTTTCGACGGCGGCGTCAACTTGAGATCTTCCCAACATACAGTTATTTGTCATATGCAGACCGCGATGGTTCAAGTGCAAATTATATGTAGCGATGCCACTGACCTGGGGAACTGTATGCACATGTCTATAGGCAGATGTTGAACTCCAGCCACCTTGATTCCCGTGCTGGACTGTTGTTACCCAACTGACCATAAGTCTGGCCCTATGGTACTGGGCCGCGATGCCCAACATGGCCTCGACGCCACAAGGGCCATGGTTACCTAATTTCACACTCAACTGCGAGTCCTCCGACCCCATATACAAGCGCATGTGTTCGGCACCTGTTCGGCCTCTTACTTCGACTCCGGTTTCTGGCTCATGGCTTCGGGTTTTGTCTATTGTTTTCGGCTTCTGATTTTTGTTTCGGGCTCCCCTGTGGTGTGCCGCTGCTTCTTGGACTTGTGTTCTGGTGTCCATGGTGTCTACGTTCTTTGTGTTGGGTCCCTGTCGGTCTGTCTGTGGTGTTTATGTGTCATCTGTTGGTTCCCGTAGCTGTTGTTTTGGGTTTGGTTTCTGGTCCCTGTCTCGTTCCTCGTTCTCTGCTTTCTCTCCGGTTCGCGCAGCCTGGCCCTTTCGCAAAAGGCTGTGGGTGGTTTCGTCAATTTTGTAACAACAACCTGCTTGCCTTTTCTCAGCTGTCGAAGAGGGCCATGAGCGCACCTGGGCTGTTTTCTGTGTTTGCGCCTCAGGTTACAAATGGGCGGCCAGCCTCATACTTTACAAAGTCCAAGCAAAAGAAAGGTACTAAACCCAGGTAGGTTGCTGCTCTGCCTAGGGCGAAGGTGATGAGAAGGGTGACATGCATGACGAGTGGGTTGCATGAAGGAGGGCCTGCCTCAATTGCCAGCGCTTTTTGGAGACTCCCATTGCATGCCCACCAAACCCTCAAAGTCCCCAGTGTGTTAGGTATACCGGTGGCGGCATTCGCGCAATGCCTAACTCACCTGATCGTGACTTACTGTTTGCCGACGTGATCGAGATTGATTTTTGAGCAGGGCCCAGACTCTATCTGGGCTAATAGCCCAGGGTTACCCAGTACGGGCCGTATTGGCCTAAAATCCCGTACCGTATTTCTTACCGCACCGTACCGTTTGCAACACGGCCAAGTACGGTCGCCATGAGAGCGTACGTGCACAGATCAGTCAAACATATCAGATACCATCAGGGTGGAGGTAGAGGCAGCGCTGAGAACAAGTCCTAGGAAGGCAGCGTACACGGCTGATGCACATTGGATTTTGCAGCGGTCATCGAAGGCTGGCCAGGCCAAGAGTGGGCAATGCAAATTTTGCGATAGGATTATCGTCGGCACTTCGCTATTTACCAGTCGCCTCGCGGGCATAACAGGACAATTTGTGGCGTGTAAAAAGGTAAGACGTTTGGACGGGTGATACAGGCATTCAGCGGCGATGTCGTGTGATCCGATGTCTTGTATCGATGTGCATATTTAACTCTATCCGTAGTGTACGTATGTTAGAGGCTAGGAGGAGTAGGAGCCCAGGAGTCCAGGACCCCCAGGAGGGAGGCAAGACACAGGAGCTCCCTGTCTCCTTACAAAGTGATTTCCATGCATGCCATGCAATGATGCAACTCGGCAACTGTGCCAGCTGATTCTGAGGCCTCTTGTTTCTATTGCTATGTTCCTGCATGTAAAATTTCATGTGCCATGCTGGTGGGTAGCGTTTATATGGACTGGCTGAATTGCTGAAATGCTGAATGGCATGTTGGAAGATTGTAATGGCGATGTGTGACAGTGTGAAGAGTTTGGGATTGCATCAATGATCATATTTTTCCCTAGCATGTCAGCATGGTAAATCTGCATGCATGCATGAAGATCCTTGGTGGTTATTTGGGGGCCATGCAAAATTGCATGCTGTCATGCAGCCATGCAGTATGTCAGGATGTGCATGCAAAGGGGTCAAACAGTCATGGGAGTGTTGCATGCATGTGTTTCTCTGTGTGGATCCTGCTGTTCTGAGCCTTGAAAATGGGGGGAAATCTTGGACCGTAATGCCCTACCGTACTGTCCCTTTTGTCCGTACCGTGTTCCCGTACCAGGTTTCCGTACCGGGTTACCCTGGCCCAGAGGTGTGACATTATTAACATGATGATGAAATGCAGGCATGCAGCTGCTAGCCACTCGCTCTCCCATGCTCCTGCATGGTGGTAGAGGATTGCAATATCTTATGCCCCTAAAACCATGCCTAGCCATGCCTCAAGGGGTGCCCCACGCCATCTAAATGCTTGCGGCCCAGGCTATTAGTTTTTGACAAATGAAGAGCGGCAACATGAGGAATGCCAAGCAAAGTAGAGAGGCGCCTCTAGCTGTTGCGCCACCAAGGTGCGTTTACGGCACCATCTGCCTACACCCGTCCTGTTAACAGCTATATGTGCAGCGCATGCTGTCGAATACAGAGATGTGGTGTGGGCCACCGGCCGCAGTACTGCCTAAACAGCAATGTGCGGTCCAACCTGCTTCAGCACGTGTAAAACAGCGGGGCTGCCAGCGTCCACCGCCAGCTGGCGGGTAATGAGATGCAGATTTAGCCATTACAACGAGACTGGTGGCAACACGTGCTCTGGCACCGGCAGCACAGCAAGACAGCCCACTCGTGGCAGCCATGGCGCCAACATGCAGCTCACAGTCAGGCAGAGCACGCACCGGAAGGTGCGACTGGAGCAGTCAGTAACTGAGTGCAGTTGAGGACCTGGCATGGGGAGTGGCTGTCCTTACACTGTCCCAAGCAAGGACTCACCCACAGCCGCTACCTATCACGGAGGTGCGAGTGGACGACGCTTACGTGCAGGCGCAAATGGACTCGTCTGAGTGGGGGGACCCCAGGGACCCCGCTATCAAACACATGTCTGTGGCAACCTGCCGCAATTAGTTTCAGCCTACGGTGTGTGCTAGGAGCCACACCAGGAAGAAAGAGGGCGTACGCTCATGTGCGCACAGACTTCAAGTGCAACTCAGCGCCAGCGCGGCTGGCACTACAAGACGGTTTAGCGGCCAGTGAGACACGCAGCTGTTAACCGTTGTTGAGCAGGGAAAGACGGCGAGCATGTGGAAGAAGAGCTGAGGCACATGCTTGTATGCATTACCCCACTGTCCATGAGAGACTACGGGAGAGGGGTTGGCAAGGCCCCCGGACAGAGCCTCAGACTTTCACCAGTTATCAAGGGGCAGGCATATGTGGAATGCCCTAACTTGCGAAAGAGGCAGCCCATTTATTGAGGGCTAGACTCTTGAGGAGCTGAGGCAGACCTTCCTCTCCTCTTTGGCCCTTCCCACCCCCCATGGTTTCCACCTTCTGTCTATATTTCCATCATCGCCTTCCAGACAGTTGGGGCCTCCCGCGGCCTAGCCTTCCGCGCATGTCCAAGAGGTGTTTTGTCAATTCGTCATAAACGTCCGACAGCTCTAAACAGTATGTTGTATACCTAGTTCTGCAATATGTTATACGAGCCGTGGCCAAGATAGGGCTTCATTCAAGCCCCGCCTCTGGGAACATGTGACAGCCATAGTACAATGCCACGCAAGCGACAGCTCATTACCATTGATTGACAGTATTAAAATGTGCTCTCAGCCATTGCCAGAATATGGGTTCGTTTGGGTGATATGGTCGTTTTTGTTCTTAGCTCGTCATGCCCATCTGGCCCTCTGGTGCAGCAAGCCTTGCAGATCAGACAGCCGGCAGAGGGCAGGTCGAAGATTGATTTCCATAATGAATGGCAATGGCTGACCAGCTGAGGAAGTCGGGCACGGAATAAAATAAGTACTGGCTTTCCCTCCCCGGATCTGCCCCAAGGGGCATATGATGGCCATATCCTAGCAAGAAAGTGCCAGCTACGGTACTCAGTTTTTACCAGAGGGTCTGTTTCATCTGATTTGTGAGAGGACGTTAAAGCCCTTGCCAGGCCATGGGCTCGTTATTCTGTGCATTTATTCGAGCATTTCTTTGCCTTTTCTCACTCAGCATTCGAAGAAGAAGGCTCACATAGAAAGCAATTTGATCAACATCGTGCTGGCCTCTGGTGCTCGCTGTTGCTGGTTTCTGAGCAAAGAGAGAACCCAACCAAACCCCTAGATAGTGCTGTGCAGTTTTGTGAAGTTTTTAAAGTCCAGCAGAGCATCACATTTGGTGCATGGGACATCGGCCCGTAAACTGGAACATGCTCTGGATACGCTATGACAGCGATCGAAAACCAGTGACCCCCCTGGGCCAGCAAACAACACACAGCCACAAGATAGTGGCGTGGGAATGAACCCTTTAGTGCAGAAGATAAGCCCCGGCCATAAAACATGACGTGGGTGAAAAACACTTTGATTGAGCGCCGCCTAGGAAAATATGAGGGAGACGGAATATGAAGCAGAGTTACGAAATGATTATGTCTTTTCATCATATACTGAAAGATAGAAAAACTGATGTTCTTCCAGAAAACAGATGCAGAAACCTCTGCATTTAGCTTGCCCCCTACTCCATTTGTGTAACATTTTAGGGCCGCATCCTTGTCCGATAGAAAATTATAGAAAATAAGGTTAAATTGAAAACGAAGGTCGGTATAAAACGGGAAGAAAATCATGTGAAGCTCATCCTCCCATAGTGCAGAGGATAAGCCTCGGTCATAAAACATGACGTGGGTGAAAAAGAGTTTGGTTGGACACCGCTTAGGGAAATTTAGAGGGGAAACAAGTATGTGTGAGTGAAATGTGAAAAAGTCGGTAAGGAACTGTGTGATGCTTCAGTGAAAGTGGAGTGCTGAGTTGCTGTCCCTAGCCTAACCGACCAGCATGTTGTTTCATTAAGGGCAAAAGGCTCACAGTGTGGACATCAATAATGAGAACATCAGCATCCAATCTTGAAGGCTGGTAGCACCCTCTGGTTTAACTTGCCCAGGACGCGGTGGGGGTGTCCCTTAGAGTTCACAATGACTGGGAAAACGTGGCAGATCAATGCACATGCTACCATCGGCCCCCAGTAGCGCCAGCCCTTGGTAGTTACCTCTTCCCAGATAATGTCTATCCCTCAAGCATCTGCTTTCCCATCGGCTGTAAGTGGGTGGCTGTGCGTGGAGGATGGGGACTGCATGTGCGCTGGGGCTTTGCCTGTGGGCGGGGCACTGTGCATACGGGTTTGGGAGTCTGCAAATGCGGTTGGGGGCTGTCCACACAGACGCACTGCATCAATTTGTGACAAGAGTACAGGGCATGTCTGTCTTGCCCTCGTCAGAAAAAAACTATCAGCGAAGCATTAGTCCAGCAGCATCCCCTGGCAGCATCACACAAAACATAGATTGAAGAGTCGGTCGCAGGAAGGGTGAGGCAGATGCTGTTAGAACCTTTTCGCACACCTCTCAAAGAGTGTTGCAGCCGAGATGACTAGATGTAGCCGCCATCTCTCCTGCTATCGCCATGTGGATCACCAGCAACGTTTTGCGGAGAGAAGTTCCCGCTACGCCTGGCCATGCTTTCCCTTGGGCTCGTTTGAGGCTCTCTCTCTCTTTGATAGCTGGCATCTGGACCTCGTTGCAAGCTCGGGGCCCTTGAATGAACAGCATTGTGGACTGGCATCCTAGAGTACAGCAAGAACAGAGGGCACACCAATGCTAGTCAGTTCTGGACGTAGATGCATGCAACAGTAACAAAAATAACAATCAAAATGTATTTCCAAGCTCAGTGCGATACCTAGGAGACAATAACACTCAGTTCCCACACTCACGAGTGGCTTCCTCGCAGGTGACCTCTCTTTGAGCCATAGCTAGGAAGAGGTATGCCACCAAATTCGTCCTCGTCGCCCTCAGGTTGCCCCGTCATATGAGAGCCTGGACCTTGGGAGCCCCTGTAAATCGGATTGTCCCCCATCTGTGCGGCAGGATTTATGGATCAGGTTAGGAGAACTGGCGAGGGCTTCTGTAGCCACATATATTTTCAGAGGTCTCACCTGTTTCTCAATTTGCGGACAGGTCCCATCCACATTCTGGAAGCCCAGCATCTGCCTTGGCGGCCCCAAGCACATCATGATCAGAGCAGTGACCAAGGCAGCCACCACGGGCACGGTCCTCACGATGGACGCATCGAGGCTGCGCACAACAAGGACCCATGCAGGGATCTGAATACGCAGTCAGATCAGTCGCAGCACATACATGCTCACCTTGATGTTCCTGTCCCACTGTTGAATAAGCACATGGAGATCGGGCTGATGAACACAGCGATGAGCAAGAAAGCCGTCATGGAAATGAGGGCATGGACGTAATCTCTGACCTGCAGAGAGACAGGCAATCATATAAATGCCAGGAGACACTAATGTTGTCATTTTCAGACTTTATGGCTTATTTTTTAGAAGCCGGGGATAAGTGTGTCCATGTGGGGAAAGTGTGGGCGAGAGTTTCGAAAGTCCTCCAAGAAACCAGGAGAAATATAAAATTGAGTGTAAGATGCATGGGGTAGTCCGCATTTACCTTGAGATAGTAACGCTCATAGACACGGTCCTTGTCAAAATCTGTGGGGAGTGAGAAACACAGGGGGCCGTACAATGGCATGAGCAGGACGACGTAACTCTGCTCGTTTGAGGCTGTGTATGTGTCGGTGAAGGACGCAGCAATGACCAGAAGACAGAAGAGCACTAGTATAGCGATGATCAGAGACCTGGTGGAAGATAAAGATATAGGCACTCGTCAGCGGCATCGCCATGCACATAAGATTAAGCAAAGAATTTGCATGGTCTTATCCAAGATAAAGATTTTTGTCTTGGGTACAACTGGCCATGTGCCTGCGTGAGATCACGGGCATGATTCACATGCATTTGTTCCTGGCCTACGCACTTGCTCTGATGGTTGCAAGAGATGTCATTGTTTATGATGACGTTGCTCAAGATCCAAAAAGACGTGAGGCTGCACGTCGGGAAGTAGAACGCAACTCTCGTGACAGCGTCCATGGCAAGCTTGCAGACGGATTGTACTACGACTACTTGGTTGCCGAATTTGTGTCAGATGGAACTTTCAAGTCCAGTTCTGTGACTCCCAGAGAAGTCAGCCGAAGCTTATCCTGGGGAAAACAGAGATCAAGTTTGTGGCTGTGCGTTTTGGTGGGGCGCTGTTTGTAGGGGAGGTTCGCTGTTCGTGCAGGCAGGGGCGGTGCACGCAGGCTATGCGCTGTCCATACGGCCAGGTGACAGTGAAAAGTGGCAGGGGGCTGTGCATGTAGGCAGGCGGCTGTGCTTACAGTCAGTGCACATGCGGGCGGGGCGCTGTGCAAGTGTGCATGCAGGTGGTCCGCATGCGGGTGGGGGGCGTTGCATGCGAGCGAGGTAGTGTGCATGCAGGCGGGTGGCTACGCAAGCACGAGGAAGCTGTTAATGCATGCAGGATGCTTCACACAAGGATGGGATGCTGGTAGGCAGGCTGGACGCTGTGCAGGTGCGTCAGCACTGGACATGAAAATGTTGTGAATGCTCTCTTGCGAGAATAAGGTTTAGGAGAGCGTAATACAAGTACCAGTACCTGAAGCTTTAGCAGGTCGAGCTTCAGGTAGGGTTGCAGCCGCGATTATTTCACCCTCGCCTGAAACAATCCCGACTCCACGGAAACCCTTGGGACGCTTGGTGTGATTGGAAAATCAGTTGATATATAGCATGTAGAGTAGGAGAGTAATGGCATACGCTTATTTTTAAAGCTGGAGGACTCAAGCAAATATGACATGACATCACTTCCTCTTGAATGTTCGAAATGACGTCATTTGACCGACACGTTAAAGAGTGGGATTAGGAGGATTTCGATTTCTGACAGAATGTCTGAGGACGCGGGCGCTGTAAATCCAGCACTCGGTCGAATGCCACGTAACGTGGATCAACCGACGACTCAGGAGCTTGTTATATGCGAATGATCTCTCCCGGCAGCGGCGCCTGCTGGAATCATCAGTTTATCAGCTCCAGGTCAACGTCAGCAGGGCAGAGATCTTGGAGTTAGGCAGCTCCGTAGCAGCGCAGCGCCGGCATCCAGCCCATATCTCCGTGTATGGCCCAGATAGGATAGTGCTGAAGCGTGTCCAGGAATTCAAATTCTTGGGCATCATTCAGCATGAGAGCGGCAACATGAAGAAGGCCATGCATGGAAGAGAGGCCGCATCTGGCTGCCGCGCTGTAGCGTCTCTGCCGCATGGCTGCCAAGGTGCGCCTGTGGCATCATCTGCCTACACGCAGCCAGCCAGCGGCTACCTACGCAGCGCTTGTAGCCAACTACGCTGATGTGGTGTGGGCCACTGGTCACCTTAAACCGCGGCCATATCTCCAGAGCAAGATGCAGTCCAGCTTCCTCTAGCACCTGCGCCAGGCAGCGGGGCTACCTGCATCCGCCATTAGTTGGGGAGTCATGAAGGAGTTACAGATCCAACTGTTACAGCGAGGTTGGTGTTTTAACGTGCTCCGCTTCTACAATGCAGCGGTAGCACCATCAACACAGCAAGACAGCCCTTTCATGGCGGCAGCCATGGCGGCCGGTATGCATCTAGCGCTAAGACAGAGCATCGGAGGGCAAAACTGGTGCAGTGAACTGCTAGGTGCCTTGGAGGAGCTGGAGCTGGGAGACACCGCCCCAAAACTGCGTCAGACAGCGGCTGACCTACAGCCTATACCCACTTTTTTTAGTAGGGCCCAGAGGTGTAACGTCATGAACAGGAAGGGGATGGAAGTTGATCATGCGGACCTCTTTCCCACTTGTTTGAAGAGATGGTAAACAAATGAGCTCCAAGAGATCAATAGCTGGGCTGTTCATTACTGGCTTGGCGGATATTTGTCGTACCACTGTCTCTTTGTTCATTCGGAAGGCCAGTCTAATTTGTGCAGGTGCACATGTGCACAAGTTAGACATGACAGGTGGGATGGTGCTGGCAGAGAGGAACACAGCAATGGGTCTTCACCAAATCTGGCGCGGCTGGGGGTTGTGTGAGCCTCATATGGCCTGCCATGTCACACATGGTCTGCCATGCAAGAGTTGACCAGTGGCTAAAAGTAACTGAGAGTAACTCTAGTGCTATCACAGCACCAGACAGACCTGTGAACGACCGGCTGTTGCTTCATCTGTTGCCGGAAGTCCAACATACCTAGTTCACACAACTACACGCATACTCCTCGCTGCGTTCTGAGTTCAGGCTCAGACGCAAGACGGTTTCATATCCGTTAGTGGCTATATTCTTTCAACCTCGCAGCGCTCTGTGTTCTACGATTTATCGAGACTTACAGATTGCACCGACTTCGTGACTGAGCTAGTACGCCACCAACTAATACGCGCGGTGCACCCGCACATCATAACAATTCACCCTGTCCACTGGACATACTCTGGGTAAGAACTTGGTTCTGTTTCTGCAGGGCTGTCTCTTGGGTTAGGGGCTGTTGAGGGTCCACAAGGTTCAAGATGGAAGAAGAAAGAGGAACTACGCCCCCCAGGGGAGAGCGGGTTAAGGGAACCGCGCAGCTCGGTGCCGAATAACAGCATCTAGCGAAGGCTGGCTAGGTACAAGATGTCCGGAAGGGCTATCCAAGGAAGTAGGCCCGAGACCTAGCTCAGAAGGAGTAAGGATTATAACGGCACATGACGTATTATAAAACATTTCACTGATTTTGGCGGAGGAGTTTCATGAAGTTAGTGAACTACTGGTCAGCAAAAAGAAAGCTGCCACAGCCCAGACTTCCCAATGGGGTTCAAACCCTTATGCACACACCAGTGTTGTTTTACGCCCTGTGCAGCCATACGACATAACGCCTACCAGTATTGATTTTCCTTACAGAAAAACAGAGAAGAAAAAGGACAGACACAAGTATACCACTGCAGCAAACTGGGGCATGGCATCCGTACTGCAGCAAAATGTGCGCAGAGATAGTCACAATTGTGGACAGTAAACTAGGCAGGCGCAACTAACAGAAATCTGGTTGGAGCAAGACTGCATGCCACCAAACTATAGCATGCACACGCTGAACTTCTGCAAGCTGTCAGGTACTAACAAGCCGTCGGCAGTTACTTGAATCATCATAACTTCGTCAATCAAGCCGAGTGAGCTCAATTGCTTGTCAAGAAGAAGAGGAAGACTCAAGACTGGTAAGCTGAAAAATTGCACTCCAGCATTATGTAATTACGAACCGTAACAAAGTGTTAACACTATTAGTTTGTTTTCTCGCCCCAGTGCGATCAGTTCAAATAAATAAATTAACAAGCACATGCATTTGTTCCTTGTTACAGAGAACCTCCTGCAAGCCGCCTACACAGTCTGAATCACGTGCAGATCATAGCGACCCATGCCAAACATGACTCAAAGTATCAAATAAAAACCAATCGCTGATGAGCTATGCTAGTTCAGATACAAGAGCGCTCTGCCGCCCTTTATTGAAAACAGGCATCCTAGCAGTTATAGGTAACAGGTCCATACATTACAGGTAGTCCAAGTGTCATGTAGGTTGTGTCTAGGTGCAGCACGTATAGTGCATTATCCGACTAAATCCCTCATATACTTTGTGAGCTCCATTCCATTCGAAACCGTTTGCAAGTTGTTCCAAAGGTAGTGGCAGAGTCGACCCATTCTAGGCGGTAGCATCCATGGTATTGCTTCAGCCCAGGCAGGCAAACCTCACTTATTTCTGTTTTCACAGTTACGCCGGGTATCCACCGGCAAAAAGGCATCAACTCAGCGCTGCATTGACACCCTCATCCGTTCGTCAACACCTCCCATTCCTTTTCCATTTTGGCAGGCACAGACCCACCTGTGGGTTTATCAGGAGATCAGCAGGCACTCTGTTTAAGACCGCATAATCATGACGGCACCCCTGGCCTGCCCCAGCAAGGAGATGAGCCCCCGGCTGCCAGACACTGACTTGCAGCCCTGGGGGAGCTGCAGCGCCGTCATCTCAAACTCCCCAGACTCTACCGCCTTGTTCGCTTTACCGGTGAAGGAATGGCCTTCTAGTTCCAGCTGGTGGGAGAGGAAGGCAGGCAGGCGGGTGCGGCAGTGAGGAGATGCCAGAAACATCAGGCCATGGGCTACACAGCCTTAGGTAGGGCCTTATAAAACATCCACCAACAAATATCTACCAACAAATGATTTCAGAACATGTCAAGCACGGCAAACCGGAAGAAAGGAAAAGGTGCAATGAACTCCCCGCCTGTCCCGCACCTCCTGGATGTCTCCGAGGTACTTTTCATATGCCACTCGGCGGAAGTCTGCCATCAGGTGTCTCTCCCTCTGTGTCGAGGTGTTCACAGAGCACACCTGGGAGCAGGGCGGTGTTTCTTTTTTCGGCGACAAGTTAAACTTCGGCAGGCCCTGCCCAGCAGCCGCCAAAGGCCACATTTTGGGACCACAGCTGGACCGGCCTGCAGCTGGTAAAGAAAGCAGCAAGGCTGGCCAGCGGCCGGAGTGTGGCTGACAAGTAGCTGAGACATGAAAAAATAAACACTGGTGTAGGGTGGCCTTCCGTTTCAGGGTGATAAACCATCAGCAATCGTAACAAGAAGGAACTGGGAATAACTAACCCCAGTGCTGCATTTGGACGAGCAAGGTGCAGCCACAACGCAGCTTGAACAACCTCAGTAGGAGCAAAAAAGCTCAAGTTGTCATCACATGAATCCATGCCATAATGTCGGGAAAGCAGCGGTCCTCCAAAACATTCATGTACCGTACGCAGCCATCCTTTGAGCAAGACAAACCTAAGACCTGAACCCTAGGGCAGAACCTCCTACCGTTATTTTCAGAGGTCCTCCTTTTCTCTGGTTCGTGTTTCGTCAAGACAAAGCAACAATTGTGCCGCGCACCTGCCCCAGCGTGAGCTTGGTTCCTTTCTTGTGCTTGAGCAGCTTGTCACATACAAACTCCAGCAACGGCAGACACCACGCCTCCATCATGAGCAGCAGCCGCAGCCGGCCGCGGTTGTACAAGGAGTTGACGGCGTCGGCTGCTTTTGGCGTAATGACGATGATGGGGATCTGACACACCAGAAGGGGCGGGGGACAGCAGGGTGGTTGGGGGCATGATCGGAATGAATTCAGAACGGGGAGGGACAACCAACAGCAGCAGAAGCAGCATCAGGGGCGGGGATATCGGGTTAAGAGTTTAGAGGGAGGGGTGTGTGACCTGGGAAGGGACAAAGCAATGAGCTAAAACCTAGACTTGCCCATGCAAAATATGTCCCTCAGGCGAGCCGCCCTCCATCCACGTCCCAGGTTGCAACACTCTTCCTTGAGTAACAGATTGAGTCGTGGTGGGAGTTAAGTGGCGCCACTCGGGGCCGCGTTCCAATTAGGAGTTGGCATCCCAACAGGCACTTGGCTCCCTTGAAACTCCTCCCTCCCCGCGGATCCACCTTCTTCTGTCCTCCCCAAGGAAGTACCCCCGAAACAACCTGAAATCTGCCCCCTGTTCAGGACTGCCACTCCAGCGGATCCGAATCCAGTGGATCCGAAACCATACCTGAATCTGCCCCCTATTCAGGACTGCCACCCCAGTGGAGCCGAATCCAGTGGATCAGAAACCATACCTGAATCTGCCCCCTGTTCAGGACTGCCACTCCAGCGGATCCGAATCCAGTGGATCAGAAACCACACCTGAAATCTGCCCCCTGTTCAGGACTGCCACCCCAGTGGAACCGAATCCAGTGGATCAGAAACCATACCTGAATCTGCCCCCTGTTCAGGACTGCCACCCCAGTGGATCCCAGTTCGTTATTAATGGATCAGTGACCACACTCCACCGCCTGAGTGTCCTAGCATCAAAGCATTACATGGATTTCTTGTTACCTGAACCATAGCCCCCCCGTTCCAGGGTATAGAGTCCCATGCTCCCCACCTCCTCTCTACCATGTCTCCCTGACCTAACGGCAAGGCTCAGGGTTTAAGAGGGTTCAGGCTTTTGGGTTGTGGGCTTAGGGTTTACAAATTACCTGAAGCCTGTTGATGATGGCAAGCCCGACAGACCCCAGCTTGGTCTCCGTGCTGGCGAGGTTGTTGGACGGGACGACAGCGGTGGTGACGTCGTTGTCCTCAATGTAGCGATGCATGGCATCCAGCAACGTAGCACCACGGACCTACAGCATACAGCGTCAAATGTCGTGCCAGATGTTGCGGACTTGTGGTGTTTCTTAGGATGCCAGATGCTTCAGCGGAGGGTGACTTTCACAAAGTATGAACAACATAGGATTCACGTTAGATCTACACTAATCAGGGGGATCCTCAACCCTAAAACGTACACCCAGCTGTGCAAGCACCCTGTCCACTTACCCCTCCACAACAAAGCAGCAGCTTTTAAGCAAATACGATTGAGGCATTTCGTCCTCATCACAAGACCCTATCCATCTCTACCCACCATTTACCAAGTCACAAACACCACTCACCCACAACACCCACTCACCACACCACTCACTCACCCACACCACTCACTCACCCACAACACTCACTCACCACACCACTCACTCACTCACCACACCACACACTCACCCACACCACGCACTCACCCACACCACTCACTCACTCACCACACCACTCACTCACCCACAACACTCACTCACCACACCACTCACTCACCCACACCACTCACTCACCCACAACACTCACTCACCACACCACTAACTCACACACACCACTCACTCACTACACCACTCACTCACCCACACCACTCACTCACTCACCCACACCACTCACTCACCCACAACACTCACTCACCACAACACTCACTCACCCACACCACTCACTCACCCACAACACTCACTCACCACACCACTAACTCACACACACCACTCACTCACACACACCACTCACTCATTCACCACACCACTCACTCACCCACACCACTCACTCACCACACCACTAACTAACACACACCACTCACTCACCCACAACACTCACTCACCACACCACTCACTCACCCACACCACTCACTCACCCACAACACTCACTCACCCACAACACTCACTCACCACACCACTCACTCACTCACCACACCACTCACTCACCACACCACTCACCCACACCACTCACTCACCACACCACACCAATAACTCACACACACCACTCACTCACTCACCACACCACTCACTCACCCACACCACTCACTCACCCACACCACTCACTCACCACACCACTAACTCACACACACCACTCACTCACCACACCACTCACTCACCCACACCACTCACTCACCCACACCACTCACTCACCACACCACTCACTCACCCACACCACTCACTCACCCACAACACTCACTCACCACACCACTAACCCACACACACCACTCACTCACTCACCACACCACTCACTCACCCACACCACTCACTCACCCACACCACTCACTCACCCACACCACTCACTCACCACACCACTAACTCACACACACCACTCACTCACAACAATCACTCACTCACCCACATCACTCACTCACCACACCACTAACTCACACACACCACTCACTCACTCACCACACCACTCACTCACCCACACCACTCACGCACCCACACCACTCACTCACCACATCACTAACTCACACACACCACTAACTCACACACACCACTCACTCACTCACCCACACCACTCACTCACCACACCACTCACTCACCACACCACTAACTCACACACACCACTCACTCACCCACCCACACCACTCACTCACCCACACCACTCACCCACCCACCCACACCACTCACTCACCGACACCACTAACTCACCCACACCACTCACCCACCCACCCACACCACTCACCCACCCACACCACACACCCACCCACCCATACCACTCACTCACCGACACCACTCACTCACCCACACCACTCACTCACTCACTCACTCACACCACTCACTCACCCACACCACTCACCCACCACCTGCACCACTCACCTGCACATCCATGGTCATGTCCACAGGCCCACAGGGTCGCTTGGGTCCCAGTCGTGCCATATACCTGTCCATGAGGGCATGCCCTCCCGGCAGCTGAGACTCGTCCCCCACAAACGTCACGAGGCGCACCAGATCCCTGCAGAAAATGCAAATAGGAAGAAACAATGAGCGGAGGAAAATAATACGCCACCTGCATGTAGGCGCGGAAGGCAGGTACGTCTACTCTATTTCGTCCGCAAAGGAATCATCTGATCCATGAAGAGAAAATACAGGTAAAAATCGGAATACAAAGAAATATAAATACTTATAAACAAATAGGAAGAAACAAGGAGCGGAGGGAATAAATACGCCACCCTCACATATACGTGGTAGGCAGCTTCATCTCCTACTTCCCTGCAGTAACATTGTGTGATCCATGCAGGTCAATGTTCCAGATCTACATGGATCTGCTGCTGGATCCACATTGGATCTTCCAGCTCACCTCCCTGGTCGAGACAGTCCCAGGGCCATGCGGACGCCTATCAGGCAGCTGAGAGACTCGTCCAGAAATACCACAAACGTGCTGCCATTGGGGTCCTTGCGGTGCATCTGATGATGAGGCGGGAGAAACAGGGTTGGAGGATGTTAGAATTGGGAACAGACAGGAAAAGGAAAATAATGACATGAGCAGGGTTGAAATATATAGCTACACATGACCTCTGATCATCAAAAGACAACGAAAGCAAGTTAAAGGATTTGTAGGCACACTTTTTGGCCAGCGGCCCCTTTAGGAGATCCCTCATAACAATCAGTCACCAATCATTGGAGAAGAATGCGTCTGTGACCCATCAAGCTCTCACCGCACGTGGTACAAGCAAGTTATAATAACAATCAGACACCATCCATCAAGCTCACCGTGCGCGGTACAAGCAAGTGATGATAACAATCGGACACTCATCAATGAAAAGCGTGGTCCATCAAGTTCACCGTGCGTGGTACGAGCAAGTGATAATAACAATTGGACACCCATCAATGAAAAGCGTCTGTGGTCCGTCAAGCTCTCACCGCACGTGGCACGATGATCTGCGGTACTTTCAGATCTAGGGATTCCCGATCAGGATCGTACTGGCCCTGCTGGTCGTGTAGCTGTTGAAGCTGTTGCTGTCGCGTCTGCTGTTGCGCCAGCTGCCTCTTCTTGAGGATGGACGCCGTGATGTTGAGCATGCTGAGCATGTCCGTGAACCTTCTGTCGGTGTTCTGCTGCAGGGCTACATCCAGCAGCAGGTGCAGGTCGTCCGTGCACGACATCAAGGGGGGCGCCTGATCCACCTGCAAAAAACGGAAATTTTCGATTTTGAAAATCAAATTTAAAAATCCAAAATTCGGTATGTCTTAGGGACAGAGCAGTGTTGACTGTTTGTAAAACGTCAAAGGTTTACCAACACATCGAAGCCTCGGTGTGATTGTTTGTCATCCGTTTTTGTACCTGTACCGCCGCCAGGGCTGCTCCTGGGATGTGGCTGAGGTCCCCCATGTCGATGCTGACGTGCAGCAGGTTGCCGCGGACGGTGAGTTTGGGCTTGAAGTGCTGGTTGCTGGACAGGAGGCGCTGCAGGCTGGGGAGGTGGAACAAGTACCTGGGATGTGTTGGAGGGGGCCATTGGCAAAAAGGGGAGTAATGCTAGGAAATTAAAGATGCATGGGGGGTGGGAGGGGGGCACATACTTAAATAGAGAGTGGCTGAGTCACAGAAACAATCAAATTTGAAAGCTAAGTGTAAATTCGTGGTCCTTTGGGCAAGGTTCTACAGCTCAGAAATCAATTCTGAGCGTCTATTTTTGCACCCAGTGTGGACCGTGCATACATATACTATCAGCAAGGTCAATGTTCCGAATTTTCGTTCCAGGAGCTATTTTTTGCTTCCCGGCAGTCTTGCCTCGAAGTTCTTGCTCAGTCAGGAACCGTCCGAATCATGGAAAACGGTGATTCATGTGTCTATGAAACAATGGAGGCATGTGTGGGAGCAAAGTTCTCCTCAGAGCAGCCCCCGCCCCTCACCTCTGCAGCCCGACAGCCAGCTGCCCCTTGCAGCCTGCCTTGGCCTGGTCCACAGCCTGGCCCATAAGATCGCTGGTGAGCTGGGAAGCCATCAGCTGCGGCGGGTGGAGTGCAGGTGCAGAGGCCATCATAAAAGGGCAGAGGCTGTCAGAAAAGGTTTGCAGAGGCCGACAGAAAAGGTTTGCAGAGGTTGTGAAGACAAGACGGAGAGGCTGTTCATCCACACTTTCGGAGGACATATCCATTATCCAGTTAACGGTACGCGCCTTGGAACAAGGTCAAATGAGCAATGGCTGAAGTAATCAGATCTTAAAACGAAGGTGGAGTGCTGAGCACGCCTATACAAATACCCAATGGGGTTGGGTGAGACAAAAATCACACAATCCAGTTGCCGCCAACACCTCTGACAAGATTTGCGCAAGATTTGCGGCATACGCTCCTCTGACGGCGTTCGTGATGACAAAACGACCTCTGTGCCATGCACCTCAATACACTGGCACCGTCTTCCAAAATCTACGCCTCTGTTTCTAAAACCTTGAAGCCCAAACCCTTCCTAAACCTACGCCCCAGTGCCCTATGTGTTTATTCCTTTACCTCTATGTTGACCCCGCCTGCCTTCTGCGAGAGGATGATGCTCCCGTACGACCTCGCGACCGCCATATTTTCCGTCATGAACACCTGCAGCACCATGCAGGGCAGGACAGCAGGGCACACACTCATGAGATGCAGGGCAGGGCAGGGCAGGGCAGGACAGGGCAGCAGTGACAAGACAAGACGCCCTAAACTAAGTTTAGGGTTTAGGGTTAAGCAGGGCAGCTAAACTGCTTAAGTGCTAAACTAAGTAGGGCAGCAGTGAGGTTACTGAAGAGAGGCGGGGCAGCGCAGCAGTGAACAAAATGATGAGACACCCTGAGGCATGTATACGGCCGGAGGCAAATGCTCAGAGGCGAATTGAACACCCTGAGGCAGCCAGGTGCCAGAGAAGGCGGGAAATCCATGCAAACCAGTGCTGTGCGATTGTGCCGTAATTCAGAAATTGTTTGAGTAATTACGGTTCCTTTTCGTTCAAGAACCTGAATTTGTCCTGAAATTAAGGTCACCCTCTGGTCACCCTCTGAGACACTCCTTTGGTCACTATTTTGGTCACCCCATTTGTCACTCCCTTGATCACTCTTTCTGTCACCCCTTGGTCACACCTGTGAGATCATGGATGCCTTGGTCTTGGCCTTCATGTACATGGCCTTCCGCAGGAACTCTAGATCCAACAACCCCTCACTCGTGCTGCACAAGACCAGGTCCCGCGCCCGACAACAAGACATCCACTGCACCCCCCGCTTTATAAGCAGCTGCAGACAGGACAGAAGTTGACAGGGGGTGGGGGGCGCAGGAGTTGGCAGGGGGTGAGGGGTGCAGGACTTGACAGGGGGTGGGGGTGGGGAGTGCAGGAATTGATAGGGGATGGAGGGTGCAGGAGTTGACAAGGGGTGGGGTGTTGTGTACGAGGGTGCTTTGGGTCATGAGGAATGTTGGGTTCATTGCACTCCCTAAGTGTTCCCCGTAGATAGATGCAGAAGCAGGCATTGCAGGAAGAATGCAGATCGGGCATGAGGTTGATCCCCCCGTGCTTGGGGGGCCCTCTACCTTCTGGGACCACAAATTGAGCTCTTGGAGGCATCCCACCTGGACCCCCCCTTAAGGGGGGGCAAAGGGGATCTCAAGCAAACCCTCTGGCCAGGGCGTTCAAACGAGGCTCACTGTGCCTAATGCTTTGGGAGCTGCAGAAGACTAGTATGGGCACCGAGGACATCTCCTCACCCTTAATAGATTCCACAAGGAGGCTGCTCGGTGGACGCCTTGAAAACACAGGCTTGCCCCTGAAACGCGATCGCTCAAACCAGTGTCCCTACTCCCCTCCATCTTCCATTAAATGAAAGTACGAATTTGTGTCACAAGTTATCCTTCCTGAGTGCATTTGCAGTCACCCTTTCTCTCCTGCCCTGAAGTCCCATGCACCAGGGGTCTTTGGCGCATCTCTGCTCCCTCCCCTCCTCCTTTCCAGAGTGCCCTCCCCAGTTGATCCCTCCCTCCCCAACTTCCTTTCCAGAGTGCCCTCCCCAGGTGATCCCTCCCTCCCCACCTTCCTTTAAAGAGTGCCCTCCCCAGTTGATCCCTCCCTCCCCAGCTTCCTTTCCTGAGAGCCCTCCCCACTCCCCAGTTGATCCCTCCCTCCCCAACTTCCCTTCCTGAGTGCCCTCCCCAGTTGATCCCTCCCTCCCCAGCTTCCTTTCCAGAGTGCCCTCCCCAGTGGATCCCTCCCTCCCCAACTTCCCTTCCTGAGTGCCCTCCCCAGTTGATCCCTCCCTCCCCAGCTTCCTTTCCAGAGTGCCCTCCCCAGTTGATCCCTCCCTCCCCAGCTTCCCTTCCAGAGTGCCCTCCCCAGTTGATCCCTCCCTCCCCAGCTTCCTTTCCTGAGAGCTCTCCCCAGTTGATCCCTCCCTCCCCAACTTCCCTTCCTGAGTGCCCTCCCCAGGTGATCCCTCCCTCCCCAACCTCCTTTCCTGAGTGCCCTCCCCAGTTGATCCCTCCCTCCCCAACTTCCTTGCCAGAGTGCCCTCCCCAGTTGATCACCTCAATGGGCGTGAGCTGCAGCATCTTAACCAGCCCATCCGCCCCCAGCACAAAGGCATCTGGGTACCAATTGAGCTGCATGGCAGAGATGCCGGTGCCAGTGGCCTCGGCCGCGTCGGTCTCCAGCAGGTCGGGGCTGGTGAAGCGCTGCTCCCGTTGATTGTATTGGTAGCCGCCGCGCCGCGACTGTGGGATGATGATGACGTTTGCCCTCTTAAAACCTGAGGGGTGCAGGTGTTTCGAATGAGTGCTATTACGGTCTGTGTCACGTTTCCAAGATGCAGGCGAGCTACATTTAGATAGTTCAGTACTTTTTTAAATTGTGAGTTTGAGGGTGGGTATTCAAGGGTCGGGTCAACGGCCAGATGGGTGCTAGGCTGCAAGGTAGCTGTGTCCATATATACTCCTGTTTAATACCATAGATTGCTCCCAGCTTTAATGCCGTATTGTTTTGCTGCTTGTTAATGTTGGTGAAAAAATGCTTCCTCTGCCGTAAATGACTCGGTACAGAATATGAAGGTACCCTGCCGCGTATCGACACATCCATCCTCCATAAACCACTCAGCAATGCCTAGCCAGACCATTCAGTGCTGCATCAGTTCTCTGCCTCAGATGCCCATATCTTGTAATTTATGCCACCAATCTCAGGAGGGAAGAGAAGCTGGGATCACTCTCAAGTCAAGTAGGAGGAGAAGGGCATGCACAAGTTTTGAGGGGGCACAATGCCAATGGGCAGGGCATGGACCAGGGTTGATGCTTCCATTAGGCAGAAAATGCCTCCCCCCCCCCTACCCCCTTCTCTTACCATAAAACTGATGGTCCAGCAGCATGCGTGTGCATGCCTCCTGCTGCTCATCGTTGATGTGGAGAATCACGTGCGTGCTGGAGGGGGCCTCCGCACCGGACATGTCGGTCAGCGCTAGGGCCAGCTGCATGCATATAGCATCAAATAATGATTACAAAATGAAATGAAATACGAAGCAAGAATAAGTCGGCAGAGCAGCATGCGGCGCATATCCGTAAACCCTCACGTCCTGAACCCTCTTGTCCTGAACCCTCACGTCCTGAACCCTCACGTCCTGAACCCTCACGTCCTTAACCCTCACGTCCTGAACCCTTACGTCCTGAACCCTCACATCCTGAACCCTCACGTCCTGAACCCTCACGTCCTGAACCCTCACGTCCTGAACCCTCACATCCTGAACCCTCACGTCCCTGAACCCTCACAACCTGAACCCTCACGTCCTGAACCCTCACATCCTGAACCCTCACGTCCTGAACCCTCATGTCCTGAACCCTCATGTCCTGAACCCTCACGCCCTGAACCCTCACGTCCTCAACCCTCACGTCCTGAACCCTCACATCCAGAACCCTCACGTCCCTGAACCCTCGCGTCCTGAACCCTCACGTCCTGAACCCTTGCGTCCTGAACCCCCACGTTCCTGAACCCTCACATCCTGAACACTCACGTCCCTGAAGCCTCACGTCCCTGAACCCTCACGTCCTGAACCCTCACGTCCTGAAGCCTCACGTCCTGAAGCCTCACGTCCTGAAGCCTCACGTCCTGAACCCTCACGTCCTGAACCCCCACGTCCTGAAGCCTCACGTCTTGAACCCTGACGTCCTGAACCCTCACATCCCTGAACCCTCACGTCCTGAACCCTCACGTCCTGAACCCTCACGTCCTGAACCCTCATGTCCTGGACCTTCACGTCCTGAAACCTCACATCCTGAACCCTCACGTCCCTGAACCCTCACGGCCTGAACCCTCACATCCTGAACCGTCACGTCCTGAACCCTCACGTCCTGAACCCTCATGTCCTGAACCCTCACGTCCTGAACCCTCACATCCTGAACCCTCAAGTCCTGAACCCTCAAGTCCTGAACCCTCACGTCCTGAACCCTCACGTCCTGAACCCTCACGTCCTGAAGCCTCACGTCCTTAACCCTCACGTCCTGAACCCTCACGTCCTGAACCCTCATGTCCTGAACCCTCACGTCCCTGAACCCTCAAGTCCTGAACCCTCACGTCCTAAACCCTCACGTCCCTGAACCCTCACGTCCTGAACCCTCACGTCCTGAACCCTCACGTCCTGAACCCTCATGTCCTGAACCCTCACGTCCTGAACCTTCACGTCCTGTACCCTCACGTCCTGAACCCTCACGTCCTGAACCCTCTTGTCCTGAACCCTCTTGTCCTGAACCCTCATGTCCTGAACCCTCATGTCCTGAACCCTCACGTCCTGAACCCTCACGTCCTGAACCCTCACGTCCTGAACCCTCACGTCCTGAACCCTCACGTCCTGAACCCTCACGTCCTGAACCTTCACGTCCTGAACCCAAGTCATGGGTGTTAGTTTGCATTGCATGACTTACCTGTGCCATGACGCGGGACTGACAGCTGTGCTTGGGCGTCTTGGAGTCCACCTCATGGTGTCCCACAAGCAGGCCAGGTCGGAAACGAGCGACCAGGTCATAGGGATCTGATGTCCAGAGGTCCTGTGGGGGGAAGAGTGACCTATGTGAGAGAGTTGCCAGAGTGGAAGGAGGAGGACCCATGTAAAAGTGTGGCATATGCAAGGGAGTGATTCGGGTTGAAAGAGTATCCCATATGGATGGGTAATGACTTATGAGTGATGACACGGGAGGAAAAGTTACATGCGGGGAGGGTTGCACAGGTGAAACAGTGGTGGAGTAGGAGGTGGACACGGGGGAGTGCGAGACATGGGTAGATGAGTGACATTGGTGACTGATATGATTGAAAGAGTGACCAGGGTGGGTGGTAGTCTCGGGCGGAAGAGAGACGTGAGTAGAGGAGTGACCTGGGGAGGAGTGGCCCAGGTGAAGGAGCGAGCCGGTGAAAGGTACACTGGTGTGAAAGAGTGACCCAGGTAGGAGTGCATCATCCCTGGTGGGAAGGGCGGACGCCGCTGTATTATTTACACAGCTATTTTAACCCGGGACAACCTGCTTTGATGGAGACCTGGTGATTGATGGTCATGGTTCAAGTGTAGCTTCATCCCATGGCTATACGTGATTTCCTCAACTCCCAATGACCCGTAGGAGTGGAAAACGACATTTTCTTTGCTCCCCCCTCTCTGGTTTCCAAACCTGTTTTGTTGTATCCAGATCTTCCTCCCTCCCTATGGGTTTTTTTCAAACCTGTTTTCCTGTGTCCAGATCTTCCTCCCCTCTCTCTGGTCTCCCAACCTGTTTTGTTGTATCCAGCGTGTCAGTGTTGTTCGAGGTGCGAACATAGTCCTCGCCGGCCAGGATCCAAAACGCCAAGTGTCCGTTGGCCGCACAGTAGCTGGCTGCTGACTTCTTGTGCCAAATGTTGTCGCTGTCTGATATCGATGAGGATTCCTGCAGGAGGACACGAGCAGACATTTATAGTGGACAGTTTTAGTGGACATGCATAGTGGACATGCATAGTGGTCATAATACTGCATGCTGAAGTAAGTGACTACATCTTGTGACATTTCAACAAATACGACAGCTGCTTTTTCATAGTACAATCTACGAAACTGGTGCAACTGCACCACAGTGCACGCTTCGTTACAGGAATGTACCGCAATGATGTATGTACCGGTGCATGATGTACCGCATGGAGGAGGTGCATGAGACAGGAGAGGGGCTCTGCCAGCATCCTTTGATCTGCATTCCCAGAATGGGACGGTGGTGTAGCTCATGACAGTGACATGGGTCTAGACCAGCCTGCCGTGCCAGTCAGTGATTTGCTGCTGCACATCCACTTTTTTTTTCTTCTCGCCATGTCCATCCCATGCTTCCGCCAAAATGGGCGGCTTCCTTAAGCCACGCACTTGTTTGCATATTTATTGCGTACCGTACCGGTATTGAATACCGGTACTTACCGGTAATGCACATTGCGTATTCATTGCGTGTTGCGTATTTATCGCGCATAGCGTATTTACTGCGCATTCATTGCGTATTTAATTCCTTACTCTCATCTGTGCCAGGGATGCTTCAGCGGACAGGGGCACCACCCTGGGCTTCTGCCACTGCCCGGCCTGAGCATCCGCCCAGGCCGTGTTCACGCGGTTCGAAAACATGGAGAGGATTGCACTCGTGATTGGACCTGGAGGCAGAGGGGGAGAGGATTGCACTTATGATTGGACCTGGAGGCAGAGGGGGAGAGGATTGCACTTATGATTGGACCTGGAGGCAGAGGGGGAGAGGATTGCACTTATGATTGGACCTGGAGGCAGAGGGGGAGAGGATTGCACTCGTGATTGGACCTGGAGGCAGAGGGGGAGAGGATTGCACTTATGATTGGACCTGGAGGCAGAGGGGGAGAGGATTGCACTCGTGATTGGACCTGGAGGCAGAGGGGGAGAGGATTGCACTTATGATTGGACCTGGAGGCAGAGGGGGAGAGGATTGCACTCGTGATTGGACCTGGAGGCAGAGGGGGAGAGGATTGCACTCGTGATTGGACCTGGAGGCAGAGGGGGCGAGGATTGCACTCGTGATTGGACCTGGAGGCAGAGGGGGAGAGGATTGCACTTATGATTGGACCTGGAGGCAGAGGGGGAGAGGATTGCACTCGTGATTGGACCTGCAGGCAGAGGGGGAGAGGATTGCACTCGTGATTGGACCTGGAGGCAGGGGGGGAGAGGATTGCACTCGTGATTGGACCTGGAGGCAGAGGGGAGAGGATTGCACTCGTGATTGGACCTGGAGGCAGAGGGGGGGAGGATTGCACTCATGATTGGAACTGGAGGCAGAGGGGAGAGGATTGCACTCATGATTGGAACTGGAGGCAGAGGGGAGAGGATTGCACTCGTGATTGGACCTGGAGGCAGAGGGGGAGAGGATTGCACTCGTGATTGGACCTGCAGGCAGGGGGGGAGAGGATTGCACTCGTGATTGGACCTGGAGGCAGAGGGGGAGAGGATTGCACTCGTGATTGGACCTGGAGGCAGAGGGGAGAGGATTGCACTCGTGATTGGACCTGGAGGCAGAGGGGGAGAGGATTGCACTCGTGATTGGACCTGGAGGCATGGGGGAGAGGATTGCACTCGTGATTGGACCTGGAGGCAGGGGGGGAGAGGATTGCACTCGTGATTGGACCTGGAGGCAGGGGGGGAGAGGATTGCACTCGTGATTGGACCTGGAGGCAGAGGGGGAGAGGATTGCACTCGTGATTGGACCTGGAGGCAGGGGGGGGGAGGATTGCACTTATGATTGGACCTGGAGGCAGAGGGGGAGAGGATTGCACTCGTGATTGGACCTGGAGGCAGGGGGGGAGAGGATTGCACTTATGATTGGACCTGGAGGCAGGGGGGGAGAGGATTGCACTTATGATTGGACCTGGAGGCAGAGGGGAGAGGATTGCACTCGTGATTGGACCTGGAGGCAGAGGGGGAGAGGATTGCACTTATGATTGGACCTGGAGGCAGGGGGGGAGAGGATTGCACTTATGATTGGACCTGGAGGCAGGGGGGGAGAGGATTGCACTCGTGATTGGACCTGGAGGCATGGGGGAGAGGATTGCACTCGTGATTGGACCTGGAGGCAGGGGGGGAGAGGATTGCACTCGTGATTGGACCTGGAGGCAGAGGGGAGAGGATTGCACTCGTGATTGGACCTGGAGGCAGAGGGGGGGAGGATTGCACTCGTGATTGGACCTGGAGGCAGAGGGGAGAGGATTGCACTCGTGATTGGACCTGGAGGCAGAGGGGGAGAGGATTGCACTCGTGATTGGACCTGGAGGCAGGGGGGGAGAGGATTGCACTTATGATTGGACCTGGAGGCAGAGGGGGAGAGGATTGCACTCGTGATTGGACCTGGAGGCAGGGGGGGAGAGGATTGCACTTATGATTGGACCTGGAGGCAGGGGGGGAGAGGATTGCACTCGTGATTGGACCTGGAGGCAGAGGGGAGAGGATTGCACTCGTGATTGGACCTGGAGGCAGAGGGGGAGAGGATTGCACTTATGATTGGACCTGGAGGCAGAGGGGGAGAGGATTGCACTCGTGATTGGACCTGGAGGCAGAGGGGGAGAGGATTGCACTCGTGATTGGAACTGGAGGCAGAGGGGGAGAGGTTTGCACTCGTGATTGGGCCTGGAGGCAGGGGGGGAGAGGATTGCACTTATGATTGGACCTGGAGGCAGAGGGGGAGAGGATTGCACTCGTGATTGGACCTGGAGGCAGAGGGGGAGAGGATTGCACTCGTGATTGGACCTGGAGGCAGAGGGGGAGAGGATTGCACTTATGATTGGACCTGGAGGCAGGGGGGGAGAGGATTGCACTCGTGATTGGACCTGGAGGCAGGGGGGGAGAGGATTGCACTCGTGATTGGACCTGGAGGCAGGGGGGGAGGATTGCACTCGTGATTGGACCTGGAGGCAGGGGGGGAGAGGATTGCACTCGTGATTGGACCTGGAGAAAGAGGGGGAGAGGATTGCACTCGTGATTGGACCTGGAGGCAGGGGGGGAGAGGATTGCACTTATGATTGGACCTGGAGGCAGAGGGGAGAGGATTGCACTCGTGATTGGACCTGCAGGCAGGGGGGGAGGATTGCACTCGTGATTGGACCTGGAGGCAGGGGGGGAGAGGATTGCACTTATGATTGGACCTGGAGGCAGGGGGGGAGAGGATTGCACTCGTGATTGGACCTGGAGGCAGGGGGGGAGAGGATTGCACTTATGATTGGACCTGGAGGCAGAGGGGAGAGGATTGCACTCGTGATTGGACCTGGAGGCAGAGGGGGAGAGGATTGCACTCGTGATTGGACCTGGAGGCAGGGGGGGAGAGGATTGCACTCGTGATTGGACCTGGAGGCAGAGGGGGAGAGGATTGCACTCGTGATTGGACCTGGAGGCAGGGGGGGAGAGGATTGCACTTATGATTGGACCTGGAGGCAGAGGGGGAGAGGATTGCACTCGTGATTGGACCTGGAGGCAGGGGGGGAGAGGATTGCACTTATGATTGGACCTGGAGGCAGGGGGGGAGAGGATTGCACTTATGATTGGACCTGGAGGCAGAGGGGAGAGGATTGCACTCGTGATTGGACCTGGAGGCAGAGGGGGAGAGGATTGCACTTATGATTGGACCTGGAGGCAGGGGGGGAGAGGATTGCACTCGTGATTGGACCTGGAGGCAGGGGGGGAGAGGATTGCACTCGTGATTGGACCTGGAGGCATGGGGGAGGATTGCACTCGTGATTGGACCTGGAGGCAGGGGGGGAGAGGATTGCACTCGTGATTGGACCTGGAGGCAGAGGGGGAGAGGATTGCACTCGTGATTGGACCTGGAGGCAGGGGGGGAGAGGATTGCACTTATGATTGGACCTGGAGGCAGAGGGGAGAGGATTGCACTCGTGATTGGACCTGGAGGCATGGGGGAGAGGATTGCACTCGTGATTGGACCTGGAGGCAGGGGGGGAGAGGATTGCACTCGTGATTGGACCTGGAGGCAGGGGGGAGAGGATTGCACTCGTGATTGGACCTGGAGGCAGAGGGGGAGAGGATTGCACTCGTGATTGGACCTGGAGGCAGGGGGGGAGAGGATTGCACTTATGATTGGACCTGGAGGCAGAGGGGGAGAGGATTGCACTCGTGATTGGACCTGGAGGCAGGGGGGGAGAGGATTGCACTTATGATTGGACCTGGAGGCAGGGGGGGAGAGGATTGCACTCGTGATTGGACCTGGAGGCAGAGGGGAGAGGATTGCACTCGTGATTGGACCTGGAGGCAGGGGGGGAGAGGATTGCACTCGTGATTGGACCTGGAGGCAGGGGGGGAGAGGATTGCACTCGTGATTGGACCTGGAGGCATGGGGGAGAGGATTGCACTCGTGATTGGACCTGGAGGCAGGGGGGGAGAGGATTGCACTCGTGATTGGACCTGGAGGCAGAGGGGAGAGGATTGCACTCGTGATTGGACCTGGAGGCAGAGGGGGAGAGGATTGCACTCGTGATTGGAACTGGAGGCAGAGGGGAGAGGATTGCACTCGTGATTGGACCTGGAGGCAGAGGGGGAGAGGATTGCACTCGTGATTGGACCTGGAGGCAGGGGGGGAGAGGATTGCACTTATGATTGGACCTGGAGGCAGAGGGGGAGAGGATTGCACTCGTGATTGGACCTGGAGGCAGGGGGGGAGAGGATTGCACTTATGATTGGACCTGGAGGCAGGGGGGGAGAGGATTGCACTCGTGATTGGACCTGGAGGCAGAGGGGAGAGGATTGCACTCGTGATTGGACCTGGAGGCAGAGGGGGAGAGGATTGCACTTATGATTGGACCTGGAGGCAGAGGGGGAGAGGATTGCACTTATGATTGGACCTGGAGGCAGAGGGGGAGAGGATTGCACTCGTGATTGGACCTGGAGGCAGAGGGGGAGAGGATTGCACTCGTGATTGGACCTGGAGGCAGAGGGGGAGAGGATTGCACTCGTGATTGGACCTGGAGGCAGAGGGGGAGAGGATTGCACTTATGATTGGACCTGGAGGCAGGGGGGGAGAGGATTGCACTCGTGATTGGACCTGCAGGCAGAGGGGGAGAGGATTGCACTCGTGATTGGACCTGCAGGCAGGGGGGGAGAGGATTGCACTTATGATTGGACCTGGAGGCAGAGGGGAGAGGATTGCACTCGTGATTGGACCTGCAGGCAGGGGGGGAGGATTGCACTCGTGATTGGACCTGGAGGCAGGGGGGGAGAGGATTGCACTTATGATTGGACCTGGAGGCAGGGGGGGAGAGGATTGCACTCGTGATTGGACCTGGAGGCAGAGGGGAGAGGATTGCACTCGTGATTGGACCTGGAGGCAGAGGGGGAGAGGATTGCACTTATGATTGGACCTGGAGGCAGAGGGGGAGAGGATTGCACTCGTGATTGGACCTGGAGGCAGGGGGGGAGAGGATTGCACTTATGATTGGACCTGGAGGCAGAGGGGGAGAGGATTGCACTCGTGATTGGACCTGGAGGCAGGGGGGTAGAGGATTGCACTCGTGATTGGACCTGGAGGCAGAGGGGGAGAGGATTGCACTCATGATTGGAACTGGAGGCAGAGGGGAGAGGATTGCACTCGTGATTGGACCTGGAGGCAGAGGGGGAGAGGATTGCACTCGTGATTGGACCTGCAGGCAGGGGGGGAGAGGATTGCACTCGTGATTGGACCTGGAGGCAGAGGGGGAGAGGATTGCACTCGTGATTGGACCTGGAGGCATAGGGGGAGAGGATTGCACTCGTGATTGGACCTGGAGGCAGAGGGGGAGAGGATTGCACTCGTGATTGGACCTGGAGGCATGGGGGAGAGGATTGCACTCGTGATTGGACCTGGAGGCAGGGGGGGAGAGGATTGCACTCGTGATTGGACCTGGAGGCAGGGGGGGAGAGGATTGCACTCGTGATTGGACCTGGAGGCAGAGGGGGAGAGGATTGCACTCGTGATTGGACCTGGAGGCAGGGGGGGAGAGGATTGCACTTATGATTGGACCTGGAGGCAGAGGGGGAGAGGATTGCACTCGTGATTGGACCTGGAGGCAGGGGGGGAGAGGATTGCACTTATGATTGGACCTGGAGGCAGGGGGGGAGAGGATTGCACTTATGATTGGACCTGGAGGCAGAGGGGAGAGGATTGCACTCGTGATTGGACCTGGAGGCAGAGGGGGGAGAGGATTGCACTCGTGATTGGACCTGGAGGCAGGGGGGGAGAGGATTGCACTCGTGATTGGACCTGGAGGCATGGGGGAGAGGATTGCACTCGTGATTGGACCTGGAGGCAGGGGGGGAGAGGATTGCACTCGTGATTGGACCTGGAGGCAGAGGGGAGAGGATTGCACTCGTGATTGGACCTGGAGGCAGAGGGGGAGAGGATTGCACTCGTGATTGGAACTGGAGGCAGAGGGGAGAGGATTGCACTCGTGATTGGACCTGGAGGCAGAGGGGGAGAGGATTGCACTCGTGATTGGACCTGGAGGCAGGGGGGGAGAGGATTGCACTTATGATTGGACCTGGAGGCAGAGGGGGAGAGGATTGCACTCGTGATTGGACCTGGAGGCAGGGGGGGAGAGGATTGCACTTATGATTGGACCTGGAGGCAGGGGGGGAGAGGATTGCACTCGTGATTGGACCTGGAGGCAGAGGGGAGAGGATTGCACTCGTGATTGGACCTGGAGGCAGAGGGGGAGAGGATTGCACTTATGATTGGACCTGGAGGCAGAGGGGGAGAGGATTGCACTTATGATTGGACCTGGAGGCAGAGGGGGAGAGGATTGCACTCGTGATTGGACCTGGAGGCAGAGGGGGAGAGGATTGCACTCGTGATTGGACCTGGAGGCAGAGGGGGAGAGGATTGCACTCGTGATTGGACCTGGAGGCAGAGGGGGAGAGGATTGCACTTATGATTGGACCTGGAGGCAGGGGGGGAGAGGATTGCACTCGTGATTGGACCTGCAGGCAGAGGGGGAGAGGATTGCACTCGTGATTGGACCTGCAGGCAGGGGGGGAGAGGATTGCACTTATGATTGGACCTGGAGGCAGAGGGGAGAGGATTGCACTCGTGATTGGACCTGCAGGCAGGGGGGGAGGATTGCACTCGTGATTGGACCTGGAGGCAGGGGGGGAGAGGATTGCACTTATGATTGGACCTGGAGGCAGGGGGGGAGAGGATTGCACTCGTGATTGGACCTGGAGGCAGAGGGGAGAGGATTGCACTCGTGATTGGACCTGGAGGCAGAGGGGGAGAGGATTGCACTTATGATTGGACCTGGAGGCAGAGGGGGAGAGGATTGCACTCGTGATTGGACCTGGAGGCAGGGGGGGAGAGGATTGCACTTATGATTGGACCTGGAGGCAGAGGGGGAGAGGATTGCACTCGTGATTGGACCTGGAGGCAGGGGGGTAGAGGATTGCACTCGTGATTGGACCTGGAGGCAGAGGGGGAGAGGATTGCACTCATGATTGGAACTGGAGGCAGAGGGGAGAGGATTGCACTCGTGATTGGACCTGGAGGCAGAGGGGGAGAGGATTGCACTCGTGATTGGACCTGCAGGCAGGGGGGGAGAGGATTGCACTCGTGATTGGACCTGGAGGCAGAGGGGGAGAGGATTGCACTCGTGATTGGACCTGGAGGCATAGGGGAGAGGATTGCACTCGTGATTGGACCTGGAGGCAGAGGGGGAGAGGATTGCACTCGTGATTGGACCTGGAGGCATGGGGGAGAGGATTGCACTCGTGATTGGACCTGGAGGCAGGGGGGGAGAGGATTGCACTCGTGATTGGACCTGGAGGCAGGGGGGGAGAGGATTGCACTCGTGATTGGACCTGGAGGCAGAGGGGGAGAGGATTGCACTCGTGATTGGACCTGGAGGCAGGGGGGGAGAGGATTGCACTTATGATTGGACCTGGAGGCAGAGGGGGAGAGGATTGCACTCGTGATTGGACCTGGAGGCAGGGGGGGAGAGGATTGCACTTATGATTGGACCTGGAGGCAGGGGGGGAGAGGATTGCACTTATGATTGGACCTGGAGGCAGAGGGGAGAGGATTGCACTCGTGATTGGACCTGGAGGCAGAGGGGGAGAGGATTGCACTTATGATTGGACCTGGAGGCAGGGGGGGAGAGGATTGCACTTATGATTGGACCTGGAGGCAGGGGGGGAGAGGATTGCACTCGTGATTGGACCTGGAGGCATGGGGGAGAGGATTGCACTCGTGATTGGACCTGGAGGCAGGGGGGGAGAGGATTGCACTCGTGATTGGACCTGGAGGCATAGGGGAGAGGATTGCACTCGTGATTGGACCTGGAGGCAGAGGGGGGGAGGATTGCACTCGTGATTGGAACTGGAGGCAGAGGGGAGAGGATTGCACTCGTGATTGGACCTGGAGGCAGAGGGGGAGAGGATTGCACTCGTGATTGGACCTGGAGGCAGGGGGGGAGAGGATTGCACTTATGATTGGACCTGGAGGCAGAGGGGGAGAGGATTGCACTCGTGATTGGACCTGGAGGCAGGGGGGGAGAGGATTGCACTTATGATTGGACCTGGAGGCAGGGGGGGAGAGGATTGCACTCGTGATTGGACCTGGAGGCAGAGGGGAGAGGATTGCACTCGTGATTGGACCTGGCTGGAGGCAGAGGGGGAGAGGATTGCACTTATGATTGGACCTGGAGGCAGAGGGGGAGAGGATTGCACTCGTGATTGGACCTGGAGGCAGGGGGGGAGAGGATTGCACTTATGATTGGACCTGGAGGCAGAGGGGAGAGGATTGCACTCGTGATTGGACCTGGAGGCAGAGGGGGAAAGGATTGCACTTATGATTGGACCTGGAGGCAGGGGGGGAGAGGATTGCACTCGTGATTGGACCTGGAGGCAGGGGGGGAGAGGATTGCACTCGTGATTGGACCTGGAGGCAGGGGGGGAGAGGATTGCACTCGTGATTGGACCTGGAGGCAGAGGGGGAGAGGATTGCACTCGTGATTGGACCTGGAGGCAGAGGGGGAGAGGATTGCACTTATGATTGGACCTGGAGGCAGGGGGGGAGAGGATTGCACTCGTGATTGGACCTGGAGGCAGGGGGGGAGAGGATTGCACTCGTGATTGGACCTGGAGGCAGGGGGGGAGAGGATTGCACTCGTGATTGGACCTGGAGGCAGGGGGGGAGAGGATTGCACTCGTGATTGGACCTGGAGGCAGGGGGGGAGAGGATTGCACTCGTGATTGGACCTGCAGGCAGAGGGGAGAGGATTGCACTCGTGATTGGACCTGGAGGCAGGGGGGGAGAGGATTGCACTTATGATTGGACCTGGAGGCAGAGGGGAGAGGATTGCACTCGTGATTGGACCTGCAGGCAGGGGGGGAGGATTGCACTCGTGATTGGACCTGGAGACAGGGGGGGAGAGGATTGCACTTATGATTGGACCTGGAGGCAGGGGGGGAGAGGATTGCACTCGTGATTGGACCTGGAGGCAGAGGGGAGAGGATTGCACTCGTGATTGGACCTGGAGGCAGAGGGGGAGAGGATTGCACTTATGATTGGACCTGGAGGCAGAGGGGGAGAGGATTGCACTCGTGATTGGACCTGGAGGCAGGGGGGGAGAGGATTGCACTTATGATTGGACCTGGAGGCAGAGGGGGAGAGGATTGCACTCGTGATTGGACCTGGAGGCAGGGGGGGAGAGGATTGCACTTATGATTGGACCTGGAGGCAGAGGGGGAGAGGATTGCACTCGTGATTGGACCTGGAGGCAGGGGGGGAGAGGATTGCACTTATGATTGGACCTGGAGGCAGGGGGGGAGAGGATTGCACTCGTGATTGGACCTGGAGGCAGAGGGGGGGAGGATTGCACTTATGATTGGACCTGGAGGCAGAGGGGGAGAGGATTGCACTCGTGATTGGACCTGGAGGCAGAGGGGAGAGGATTGCACTCGTGATTGGACCTGGAGGCAGAGGGGGAGAGGATTGCACTTATGATTGGACCTGGAGGCAGGGGGGGAGAGGATTGCACTCGTGATTGGACCTGGAGGCAGGGGGGGAGAGGATTGCACTCGTGATTGGACCTGGAGGCAGAGGGGGAGAGGATTGCACTTATGATTGGACCTGGAGGCAGGGGGGGAGAGGATTGCACTCGTGATTGGACCTGGAGGCAGGGGGGGAGAGGATTGCACTCGTGATTGGACCTGGAGGCAGGGGGGGAGAGGATTGCACTCGTGATTGGACCTGGAGGCAGGGGGGGAGAGGATTGCACTCGTGATTGGACCTGGAGGCAGGGGGGGAGAGGATTGCACTCGTGATTGGACCTGCAGGCAGAGGGGAGAGGATTGCACTCGTGATTGGACCTGGAGGCAGGGGGGGAGAGGATTGCACTTATGATTGGACCTGGAGGCAGAGGGGAGAGGATTGCACTCGTGATTGGACCTGCAGGCAGGGGGGGAGGATTGCACTCGTGATTGGACCTGGAGACAGGGGGGGAGAGGATTGCACTTATGATTGGACCTGGAGGCAGGGGGGGAGAGGATTGCACTCGTGATTGGACCTGGAGGCAGAGGGGAGAGGATTGCACTCGTGATTGGACCTGGAGGCAGAGGGGGAGAGGATTGCACTTATGATTGGACCTGGAGGCAGAGGGGGAGAGGATTGCACTCGTGATTGGACCTGGAGGCAGGGGGGGAGAGGATTGCACTTATGATTGGACCTGGAGGCAGAGGGGGAGAGGATTGCACTCGTGATTGGACCTGGAGGCAGGGGGGGAGAGGATTGCACTTATGATTGGACCTGGAGGCAGAGGGGGAGAGGATTGCACTCGTGATTGGACCTGGAGGCAGGGGGGGAGAGGATTGCACTTATGATTGGACCTGGAGGCAGGGGGGGAGAGGATTGCACTCGTGATTGGACCTGGAGGCAGAGGGGGGGAGGATTGCACTTATGATTGGACCTGGAGGCAGAGGGGGAGAGGATTGCACTCGTGATTGGACCTGGAGGCAGAGGGGAGAGGATTGCACTCGTGATTGGACCTGGAGGCAGAGGGGGAGAGGATTGCACTTATGATTGGACCTGGAGGCAGGGGGGGAGAGGATTGCACTCGTGATTGGACCTGGAGGCAGGGGGGGAGAGGATTGCACTCGTGATTGGACCTGGAGGCAGGGGGGGGAGGATTGCACTCGTGATTGGACCTGGAGGCAGGGGGGGAGAGGATTGCACTTATGATTGGACCTGGAGGCAGAGGGGGAGAGGATTGCACTCGTGATTGGACCTGGAGGCAGGGGGGGAGAGGATTGCACTTATGATTGGACCTGGAGGCAGAGGGGAGAGGATTGCACTCGTGATTGGACCTGGAGGCATGGGGGAGAGGATTGCACTCGTGATTGGACCTGGAGGCAGGGGGGGAGAGGATTGCACTCGTGATTGGACCTGGAGGCAGGGGGGAGAGGATTGCACTCGTGATTGGACCTGGAGGCAGAGGGGGAGAGGATTGCACTCGTGATTGGACCTGGAGGCAGGGGGGGAGAGGATTGCACTTATGATTGGACCTGGAGGCAGAGGGGGAGAGGATTGCACTCGTGATTGGACCTGGAGGCAGAGGGGGAGAGGATTGCACTCGTGATTGGAACTGGAGGCAGGGGGGGAGAGGATTGCACTCGTGATTGGACCTGGAGGCATGGGGGAGAGGATTGCACTCGTGATTGGACCTGGAGGCAGGGGGGGAGAGGATTGCACTCGTGATTGGACCTGGAGGCAGAGGGGGAGAGGATTGCACTCGTGATTGGACCTGGAGGCAGAGGGGGAGAGGATTGCACTCGTGATTGGACTGGAGGCAGAGGGGAGAGGATTGCACTCGTGATTGGACCTGGAGGCAGAGGGGGAGAGGATTGCACTCGTGATTGGACCTGGAGGCAGGGGGGGAGAGGATTGCACTTATGATTGGACCTGGAGGCAGAGGGGGAGAGGATTGCACTCGTGATTGGACCTGGAGGCAGGGGGGGTGAGGATTGCACATATGATTGGACCTGGAGGCAGGGGGGGAGAGGATTGCACTCGTGATTGGACCTGGAGGCAGAGGGGAGAGGATTGCACTCGTGATTGGACCTGGAGGCAGAGGGGGGGAGGATTGCACTTATGATTGGACCTGGAGGCAGAGGGGGAGAGGATTGCACTCGTGATTGGACCTGGAGGCAGGGGGGGAGAGGATTGCACTTATGATTGGACCTGGAGGCAGAGGGGAGAGGATTGCACTCGTGATTGGACCTGGAGGCAGGGGGGGAGAGGATTGCACTTATGATTGGACCTGGAGGCAGGGGGGGAGAGGATTGCACTCGTGATTGGACCTGGAGGCAGAGGGGAGAGGATTGCACTCGTGATTGGACCTGGAGGCAGAGGGGGAAAGGATTGCACTTATGATTGGACCTGGAGGCAGGGGGGGAGAGGATTGCACTCGTGATTGGACCTGGAGGCAGGGGGGGAGAGGATTGCACTCATGATTGGACCTGGAGGCAGAGGGGGAGAGGATTGCACTCGTGATTGGACCTGGAGGCAGGGGGGGAGAGGATTGCACTTATGATTGGACCTGGAGGCAGAGGGGAGAGGATTGCACTCGTGATTGGACCTGGAGGCATGGGGGAGAGGATTGCATTCGTGATTGGACCTGGAGGCAGGGGGGGAGAGGATTGCACTCGTGATTGGACCTGGAGGCAGGGGGGGAGAGGATTGCACTCGTGATTGGACCTGGAGGCAGAGGGGGAGAGGATTGCACTTATGATTGGACCTGGAGGCATGGGGGAGAGGATTGCACTCGTGATTGGACCTGGAGGCAGAGGGGAGAGGATTGCACTTATGATTGGACCTGGAGGCAGGGGGAGGGAGGATTGCACTCGTGATTGGACCTGGAGGCAGGGGGGGGGAGGATTGCACTCGTGATTGGACCTGGAGGCAGGGGGGGAGAGGATTGCACTCGTGATTGGACCTGGAGGCAGGGGGGGAGAGGATTGCACTCGTGATTGGACCTGGAGGCAGGGGGGGAGAGGATTGCACTCGTGATTGGACCTGCAGGCAGGGGGGGAGAGGATTGCACTCGTGATTGGACCTGGAGGCAGGGGGGGAGAGGATTGCACTCGTGATTGGACCTGGAGGCAGAGGGGGAGAGGATTGCACTCGTGATTGGACCTGGAGGCAGAGGGGGAGAGGATTGCACTCGTGATTGGACCTGGAGGCAGGGGGGGAGAGGATTGCACTTATGATTGGACCTGGAGGCAGAGGGGAGAGGATTGCACTCGTGATTGGACCTGGAGGCATGGGGGAGAGGATTGCATTCGTGATTGGACCTGGAGGCAGGGGGGGAGAGGATTGCACTCGTGATTGGACCTGGAGGCAGGGGGGGAGAGGATTGCACTCGTGATTGGACCTGGAGGCAGAGGGGGAGAGGATTGCACTCGTGATTGGACCTGGAGGCAGGGGGGGAGAGGATTGCACTTATGATTGGACCTGGAGGCAGAGGGGGAGAGGATTGCACTCGTGATTGGACCTGGAGGCAGGGGGGGAGAGGATTGCACTTATGATTGGACCTGGAGGCAGGGGGGGAGAGGATTGCACTCGTGATTGGACCTGGAGGCAGGGGGGGAGAGGATTGCACTTATGATTGGACCTGGAGGCAGAGGGGAGAGGATTGCACTCGTGATTGGACCTGGCGGCAGATGGGAGAGGATTGCACTCGTGATTGGACCTGGAGGCAGAGGGGGAGAGGATTGCACTTATGATTGGACCTGGAGGCAGGGGGGGAGAGGATTGCACTTATGATTGGACCTGGAGGCAGAGGGGGAGAGGATTGCACTCGTGATTGGACCTGGAGGCAGAGGGGGAGAGGATTGCACTCGTGATTGGACCTGGAGGCAGAGGGGGAGAGGATTGCACTTATGATTGGACCTGGAGGCAGGGGGGGAGAGGATTGCACTCGTGATTGGACCTGGAGGCAGGGGGGGAGAGGATTGCACTCGTGATTGGACCTGGAGGCAGGGGGGGAGGATTGCACTCGTGATTGGACCTGGAGGCAGGGGGGGAGAGGATTGCACTCGTGATTGGACCTGGAGAAAGAGGGGGAGAGGATTGCACTCGTGATTGGACCTGGAGGCAGGGGGGGAGAGGATTGCACTTATGATTGGACCTGGAGGCAGAGGGGAGAGGATTGCACTCGTGATTGGACCTGCAGGCAGGGGGGGAGGATTGCACTCGTGATTGGACCTGGAGGCAGGGGGGGAGAGGATTGCACTTATGATTGGACCTGGAGGCAGGGGGGGAGAGGATTGCACTCGTGATTGGACCTGGAGGCAGGGGGGGAGAGGATTGCACTTATGATTGGACCTGGAGGCAGAGGGGAGAGGATTGCACTCGTGATTGGACCTGGAGGCAGAGGGGGAGAGGATTGCACTCGTGATTGGACCTGGAGGCAGGGGGGGAGAGGATTGCACTCGTGATTGGACCTGGAGGCAGAGGGGGAGAGGATTGCACTCGTGATTGGACCTGGAGGCAGGGGGGGAGAGGATTGCACTTATGATTGGACCTGGAGGCAGAGGGGGAGAGGATTGCACTCGTGATTGGACCTGGAGGCAGGGGGGGAGAGGATTGCACTTATGATTGGACCTGGAGGCAGGGGGGGAGAGGATTGCACTTATGATTGGACCTGGAGGCAGAGGGGAGAGGATTGCACTCGTGATTGGACCTGGAGGCAGAGGGGGAGAGGATTGCACTTATGATTGGACCTGGAGGCAGGGGGGGAGAGGATTGCACTTATGATTGGACCTGGAGGCAGGGGGGGAGAGGATTGCACTCGTGATTGGACCTGGAGGCATGGGGGAGAGGATTGCACTCGTGATTGGACCTGGAGGCAGGGGGGGAGAGGATTGCACTCGTGATTGGACCTGGAGGCAGAGGGGAGAGGATTGCACTCGTGATTGGACCTGGAGGCAGAGGGGGGGAGGATTGCACTCGTGATTGGACCTGGAGGCAGAGGGGAGAGGATTGCACTCGTGATTGGACCTGGAGGCAGAGGGGGAGAGGATTGCACTCGTGATTGGACCTGGAGGCAGGGGGGGAGAGGATTGCACTTATGATTGGACCTGGAGGCAGAGGGGGAGAGGATTGCACTCGTGATTGGACCTGGAGGCAGGGGGGGAGAGGATTGCACTTATGATTGGACCTGGAGGCAGGGGGGGAGAGGATTGCACTCGTGATTGGACCTGGAGGCAGAGGGGAGAGGATTGCACTCGTGATTGGACCTGGAGGCAGAGGGGGAGAGGATTGCACTTATGATTGGACCTGGAGGCAGAGGGGGAGAGGATTGCACTCGTGATTGGACCTGGAGGCAGGGGGGGAGAGGATTGCACTTATGATTGGACCTGGAGGCAGAGGGGAGAGGATTGCACTCGTGATTGGACCTGGAGGCAGATGGGAGAGGATTGCACTCGTGATTGGACCTGGAGGCAGAGGGGGAGAGGATTGCACTTATGATTGGACCTGGAGGCAGGGGGGGAGAGGATTGCACTTATGATTGGACCTGGAGGCAGAGGGGGAGAGGATTGCACTCGTGATTGGACCTGGAGGCAGAGGGGGAGAGGATTGCACTTATGATTGGACCTGGAGGCAGGGGGGGAGAGGATTGCACTTATGATTGGACCTGGAGGCAGAGGGGGAGAGGATTGCACTCGTGATTGGACCTGGAGGCAGGGGGGGAGAGGATTGCACTCGTGATTGGACCTGGAGGCAGGGGGGGAGAGGATTGCACTCGTGATTGGACCTGGAGGCAGAGGGGGAGAGGATTGCACTCGTGATTGGACCTGGAGGCAGAGGGGGAGAGGATTGCACTCGTGATTGGACCTGGAGGCATGGGGGAGAGGATTGCACTCGTGATTGGACCTGGAGGCAGGGGGGGAGAGGATTGCACTCGTGATTGGACCTGGAGGCATAGGGGAGAGGATTGCACTCGTGATTGGACCTGGAGGCAGAGGGGGGGAGGATTGCACTCGTGATTGGAACTGGAGGCAGAGGGGAGAGGATTGCACTCGTGATTGGACCTGGAGGCAGAGGGGGAGAGGATTGCACTCGTGATTGGACCTGGAGGCAGGGGGGGAGAGGATTGCACTTATGATTGGACCTGGAGGCAGGGGGGGAGAGGATTGCACTCGTGATTGGACCTGGAGGCAGGGGGGGAGAGGATTGCACTCGTGATTGGACCTGGAGGCAGGGGGGGAGAGGATTGCACTTATGATTGGACCTGGAGGCAGAGGGGGAGAGGATTGCACTCGTGATTGGACCTGGAGGCAGGGGGGGAGAGGATTGCACTTATGATTGGACCTGGAGGCAGGGGGGGAGAGGATTGCACTCGTGATTGGACCTGGAGGCAGGGGGGGAGAGGATTGCACTTATGATTGGACCTGGAGGCAGAGGGGGAGAGGTTTGCACTCGTGATTGGGCCTGGAGGCAGGGGGGGAGAGGATTACACTTATGATTGGACCTGGAGGCAGCGGGGGAGAGGATTGCACTCGTGATTGGACCTGGAGGCAGAGGGGAGAGGATTGCACTCGTGATTGGACCTGGAGGCAGAGGGGGAGAGGATTGCACTTATGATTGGACCTGGAGGCAGGGGGGGAGAGGATTGCACTCGTGATTGGACCTGGAGGCAGGGGGGGAGAGGATTGCACTCGTGATTGGACCTGGAGGCAGGGGGGGAGGATTGCACTCGTGATTGGACCTGGAGGCAGGGGGGGAGAGGATTGCACTCGTGATTGGACCTGGAGGCAGAGGGGGAGAGGATTGCACTCGTGATTGGACCTGGAGGCAGGGGGGGAGAGGATTGCACTTATGATTGGACCTGGAGGCAGAGGGGAGAGGATTGCACTCGTGATTGGACCTGGAGGCATGGGGGAGAGGATTGCACTCGTGATTGGACCTGGAGGCAGGGGGGGAGAGGATTGCACTCGTGATTGGACCTGGAGGCAGGGGGGAGAGGATTGCACTCGTGATTGGACCTGGAGGCAGAGGGGGAGAGGATTGCACTCGTGATTGGACCTGGAGGCAGGGGGGGAGAGGATTGCACTTATGATTGGACCTGGAGGCAGAGGGGGAGAGGATTGCACTCGTGATTGGACCTGGAGGCAGGGGGGGAGAGGATTGCACTTATGATTGGACCTGGAGGCAGGGGGGGAGAGGATTGCACTCGTGATTGGACCTGGAGGCAGAGGGGAGAGGATTGCACTCGTGATTGGACCTGGAGGCAGGGGGGGAGAGGATTGCACTCGTGATTGGACCTGGAGGCAGGGGGGGAGAGGATTGCACTCGTGATTGGACCTGGAGGCATGGGGGAGAGGATTGCACTCGTGATTGGACCTGGAGGCAGGGGGGGAGAGGATTGCACTCGTGATTGGACCTGGAGGCAGAGGGGAGAGGATTGCACTCGTGATTGGACCTGGAGGCAGAGGGGGAGAGGATTGCACTCGTGATTGGAACTGGAGGCAGAGGGGAGAGGATTGCACTCGTGATTGGACCTGGAGGCAGAGGGGGAGAGGATTGCACTCGTGATTGGACCTGGAGGCAGGGGGGGAGAGGATTGCACTTATGATTGGACCTGGAGGCAGAGGGGGAGAGGATTGCACTCGTGATTGGACCTGGAGGCAGGGGGGGAGAGGATTGCACTTATGATTGGACCTGGAGGCAGGGGGGGAGAGGATTGCACTCGTGATTGGACCTGGAGGCAGAGGGGAGAGGATTGCACTCGTGATTGGACCTGGAGGCAGAGGGGGAGAGGATTGCACTTATGATTGGACCTGGAGGCAGAGGGGGAGAGGATTGCACTTATGATTGGACCTGGAGGCAGAGGGGGAGAGGATTGCACTCGTGATTGGACCTGGAGGCAGAGGGGGAGAGGATTGCACTCGTGATTGGACCTGGAGGCAGAGGGGGAGAGGATTGCACTCGTGATTGGACCTGGAGGCAGAGGGGGAGAGGATTGCACTTATGATTGGACCTGGAGGCAGGGGGGGAGAGGATTGCACTCGTGATTGGACCTGCAGGCAGAGGGGGAGAGGATTGCACTCGTGATTGGACCTGCAGGCAGGGGGGGAGAGGATTGCACTTATGATTGGACCTGGAGGCAGAGGGGAGAGGATTGCACTCGTGATTGGACCTGCAGGCAGGGGGGGAGGATTGCACTCGTGATTGGACCTGGAGGCAGGGGGGGAGAGGATTGCACTTATGATTGGACCTGGAGGCAGGGGGGGAGAGGATTGCACTCGTGATTGGACCTGGAGGCAGAGGGGAGAGGATTGCACTCGTGATTGGACCTGGAGGCAGAGGGGGAGAGGATTGCACTTATGATTGGACCTGGAGGCAGAGGGGGAGAGGATTGCACTCGTGATTGGACCTGGAGGCAGGGGGGGAGAGGATTGCACTTATGATTGGACCTGGAGGCAGAGGGGGAGAGGATTGCACTCGTGATTGGACCTGGAGGCAGGGGGGTAGAGGATTGCACTCGTGATTGGACCTGGAGGCAGAGGGGGAGAGGATTGCACTCATGATTGGAACTGGAGGCAGAGGGGAGAGGATTGCACTCGTGATTGGACCTGGAGGCAGAGGGGGAGAGGATTGCACTCGTGATTGGACCTGCAGGCAGGGGGGGAGAGGATTGCACTCGTGATTGGACCTGGAGGCAGAGGGGGAGAGGATTGCACTCGTGATTGGACCTGGAGGCATAGGGGAGAGGATTGCACTCGTGATTGGACCTGGAGGCAGAGGGGGAGAGGATTGCACTCGTGATTGGACCTGGAGGCATGGGGGAGAGGATTGCACTCGTGATTGGACCTGGAGGCAGGGGGGGAGAGGATTGCACTCGTGATTGGACCTGGAGGCAGGGGGGGAGAGGATTGCACTCGTGATTGGACCTGGAGGCAGAGGGGGAGAGGATTGCACTCGTGATTGGACCTGGAGGCAGGGGGGGAGAGGATTGCACTTATGATTGGACCTGGAGGCAGAGGGGGAGAGGATTGCACTCGTGATTGGACCTGGAGGCAGGGGGGGAGAGGATTGCACTTATGATTGGACCTGGAGGCAGGGGGGGAGAGGATTGCACTTATGATTGGACCTGGAGGCAGAGGGGAGAGGATTGCACTCGTGATTGGACCTGGAGGCAGAGGGGGAGAGGATTGCACTTATGATTGGACCTGGAGGCAGGGGGGGAGAGGATTGCACTTATGATTGGACCTGGAGGCAGGGGGGGAGAGGATTGCACTCGTGATTGGACCTGGAGGCATGGGGGAGAGGATTGCACTCGTGATTGGACCTGGAGGCAGGGGGGGAGAGGATTGCACTCGTGATTGGACCTGGAGGCATAGGGGAGAGGATTGCACTCGTGATTGGACCTGGAGGCAGAGGGGGGGAGGATTGCACTCGTGATTGGAACTGGAGGCAGAGGGGAGAGGATTGCACTCGTGATTGGACCTGGAGGCAGAGGGGGAGAGGATTGCACTCGTGATTGGACCTGGAGGCAGGGGGGGAGAGGATTGCACTTATGATTGGACCTGGAGGCAGAGGGGGAGAGGATTGCACTCGTGATTGGACCTGGAGGCAGGGGGGGAGAGGATTGCACTTATGATTGGACCTGGAGGCAGGGGGGGAGAGGATTGCACTCGTGATTGGACCTGGAGGCAGAGGGGAGAGGATTGCACTCGTGATTGGACCTGGCTGGAGGCAGAGGGGGAGAGGATTGCACTTATGATTGGACCTGGAGGCAGAGGGGGAGAGGATTGCACTCGTGATTGGACCTGGAGGCAGGGGGGGAGAGGATTGCACTTATGATTGGACCTGGAGGCAGAGGGGAGAGGATTGCACTCGTGATTGGACCTGGAGGCAGAGGGGGAAAGGATTGCACTTATGATTGGACCTGGAGGCAGGGGGGGAGAGGATTGCACTCGTGATTGGACCTGGAGGCAGGGGGGGAGAGGATTGCACTCGTGATTGGACCTGGAGGCAGGGGGGGAGAGGATTGCACTCGTGATTGGACCTGGAGGCAGAGGGGGAGAGGATTGCACTCGTGATTGGACCTGGAGGCAGAGGGGGAGAGGATTGCACTTATGATTGGACCTGGAGGCAGGGGGGGAGAGGATTGCACTCGTGATTGGACCTGGAGGCAGGGGGGGAGAGGATTGCACTCGTGATTGGACCTGGAGGCAGGGGGGGAGAGGATTGCACTCGTGATTGGACCTGGAGGCAGGGGGGGAGAGGATTGCACTCGTGATTGGACCTGGAGGCAGGGGGGGAGAGGATTGCACTCGTGATTGGACCTGGAGGCAGAGGGGAGAGGATTGCACTCGTGATTGGACCTGGAGGCAGGGGGGGAGAGGAGTGCACTTATGATTGGACCTGGAGGCAGAGGGGAGAGGATTGCACTCGTGATTGGACCTGCAGGCAGGGGGGGAGGATTGCACTCGTGATTGGACCTGGAGACAGGGGGGGAGAGGATTGCACTTATGATTGGACCTGGAGGCAGGGGGGGAGAGGATTGCACTCGTGATTGGACCTGGAGGCAGAGGGGAGAGGATTGCACTCGTGATTGGACCTGGAGGCAGAGGGGGAGAGGATTGCACTTATGATTGGACCTGGAGGCAGAGGGGGAGAGGATTGCACTCGTGATTGGACCTGGAGGCAGGGGGGGAGAGGATTGCACTTATGATTGGACCTGGAGGCAGAGGGGGAGAGGATTGCACTCGTGATTGGACCTGGAGGCAGGGGGGGAGAGGATTGCACTTATGATTGGACCTGGAGGCAGAGGGGGAGAGGATTGCACTCGTGATTGGACCTGGAGGCAGGGGGGGAGAGGATTGCACTTATGATTGGACCTGGAGGCAGGGGGGGAGAGGATTGCACTCGTGATTGGACCTGGAGGCAGAGGGGGGGAGGATTGCACTTATGATTGGACCTGGAGGCAGAGGGGGAGAGGATTGCACTCGTGATTGGACCTGGAGGCAGAGGGGAGAGGATTGCACTCGTGATTGGACCTGGAGGCAGAGGGGGAGAGGATTGCACTTATGATTGGACCTGGAGGCAGGGGGGGAGAGGATTGCACTCGTGATTGGACCTGGAGGCAGGGGGGGAGAGGATTGCACTCGTGATTGGACCTGGAGGCAGGGGGGGGAGGATTGCACTCGTGATTGGACCTGGAGGCAGGGGGGGAGAGGATTGCACTCGTGATTGGACCTGGAGGCAGAGGGGGAGAGGATTGCACTCGTGATTGGACCTGGAGGCAGGGGGGGAGAGGATTGCACTTATGATTGGACCTGGAGGCAGAGGGGAGAGGATTGCACTCGTGATTGGACCTGGAGGCATGGGGGAGAGGATTGCACTCGTGATTGGACCTGGAGGCAGGGGGGGAGAGGATTGCACTCGTGATTGGACCTGGAGGCAGGGGGGAGAGGATTGCACTCGTGATTGGACCTGGAGGCAGAGGGGGAGAGGATTGCACTCGTGATTGGACCTGGAGGCAGGGGGGGAGAGGATTGCACTTATGATTGGACCTGGAGGCAGAGGGGGAGAGGATTGCACTCGTGATTGGACCTGGAGGCAGGGGGGGAGAGGATTGCACTTATGATTGGACCTGGAGGCAGAGGGGAGAGGATTGCACTCGTGATTGGACCTGGAGGCATGGGGGAGAGGATTGCACTCGTGATTGGACCTGGAGGCAGAGGGGGAGAGGATTGCACTCGTGATTGGACCTGGAGGCAGAGGGGAGAGGATTGCACTCGTGATTGGACCTGGAGGCAGAGGGGGAGAGGATTGCACTCGTGATTGGAACTGGAGGCAGGGGGGGAGAGGATTGCACTCGTGATTGGACCTGGAGGCATGGGGGAGAGGATTGCACTCGTGATTGGACCTGGAGGCAGGGGGGGAGAGGATTGCACTCGTGATTGGACCTGGAGGCAGAGGGGGAGAGGATTGCACTCGTGATTGGACCTGGAGGCAGAGGGGGAGAGGATTGCACTCGTGATTGGACTGGAGGCAGAGGGGAGAGGATTGCACTCGTGATTGGACCTGGAGGCAGAGGGGGAGAGGATTGCACTCGTGATTGGACCTGGAGGCAGGGGGGGAGAGGATTGCACTTATGATTGGACCTGGAGGCAGAGGGGGAGAGGATTGCACTCGTGATTGGACCTGGAGGCAGGGGGGGAGAGGATTGCACATATGATTGGACCTGGAGGCAGGGGGGGAGAGGATTGCACTCGTGATTGGACCTGGAGGCAGAGGGGAGAGGATTGCACTCGTGATTGGACCTGGAGGCAGAGGGGGGGAGGATTGCACTTATGATTGGACCTGGAGGCAGAGGGGGAGAGGATTGCACTCGTGATTGGACCTGGAGGCAGGGGGGGAGAGGATTGCACTTATGATTGGACCTGGAGGCAGAGGGGAGAGGATTGCACTCGTGATTGGACCTGGAGGCAGGGGGGGAGAGGATTGCACTTATGATTGGACCTGGAGGCAGGGGGGGAGAGGATTGCACTCGTGATTGGACCTGGAGGCAGAGGGGAGAGGATTGCACTCGTGATTGGACCTGGAGGCAGAGGGGGAAAGGATTGCACTTATGATTGGACCTGGAGGCAGGGGGGGAGAGGATTGCACTCGTGATTGGACCTGGAGGCAGGGGGGGAGAGGATTGCACTCATGATTGGACCTGGAGGCAGAGGGGGAGAGGATTGCACTCGTGATTGGACCTGGAGGCAGGGGGGGAGAGGATTGCACTTATGATTGGACCTGGAGGCAGAGGGGAGAGGATTGCACTCGTGATTGGACCTGGAGGCATGGGGGAGAGGATTGCATTCGTGATTGGACCTGGAGGCAGGGGGGGAGAGGATTGCACTCGTGATTGGACCTGGAGGCAGAGGGGAGAGGATTGCACTCGTGATTGGACCTGGAGGCAGAGGGGGAGAGGATTGCACTTATGATTGGACCTGGAGGCATGGGGGAGAGGATTGCACTCGTGATTGGACCTGGAGGCAGAGGGGAGAGGATTGCACTTATGATTGGACCTGGAGGCAGGGGGAGGGAGGATTGCACTCGTGATTGGACCTGGAGGCAGGGGGGGGGAGGATTGCACTCGTGATTGGACCTGGAGGCAGGGGGGGAGAGGATTGCACTCGTGATTGGACCTGGAGGCAGGGGGGGAGAGGATTGCACTCGTGATTGGACCTGGAGGCAGGGGGGGAGAGGATTGCACTCGTGATTGGACCTGCAGGCAGGGGGGGAGAGGATTGCACTCGTGATTGGACCTGGAGGCAGGGGGGGAGAGGATTGCACTCGTGATTGGACCTGGAGGCAGAGGGGGAGAGGATTGCACTCGTGATTGGACCTGGAGGCAGAGGGGGAGAGGATTGCACTCGTGATTGGACCTGGAGGCAGGGGGGGAGAGGATTGCACTTATGATTGGACCTGGAGGCAGAGGGGAGAGGATTGCACTCGTGATTGGACCTGGAGGCATGGGGGAGAGGATTGCACTCGTGATTGGACCTGGAGGCAGGGGGGGAGAGGATTGCACTCGTGATTGGACCTGGAGGCAGGGGGGGAGAGGATTGCACTCGTGATTGGACCTGGAGGCAGAGGGGGAGAGGATTGCACTCGTGATTGGACCTGGAGGCAGGGGGGGAGAGGATTGCACTTATGATTGGACCTGGAGGCAGAGGGGGAGAGGATTGCACTCGTGATTGGACCTGGAGGCAGGGGGGGAGAGGATTGCACTTATGATTGGACCTGGAGGCAGGGGGGGAGAGGATTGCACTCGTGATTGGACCTGGAGGCAGAGGGGAGAGGATTGCACTCGTGATTGGACCTGGAGGCAGAGGGGGAGAGGATTGCACTTATGATTGGACCTGGAGGCAGGGGGGGAGAGGATTGCACTTATGATTGGACCTGGAGGCAGGGGGGGAGAGGATTGCACTTATGATTGGACCTGGAGGCAGGGGGGGAGAGGATTGCACTCGTGATTGGACCTGGAGGCAGAGGGGAGAGGATTGCACTCGTGATTGGACCTGGAGGCAGAGGGGGAGAGGATTGCACTTATGATTGGACCTGGAGGCAGGGGGGGAGAGGATTGCACTCGTGATTGGACCTGGAGGCAGGGGGGGGGAGGATTGCACTCGTGATTGGACCTGGAGGCAGGGGGGGAGAGGATTGCACTCGTGATTGGACCTGAAGGCAGAGGGGGAGAGGATTGCACTCGTGATTGGACCTGGAGGCAGAGGGGAGAGGATTGCACTCGTGATTGGACCTGGAGGCAGAGGGGGAGAGGATTGCACTCGTGATTGGAACTGGAGGCAGAGGGGAGAGGATTGCACTCGTGATTGGACCTGGAGGCAGAGGGGGAGAGGATTGCACTCGTGATTGGACCTGGAGGCAGGGGGGGAGAGGATTGCACTTATGATTGGACCTGGAGGCAGGGGGGGAGAGGATTGCACTCGTGATTGGACCTGGAGGCAGAGGGGAGAGGATTGCACTCGTGATTGGACCTGGAGGCAGAGGGGGAGAGGATTGCACTTATGATTGGACCTGGAGGCAGGGGGGGAGAGGATTGCACTCGTGATTGGACCTGGAGGCAGGGGGGGGGAGGATTGCACTCGTGATTGGACCTGGAGGCAGGGGGGGAGAGGATTGCACTCGTGATTGGACCTGGAGGCAGAGGGGGAGAGGATTGCACTCGTGATTGGACCTGGAGGCAGAGGGGGAGAGGATTGCACTTATGATTGGACCTGGAGGCAGGGGGGGAGAGGATTGCACTCGTGATTGGACCTGGAGGCAGGGGGGGGGAGGATTGCACTCGTGATTGGACCTGGAGGCAGGGGGGGAGAGGATTGCACTCGTGATTGGACCTGGAGGCAGGGGGGGAGAGGATTGCACTCGTGATTGGACCTGGAGGCAGGGGGGGAGAGGATTGCACTCGTGATTGGACCTGCAGGCAGGGGGGGAGAGGATTGCACTCGTGATTGGACCTGGAGGCAGGGGGGGAGAGGATTGCACTTGTGATTGGACCTGGAGGCAGGGGGGGAGAGCGAGAGAATATGTGAAGTGGCAAAGCCAGGTGCCCGCTGTAGCAGCCACTGTGAACTCCATGGCACTTCAGCTACTATTCAGCTATTATTCTGCTACTATCCAGCTACTATTCGGCTACACACTGCCGTGGAAACCCAGCGCAGCATGCTCTGCAGCTTGCACCACCGGCCTTAGGCCGATCAAGGTTTGGTCCCCAAACCCCAATGGCTCAGTGGTGGCCGCCCATCAGCCTGCAGTCATTGGCATGCTTGACGCAACATCCATGATGGTAACAAGTACAGTTGAGTTCGGTAAGGGGACAGCGTTAAATGTCTAACGCGTTAGAGGGTTTCAGGGTTTCATGCTAATGATAGCATGATGACATAACGGCACTTCAGCTCCACACCAATGGTCAAAACGTCGGAATTAAAAGAGAGGTACAAGTGAGATCTTTGAGGAATACTTTTTCAATACGCATCGAAAAGGGATGACAAGTAATGTGGGCCCTCTGTCGAACCTGGTTGGGGTTGAAGAGGGATGGTTTCGGTAAGAAGTGATGCTGTCAGAGCTAACAGCCATGGTAACAGTAAAGAGTGGTGGTTTCAGAGCGGACATTCATGGATTCAGTAAAGAGTGGTGGTTTCAGAGCGGACATTCATGGATTCAGTAAAGAGTGGTGGTTTCAGAGCGGACATTCATGGATTCAGTAAAGAGTGGTGGTTTCAGAGCGGACATTCATGGATTCAGTAAAGAGTGGTGGTTTCAGAGCGGACGTTCATGGATTCAGTAAAGAGTTGTGGTTTCAGAGCGGACATTCATGGATTCAGTAAAGAGTTGTGGTTTCAGAGCCGAGAGTTATGGTTTGAGAGGTACGAGTGATGGGTTCAGATCTAAGAGCCATGGTTTCAGAGCTTAGACTAGGGCCCACCTGCGAGAGGAGCCTCCCCTGCTGCTGCCGCTGGCCCCTCCAGCTTGTTCTGCGTTTCCAACAGCTGTGCCTCATCAGGCCACAAGCTTGTCCGCCCGGCCTGGCTGACGAACCTCGAGGAGCACAGGAGGCCATCATCCGGCTGCGAGGAGACAGGGGCCAGGAGCACAGTCCCGGTGGATGTTCCAACCAGCTGGCCGGCAACGCCATCGCCGTCGTTGCCTCTGGCGCTGTAGCTGGCCTGGGCGCGACCGCAGGCCGCTGCCTCGGACGCCGACTGGGGGGGCCCGGCATGGGCGCGGATGTCGCTCCGGCCGATGAGGTCGACTCGTGCTGAGCTGGCGTTCCAGGTGCACAAGCGGTTGTCTATTGCTGGCCCCCGCTCCGTGCCGCTCCTGGGGCCCGTTCTTGCAGCTGCTCCAGCATCGACCACCCCTGTCTGGGGAGCGCTCTTTGCAGCACCAGCTGATGCAGAAGGGACGACTGTCGACCCTGAAAGTGAGTCCGCAGATGTGACCTCAAGCTCTCCAACAGGTGCGAGCCCCGCGACCTCCCCGCACTGCCCCGCTTCCCGCTGTTGCCGCTGCGGCGCGTTCAGCGCCCTACTGTTCCTCGCGCGGCCGCTGCCCTCTTTGCCAAGCGGGCCGCCGCCCGCCACCTTTTCGAGTAGAGAGCCGGGTTGCCCGCTCAACAAGTTGCGCTTCTTGGGCTCGCTAGCGGCCGCTGCACCGCTGGCGCTAGCCCGGGTAGAAGAAGGGGATCGAGTGGGCAGGGCCCCACTGTTCGTCTTTTTCAAAGGGGATACCTCCTGGGACCTGGCGGCCACGGTAGGCATCCTTGGGCGGGTGGAACGTGAGCCTGCAGTAGTTGGCGGAGCGGGGGGCGGAGCACCCTGTGTGATCATCTTGGACAAGGATCGGGTGCTAGGCTCGGCTGAGACTAGAGATCCCAAAGGTGCAGGCCGCACATTGACCCCACTCCCACCCAGACCGCCTCCCGCAACGGTGGAGCTGGCCCCCGTGGTGAGCGCCTTGGACGCAGGCGTTCTCACGGAGACGAGAAGTTGAGTGGTGTCCTGGTTCAGCAGATCGCTGTCTGCCTCATGCCTCGCTTCCCGATCACCAGCCTCGGCCTCCAAGGCTGCCAACTCCGCCTCCACCACCGCTGCAGCTGCCTCAGCTTCCTCCTCTTCCGCTGCCCTCATGATCCTTTCCTCGGCCTCTCCCGCCGCTTCCGCTATCCTCACTATCGCCTCCTCTTCTTCCTCTGCTGCCGCATCTGCCGCTGCGTCTGCTGCCGCCTGGAAAGCCTCAGCCTCCCCAGCAGTCCTCACCACCTCTGCCTCCGCCTCTGCCGCTGCCTCTCTCAAAGCCCTCGCCTCTGCCCTCACCCTCCTCACCTCCGCCTTCACCTCTGCCCTCGCCCTCTTCTCCTCCGCCCTCGCCTCTGCTGCCACCCTCCTCGCCTCCATCTTTGCATCTGCATCCGCTTTCAAAACCTCCGCAACGACAGCTGCTCTCAGCACATCCTGCTCTGCTGCTGCTGCCGCCAAAAACTGAGCTATGGATGCCGCCCTGGCCTCAGCCGCCACCTTCGCCCTCCCTGCCTCTGCTGCCGCAGCCGCAGCTGCCTTCACCGCCGCAACCTCAGCTGCCGCCTCAGCAGCCACCGCTGCCGCTGCCGCCACAACCATAGCAGCTGCCTGCGCTTCCGCCTCTGCTGCCGCCTCGACTGCCATCTCGGCTGCCACCTCCCTCTCCGCCTGCTGGTGGGCATCCACCAGAAGGAAGGCTACCCTGGCATGCGCCACCTCGGCCAGACGACGAGCTTCCAAATAAGCACCTGCTAGATTCTGTGCCTCCGCAACATCCACCATCTCAGCAGTATCAACAGCAGCAGCAGCAGCAGCAGCGGCAACAGCCATATCTGCAGCAGCGTTAAATGCAGCAGCCATCACAGCAGAAGCAGCAGAAGCAGAGGCAGCAGCATCAACAGCAGCAGCCATCGCATCAGCAGCATCAGCAGCAACAGCGGCGGCAGTGGCAGCAGCAGCCATCGCAGCAGCAGCGTCAACTGCAGCCCCCAATTCAGAAGCTGCCGCAGCAGCAGCAGCGGTTGTGGCGGCAGCGTCAGCGGCAGCAGCCATCACAGCAGCAGCAGCAAAAGTAGCCGCTGCAGCAGCAGCAGCAGCAGCATCGGCCGTCGCCGCCGCAGTTGCCGCTGACGCAGCGGCATTAGCCGCAGCAGCAGCGATCGCAGCAACATCGTCAACAGAAGCCGCAATCGCAGCCGCCGAAGCAGCTGAAGCAGCAGCCATTGCAGCAGCCACATTGGCAGCAGCAGCCATCGCAGTGGCCATCGCAGCAGCAGCCGCAGCAGCCGTAGCAGCAGCAGCAGCAGCAGCAGCAGCAGCAGCAAGCTGTGCTTCGTTCCGATATTTGGGGGAGACAGAGTCGAGGGACCCCATGGCCTCCACCTCCAAGATCATCCGATCAATATCTCTCCGAGGATTTTCCCTCCCGCTGTCTGAGCCAGACACATCTCCATCTGACCATCCCTCCAGGTCCCCAATGCCTGCCTGACTGCCGCAAGAGGAGGAGGAGGAGGAGGGGGCCCGAGTGCTAGCCTGTCGCCGGTCCGGAACCAGCGCAGGCGCGGGAGGGGCATCCGCCTCTTCCTCCTTGTCCCAGTGGCCCAACGTTGTGATGAGATTCAGCAAAGGGTCGCTGGCCTCGCCGCGCAGCAGCGGCATGCGCCTCTCCCCGTTCCCCTCTAGCGGACACACTACGGCCGCCTCCGTGAGTGCCGGCAGTGGAGCTGAGGCTACAATCCCGGACGCCTGATCGGTCGCGCTGCTTCTCCACCGGTAGTCCTCCTCGGAGCTGCCTGTGAGGAACACTCCCTTAGCCCCGCTCGTCTCCTGCGTAGGTGCAGGCCTCTGCATCATGCTGCTGTGAGCGAGGGCTTGGGCGGGCGCTGCTTGGGCGGGGGCTGCAGTAATGCAAAGCCAGCCGGTGTTGGGCGCTAGCATGTGCGCCTGCACCGTTGCGTCGCGGTTGTTGGACTTCTTGAATTTGGGCCCCGCCTCCGCGTCATGCGTACCCACGTCCACGAACAACCCACTGAACTCCTTGAGCAGCTCTGGCGGGCCGGGGGGCTTAGGTCCGAGGCTCAGGACAGATTCGCTCCTGCTGGCCTCTGGCTGCCTGTGGTCGTTGAATATACCCGTGCCCAGGTTCTCCCATCCCTTCTCTGTCTTTCTGAAAGGCAGCGGGCTACCGCGGCTAGGCGAATGCTGCTCGTAGTAGTCATAGGTGGGGAGCATGTGCCGCCCGCTCGACCGCCGCCCGCCAACCGGCCCAGGCTTGAGGGGAAGCATCGGGCTGACTTGGCTGATTGAGAGAAGAGGCTCGGGGGCGTCACAGGCGGATGGCTTGCTGGGGGCAGCCTCCACAGGTCTCGGATGGCTCCAGGCCATGCTGGGCATAGATGTCGCTGATCTAGACGGGCTGAATATGACCCCGCTTGACGTGTGCGCTCTCGGGCTTAGGTGAAAGAAGCAGGTGGAGGAGCGGGGGCTGCTGATTGGCACGCAAGTGGTTACGCGGGACGGGCAGAAACCCCTCCGTTGGCTGGCCCCAACGCCGACCCCCTCTGGAATGAGGAGGTCCCCTGACAGCACACCTAGCAAAGAGGCTGGATCGACAAGCAGCCGCCGCCGGCCGCCACTGCCGCCATCGCCGGTGAGCGAGTTGGAGCGCCCGTACCTGCGGAGTGCGGCGCCTCCGCTGACAAACAGGCGCGACCCCGAGACGCTCGGGAGCGAACACAAGTTGTCGCCCGCCGACGAGACTGCCACCCGGCAGCAGACCTTGTGAAGCAGCGGCGTCCGAGAGGCCTGGCGGGCCATGGAGCGCGAGCGGGGCAGCATTACCGCCGGGGTCACGGTCAGATCCAAGCCTGCTTCCATCGTATTGGCTACTGCTCCGTTGCACGAAGGGAGGCGTTTCTGGGAGAACTGCTGGGAAGGCTGGGGAGGCTGGGAGGTGAGCTTGTTCCCCCAGGTTGATGGCCGCCGCGGGCCCTGCAAGCCGGTGCGCGTTTCCATGCTGCACCCTGCCTGAGGCAGGAGGGGACTGCAGCTGCTCAGGCTAGTTGTACCAGACGTCTGGCTGGACATGTGGAGGCTCATGCGGGCCTCTGTTGATGTATTGAGGAAAAGGAAGCCCAGGGACGATGACCTGGGGGGATCCAGGAAGGGGGGGGGGGGGTCAGGGAGAGATTGGGGGTGAAAGGCCCTGGAGGGAATTCAGGGAGGAGGTGGGGTGGGAGGGGACCAGAGGGTCGATGGTTACACACTTCCACCGCTCTGATTGGGCGTGGAGCGTGGGGGAAGCGTCAGGAATGACAGGAGGGTCCGTGTGGAAGGAAAACATGGCCCAACCTAAACCCTCATGACCCTTAACCCTAAGTAGGAATGACAGGAGGGTCAGCATGGAAGAAAAACATGGCCCACCCTAAACCCTCATGACCCTTAACCCTAAGTAGGAAAATCATAAGGTTCAGGGTGAAAAGAAAACATGGCCCACCCTAAACCCTCATGACCCTTAACCGCGAGTAGGAACAACAGAAGGGGCAGGGTGGAAGGAAAACATGGCCCACCCTAAACCCTCATGACCCTTAACCGCGAGTAGGAACAACAGAAGGGGTAGGGTGGAAGGAAAACATGGCCCACCCTAAACCCTCATGACCCTTAACCGCGAGTAGGAACAACAGAAGGGGCAGGGTGGAAGGATAACATGGCCCACCCTAAACCCTCATGACCCTTAACCGCGAGTAGGAACAACAGAAGGGGCAGGGTGGAAGGATAACATGGCCCACCCTAAACCCTCATGACCCTTAACCGCGAGTAGGAACAACAGAAGGGGCAGGGTGGAAGGATAACATGGCCCACCCTAAACCCTCATGACCCTTAACCGCGAGTAGGAACAACAGAAGGGGCAGGGTGGAAGGATAACATGGCCCACCCTAAACCCGCATGACCCTTAACCGTAAGCAGGAACAACAGAAGGGCCAGGGTGGAAGGAAAACAAAACCCACCCTAAACCCGCATGACCCTTAACCGTAAGTAGGAATCACAGAAGGGTCAAGGTGGAAGGAAAACATGGCCCACCCTAAACCCGCATGACCCTAAACATGGCTCACTGCGAACATAATTCACTCACAGATATAAAGGGCAAGGGGCAAAGTGACACCCAGAAGGAACAAATCTGTGCCCGCTCCTGCCAAGATCTGGGTCTTATCCAGCCAAGATCTGCGCTATCTCCTGCCAAGATGTGGGTCTTATCCAGCCAAGATCTGCGCTATCTCCTGCCAAGATCTGGGTCTTATCCACCCAAGATCTGCGCTATCTCCTGCCAAGATGTGGGTCTTATCCACCCAAGATCTGCGCTATCTCCTGCCAAGATGTGGGTCTTATCCAGCTAAGATCTGCGCTATCTCCTGCCAAGATCTGGGTCTTATCCACCCAAGATATGTGCCCTCTTCTGCCAAGATCTGAGTCTTATCCAGCCAAGATCTGAGTCTTATCCAGCCAAGATCTGAGTCTTATCCAGCCAAGATCTTAGTCTTATCCAGCCAAGATCTGCGTCCTCTCCTGCCCAGATCTGTGCTTCCTCCTGAATAATGCACCCAATCCTCCCTGCATCCGCCCATGCCTACTAGTAGCATCCACCCTCTGCTATCATCCCTATCACCCCCTATGTAAATTTAGGAATAAGATAAACCCTACGGTATAGCGGTATGATAATAGAGACCGCAACGACCCATGGCCATCTCCCCTATCTGGTTTCACTCACCTGCGTCGTGATGCTTTGGGTGACTGCATGCTTGGCGCCTCCAGAGGCGAGCTTAGGGCAGCAGACTTCCAAAACGTCCCGGCTTTGACCGGGCTCGCCTGGTCAGCGCCCGCAAACGCCGCTACGTCCGGACGGTCGGGGCACGGGGCGGCGGTGAGGAGGAAGGATGATGGCTGTGGCCTTGTCAGCTTTGGAGCAGCTTCGGAGGGCTCCCCCCAGGAGAGTGTCGAATGCTGCCTGCGGGCCTGTTTGGGCTCCTCAACGGCTTCCCCTTCCGTCTCCTTGGGAAGATCCAGAACCGCCAGGAAGGCGCTGATGGGCTTTTTCGGAAGCGGAGCCTTTGTGCAGATTCGCAGCGGGATGGGGGACAGCGCCGAGCGAGGCGGCTCCCCCCAGTAGGTCATATTCTGAGGCCTCCTCAGCGGCTGGATCTCGACGGAAGCTTCCTCTGCCTCGTCGGCGGGATCCGAGGCCGCCATGAAGGCAGATACCTGCTGTTTAGGTAGCCGAGCATGGAGTTGGTCGTGAGAGGGGCTCAGGGGCGGCTGCGTGCACGCAGAAGCACCGGACCAGCTGCCTCGAACAGGTGTGGGTGCGGTGGCCGCGGTAGGGGACAGCTCGAGGCCTTGCGTTGAAACAGCCTTGGGTCGCATGGGTCTCTCTAGAGAGGGAGAGGACTTGCACTTAGGGCGCATCATTGCCAACGACTCAGACACGTCATGCCGGGGGCTCAATGGCTCATCTTCTGAGGAGTCATACCGAGATCCATACTCAGATTCTTCCTCCGTTTCCTCCTTCTCTGCGGATTTTCCGCCAGACAAGGCGGACGCATGGGTAGTTTGAGGGGCCGCTCGCTGCACTTGCACCCGTTTAGGCGCCTGTTGGAGCGGTGAGTTAAGCTCGCCACACGTGCTTGCATCACCCAAGCTTTCCCCCTGTATGCGCTTGAATGGTGACAGTTGCTCCTGCTGCGGTGGCTTCAGCTGCTGCTGCTGCTGTTGCTGCTTTGACTGCAGCTTCAGCCCCAGCTGTTGCTCCAGCTGTTGCACCTGCTGTTGCTCCAGCTGTTGCACCTTCTGCTGCTCCAGCTGTTGCACCTGCTGTTTCCCCAGCTGTTGTTCCAGCTCTTGCACCTTCTGCTGCTCCAGCTGTTGCACCTGCTGTTGCTCCAGCTGTTGCACCTTCTGCTGCTCCAGCTGTTGCACCTGCTGTTGTTGCTTCACCAGTTGCGGCGGCCTCAGCTGCTGCTGTGGTGGCTTCTGTGGCAGCGCTTTCAGCTGCGAGGGGGAGGCAGATGACCGCATCTGCTTGGCTGGCATTGGCGAGGAGGCACTGCGGGCCACAACAAGCATTACCTCCTCCTCCTCCTCCCCCTTCTCAGCCACACCCACACTGCTAGGCGCTGCAGCCGGCTGGGCAGCGGTTCCCATTGCCGGACGCGGGCGGGTCGCAGTCCACGACGCGGCGCCGGGCTTTGCTTTGCTGGCGTTGTCTGCTGCTAAGTCAGCAGGCCTGGACGTGGCCGTGGGTAGCATGTATCGCGCCATGACGGGTGTCGAAGAGCTGCTGGGGAACAAATGCAAGGCCGCGGGGTTGGCAGCCCGGACAGGACCCGGGGCCCCGGAGGCTGTCTCCTCCCGTAGAGGTGGCTCGGGCCAGGCCGAACCGAGAGGTGCCGGGAAGGGCTTAGCTTGCAGGGCCGGCCTGGGCTGGCTGACCCCGTTATAGCTAGTCAAATTCCTCACGGGTGGGGGCTCCTGGGTTTGCATCTTTTGGCGACGGCTTTTGATTGGGCTAGGAAAAGAGCTGAGCACAGCATCCAGGGGGGGCTCCGGAACACCAGCAGGCCCCCTTTCCAGCTCATCTGAGGCTGCGGGCTCCAAAACAAGCTCTCCTTGCGATCCGCTGGCGATGTGGGCGGCGATGCAACTGAGCTGCTCTGCGATGAACCGGCCGCAATCTGCGGTTGAGGGATGTTAACGCGGGTCGGGGTTGGGAGGGGGAAACACCAACGCTGCCCGGTTGCATGTCAGCCAGACACACACACACACACACACTGGATGTCGGCTCAGCAATTCAGCTAAGACTAGCGGGTAAGGTCGGCAGATGGTCATGTGCAACGTGCCACATACTGGTCTATTGATACAATGCCGACACCACATCCAGGATTTGTTTCGAATTTTGGATCCTGCTCACTGATCCACGTATCGGCTGCAACTTATGGAGAGGCCAAGATCCAGCAGCATTCCTTCATCTCAACTGCCTGCCTCCACTCACCCTCTCACTGGGAAAATATCCCTCCCTCGGAGCAGATTTGAGGGCTTGAAAAGGTATCCCTAGCACACTACCGGTATGTGAGGAGGTGCTGCCAGCAGCCTGTACCCTCTGCACCCCCTGCCCACCTGCTCCAAGCAGGTTGGGGATCATGTAGCTGAAAGAGTTGATCCGGATGAGGCACTTGCGGAACTTCACGATGCCGCGCCGCAGCCTCACAACCACGATGAGGATCATCAGGACGCGCCTCCTGGCGCATTGGACCCGCAGCCGCCAGGCCGCGACACCCTGACAGCTCGTCCCCGGCGTCCATGCCGTCCCGGAGCGGACGGGCACGGTGGACTTGGGGCGCGGTCTGCAGCCAGGTTTGGCAAGGGTGCTTAGAGATCAGGTTGAGGTGGTTTAGGGTTAAAGGTTGAAGGGTTTAGGGTTCAGAGTTAAGGTTAAAGGGTCTAGGGTCTAGGGTTGAACCCTTAACCTACACCCTATACCCTATTTCTCCCCAATTGAAGCCTGGCTTAGAGATCTGTCCAAAAGATCCTCCCTTTTCCGGGAACCTGGGACGACTGCGTGGGTATTGTCACGGATGTGCAGTCAGCACACACAACAATCCCAATGCCGGCTCATGTGAAATAGTGAAGGGTTGAGGGTTCATGGCCGTAACCCTTGACCACGGAATGATTGCACCCTGTAGTGAAGGGTTGAGTGTTCAAGTGAAGGGTTGAGGGTTCATGGCCGTAACCCTTGACCACGGAATGATGGCACCCTGTAGTGCGAACACCTTCGGCCCAACTGCCTAGAACCTAGACCCTGGGGTCATGGGCTGTGGTATCGCACCTAGGCCCAACTTTTGACCCTAGACCCCTACCCCCCCCAAAAAACCTTTAACCCTAGACCCTGTGGGCAGGGGCTGTAGCATCGCACCTAGACCCTCAACCCTATAACCTAAGACCTAGACATCTTGCTACCATGTGGCCTGCAGCCACACCTGTTGCTGCTGTCTACGAGGGTCAGCTTGGTCGCCGTCGCCTCCGCCATCATGGTTTCGTAGCGGCCAACTTGGCTCCGGAGCGTAGACTGTCGTACATCATTTTGTCCGTGCGCATGGGCAGGTGATCTTGAGCAAGAGTTCGTACATGATGATTAAGCTGCCTCATGGTCTACAGCCGTGTCAGTGAATGGGTATTGGCTCGTACCAATACCCATTCCTTGACAAGCCGAAGGGGCCAGGTTCCGCAAGCACTGCATCACTGTGTCTTGAGCCCCTGGCTGTGAGTCACAAGCCACTCCAGTTTCCAATTCAGCGTGGGGCAACAAAAAACAGGTCCTCGTATCCCCCAATCCTTCATGTCCCTTCACCAAGCTACCCATCATGCACCATCCTGCGCAAACTTGTGCCCACCATGCAACACTTCTGCAGCATAGCCCCCTGTCTGATGCTTGCAACCAGTACCCACCCCCAGGAACTCGAGCTTCATTTTGAAGCTGTCGCCTCTTGAAACGGGTACCCTCTTGAGACCTGATGAGGCACGATCACGGTGATGGGCGTGTTCGGTCAATTCGAATCGAGGTATTGAAAGCATCATCAGCGCCATTGGTTGGTGTGGCGTGCTGCTGCTGCTGCTGCTGCACCAGCAACACCGGTTTTAGCCCTTCGACGTGTTGCAAGGGCGATACTTTCCCACCCAGCGCACAGCTCGTGACTGCGCCGGGTGGCAGACGGGCAAATCCTACCACTCAGCATCAGTTGCTCAGGTTGATATATCAGATAAGCGGGGCACTCCTAGAGCCGACCTGCGGCCTACACGCTTTCTATTCCATGAGGTGCGCATTGCCATGTCTGACCGACAGCGATGTCTGCAAATCGTGGGATGGATGATCCACTGCTACTTTACTGGTCCCACAGCGGCGTGCTCGAGCACGTGTTGCAGCTACCTAGCCCGCTCGCTCCTGCTGGTGTACATACAGGTGTGCGTGCCTGGCATGCATGGCCGACGATTTGGTTCCAACTTATTGGCAACACCGTTAGTCTACAGCGCTCGACACATATTCACTACTTATTTCGGACTAGTTTTTGTTTATGTGCGGTAGAGTCCGGTGTGGATTAGGTCCATGTCACCGCATGGCCGCACCTCCCAGATTGTCCAGTTCCCGGGCACGTTCGGATCGCCATTCGCCTGACAGATATTGCTGCCATCGCTCTTCGTCCCAGAGCATGGGATGAAGACCCAATGGGGCACTGGCAGCCAGGACGGTGTTGGCCTTGTCTGCCTCCATCGAATCCCTCCAGGACAGCAGACTGTCTAGATGGTAGATATGCTGCGCTTGATATGATGGTTTACGAACGGCTGACACGAGAAGAGTGCATGTTAACGATCAAACGAGCCAGGTAGGGCCCAATTCCACTTGGGCGCTCACCAGAACGCGTTCCGGTGGCGGTTTATCTGGTTGGGCGAGGCTTCTGCCACGCTGGATGAAAATACTTGAAACGCAATTCCACTTGTATCCGGAACGTGTTCGGTTACGGCTGAGACCGACTCTCTCTAGTGAACAGCCTGTCAGGCACTTGCCTTATCGCTTCGTGTATCTAGAGTGTTCTGTCTACTTGTCTCGCATAGCATGATAGTCATGCTTGACAAAATCTCGAGTTGCAAGGTACGTGCAGCAAGGGATGCCCTGGCACTGTCGAAGTTGGGTGTAGCAAATGGCAGGCCGCTGCTAAACGATAGCCCAGGCGATCGGAGGGACTGCTAGGGGGCATGCGTCGAAATTCGCCATTGGATTGGCCAGATCGGTGCCAACTTCTACGCGGGAAAGATTCAAATGATGCCCCTGTTAAGCATATGCGTCGGCCATGGCAGCAGGAACGGGCGAAAAGGAGTATTCGGAACGAACGAACGATGACGGCGATGAAAAATTGAAGATGAGGACGAAGTTATCCACGCTGTCGGAGCGTTGATGCGAAGTATTTTTGCATCGCTCAAAATAGGAGCGATGCAAAATATGGCACTTAACGGGTACGGCAGCGCCACGCTGGCGCCACGCTGGCGTTCCGGTGCCATTCCGGTGACAAGTGGAATTGGGGAGGGTGAGCTGGCATGCCATTTCCGCGTTCCGGTGACAAGTGGAATTGGGCCCGTAGCAGATTTTCTCGTGACCTGCTGGTGGAGTGTCGCGAATGAGTCATAAGCATCAAATGAGTCATATTTGCCAGCCGTGTCAGAAAAGAAAGGAGTACTGTCGTACCAGTAAGCGGTGATCAGTTGGCACCATAGAGGTGCGCACGTCATTTTTTCTTGGACCAAGGGGCACCCGTGAGTGCAGAGACTCTGCCTGAGTGAGTGGCTGGCCAAAGGGTATGGCTAAGAAGTGAGAACTCTGGTGTGACTGTGAATCTTTATCGACACCAGCTTGCCCTGTCGGCCCCGGTGTACAGTGTACACTGCCATGCGGAAAAATGACAGGGTGCCGAATTACCGATGCATGCATGCTAGGATTGATAGGGGTCCATTTGCCCATGGCCGTGCCTCTGTTCCCCACTCAAGCGGAATGAAACTACGCCCAGCAGTGAGCTGAAGCGACTTTCACCTACTTGCATTGGTATTCTAACTTACAAGTTACAGTACAACACTTGCATGGCAGTTGTGACAAACAAAACGCATTCGCGTTCCGGGAACGATCTTAAATCGAAGATAAACATATTCAGGGAGATTGGTGAATTGCGGTTGCTTGGCGGGGCGCAGCACAGCGAAACGTGATTCACTGATTTGGCCTGAAGTGTGTACCACAAATGCGAAATTCGGTTTAAGTCATAGCGGTTTCGAAAGCCACCCACGTGTTCTTCTGATGGGTTGAGGAATTTATGACCACGACCCAAATTCGGCCTTCCTGCAATCTTCTCTTTGTGCCTTTCTGTAGGATTTGCATCACTGCCATGATGTCGTCTGCCTTCGCGCACCTCGTTCTCATACCCCTGAATAAAAAAATTACAAGAACATGCAGCTCTCTATTTCGATCACGCAAAGCGAAATGATTTACAAATTATCTGCGCAGCATGCAATCCCTCCGCACAATTGTAAAAAGACGTCGTTCCCTTTGAAATCACATGCCCACTAGGGAGCGATAGTCATATTTCTGTTTGGCCTGTGCCGTTGTCATTGAAAGCTTTTGGTACTGGCAAGGGAGTGATTAAGTTTTTTGTACATAAACGGTACGAGCTTAGCTGGGAGGACCCTGCCAAACCTGTCCTACCGGCAGCGGCCGGCTCACGGGCCATGAATTTTGTAATCTGAGACCGCCAGATAATCACCGGGCAGAGCAAGATCTGGAAATATTTTACAATGCGTAAGCAGTCCGCGCACCCCATTTAATTATTATTCTGTGTGTGAAAGCAAATGCTCATTACGGTGGGCAAAATTACTATGCGCGTCAACCAGCATGCTTTGGCACTCGGCAGGCGCGTCCTGAAGGCTTCAAAGGGCATATGGCCTTGTTTAACGGTTTCCATTATTCCGACATCTCCTCCTTTTGTCATTGCTCAAGGGCATCGCGGCACCTTCATGCCCCAGATTAAGCTGCTTCATCTCTACCGCTGCATCATCCCTAGCTATTTCATTGCCTAATCATCCTTGTCCGAGTCGTCACCCATGTCCCCTTCCCGCACGTCCCCGCTGTTGTTTGAAGTCAGGATGATCCGAATCAAGACTTGAAGAATGAGCCAAGTCCTGCAAGGAGAACAGAAAATAGAAAATAAAGGCATAAGCGACATCCTGCAAAGATCAGTGTTCATGCAGGGAAGGGCAGGACGCGGTCCATCCTCATCAAACACTTAACCTCTAGTTGTGAAGTGTTTAAGATCAGCTCAGTTTACAGGTTTGGTTTGAAGTTCAGTTTTACGAATGATTCAAAATCGAAGCGTTTCGAATCTCAGTTTGGTTTTGAACAGTGAAGAGGCTCGGTTTATTTTAGGTTTCAAGCACATCGAAGTCAATAAATTAGGATCAACCCGGGAATTAATATACGTCTTTCCTAGGGACTGTGCGCCAGGCGGTCGGTGACAGCACGGCCGGAACGGAAGCCGTACAATTTTTGCATACTCTCAAATAAGTAGGCATCGGCAATATACTTTACATGCCCCGCCAATGTAAAGTATATCATATATATATATCATATATATAGTATATAAAGTCAGAAAAAGTGGGCCAAAGTAAAAATAAATAGAGGTCTGGATTCAGCTTAATCAGGGCATTCAGAATCTGCAGCTAACTCGTCCCATCTAAGAAAGCTATGTCCTCAAAACATTATAACACTGTATTTGTTTGACGCGGATCACGGGTTCGCAAAATGGGGCAGGTCTGGTCCAGAAGTTCAGTTTAAGTACCACTACATGATCACTAGGCATACATTTGAGTCTCATAGCATGACTGTTCCTAAGTTCTTAAGTCAGTCGGAGTATTAGTTCAGAGAAAACTCCTCGTGCTGAACCTCCTTGACCTCGCCGTCGTTACGGTTCGCCTTGACGTAAATCAGCTTCTCAGCCCGCGCGATGCCTAGGCGAGAGTGGCTACCGGTGTACGTCCGCCCCCATGCTGACCAGTTCCGCTCCGTTGCGCACGTGGTCACATGGATATATTATTCAGCTCGGCACACAGAGCCTCAGGCTCCCACTCGGTCCCTAAGTGCAGTTGCTTGCCATTCTGGAGAAGGATAGATCGTTTTACTTTCTTAGGGGCCATTCCAGTTAACACGAGTATTATTGGAGTATAGAATCGGTCAAGAACGCATGCGCTTGTCTCACAAGTAGCCCACAGTAGCTGAAATGCCGTATTTCCACGTTTTCAGTCGCGACATTCGGGATTTTCGCGACTTAATATAAAGTTTATTTGATATGCCGAATTCTAATATATATGATATAATGTAATATATACTTTATATACTATATAATATTATATAATATTGCCGATGCCTACAAATAAGATATTTTGTCGCTTTTTGGTGTACTTTTTATAGCCTATTGGAACCCACCAGTACGCGTGCAAGACCAGCAACACCAGGAGCAGTGCATTGAAGATGAAGTAGTGAGGCATGGGCTCGAGGCCATAGGGACGCACCACCAACGTAATGGGCTCAGAGAGGGTGCTGCGAAGAAAATAGAGAGACAAATGTAATCAGTGCAGGAAAATATAACCAGTGCAGAAATATAGAATCAGAGCAGAAAAATATAACCAGTGCACAAATGTAAAATCAAAGCGGGAAAATATTTGTCTGGGTAAACTCAAGTTACCGGTGTTGGTGAAATATGAGCAGATTACATTTCGTAAATTTAAAAAGCACCGGTATTTTTATTACCGGCCTTGCTATCCAGCCAGCTATCTATCTGCCAGCTCCCGATGCCACTCAGCTAATAGACCTAGCCAAACAAAATCCCCAAACACCGCAGCTGTCAGGACAAAATGTGTTCCAGCTACCGTACCGGATGTGCGGGATATGCGAGACAGCTGCCAGCAGATGCTGCCCCCATAACTGAGGTAACATATTATATGAATGTACTGTATACACCATCCAACAAGCGCTATCCCATTCAAAGTACGACTTCCCATAAATTGACAGTGATTTAGACATGATCTGTGTCCTTTCCCACACCGCTGCCGATGGCTTTAAAAATTCAATTCACCAACTACCACCAACTGCCATTCAGTTGAAAACTAACCTGCGGATGATGACCAGCGGGTAGTAGACCAGGCGCAGGAGAACCCAGCTGACAAAGAACATGATGAACCCAACCAGCGCAAACGTTTTCTGACGGCAGTACCAAGCAAGCTTCGCAGTCTGGAATAAAGCCAGGCAAGATATAATAATGAGTATTATTACCCAGCGTTCGGAAGGTCATGTTCAAGAAGGTCCCAATGAGCCATGAGCCACTGGACAAACGTGTGGTATTCCAGAATAGACAGGCCAGGCTTCCGAATTCTGCAGGCAGGATGGCCTTCCAAGGGGGCCGACATGTTCTTGTCCTGCATCCAGCTGGATCAAATCAGGTCTGCTGCCTACGTGTGCCCTGCGGCCCTGCTCCTCAATCCAATTAGATCCAGCACGGGCACAGATCCTGAGAATAGATTCGATCCAAAGATCCGGTGAGTAGGTGGCCGGACTCCTACCCACCGCTATGAATATATCTTAGATGCTGTGTGGGAGCATGATCATGTATGCCCTGCTCCTAGATCCGGTCAGATTTAATCTGTAGATCCAGTCAGATCTAATCTGTAGATCCGGTTAGATCCAATATGTAGATCAGGTCAGAGCCAATCTGTAGATCCCCTAGCTGGCGACCTGACACCCACCCACCTCGAGGAAAATGTCAGAGATGTCGTGCAGCAGCATGATCATGATGCCCACTCGCGTGAAGTTGACGTAATAGGAGTAGGCCAGCAGGCCGGTCGTCACCACATGATGGAGCATGCTCTCTAGCCAGTCCTTGCGCCGCACCTGCACAAAGGAGCACGATACGGCATGATACAGCGCAATACGGCACAGGTTCAGCCGGATTGTACTACTTAAGTGCCACGATACGGCTCGATACGGTGCAGGCTCAGCCGGGTTGTGCTACCATGCAAGGTAGCGGTTATGGTGGGAGCGTATGTCCTAGTTAAAAGGAATGGGAATGGCTATGCTGTCCTCTGCTGTTCCTTGCAATCTAATGCGGTAGCTTCTTTCCGATAACCTGCAGCTTTTTCAAAAAGAATTAAAGAAATTTCGAACTGTCCAGTTTTTCTGAAAATCATATTTACTTTTATTTTAAGATCTGGGTGCAATTCGTACCAAAACACATTTTTTTTTGTTTTAATGATGAATCTGGTCAATCCATGCGTCTTAATACTTTTTTTAATGAAGCCGCGCAGATTGCGCGAAGATTAAACATTCCCTGTAGTGGTGCCCATACCAGGCCGATCTAGAGACGACCCTGGGCCGAAGCAGTCTTACACAAAACGCAGAGCGTATTTTTATTAAGATATAAAGCTATCCTTTTAAATCTAGCTCGGTCTTAGAGGGTCACCTACCCACTTGGGCACCCCTATCCTGAGTGGGGAGCCAAGGCGCCTGGATTACCGCCTTACTGGTAATTAGTGGTGATAAGGGCCTCAGCTTAGGTCATACCAGTATCGAGGACAGCACACAACGGTATTCACAAAAACCATCCGTGGTCCGTCGATCGAACCCAAGACATTGGAAATATCCTAGAAGAAGACTTGTAATGATTCCGTGAAAAACACTTGGCGAACTTTCGGCTCCCCCAGGCGAGGTCCGTCGAACGAACCAAAGACAATGGAAATGCGCTCAGCTCCGGGTGGAGGGTTCAGAAAGAAAGAAAGCTACGCCCATGGGGGGCATGACAGTTAAGAAAACAGCGCAGCCTGGGCCGAAGCCACATCCACGCCGCTACCGTTTGAGGATTAAAACTAGACCATGCACCTTCAAACCTGCACTCACCTCATGAAAAATGAGGAAATGAATAGCCTGGACGTAGAAGCCGGTCTGGATGCAGTAGAAGAGGAGGACACCTGCGGGGATCCATTGGGGAACACGGGCCCCCGGGCGTGAGAGGTTCGGGGAGAGGCAGGAGGTTAAGGCCCTTGAAGATCATTTGAGAACAACCCGTGTTGCGCAGGTTACCTTATCTCTCATGTGCGCGCAACAGCCCGTTTCGAAAGGCACGACTGGACTGTACAAACAGGTGATAAGCAAACATGGTCAAACCAGCTGTCATTTACAGATCAGCAGCAGCCAATCAAGCACACGAACAGTGCCCGACATGCACATCCCCCACGAAACTAACACAGTGGCACACACACCGCATTCAGCAAACACAGCAGCAGCCTAAGCCGGGCTACCGGTATTCATAAGGCAGAAGGGCCATCGCATGCACAGTAACGAGCCCATGCATCAGGTCAAGAATGCACGGTTCAGACACCATGTTCATGGCCACGTTGCACAGCCATGCACAAGTCACAAGTTGCCGGGGCACGAACGTCACTTGGGGGCTGCGCCAAAGGCATAGCTATTACAGATAAGTAGGACGGAGTGGCCTTAAGGCTTAAGGCTCCTCCGTCCTAGTTATAATGTTATTATGACTGGCAGCATCATGCTTCTAGTCATAATAGCCGTAGAGATGCTTCTAGTCGTAATAGCATCAATAGCCGTAGAGATGCTTCTAGTCGTAATAGCATCAATAGTTGTAGAGATGCACAAGTCATAATAACATTAATAAGCAATCAACTTCCAACACCCTGGCGCCCCCCACCTTTTGTCACAAACAGGTTGCAGGGAGGGAAGTGCGAGCATCCAAGCCAGAAGTGCCGTGAGTCCGTGAACCAAAGCTCCTTGTAGCTGACCTGGCAGGAATGGGGTTCAGGGTTCAGGGTTTAAGGTTCAGGGATAAGGATTCAGGGTTTAGGGTTAAGGATAAAGGGTTCAGGATTGATTCTTGACTCACATGGTAGTGGGAAATTAATCGGGGGTCACTCGATGCAGAATATAGCATTATCATCAGTGCTGCGCCAATTACGGTCCTTACGGTGGCTGAAGTACGGCACAATTGCACAGCACTGATTATAACCGTCTGCGGATGAAGAGTCCCGGCTACGGCCCAAATCGTCTAGCCCTGCTGCCTAGCCCCGTCAGTTGGCACACCCTCAGAATCCTCTTTGGACAGATATTGCCCAGCCGGCTGCCATGACAATCACAGCAGGCGCTACAGGCAGCAGCTCCTGCACTCTCCCACTCAGCCAACGCCCCCCCTGCAATTCGGCCCTGCTTCAGCCAGCAATCCCAGCTCATCATGTCAGAAAATATTTTGACTGAGTCAGGGAGCATATGAAGCAGAAAGAAAGCGCCCTCCCCGCTGAAGGGGATTACATAAGCAGTGCAGACTAGGACGAGCTACGCCTAGGCCTTGCACACAACCTAACCCTGCCGTCCACGATTTGGGGGTAAACATGCCTCTCACATTATCTCAATCAACATCACAGCACAACTGGGCATGCCGCAGCCTCACCAAGAATGCCAGCGTCGTGAAGCTGAGGTAAACGGTCAACTTCCAACTGAGGATTGAAAAATAGCAGGGGTTAAAAGACCTCAGAGGCATGGTATCACGATACGGCATGATACGGCGGAATACGGCACAGGTTCAGCCGTATTGTACTACAAAAGTGCCACGATACGGCATGATACGACACAGGATCAGTCGGATTCTGCTACCATGCTCAGGGGCAAGCAGCGGGTCGTGAATGAGAGGTCGGGTTTTGAACACGTCAGGATCAGCATTACATCCCTAGCTATCATCCCTAGCTATCATTGGCAGCCATTGAGGCAAAAAGGGTTTTAAACACGTCATGATCCCTCGTAACATCCCACCAGGACAAAGATTCCAATCCCCCATCCATTCAAAGCTGCTGACAGACCTTAACAACATGAGAAGTCCTGCTGACAACCAATCAGTGACTCGGTGCTTTTTCTTCGGCTACAAAATGTCCAGCTTCGGCAGGCCGCCCAGCGGCTGCCAAAGGCCCAATTAGGACTAAAAGCCGGGACCTGCCTGCGATTGGTAGCCAAAGCAGCAAGGCTGGCCATGAACGGGGTCTCTGGCCAGCGGCCGGAGTGCAGCTGACATGTTGCTGAGGCACGAAAGAAAATGGAACCACTTCTGTCCTCCCCTCATTTCCCAAACCATTCATTGCAGCCTGCTTGCATTTCAAGTGTGCGAGCACAACCCACCCACCAGCTTTCATTCCACTTGCGCAGTCGCTCCGGGTCCACCTTCCGCTTCTTGCCGTCAGCTCTGGAGATGAGGTACTTCCCGCACGGCTGCAGATGCACACACCAGCGTTACTCTCGCTTTGGCTACTTCTCTAAGATACATCTCTCAGCTATAGCACTCGGCTACATCTCTCAGCTACATCCCGGCATGCATCCAAGTGGGGCTGATGCTGCAATCCCAGCAGTTGCTTGCGACACCAGAGAGGACCAGCAGACGCCCAGCCATGTTGTTTTTGTCCCACTTCCCAGTCGGCTGAGTGGTGGCCGCCCGGCATTCCCCCCCAAAAATGGTCGCACGTGCACAATACAAACAGCACAAGTGTGCACAGTCAGGGCAGAGCTAAGGCTGACCAATGACTCATTGTGAATGCTGCAGGGTGGATTATCCACGCACCCACGAACAAAGGTCTGTGCTGTCGATGATGTAATCATCAGGCTAGAAAGGACGATGCTTGTCACCACCTTGCAGAGACGAAGGAGCTCCTCATCATATCTCCTGAACTGCATGCTTAGAAAGTGGCATGGCAGTGCCCTGCTGGGGCCTCAAGTTCCTGGCAGCTTCCGTAACTTCATGCCCTCACAATGAAGTTGCAATGAGTGGGTGGTGCTGCGGTTAGTGAATGTGGAACCGTACAGCCAAACCAAAAGTTTGGCCTGAACATGAGGCCACCGCAAATCCGCAATCTCACCCTAGGGCCCAGCTGTTGAATCCCCAGACGGGAGAGCTCGGGCGCCCCCCCCCCCCCCCACACACACACACGAGGCCTGGCGGTCCTGGTTTCACAGCCACACTTTCCCCACCATCCACACTTGTTCACACCATCGGCTCCTAGAAAATTCACTCCCCAATTTGAAAATAGAAACACTGAGCGCACTCTCACCCCAGGGCCCAGCTGTAGCATGTCCAGCTGTAGCATGCATCTCTCATCTTGAACTCACAGTGAACACCAGGTTCGTCAGGGCTGCTCGCAGTAAGGGGAAGGCAAAAGCAAAGCCCAGTGCAAGACCGTAATCTGCGAAGCGATGCCCAAGGAGGTACACCTGAGTGGCATAGGGGGGTGAGGCGATTGGCAGGCAGTTTGGCGACTAGAGCTGCCCTTCTTATGCACCTTAACATCAGGGTGACATCAGGGTCGCAATACATGCTGCAGAGAAGTGAAGGGACAGGTCGGTCCAGGTTTGGGACTCATTATTACACTTGTGGCGGCCTGTCATTGGCAGTTTGGTTGGTTAATGACGCGGCATGCTGGCATTAGAGACGTTGCAGTGCTTGTTAAGGGTGCAACAGCATGATGCTATTCAAATATATCACAAGGCTGGCGCTTGGGCCTGCCCCCCGATTTTCCCGTTTCCTGTTGCATCGTTTCTTTGTAATTCGGAGGTTTGGTTTGGGGCTTTGGGCTGAGCAGTGAGCACACCAGCAGGGTGGAAAAGCAGGCTGAGTACAAGAGTAGGAGGGGCGTTGTCATGATGTCTGGCATATGATCTGGCATGGATTAGGAGGCACGCAAGAAGCCGCATGGCCGTATCTCTGAGGGCAGCAATGCACGATAATACCGATGCTGCTGCTGCGTAGTGAGCATGCATTGTGGCTCTGATGCCCTTTGATTCCGCACCAGCTGCTCGGCTCACCTGCTCCGGCTCCTTTGGAAAGTTCCCAGCATCTGTATAAGGCTGATTGAATGGTGCAATACAGTCGACGATGGAGTCCAGCAAGCTCTTTGACATGGCGAATAGCGGGGCCGGTAGCGACGAGCTTAAATGCAGCACAATTAAACTCTGCAAGCTCAACAAATGGGTCGCGTTTAAAATGGGCTAGACAACAACACAAATTTCCCTCATAGTTGGGGGGTCAAAAGTGTGAAATGTCGCTAAAGAGTGACGATACCAGAGACACCCACTACCGTCGTTTTCTACCATTCCTTTCCTGCTGTGAGTGCATCTCCGCACATTTACGCAAAACTCCCTGGGAAATATCCCGTTTAACATATAATCTCGACTCTATAACGCGTCCGAGGGAGCGAAATGCCTAACAGGTGACACATGAGCTCACCGAACTCATTTGTTGAGGCACTGCACACTGCTGTAATAACTGATAATCGTGGGTCATGTCAAAGAAAACAAGGTTATGGAACTCCAAGTACCAAGTTCGTCCCCCGCATCCTTGTCCGCAGCGACCAGAGCAAGTCAAGCTTCGGTGGTAGCTCGCTTGCCAGCAGCAGGTTCAGCGTTTCCAAGCTAAACAAGTATGAGCTCAAGGTGCGAATGTGCCAACTCTTAACACGCGAGCAGCTCCCGCAGACTGCTGTCATGCTGATGGCAGGCCAACTGAGGCTGGCAGTTGTAGTTGAGGAGGGTCCCTGGTCTCTAATCGTCTCAAGTCTAATCATACCGGGGCCTCAGCCAACTACTGTCAGCCAACCTTATGGCACCCCATGTACAAATGCAACATGCATGCAACGCTGTAATCCTGGAGATCTCATGTCTGCCACGGAAAGCGGTTCGTTGTGGAGGTAGTTATCATAGCATGATTGGAACTGCTGGCTGCCATCTGTGTTTGTGTTATATCTTTTACCACAGAACGACCACGTTTGCTTTCTTTCGGATTGCAAGGGCAGGTTTGACCCGAGTTCCTGAACGTTATCTGCAGAAGCAGTACCTTGAGCTGATGGACGATTGACACAAGGAAATCAAATCTCATTGCCATGGCGGAAAACTGTCCCTGAATTCCTGAATATTCGCAGAAGCGGTTCTATGAGAAGATGGACGACTTCAAGAGCAAGATTCTTCTGCACAAGGAGATGGGGTGGGTAACTGGGTACTCTGTATGTCTTGCTTGTTTGGGTGGATTTCTCTGGATTCCAGGCTTGTGTAGTCCTAAAAGGGCAGACAAAATATGGCGCATGGACCCTGATATTTGCTGCTGCTCTTTACCTACTTCAACCGCTGCACCTGTATCATTTTTTTGCAAAACCTGTTCTCCCCACAGAGGTCGGTTGTGTACCGCGCAGGACACCGTCACTAAATGCAACAAATTTGGGGCATTCACTGCTATCTGATGCCATCGTTCACACTTGAAGCTCCTCGTATGCCCTCCCCACATAGAATGGCGGTTTACCGCGCCAGGTGCGGGTACAGTGGAGCAGTCGTTGTGCTCAAGGGATACGCAAAGGAGGAGCTTAGCCAGCAGGCGCAACAGCGTGTGTGGAATGAAGTGCAGACCCTGCAGGTGAGTGAGTGGTGCAGTTTTTTATTTTGGGCCATAAATGGCCTGAGGCCATAATTAAGGCCATAGTAATTCATGCCAGAAAGAGAAAAGAATGCCTGACTGAAAAAAGAAAGGGGCTGCGAAGCATCCCATATGCCTTCCTAGCGCCCCATGGAAAGGTAGAATCCGTAAGGCTGGTAGCTCACCTAGTGCTACGGCCGAAAGGGTGGCTTCCTTAATCCACGCCTCAGGGCGTATCGTTAGTTAGGCATTTTTTTCATACAATCCGTAAGGCAGGCTCTGATCCCCTATTCCACGCATCGTGGATGGGCTAGAGAGAGGGCCATCAGCCATGGCAATGTCCTGGAACAGCCCTCGGAAGCCTTATGAATCTCATTTTGTGGTGATACACCCCCCTCGCTCTTTCTGGCTTTTCTCCCACTTGAATTGCTTCTTGACACACTGCGGAATACCCAGCGCCCTCTCGAGTCCAAGCACCTCTGACAAAATATCCCTCCTTCCTATCTGAGCCGTTTCCCGTATCCCGCATCCCTCCAACTGGCATCCAAAGAGTCACGGTAATGTCGCGGATATGGCCTCGGCCCAGGCTGCGCTGCTCCCCCTAACTCTCACGCTATGCACGGGGTGTACCTTTGTCTCTCCATGAAATGTCGGAATTACCATGGGTAGGACCGTCCTAAAACTCAAATGCGTCCCTCTGCAGAACGCTCAATGCCCTTTCATGACCAAGTGCTTTGATGCTTTTGAGGACCAAGGGTGGTGGTGGCTGGTCCAGGAGAACTGCGCGTGCGGAGATCTGTACAGCATCATGAACAACTTTGGAGTCATAGAGGTGCGTGCAATAGCTTGTAAGACTTTCTCTCGTTATGATGGTAACGGCGCGGACGCGGCCTAGGCCCATGCCGCGCTGTTTCCTTAACCCTCGCGACCCTACGGGGCGTAGTTTTCTTTCTTTCTTTTGTGCAGGAGGTTGGGCAGGGGAAGTGCTTGGCAGAGTACAAGTCTGCACAAATGTAGAGCACAAAGTGCGCTGTGTCGATTAAACTGAATAGAAACCAGAGATGGACCTGCGTCTGTGCCTGAACTCAGAAGACAGCTAGGAGCACGAGTGAAGGTGGTCCGGATTGTGTGAAGTGTCCGGATTGTGTGAAGTGTGAACCTGGACTGCTGGGCTGCTTGTGAACAGTCGAAGCGACAGGTGATCCTCCGCTCAGTCAAGCGCCGCAGGAAGGCTATGGTAGCTCTCAGCTGCTACCAGCTACATGGCACGTACAGCTTGGATACCCAAGCGAGGCTTATGTAGAGGATGGGGGAGCAAGTGGAAAACAAGGGGGGGGGCTCGGTGGGCAACGGGGTTGTTTGGTGGGGAAGGGATATGTCCAGGTGGATGGGGTGGGTTGGAGGGCTTCCTTACAATTGGTTTTTGCCCCCGTGTTACGTGTTTAGGTTTTGTTTCTTATGGCTAGTTTCCCTCGCTCTGCCTTGCCCTTTCGCAAAAGGCTGTGGGTGGTTGCTTTAACTTTGTATCTGTCAAGGCTATGTATGAAAGACACGCCTCCTCCTACATTCACCTCTCACCTATTTGCCTAATGTCTTGTCCCTCACCACCCTTCTTACCCTTCACACATCCTTCATACTATTCACTAGTCACACCCGTATAACTTTTCTCACCCTTCATACTATTCACACCATTCATACACACTTCATACTATTGGCTTTTCACACTTATCACGCACACCCTTCACATCGAACATTGACGCCTTCTGCACCCTTGTCCCTTGACAGCACGTTGTGCTCACCTGCCTTACATGTTTAGGGTTTAAGGTTTTAAATCATAAACCCTATACCCCAAACCCTTACATGAGGAGGGCTGGGCCTAACACATGTGCTCCCGTCTCTCCCTTCGCACCTTGCACTCCCCGCAATGGTTACATCCATCCCACACATGTGCACATCCTTCACACACCCTTTGTAGGAGGAGGGCTGGGTCGTCACTCATGTGCTGCAGCCATACCCTCCACACCTTCCACACCCTCCACACATGTTCACCCGTCTCATCCTTTGTAGGAGGAGGGCTGGGTGGTCACTCAAGTGTTGCAGCCGCTTCTACAGACCCTGGCCTACCTCCACCGGGAAGGCATCATGCACCGCGACATCAAGCCGGAGCATATGCTTTTCAATTCAGAGAAGGTGACCGTGCTGTTGTGTGTGCTGTCCCTCATCTTCTTTTTGCCGTTAATGTAATAGTCGTAGTGGCCGTTGTTGTTTCTTCCCCACTGTATGAGTACGAGCTAAAATGCCGTTGCTGTTGCGCAAGGTGTGGTTGTTTTGTTGCTGTTGCTCAACCTGCTGTTGTAGTGTTGTTCATCTCACAGACGTTGTTGATGCTCAACTAGTCGTTTGTTGTTGTTCAATTCGGAGCAGGTGCTGAAGCTATCGGGATTCTTCTACTCGGTGGACGTCACAAGAACAGGATATCCAAAGGACCTGGTGCGGTACCGGTGGGGGCTGGTAGGGGGCAGGAGGTGGTGTGGTGGCAGTGGGGGGCTGGGGGCTGGTAGGGGGCAAGACATTACTGGCCTACTCATCAGGAGGTGGTGTGGTCGCAGTTGGTGGGTGGGGGCTGGTAGGGGGCAAGTCCCACTTATCAGGAGGTGGTGTGGTGGCAGTGGGGGGTGGGGGCTGGTAGGGGGCAAGATCCTACTTATCAGGAGGTGGTGTGGTGGCAGTGGGGGGGTGGGGGCTTGTAGGGGGCAAGACCCCACTTATCAGGAGGTGGTGTGGTGGCAGTGGGGGGGGGGGGGGGGGGGGGGGCTGGTAGGGGGCAAGGTCCCACTCATCAGGAGGTGGTGTGGTGGCAGTGGGGGGTTGGGGCTGGTAGGGGGCAAGATCCTACTTATCAGGAGGTGGTGTGGTGGCAGTGGGGGGGGGGGGCTGGTAGGGGGCAAGGTCCCACTCATCAGGAGGTGGTGTGGTGGCAGTGGGGGGGGGGCTGGAAGGGGGCAAGATCCTACTTATCAGGAGGTGGTGTGGTGGCAGTGGGGGGTAGGACTGGTAGGGGGCAAGGCCCTTCTTATCAGGAGGTGGTGTGGTGGCAGTGGGGGGGGGGGGCTGGTAGGGGGCAAGGCCCTACTCATCAAAAGGTGGTGTGGTGGCAGTGTGGGGTAAGACTGGTAGGGGGCAAGGCCCTACTCATCAAAAGGTGGTGTGGTGGCAGTGGGGGGTAAGACTGGTTGGGGGCAAGGCCCTACTTATCAGGAGGTGGTGTGGTGGCAGTGGGGGGTGGGGGCTGGTAGGGGGCAAGACCCCACTTATCAGGAGGTGGTGCGGTGGCAGTGGGGGGTAAGACTGGTAGGGGGCAAGATCCTACTTATCAGGAGGTGGTGTGGTGGCAGTGGGGGGTAAGACTGGTAGGGGGCAAGACCCTACTTATCAGGAGGTGGTGTGGTGGCAGTGGGGGGTAAGACTGGTAGGGGGCAAGATCCTACTTATCAGGAGGTGGTGTGGTGGCATTGGGGGGTAGGACTGGTAGGGGGCAAGACCCTACTTATCAGGAGGTGGTGTGGTGGCAGTGGGGGGGTGGGGGCTGGTAGGGGGCAAGACCCTACTTATCAGGATGTGGTGTGGTGGCAGTGGGGGGTGGGGGCTGGTAGGGGGCAAGACCCCACTTATCAGGAGGTGGTGTGGTGGCAGAGGGGGTAGGACTGGTAGGGGGCAAGACCCTACTTATCAGGAGGTGGTGTGGTGGCAGTGGGGGGTTGGGGCTGGTAGGGGGCAAGACCCTACTTATCAGGAGGTGGTGTGGTGGCAGTGGGGGGGGGGGGCTGGTAGGGGGCAAGGTCCCGCTCATCAGGAGCTGGTGTGGTGGCAGTGGGGGGTTGGGGCTGGTAGGGGGCAAGATTCTACTTATCAGGAGGTGGTGTGGTGGCATTGGGGGGTAAGACTGGTAGGGGGCAAGACCCTACTTATCAGGAGGTGGTGTGGTGGCAGTGGGGGGGGGGGGGGCTGGTAGGGGGCAAGGCCCTTCTTATCAGGAGGTGGTGTGGTGGCAGTGGGGGGTAAGACTGGTAGGGGGCAAGGCCCTACTTATCAGGAGGTGGTGTGGTGGCAGTGGGGGGTAGGACTGGTAGGGGGCAAGGCCCTACTTATCAGGAGGTGGTGTGGTGGCAGTGAGGGGTAAGACTGGTAGGGGGCAAGGCCCTACTTATCAAAAGGTGGTGTGGTGGTTGTGAGGGGTAAGACTGGAAGGGGCAAGGCCCTACTTATCAGAAGGTGGTTTGGTGGCAGTGGGGGGTAAGACTGGTAGGGGGCAAGGCCCTACTTATCAGGAGGTGGTGTGGCGGCAGTGGGGGGTAAGACTGGTAGGGGGCAAGGCCCTACTTATCAGGAGGTGGTGTGGTGGCAGAGGGGGGTGGGGGCTGGTAGGGGGCAATATCCTACTTATCAGGAGGTGGTGTGGTGGCAGTGGGGGGGTGGGGGCTGGTAGGGGGCAAGGCCCTACTTATCAGGAGGTGGTGTGGCGGCAGTGGGGGGTAAGACTGGTAGGGGGCAAGGCCCTACTTATCAGGAGGTGGTGTGGTGGCAGAGGGGGGTGGGGGCTGGTAGGGGGCAATATCCTACTTATCAGGAGGTGGTGTGGTGGCAGTGGGGGGTAGGACTGGTAGGGGGCAAGGCCCTACTTTTCAGGAGGTGGTGTGGTGGCAGTGGGGGGTAAGACTGGTAGAAGGTAAGGCCCTACTTATCAGGAGGTGGTGTGGTGGCAGTGGGGGGTAAGACTGGTAGGGGGCAAGATCCTACTTATCAGGAGGTGGTGTGGTGGCAGTGGGGGGATGGGGGCTGGTAGGGGGCAAGGCCCTTCTTATCAGGAGGTGGTGTGGTGGCAGTGGGGGGTAAGACTGGTAGGGGGCAAGACCCTACTTATCAGGAGGTGGTGTGGTGGCAGTGGGGGGTAAGACTGGTAGGGGGCAAGATCCTACTTATCAGGAGGTGGTGTGGTGGCATTGGGGGGTAGGACTGGTAGGGGGCAAGACCCTACTTATCAGGAGGTGGTGTGGTGGCAGTGGGGGGGTGGGGGCTGGTAGGGGGCAAGACCCTACTTATCAGGATGTGGTGTGGTGGCAGTGGGGGGTGGGGGCTGGTAGGGGGCAAGACCCCACTTATCAGGAGGTGGTGTGGTGGCAGTGGGGGTAGGACTGGTAGGGGGCAAGACCCTACTTATCAGGAGGTGGTGTGGTGGCAGTGGGGGGGGGGCTGGTAGGGGGCAAGGTCCCGCTCATCAGGAGCTGGTGTGGTGGCAGTGGGGGGTTGGGGCTGGTAGGGGGCAAGATTCTACTTATCAGGAGGTGGTGTGGTGGCATTGGGGGGTAAGACTGGTAGGGGGCAAGACCCTACTTATCAGGAGGTGGTGTGGTGGCAGTGGGGGGGGGGGGGCTGGTAGGGGGCAAGGCCCTACTTATCAGGAGGTGGTGTGGTGGCAGTGGGGGGTAAGACTGGTAGGGGGCAAGGCCCTACTTATCAGGAGGTGGTGTGGTGGCAGTGGGGGGTAGGACTGGTAGGGGGCAAGGCCCTACTTTTCAGGAGGTGGTGTGGTGGCAGTGGGGGTAAGACTGGTAGGGGGCAAGGCCCTACTTATCAGGAGGTGGTGTGGTGGCAGTGGGGGGTAAGACTGGTAGGGGGCAAGGCCCTACTTATCAGGAGGTGGTGTGGTGGCAGTGGGGGGTAAGACTGGTAGGGGGCAAGGCCCTACTTATCAAAAGGTGGTGTGGTGGCAGTGAGGGGTAAGACTGGTAGGGGGCAAGGCCCTACTTATCAAAAGGTGGTGTGGTGGCAGTGAGGGGTAAGACTGGTAGGGGGCAAGGCCCTACTTATCAGGAGGTGGTGTGGTGGCAGTGAGGGGTAAGACTGGTAGGGGGCAAGGCCCTACTTATCAGGAGGTGGTGTGGTGGCAGTAGGGGTAAGACTGGTAGGGGGCAAGGCCCTACTCATTAGTAGGAGCTGGTGTGGTGGCAGTGGGGGCTGAAAAGGGGGTCCTGAGGAAGGATTGGTGGGGTGTGAGTCGGAAATAGGAGGCACTGGTGTGACAATCCCCAAGTGACAGGCCCCTTGCGCTGGTGCAGTGTCCTTAGGGCCCCTGAGATTGAAAGTAATGTTGGGGCGGGGCTTTTTTTTGTCAGATGTATTTTATTTATCCAGGTATTTTTGTATGGAAGGTATGGGCTCTGAAACCTGGACGTGCTGTCATGTGTGTAACTTGTTTGTGACACTGCTGGGGGGTCGATAAGTTCGATACGAAGAAGGTTTTAGGGATCATGACCGTGAACCCACACCTGAACCTGACCTTTACCTTGACACCCCTGACACACCCCTGATCCATACCCTGATCCCGACCCTTACCCTTTGATCCTGATCTAGATCCTGACCTTGATTTGGATCCTGACCTTGACCCTGTCCCTGACCTCGACCCCGACCCTGATCCTGACCCCGGCCCCTCCCCTTTGCCTCAGGTGGGTGACCTGGACTACATGTCCCCCGAGGTTTTTCTGCTCAACAATCAGGACAACCTCTTCCTGGACCGCATCAAAGGAGACTTCCCACCTGACTCCAAGACGTATGACTACAAGTCCGACATCTGGCAGGTGAGGGAGGAGGCATACAGCAGGGAATCAGTGTCTGAATATTTTGGCTACGAGGCCACTATCTGAAGGCCGCCCTGCGGCCGTCAGAGGCCCCATTGGGACCGAAGCTGGACAGGCGTATGGCCGGGGCAGACCAAGCAGCATGGCTGGCCAAACCTGGGGCCTCTGGCGGGATGCTGGGTTGTAGCTGATTTGTAGCTGAGTCACAAAAAAAGGCACCCTGAAGAGAATCATCTTGTTTTGAAGGGGGGGGGGATGAAGGGAATCGTTTTGAAGGGGGGGGGACGAAGGGAATCATTTTGTTTTGAAGGGGGGGGGACGAAGGGAATCATTTTGTTTTGAAGGGGGGGGGGGCGAAGGGAATCATCTTGTTTTAAAGGAGGGGAAATGACATATTTTGAGGCAGAAGATGTCGGTAGTTGATTTCTGGCTGCATTGAGATTCTGAACCCCCTCGGCTTGAGACACCGAGCACGATCCCGCAGGGGCATCTTCACATAGTTCGGTCGAAGCACGATACCGCTTGATACAGCACAATCCGGCACAGGTTCAGCCGGATTGTGCTACAGTGAATTGAAAGCCTCTCTCCCTGGCTTTCTCTCACCCCCCTCAGCTCGGCTGTCTGGCGTTTGAGGTGTTGACCGGCAACCCGCCCTTCAACGACGAGGACCCTGACCGAGCGATAGAGCGCATCCTGTTTGAGGACCCCGAGGTGCCCCAGGCGCTCAGTGCGGACGCAGAGGACTTCTTGCTGCTGGCGCTAACCAAGGTGTGCGTGAAAAGACTGGGAATTGAATGGGAACTGAAGGAGGGCACACAGGAATGGGGATCTGAAGGGGAACTGAAGGGGGCAAACTCAGGAATGGGGAATTGAAGGGGAACTGAAGGAGGGCACACAGGAATGGGGATCTGAAGGGGAACTGAAGGAGGGCACACAGGAATGGGGATCTGAAGGGGAACTGAAGGAGGGCACACAGGAATGGGGATCTGAAGGGGAACTAAAGGGGGGCACACAGGAATGGGGAATTGAAGGGGAACTGAAGGGGGGAAACTCAGGAATGGGGAATTGAAGGGGAACTGAAGGGGGGAAACTCAGGAATGGGGAACTGAAGGGGAACTGAAGGGGGGAAACTCAGGAATGGGGAACTGAAGGGGAACTGAAGGGGGGAAACTCAGGAATGGGGAACTGAAGGGGAACTGAAGGGGGGAAACTCAGGAATGGGGAATTGAAGGGGAACTGAAGGGGGGAAACTCAGGAATGGGGAACTGAAGGGGAACTGAAGGGGGGAAACTCAGGAATGGGGAACTGAAGGGGAACTGAAGGGGGGAAACTCAGGAATGGGGAATTGAAGGGGAACTGAAGGGGGGAAACTCAGGAATGGGGAACTGAAGGGGAACTGAAGGGGGGAAACTCAGGAATGGGGAACTGAAGGGGAACTGAAGGGGGGAAACTCAGGAATGGGGAACTGAAGGGGAACTGAAGGGGGGAAACTCAGGAATGGGGAATTGAAGGGGAACTGAAGGGGGGAAACTCAGGAATGGGGAACTGAAGGGGAACTGAAGGGGGGAAACTCAGGAATGGGGAATTGAAGGGGAACTGAAGGGGGGAAACTCAGGAATGGGGAATTGAAGGGGAACTGAAGGGGGGAAACTCAGGAATGGGGAATTGAAGGGGAACTGAAGGGGGGAAACTCAGGAATGGGGAATTGAAGGGGAACTGAAGGGGGGAAACTCAGGAATGGGGAACTGAAGGGGAACTGAAGGGGGGAAACTCAGGAATGGGGAACTGAAGGGGAACTGAAGGGGGGAAACTCAGGAATGGATTATCTACTGTGTGGTAGTGTAGCACTCTAGCGCCTCATACACGGGATTAATACAATTGACTGATTTCGTTTTCTATGCCTTGAGGCTAGACACAAATGAGGATTTCAGGATTTCCTGAACGCCAAGATAATTGCCGGCGACTAAATACAGTGGATCCCCCTGATAAATACAGTGGACCCCCCTGATAAATACAGTGGACCCCACTGATAAATACAGTGGATCCCCCTGATAAATACAGTGGACCCCCCTGATAAATACAGTGGATCCCCCTGATAAATACAGTGGATCCCCCTGATAAATACAGTGGATCCCCCTGATAAATACAGTGGACCCCCCTGATAAATACAGTGGACCCCCCTGATAAATACAGTGGATCCCCCTGATAAATACAGTGGATCCCCCTGATAAATACAGTGGATCCCCCTGATAAATACAGTGGATCCCCCTGATAAATACAGTGGATCCCCCTGATAAATACAGTGGACCCCCCTGATAAATACAGTGGACCCCCCTGATAAATACAGTGGATCCCCCTGATAAATACAGTGGATCCCCCTGATACATATAGTGGATCACCCTGATAAATACAGTGGATCCCCCTGATAAATACAGTGGATCCCCCTGATAAATACAGTGGATCCCCCTGATAAATACAGTGGATCCCCCTGATAAATACAGTGGATCCCCCTGATAAATACAGTGGATCCCCCTGATAAATACAGTGGATCCCCCTGATAAATATAGTGGATCCCCCTGATAAATACAGTGGACCCCCCTGATAAATACAGTGGACCCCCTTGATAAATACAGTGGATCCCCCTGATAAATACAGTGGATCCCCCTGATAAATACAGTGGATCCCCCTGATAAATACAGTGGACCCCCCTGATAAATACAGTGGATCCCCCTGATATAAATACAGTGGATCCCACTGATAAATACAGTGGACCCCCCTGATAAATACAGTGGACCCCCTTGATAAATACAGTGGATCCCCCTGATAAATACAGTGGATCCCACTGATAAATACAGTGGACCCCCCTGATAAATACAGTGGACCCCCCTGATAAATACAGTGGACCCCCTGATAAATACAGTGGATCACCCTGATAAATACAGTGGACCCCCCTGATACATATAGTGGATCACCCTGATAAATACAGTGGATCCCCCTGATAAATACAGTGGACCCTCTGATAAATACAGTGGACCCCCCTGATAAATACAGTGGACCCCCCTGATAAATACAGTGGATCCCCCTGATAAATACAGTGGACCCCCCTGATAAATACAGTGGACCCCCCTGATAAATACAGTGGACCCCCCTGATAAATACAGTGGATCACCCTGATAAATACAGTGGATCCCCCTGATAAATACAGTGGATCCCCCTGATAAATACAGTGGATCCCCCTGATAAATACAGTGGATCCCCCTGATAAATACAGTGGACCCCCCTGATAAATACAGTGGATCCCCCTGATAAATACAGTGGATCCCCCTGATAAATACAGTGGATCCCCCTGATAAATACAGTGGATCCCCCTGATAAATACAGTGGATCCCCCTGATAAATACAGTGGATCCCCCTGATAAATACAGTGGATCCCCCTGATAAATACAGTGGATCCCCCTGATAGATACAGTGGATCCCCCTGATAGATACAGTGGATCCCCCTGATAAATACAGTGGATCCCCCTGATAAATACAGTGGATCCCCCTGATAAATACAGTGGATCCCACTGATAAATACAGTGGATCCCCCTGATAAATATAGTGGATCCCCCTGATAAATACAGTGGATCCCCCTGATAGATACAGTGGATCCCCCTGATAAATACAGTGGATCCCCCTGATAGATACAGTGGATCCCACTGATAAATACAGTGGATCCCCCTGATAAATATAGTGGATCCCCCTGATAAATACAGTGGATCCCCCTGATAGATACAGTGGATCCCCCTGATAAATACAGTGGATCCCTCTGATAAATACAGTGGATCCCCCTGATAAATACAGTGGATCCCCCTGATAAATACAGTGGATCCCCCTGATAAATACAGTGGATCCCCCTGATAAATACAGTGGATCCCCCTGATAAATACAGTGGACCCCTTTGATAAATACAATGGACCCCCCTGATACATACAGTGGACCAGCAGCGAGTCTCGAAGACGCAATTACAAAAATCTTCAACATGCGCACGGTCAGACAAAGTGCCAATATGTCCCCAAGACAATACATGGATGCCATGCAAAAGAGCGGAGCAAACGCAGGACTCTGGGCTGACACCCTCATCGTCCACTTTACAGCACTGGCCATTCACACGAAGGTCCTCGTCTACATGCTTGATCGCAACGGACACATGAACGTACAGACCTGGGGGGCACAAGAAACTGACCCGGTATTGGGTGAACCCAAAGAGGTCAGGATTATGTTCTCAGGCCCGATGGACGCAGGGCACTACACACCCCTCCTTCCTTTAAACACGAGCCTACCGGGGGCAGCCAACGCTATAAGCGACGAAGCCACACATACCCTCCTTAATCAGCTACACGAGAAGGTTATCAAGGACCACACAGCAGAGGTGCCCCATACAGACCAACTCGAAAACATCATCCGGCGTCTGGCTGCGGATGCTGAAACGGGCCATGCACTAGAGATGCAAAACAAGACCGACGAGCTTGAGCAACAGGTGGCATTCATCTTCCCACAAATCCCTGCAGACAATGATTCCAGAGCGCAACTGAGGGCAACCATAGTAAAAGTAATAGATCACATGCACGCTGCTGCCAACCGCGGCCGGACGGCGATTGCAGATCTCAGACTTGAACGCCGGACCTACGCCCCATCTAAAAAAGAAGACTCAGATAGCGACTTCGAGATCCTAGAAATGCAGACTAAACTGCAGGAGGCGAACATGACTCGGAACAAGAACAAAAGGCCTGCAATGGTCCCAGTGGGGGGGAAACAAACAAGAATACAGCCTCCGGGGAAGATACAAAATATTAAACGGACAAAAATAAACAATATTCCGACCGCCCCGCATTCCACGGTCGATGCTGGATATAGCCCCCCCGCCCCCTTAACAGGGCAATATAACCCTGATAAAACAAAACCAAAGAAAACTATAATGGAGAAAAGAAGCTATATCAGAAAAATTATAAAGAAAAGACAAATTAAAACTCCAGGAGAGGACGAGCAAAACAAAAAACGAATGATCCAAACACTGATGTCAGCATTTGTAAAAGCCACGACTCCCCAGACAAGGAAGGCACCAGAACATTTGATACCAGAAGAAGAAGCTGACAAAAACAAAGTGAAACCACAAGAGGAAGCTGACAAAAATAAAATAAATAACGAGGACGACCAGCAAAAAGTCAACAAAAACACGACACACACTACTAACGGCCAAATGCACGCGGACGAATTCATGTCACCCCAGACCCTCACCTTCTTAACCGCGAATGTTCAAGGCATGTACCACGCCACACATGACATTGCCCAGACCATCATCACACACAAACCAGATATACTTGTCCTTACTGAGCTGAATCTGAAGGCAAAACACAAGAGAGCCGGCTGGGTGAAAGAGACCCTGCGGGGCTACCAATACTGGGCATCCACCCACATTGACAGCGGACGAGCTAGCCGTGGGGTGATCATAGCCGTAAAAGACCACATTGCAGCCATAGGAAGAGCGACACAAACAGAGGGGGACACGTGCCAAGGGCGCCTAGTGCACGTCACCCTAAATCTCCCCCACTCCAAACCAATAGGGATCACTGGGGTGTATGCCCCAGCAGGAGACACATTAGAAGAGGGAAAAGAGAGAGAAATGATCTACACCCGAATCCAAACCATTCGAAACAGAAAAAGAGAAAAATAACTGCACGTGCCACTTTTTGGCAGGTGACTGGAACGCTGCTCTACTCCCCGGTGACCGTAGCAGCAAACACACTTACAAAAAAGATCTCCAACATCAAACGTTCTGCCGCACCCACAAACTGGCACCCCTAGACGCAGACCGTACAAGCCTCCGTGCCCCAACCTGCACACATACCAACATAGGAAATGGTGATAGGACGACAAGCAGAATCGACGATATCCTGACAAACCTAGACATTGCTACAATGGACTGTAAGACGTCAGTCCTTTCTGAGGGCACTCTATCAGACCATAACCCACTTCTCGCAACCGTCCAACTCAAAAATACAGACATCTTCATTCCATCAGAAAGACCGCAAGTTATACAGGAGCCCACCCGTGTCCTAAACAGACCGATATCCACCCCTGACAAAGAAGCTTTTTCCAAGCAAATAGCCAGCTTCTCTGAAGGTACTGGGCGTCAGACCCAAGCTCTGCACAGGAAGCTACAAAACATCATAGACACAGAAATCACGCCGTACTTCACAAAAATAGAGGCCGAAGACGGGAAAATTAGCAACCGCTTGGCCACTATCCAGGGGGGAAATGCGGAAACGGCTGTCAACAACCTCGGTGCAGAGCTCACAACAATTCTTCAAGCCGGCCAACAAATTGCCATGCAAACATGCAGCAGCAAAATGACAAATCCCTCAGGAATCCACTACCGGAAACGAGGTACCTCTGAAAAAAGGGCAAGCCTCGCCGAACAGCTGGAAGCCACCAGGAGGCTTTACAAAGACATGCACGAGCTGGACATCAGTACCCCCGATGCAGCGCAAAAAATGATGGAAACCGAACAGGATCTTCCAGAAGGCCTCCTGGCGAAATGGCGAGATGTGTCCAGCATTGACACCAACTCTGAACTCGACGGCCGTCAGATCATGCTACAGATCACAAAAGGCGTCAGATCTGATATTATAAAACTGGACCAGGAACATAACCACAACAGTCTGCAGAAAGCTAAGGAGAGTATCCGACACCTCATTGATAAGAAACCTAAACTGGCCAACCGACTAATCTTCAAAAAAAAAACATCCGGAACTACCTACAAAGCACTCCGAGATCCAACCACAAACACAGTCACCGATGACCCCCAGAAAATGATCAAGATCGTCGAGCAACACTATACTAAGCTCCTCCAGCCACCCTCAGGCCCAAAACACGGAAAGTACCACCCCAGCGACCTCCCCCGGCAATACCCGTGGACACAGGGGCCCGACAAATTCCAACTAGAGACCCCAGCCACAAGGCTGACTAAGAGGCCATGGCTGCATCACGTCATCAAAGACCGCACGGTATTCGAAGACTGCCTCTACACCTTGAGTAACGGGAAAACCCCTGGCCCCGACGGAGTAGTAAATGAACTGTTGAAAATGATGCCTGTCGACTTCAAAGATTGCATGCACATGCTAATGATCATCATGTGGGCGACCTCCATCACACCCGACGATTGGAAGCAAAGCATCACACACCAACTTGAGAAAGGGACAGACCCGACCCTAGTGGAAAAGAAAAGACCTATTGGGCTGTTGAACGCCCTCTACAAGTTATGGACACGCCTACAAACAAAGGCGCAGACTGACTTTGCAGAGAAACATCTTATACTAAGCTCCACCCAAAAAGGTTTCAGGAGGAGTGCAAGTACCATGGACCAACTGCAGATGCTGGTTATGGCACTCGAGGATGCTCGCCTCACAGGACAAAATATTTACAACCTCCAAGTGGACTTCACGTCGGCTTTCAATATGATTGATCATGACCAACTCCTGATGATTATGTATGATCTTGGTTTCCCAACAGATGCTATAGACGTTATCAAGAACCTCTACACTGGAGCAACTACCCAAGTGAGATGGGGTGCAGAGCTCACAAAAGCCATCCCCGTAGAGAGAGGAAGTATCCAAGGGGACACCCTCTCACCCTTCCTATTCCTCATATATATCGAGCCCCTCCTCCGCTGGCTCCAGGTCGGGGGCCGTGGGTACATGTTCGGGTGCTTGGAAGACGCCAACACTCGCCTCGAGCACTCTTTGAGTAGTGCAGCATACGCTGATGACCTGTCCATCCTCACGAACAAGCTGTCTGACCTGCATGTCCAAGCAGATAAGCTTAGCATGTACTCAGACTGGGCTAAAATGAAAGTCAATAACGGTAAAACCCAGGTGTCAGGGGTGCTATACCAAAATATTTTGAGCAGGCAATACGGCAATACGAACCCTCTTACACAAGTCCGGAGACAACTTGAAAACTCGGTGAAAGTCCAGGGGGGAAATGTTCAGTACCTCGAACCTACAAAACCTTTCAGATACCTTGGAGCTGAACTCACAATGACACTCGACTGGAAATTCCAACACGTGGAACTCATAAAAAAGGCCAGAAATAAAATAGAGGAGCTACAAGCTTCTCATGCAACACCCAGGCAGATCCAGAATATAATATACAATACAATCAAGCCAGCAATCACCAACACGTTTGGCATAACCCCGTGCACTGGGACAGACCTCAAAATCCTCGACAGCATTCTTAGCATGGCAGTGAAGAAAGCAAACGGCTTACCAAGGAGTGTAGGAACCGCCACAGTTCAAGAAGATGTCGCCTCTTTTGGACTGGGCTGTGAATCTCTGGCAACCGAGTATGCCAGGAAAAATGCATCCCTCCTTATTGAATCCTTGCGGGACAAAGGCCGCATGGGCACAGTCACCAAAGCACTGCTGGACAAACAACTGCAACTCCTCGGGGGCTGCTACATAGGTCTGAAAGACTCACAACAATCTAAATATTGCCTACGGGCGCGTCAGCTCTCACATATCATCGACAACGACCTACTGATCATGAAAGACAACATGGCACAATTCACGCAATCCCCTGAAATAGTCCAAGCCCTCAAAAAGCTGAATCCCCTCAACCCAACACACGCATGGCAAGTCCCATGTGCATTCCTCCAACCACTGTTCAAACTCGGAATCGAACTACTCACAGAGCTTATCGAGCCAGGAGGCACACATGTGATCAGCGGACGCAGCCTCAAACTCCTATATGGCAGACATGTGAAAGCCAAGCACATTGCAGCACTCAACCGCCTCTCATCTCTCCTACATGAGGGCCCAGGACACGACAACGACGTACTCGCCCTGCTAAGAAAGAGAAACAATTCTATAATTCTGGACAAGCCACTACGGAAAATCCACCCAGAAAATATGCACATCACTGCCCTAGCAACACACTCCCAACCCACGATAATACCATTCCCAGCCGTCAAGCACCCCGACCAAAGACTGATAACTGAGTTCCTTGCGAGGCAAACAGCCCTCAAAGAAACAGGGCAGCAACCAACACCCAACCAGACAGCAATTGCAACTACAGAAGCCGTCAACGCCGAAAAAATACGCACAAAAAGCAAGCCAACGCATAAAGACCCCACACTCCACAGAGACAAGGCCAGAAAAAGACAGCGGGAACATGCCTCGCCTCGCAAGAGCCTGCTCCGAAAAGACACCCAAGCGCCAACCGTTGCTCACACACACGCCACGGGTACATGCAAGTGCCAAAATCACGCGTACAAACAGGAGCAGGCAGCTCTCATCTTTAATAATGCACCTCGCCGACGTACGGATGGTGACAGGGCTGCCACTGTAGTCCAACACATGTACGGGCACACCCACCAGGTGGCAGGCATAACTGGATGGCGCATGGTCACTAAGAAGAATAGGAAAGATGATATTAAAAAAGAAATAATCACTCAAATCCAGTATCAGGTAGCTTGGCTTCCAAGCATAATAGAAGAATGGGCTCTCCACTACCACCAACTTGCGGGGTACACAACTGCAAGCACCACCGTACGTTCAAGAAAGGACCTCACCCACGGGCTTGACCTACCCCCACACGAATGGGCTTCGATTGCGGCATGTGAAGTGTGCTGGAGCCCCAACAGTCTTGAATATGACTCTGAATCCAACTGCCAAGATGACGTCATAGTTTGCGACAAATGCAACAAATACTACCACGTGCAATGCATAGGTCAAACCAGGGGCTGGAGGCCAGACTCAGAATCCTGGCACTGTCCAGCATGTACTGCTAACTCAAGCCACGACACAGATCTCACTGATACCCTAGTGGAGGTCCACTGGAACCCCAGCTGGGAACCCGAAGACACACTAAGTGCCAATAAAAACATAGCTGAGCTCTTACGGCAATGGAAAAAAGAGAACCAAGACCAGCCCCCATCAAGACTATGCACGGCTGCTCTGGATGCTCACATGCCAAACCTTGCGAGGCAAGGATTTCATGATACACAAGCAGACCCATGGATTACTTCAATGGGAGACCCCGTCAGAGGTCTAGTGAGTTTTGAAATGGAACCCATTAACCCGCAGCTTGACATCCACCCGACGGGAGAATGCAAAATAGAGATAAGGAAGATAGAGGTATGGGACAAGGAAAGCGTAACGCAGACGCGTGAGACCGACATGGCATGTGTCTATAAAGGCAATGGCAAATGCGTAGGCACGATCACCCTAGACAGACTGATAACCCTTAGACAGTTATATGACAAAGCAGAGCGCATGGACATGCATAAAAACATGACCCCTCCTCCCTCCTCATTTGAGGAGGAGATAATAGACTTGATCATTAGATACAAGCAAGGGACAAAGGCCCAGACCAAACAACAACATGACCAATGGAGCATACCGGACCCCCTCCACTCAGTGATAGACTCATATTTTAATACAGACAAGGAAAGATTTGCAAGTCCACTAAATGTAAGAGGCCATAAAACCAGGTACTGGAGCATGCACCAAAGAGACCAAGCCTTCGGGGCACAAATTGATGCATACAAACACAAGTGGACCGGCTACTCACATGCATTCCCCGACCACGACGATCCATCACTAGACAAAGCTGTACGCTGGGCCCTCTGGTCTGCCCACCATGCAGATTCCCCAACAGCCACCGTCATGTTCCTGCCGAGGACATTGCGGTCACCAGGAAAACCAGCATTTCAGAAATGGCTTGACAAATATCTGCAATACTGCACGCACATTGCCAGCACCTCTGGCTCACCCTTCCCCCTATCACAAGACGAGCAATGGACGCAAGGAGCAACACCCCAGCCTAAAGGGAAGTGCTGCATGGACATCATCCTTGTTTGGAACTCCTCGGCCAGATCCCCAAATCCAAAGTGTGCCACAACATGGGATCCCTACATGGCACAACGACTGTCAGAGGACCTGAAGATAGCGCTTGAAGCCTCATATACCTCAGACAAGGCGGCAAAACATCAACCCCGACTAACAAGCCACAGAGAAAACAACACCATCCCTCAGGACCTCGGAACATGCTGGGCCCATGCAAGAGCTGACCCAACCGAGCAAGCAGACGGGACCCATTTTAAAGCACCCCGCTCCTTCCTCGAAATGCCCTCGGATGAGATCCTCCCACACTGGGCAGAAGCAGTCATGACAACACAGGGCATCTCTCGCGACTTCGGCTGTGATAACAGCCAACTGAGGCACGACTGGAGGAAGATTGCCTACACAGACGGCAGCTGCATCGACGTCACCCTCCCCATAGGAAAAATTCAGAAGACTGGCGCCGGCCTCTTTATACCTGATGCGGCAGAAGGCCAGAGAAACTTCACGATCGACCCAGCAGGAAAATGTAGCAACCTGCAAACCTGGTGCAGATGTACTATAATAGTTAAGTTGTAAAGAGCACCGCCTCGCTCTATACTGTCTGTGCCTCCTTAGGATGTGGTATATCATCCATTGCACAGTCCAGATGTACATCACATGTACATCAGTATTCCATCTCAGACCTAGTAGCTTTAGGAACGCTACAGAAAAGGACCAACGAACACGATCACAAGGGCCGAGCTCGCAGGGATTTCCGGAGTCTTGGAAAAGCAGCAGCATAAAATTGCGGTCGATAGCGCCACAGCATTATACCAAGTCCGAACGGCTATCAGATTCCCGGATAGGCTGCTCTATCACAAACATAGGGACATGCTTGAAGACATCGCGAAGAAGTTACGCGAACTGACGCGTGAAAATGTGCCGGTTGAGTTCTATAAAGTAAAGGCGCATAATGTGGATATCGGCAACGAAACAGTGGACGCAGTCGCAAAGAAAGCAGCAACGCTCGAAGGAAAGTGTGACATGACGGTGAATGTTTCCCCCGAACCCTCGTACCAAAACAGTTACTGGCTGTTCAGCAGGCCCAGCAAGTCTATCGAGGACACCACTGATACAATGCCCCAGAGCCTTGAAAACCTAAGGGGGGCACTCCACACTCACATGCATGAGAGACGCAGACTGGGGCAGTCCGACACGACTGGCGTGTACTTCCAGGGCTGGCAAAAGATAAAGGCCAAAGCTGATGGTGCAATCAGCAACAGCTTCATGTATCATCCTGCCATCACTCAATCCGAACGGAAGAACACGCTGAAGTGGAGGCATGGCTGTCTATGGAATAACAAGCTGGCGCACAGGTACGGCAAAAGCAACACAGACAAGTGCCCGCTGTGTGGACATCCGGACAGTGCTGGACATATCACCGGGGGATGCCAACACCCGGAAATGGGGAAAATGTACACTGAACGGCACCACCACACTGGACGGATATTGCTAAGGGCCATTTCGAAGGGCAGCATGGGGGGAGACCTCGTCATGGCTGACCTTGGATCAGCACACAAATGTGAAAAGGCAGGCGCACCTGTGATGTCGTGCAACAGGGTCCCGAAAGACATGTTACTAGGGCTCAATACGGAGCCTGGGGAGAAAAAGAAGCTGCAACCCGACATCATGCTTGTCCAACACAAAGCTAACAAAGCAGACACCACCATTTATGTCATTGAGTTCAAATACTCCAGAGATACCCTGCCAGAAACCCAGCTTGTAGCTTGCAAAAACCAGCATGCCCTCCTCATTGCGAAACTCGTGCAAAGTGGATATAGGCAATGCAATATCAAGCTTGTCCCCGTCTTAATCGGGACGTCAGGCACAGTCTATCTCGAGCACACCCTTCAGAGCATGCAACAATTGGGCTTGTCCACCTACCATGCGAAAAAATGTGCACAGAAAATGCATGTGCAAGCTATTAAGTACCTACATAGCATTGTGCAGACCAGGCGAAGAATTGAATACTGCCCCACTGGACCTGCTCAAATCGGTGGGAAAATTAATCAAACCCGCAAGCCGCCGTAACTAATTATGATGTGTCTTATTTTTCTCACGGTAACGGCGCGGATGTGGCTTCGGCCCAGGCTGCGCTGTTTCCTTAACTCTCACGCCCTCCACGGGGCGTAGTTTTCTTTCTTTCTACAGTGAACCCCCCTGATAAATACAGTGGATCCCCCTGATAAATACAGTGGATCCCCCTGATAAATACAGTGGATCCCCCTGATAAATACAGTGGACCCCCCTGATAAATATAGTGGATCCCCCTGATAAATACAGTGGATCCCCCTGATAAATACAGTGGATCCCCCTGATAAATACAGTGGATCCCCCTGATAAATACAGTGGATCCCCCTGATAAATACAGTGGATCCCCCTGATAAATACAGTGGATCCCCCTGATAAATACAGTGGATCCCCCTGATAAATACAGTGGACCCCCCTGATAAATACAGTGGATCCCCCTGATAAATACAGTGGATCCCCCTGATAAATACAGTGGATCCCCCTGATAAATACAGTGGATCCCCCTGATAAATACAGTGGACCCCCCTGATAAATACAGTGGATCCCCCTGATAAATACAGTGGACCCCCCTGATAAATACAGTGGATCCCCCTGATAAATACAGTGGATCCCCCTGATAAATACAGTGGACCCCCCTGATAAATACAGTGGATCCCCCTGATAAATACAGTGGACCCCCCTGATAAATACAGTGGACCCCCCTGATAAATACAGTGGATCCCCCTGATAAATACAGTGGATCCCCCTGATAAATACAGTGGATCCCCCTGATAAATACAGTGGACCCCCCTGATAAATACAGTGGATCCCCCTGATAAATACAGTGGATCCCCCTGATAAATACAGTGGATCCCCCTGATAAATACAGTGGATCCCCCTGATAAATACAGTGGATCCCCCTGATAAATACAGTGGATCCCCCTGATAAATACAGTGGATCCCCCTGATAAATACAGTGGACCCCCCTGATAAATACAGTGGACCCCCCTGATAAATACAGTGGATCACCCTGATAAATACAGTGGATCCCCCTGATAAATACAGTGGATCACCCTGATAAATACAGTGGATCCCCCTGATACATACAGTGGATCCCCCTGATAAATACAGTGGACCCCCCTGATAAATACAGTGGACCCCCCTGATAAATACAGTGGACCCCCCTGATAAATACAGTGGATCACCCTGATAAATACAGTGGACCCCCCTGATAAATACAGTGGACCCCCCTGATAAATACAGTGGATCCCCCTGATAAATACAGTGGATCCCCCTGATAAATACAGTGGACCCCCCTGATAAATACAGTGGACCCCCCTGATAAATACAGTGGATCCCCCTGATAAATACAGTGGATCCCCCTGATATATACAGTGGACCCCCCTGATAAATACAGTGGACCCCCCTGATAAATACAGTGGACCCCCCTGATAAATACAGTGGATCCCCCTGATAAATACAGTGGATCCCCCTGATAAATACAGTGGATCACCCTGATAAATACAGTGGACCCCCCTGATAAATACAGTGGATCACCCTGATAAATACAGTGGACCCCCTGATAAATACAGTGGACCCCCCTGATAAATACAGTGGACCCCCCTGATAAATACAGTGGATCCCCCTGATAAATACAGTGGACCCCCCTGATAAATACAGTGGATCCCCCTGATAAATACAGTGGATCCCCCTGATAAATACAGTGGATCCTCTGATAAATACAGTGGATCCCCTGATAAATACAGTGGATCCCCCTGATAAATACAGTGGATCCCCCTGATAAATACAGTGGATCCCCCTGATAAATACAGTGGATCCCCCTGATAAATACAGTGGATCCTCTGATAAATACAGTGGATCCCCTGATAAATACAGTGGATCCCCCTGATAAATACAGTGGATCCCCCTGATAAATACAGTGGATCCCCCTGATAAATACAGTGGATCCCCCTGATAAATATAGTGGACCCCCCTGATAAATACAGTGGACCCCCCTGATAAATACAGTGGATCCCCCTGATAAATACAGTGGACCCCCCTGATAAATACAGTGGATCCCCCTGATAAATACAGTGGACCCCCCTGATAAATACAGTGGACCCCCCTGATAAATACAGTGGACCCCCCTGATAAATACAGTGGATCCCCCTGATAAATACAGTGGACCCCCCTGATAAATACAGTGGACCCCCCTGATAAGTACAGTGGATCCCCCTGATAAATACAGTGGATCCCCCTGATAAATACAGTGGATCACCCTGATAAATACAGTGGATCCCCCTGATAAATACAGTGGATCCCCCTGATAAGTACAGTTGATCTCCCTGATAAATACAGTGGATCACCCTGATAAATACAGAGCCTCTTGCCAGGAATTCGCAATATATTTCTCCATCGTATGCCGCTTTCACGAATTGCGCTCCCAATCTGGATTTACTTGTGTGCCAGGGCTGACGTGTGCTGTGTTCCCTCTAGGTGGCCGAGGAGAGGCCGACTGCCAAGGAGCTGCTGTCACACCCTTGGATACTGAACAACATGGGTTGGGAGGTGTGTGTGGTTGGGGTTGGGTGTGGGCGGGGGGGGGGGCATCCAATGTTTCCCAATTGGCTCACACATGGAGTTTGGCTTTGGTAAGGGGGCCAGTCTACCACTTCAAGATAGCCACCAACCATGGCCTTGAGATTCGTCAACACGGCTGTCCTTCCTATTATATACCGGCCTTCCTCCCCCGTCTCCCTGTCAGCTGGTAACACTCCTTTCATAGTGTAGCATTGATATAAGATGGAACACAATTTCTTGACAGCTGCATCTCCATTAGCTTCCCTCGATGAGTGGGATCTGTAGTTTACTTCCCAAATCTAGATCATGGATCTGTAGCCTACTTCTCAAACCTAGATCATGGATCTGTAGCCTTATCCCAAAATCTAGATCATGGATCTGTAGCCTAATACCAAAATCTAGATCATGGATCTGTAGCCTAATCCCAAAATCTAGATCATGGATCTGTAGCCTAATACCAAAATCTAGATCATGGATCTGTAGCCTAATCCCAAAATCCAGATCATGGATCTGTAGCCTAATCCCAAAATCTAGATCATGGATCTGTAGCCTAATCCCAAAATCTAGATCATGGATCTGTAGCCTAATCCCAAAATTTAGATCATGGATCTGTAGCCTAATCCCAAAATCTAGATCATGGATCTGTAGCCTTATCCGAAAATCTAGATCATGGATCTGTAGCTTACTCCCAAAATCTAGATCATGGATCTGTAGCTAACTCCCGAAATCTACATCATGGATTTTGTTGGAGTCCGTGTTAATGTGTGGTTTTCTTGATGCTGTTACAGGCGACTCGCGGCTTCGATGACCCGATCCCGCCCGTTGATTACTCCTATTACCAAGAACTTTCCGATAACGAGTCCGAGCCTGCAGATGATCCAATGGTGGGTTGCGTGACTGAAAGGAGGTAGGGAGGCAGCACCTAGAACTGTCCACTTGAGGGCGCTTCGGCTACAATTCAGATACATCACGGCTCAAGGCCGGTGCGCTTGTTGCAGCAAGACCTGCTGCTTGGACCACTGGAACTCTCATGCCTCCCATGGGGCGTAGCTTTCTTTCTTTCTTGCAGCAAGCCCTGCTGCTTGGGCCACTGGATGTTCGACGGTCACTGTTCTACCCCCGTTGGCGCAGTGATAACGGAAGTGTGGTGGTCCAAAGGAAGTGTGGCGCTCACACAAATTAAACAGCGGTACTCGGTGCTTGAACCCTACCGTGGAGGGCGAGGTTCATACTATTCTGTTTTGTCAGGGCATATCTCGTCATAGCATATATTGTCAAAGCATATCTTGTCAGGGCATATCTTGTCAGGGCATATCTTGACTCATCAGGAGTGTTGGAGCCTGCAATGCTGCAGCTGAAACATGTAGAGGTTTAGAGTTTAGAAATCCGAAACCCCTAAACTCGACCTGGTTTCAGGCGGTACAACTGGAGCAAAATCCATTTGTGTATCCCAGGTGTTACTTTAATGTTAGGTCCTGACCAGAGGTCGGGTCCGTAGTCAAATCTGCGCCGTTACTATCACAAGCCGCATCAATGTTAGGCCTCTTGACTCTCGAGGGATTTGACCCCTGGCTGTTCATCTTATCATGCATATTCTGAGTCACAGGACGACTGGGCCCGCAAGCAGCCCAAGTGGTATGACCCGCGGACCTGGTTCCGCCCGGATGACCAAGACCGGGAAGAAAAGACGAGGGAGGACGCGCAGCAACCAGAGCGCAGGTGCGGCAAGGGGGGGGAGAGGGTACCAAGCGAGCAAACCACCAGGTGCTGTTGCAACGCTAACGTAGCCGCCACAAAGTCTTTTCCGAAAGAGCCGGGCTTTGTAAACAGTTGCAAACTGGATAACCGGTACTTGAGGAAGTTCAAGAAAGCGCGTAATTTGTGCAAAGTTGCAAGCAGGATTACCGGTACTTAAGTAAACGCGTAATTTGTTGAGGAGGGAGTCATAGACTGCTTTGTATTGAACCTTACAGCTGCTTGCATGGCTGTCATGGGAGCGATTGGGACATTTTGATATGCGGTCTCTATCCAGGGGCAGTAGGTGGCGGCTCAGAAAAGGTGGGTTGTCGGATGCCTTTTGAGTTATGACATGCATCAAGCATGTAGCTACTGCTCTCAACTTTAGGGGGGATTAACTCACATCAGGGATCTAGATCTCTGGATTTACGCAAATCAGGGATCTAGATTACTGGTTTCATGGTTTGACGCACACCAGGGATCTAGATCTCTGGATTGACTCAAATCAGGGATCTAGATTTTTGGATTGACGCACACTAGGGATCTAGATCTTATGGATTGACGCACACCAGGGATCTAGATACTCTGGACTGACGCACATCAGGGATCTAGATCCTCTGGATTGACGCACACCAGGGATCTAGATTCTCTGGATTAACGTGCATCAGGGATCTAGATCTCTGGATTGATGAACACCAGGGATCTAGAGATCTAGGAAGTTCAAATGGCATATAAAGGAACTGGCTCATTTGTTCTTCCTTTTGTCGAGATCATAAGGACAAGACTGTCCCTCTTTCGATTTCGATTTTCCCGCTGAGTGTTGCGTCATGTTTCCTGTGTGATGTCATCGTTGCTGCCGCAGCATCAGGGCCTCCTAATACCTCCAGTCCTAGTTCCTAACATTGGAGGGAATATTGATCCCTTTGCCAGATATTAATCCTTAGACCATATAATAATCCTTTGGCCAAATATTAATTATTTGGCCAAATATTAAATCCCTTGGCCAAGTACGAATCCCTTCAAGTTCCAATACGGTGCCGTGACGCCCCATGTGTTTTCTTCAGGATGCCGGGGTCTGGCGCCGCAGCCTCTGCTGCCCCGGAGGCAAAGCCGAGTGCTGCCGCTGGCACAGACGAAGACAATAAGGGCCAGATGATGGGCGCTGACGAGGCCTGCAAGGGCAAAGCGTCGCTGTTGAGTGCCGATGAGGAGGAGGACTGCAGGGACAAGGCGTCACTGTTCGGGACAGGGCTCATCGGCATGATAGGCAAGCTGATGGCAGGCGGGCAGGTGAGAGCTAGCGGGCACGTGGGGCGATCATTCCGAGAAATAAAATTCTAAACCCTAAAAACATAAACGATCATTCCGGTGAATTAAATCCCGATGGTGGGAGGGATGATGGGCATGATTGGCAGTGCAAGCAGGCAGGTAGGCAAGTGGGTTGGGTCGAACGATCAACAAATGGATGCGCTGCACCTGCTCCAGCGCAGCATTCATGAACGGAGCCTCCTGCTGAAGGCGTGGGTCTGAGGACTCGGTGAGGGGGGGGGGCGCAGCGTGAGCCGAGGCCGTGCCAGCGCTGTCGCGTAACGATCATGGGGTCATGTTTTCTGTTTGGCTCTGATGATGTGCAAGGGGGTATAACCCTGCTCTACAACCGCGTCTCGTGATGGTAGAGTGTGGGGCTCCCCTAAAACTGGTGATACAGCTGGCTGGCTGGCTGAGGGAGGGCCTCATCCGCAGCCTATGCAACACTGGCTTTCTGACGCACAGCTTGTGACCTGCTTGTCGCCCGATTTGCATGCTGGGGGAGCACCAAATGGCAAATTGTCCGGATGTGTTCTGTTCTGATGGTGACGGTGGAGAGGTCCCTTCGGTGTTGAGAGACTGAGCTTGTTCTTCGGCCTTGAGAGACTGCTTTTTCTTATCGTTCCAGCTGACGGATTCAGCGAGGTTCCAGAATCTTCGAGGTCTTAGGAATTAGGGTGTGAATTGAGGTTAGACACAGCACCCTAAACCCTTGATTACTTTCTTAACCTTTGACAGTTACGAGATTTGGGCTGTTTTTTCAAACTCGTAGCTTCACCCTTAACCCACTCTAGCGGTTCTGAACCCTTGACAGATACGGTTTTGAAGCTGTTTTTTCTAACTCTTATCTTTACTCACAACCCACTCTAGCGGTTCTGAACCCTTCACCTTTTCCTCTGCGCGTGCTCAGGGACCAACCGCCGGGTCAAACAACCAAGTGGTGCCCATGTCGAGGGACAGCGCCTCCATGGTGGCCTCCGGCAAGGGAGACCTGGCCAAGCACATGCACCTCCGGGGAGGCAACAGCGTCTCCTTTGGTGATATGGCTTGCGTGGAGGATATTGAGACATGGCAGGCCCCGCCTGTAATGGGGACGACAGCAGCGGCAGCAGCAGGCGCGGATCACCCACTGAGAGCGCCGCCTAAGCCCATGCCTGACGTGAGCGCGGGTTGAGCTTAAATAGACAGGCAGTGGATGAGCTGTATTGGAACGAGGCGGCCAATCAGGTTTGAAATTCTGTCTTAAGCCTGGAGCTGCCGCCTGAACCCATTTCTGACGTAAGCGATGGATAAGCTCTGTTAGACAGAGGTTGCCAATCAGGTTTGGGATCTTGCACAGAGCCTGTAGCCGCCGCCTAGGCCTGTGCCCGCTTTGAGCGATGGATGAGCTCGCTTAGATAGGCAAGAGTAGCGGCATACATGTGGCATCAGTTCAAGCTGCAGGCTGCCCTAAACTCGCACGCCTCCCTCTTCTTGTGTGTTGCATTACTTTAGATGGGCAGGTAGGTGGCCGATCATGCAATGCTGCAAATGTGTCATCAATCTGCACAACTCTTTACGCTCACCAGACCCTTTGAGTGTGCCAGCCCGGTAGGCCCATGCACCGCCCCTTGCCTGACCTTCCTCCCTCGACCCTGCGCAGCTGCCTTCAGATGATGACAGCGACATGGGGTTGACAACACAGCTCAGCAGAACCAGTTCCCGCTTGGCCAGGTGAGCAGGGTTTGGGGTTGAAACATTTTGTTTGGGATTTGGGTTGAGACATGATTCCATTGCCTGCCTACGCATGTGCCCGTCTGGGCTCCGGTGCCTCTTCATTGCATTTCGAAATTCAAATTTGAATCCTGCTGCATGCAGTTTGCCACAGACAGCTGTGCTGGCGGCAGACAGGGTGCGCGTGCTGCCCGACCCGCGAGCCGCTGCGCGGACCTCGGGTGCGGCGGCGGTGGTGGGTGCTGCTGGTCCTGTGCCTGGCCTGAGGATGGGAAGCCTGCTCTCGCACACAGAGGAAGATATGGAAGTGGTCAACTTGATGTCGGCGAGATCGGCCAGGTCAGTGGCGACAAGCAGGTGTGCAGGAATAAGGGTTAAGCATGAGCACTAAACACTAGGCCATGGGATGCGTCTTCGGGGTGTAGTACGTTTGTGAGGGCACTAGAAGAGGATATTTGTCGATGGATTTTAGGGGATTTTAGTACAAAGGATTGTTTTGGGGGGGGGGGTCTTTGTACGAAGGGTGGGGGGGGGATCTTTGTACGAAGGGTTGTGGAGGGGGTGCGTCGCGTCGATTGTACAAATATCAAACTTTGTATCTGCTATTAGGTGCCTTGACCAGTCCACCCCCCTTTTTCCCCTGTTGACAAAACCCTAGGTTATCCCAAGATGTGGCGGACGGCTTCATGGCGGGCAGCACCTGTGATGGCGCCTCCGGGCAGGTCCCAGCAGCGGGCTCGAATGCAGGTGTCATGTTCACGCAGCCGTCACCCAGTCCCTTTCAGCTCCGCATGACTCCCAGCCCAATGCCACAGCAGGTAGGACATGCCGAGTGGGAAAGGTGAGGACACAGTGGACAAGGGAGGGGGCGGCTGCCAAATTGGAAATACCATTCCCAGGGGGGCATGCCAAGGCTCTGATGAATGGGCCATGTCCCTGTCAGCCTATCTGACTTCGCCAGGCCAAACCCTCTCTTGCTATCGTGTTTGCATTCATCAACTTCTCTACCCAAGGGTGACCCCTGATGACCCGGCTTTGATTTATGTAATTGTGTTGCCTGGATGTTTCATTGCTTTGCAGTGAGAACGGGTACGGGCGGAAGCCATCAGAGGGCAGTGCTTAGCTATTGACGAGTGCGTCGCGGCCACCGTGACAACTCCCGGCTTCTGGTCGTCCCAAAGCCTAACCCACGGTTCAGGACTGCTTGCCTCTGGCCAGTGGCTGGCCATTCATCTGGGCCAAATCAGGGCCAGTTGCCAGGCCGATGCATTGTTGTTACATTGATTCATGGCAGTAGGCTTACTTCATTCGTTCACGGGTCCATAAATTCATGAAATTCGTCCTCACTGCCCCTCAGATGCTTAAGCTAGCTGCATGTTAGATGATGTACCGCCAAGTGTGTATTTATGTTATGTTTATATTCATTAGTTTAATTTTGAGGCTGGTGAGAGGGCACTTTGCTACTATCCTTTGCAAGGGAGATCAGATAAAAGTACCATATTCAACCCCCTATATTCATTCCACCAGGGTCGAGAAAGATGAGGTTTAAAAAATGTCAGACTCCTTGATCACGTGCGAGGTCTTGACTGCTCATGATAAATCAGAGTTTGTGGTTGGCTTTGACTGCCCGAGTTCTGACCGCATGACGACCAGCACTGGCAGAGTGTTGGATTTTGTAACATAGACCACTCAGTATCACTCGCTTTAAGCTCGCTGCCCGGAGGAACCTAAGAAAGAGGACAAGGGGTTGGGACTGGTTATGGCGCTGATGGTGGTGCTGTTGTTGGCACCCATGCACGGCAGACTATACCAGGGGCATATGGTGATTGCCTTTAGCATGCAGATAAATGGTTGGATGCTGCAAAAAGCTCGCAATGTTGTGCCATTTCGGCTCGGGCTAAGCTAGTAAGCTGGCCTGTTCTGTTCTGACCTGTCGCACTTTCCTGATGCCTCACAAAGTTCGCAGGCTTTTCGCATGTAACGTAAATTAGCTGACGTCAGCTAGCGTGCGTGATGGATTGATGGGAAGGTCAGCTGACGTGAATGGTTCAACTTCAACAAGAGAATCTATACGAAGCCTCTTCGGGCCCTCACCGCCACACACAGCCCACTGATGGCAGCAGGCATGGCGGCCGACATGCAGCTCGCGCTTCGAAAGAACACCGGAGAGCGCACATGGTGCGGTGAGCTGATGGAGGCGTTTAAGGTGTTGGAGCGTGGACCAGCTGCCCCCATACTGTGCGAGGTAGTCTCTGACATGCAGCCGCTCCCCGTCCCAACGGTGCTACACCTAGTGGACGCAGCCTACCAGAATGTGCAGCTTCAGGTGACTGGCAGAGGAGACCCCAGACCCCCGAGCACATGTCTGCAGCCGCCTACCGCGCTTGGTTCCAGTCTACGCAGGACATCGTATTGGCGCATGCCAAAAGCCGCGCCAGCAATAGGGCGTGCGCTTGTGTGCGCACGAACTTACAGCTGCGGCTCGGTGCGTTTAGCACGGCTGACACGAGAGGACGGCGGAGCGGTCAACAACGTGAGACACGTTGCTGCCAGCAGTCTTGGACAAGGGGAGACGGCAAGCATGTGGAGGATGAGTTGCATGTCTGCTTCCAGTGCCCTAGCGTGAAGGAGAGGCTTAGGGAAAGAGGTTGGACAGGCCCCAAGGAGGGCGCCACAGACTTTCAACTGTTGTACCGGGGCAGGCTTGGGTGGGAGGCTCTGACTTTTGTTGAGGCCTACCTAGTTTGTTGCTTTTCTTTGCCGTCTTGGGGAATAGGCTTGGGAGGGGCAAGGATACTTACTAGGGCTGCCTTTTCTTAATCGGGCGGGTTATTTCCTTCTCCTTTGTGTTCTTCTCCTTCATTTCCTCTCAACTTAAATTACTTTTCTCCCAACGGGCGGGACAGTTGGGCGCTCACATAGCTGAGCCTTTATAGCAAGGCCCAGAGGTGTAATGTCATTGACCCGCTGGGCCTTGCTGAACGCTTGGCCACGTGGGGCTGGTAGGGCATGACTAGGCTCAATTCCAGGTAGCATGCACAGCCTGGGCCATGGTGCAGCCATGTCATCGTCCTATGTGAGGGGGCATGAACATGGAACCCACTAGGCGGGGGGGGAGAAGATGGTGTGGCGGGTTCGATCCCTCGACCTTGGGTATGGATGCCACCAGAGTAATACCTGGGCCTTTGGGGAGTAAGTGAATTGTATTGAGAGCGCTTTTCTCAGTTTTATAGCAGCATGGTGTTGGGTAAATGGAGTGTTATAGAATCTAGATTGTGTTGGTACATCCAACCAGATGACAGATGGACATGCTCACCCAATGGCATTGGATGCATGTTCTTTGTTGACAGCCAATTTGCCTCCTCTGGAATGCTGGCATTGTTAGAAGTGGCATTGGACACAATCTGGAATGTGATGCACACTGCACGGGCATTGGGAGAGAGCGATAGGCACCGAGAGCCTTGGACCAGGCAGGGGCATAAGGGGTCGCAACCTTTGAACATCTGAGAAAATAACGCAAAGAGCTGTTACCGGTACCGGTATATCGCTTTGAGTTTACTAAGTGTGAGGCTTGATAACCAGGGGGATCTGTCGCGGCACAGGGGTGCACCCTAAGGAATGGGTGCACCAAGCAAAAATAATAAAGACATTGGGGAGCAGCTTCTGCTTCACGTTTTCAGACTGAAGTTCCGAACACATTGTTTACGCATGGCCCAGGATCTCGATGCTCTGAGGTCGGGGTTTCCCCGAACCGTCACAACTCGGAGAGATTGCCTGGGGTATTAGGACCAGACGTTTCGTAGGATGGCAGTCCACAACCTTTGCATTTTGATCGGTTAAACACACCTTGTGCATCCAGTCATTCAGCACATGCTCCTAAATCATTCCTGGTGAGCGACCTACCTGCAGCTTACCCTATCCACATGCGAGCTCTACTTGCTAACGCTTCGGACATTGGTGCTTACTTTCGTTCACTTACAGGATCTCTATTTTATTTTACGAACCCTGACGACTCGCCAGGTGAGCGGGTCGGGTTGGTCTATGACGGTGGACCTGAACTGATTCCAGAGAAGGCCATGCTTGACTTTGTGTCCAATTGCCACTTGATTACGGATAGAGAGGTTCATCGCCTAGGCATTCCTGTCTTACCTTACCCCATGACGTTGGCCACTAGTGGTGGCGTTGATACGATCAAGGGCATTACGCCGATTATCACGATCTCATATGGGGCAAGGGCGGCGTAGCTCACCATTGAGCATTCTTTCCTAGTAATTGCCGGCCTAGGCGGCTTCGCATTCGTTCAATGCGCTGTTTGGCAATCCTTATAACATCTATTTCAGAGCGATATATGACGTTGACATGGGAATCCTCACATTCCGCCCAAACTGTCCTTCCGATCTTCTGGAATTACCTATGTCCACCGATCCGATCCGCTTAAAGTCATACAGACTATTGATTTAGAAGGTTGTATTTTACAGCTGCGATGTATTCATCTTAAGCGTTGAGGGGGGGGAATAACTGTCCTTCGCAAGTGCTGTCCATTATCAATCATCTGATAACTAAGTTATGTTATCATTACGCCTTCAGATGCCTAGGCAGCCCAGAACCAGCAAGGCGGAACGCGACCACCGCCAGCATGTCAGCGATATAGCTATCATCAATGATGGCTATAAGCTCCTCGACATCCAGGCGAGGATGCTTATCAACGACCGTGCGGCAGCCGTAGCTAGGATTGAAGGCAGGCGTCGCCAAGGCGCGCCTTTTTGGCGTAAGGCAACTGGCGGCGCCTATGGCCCCAACAACGGCAGTGGTGAAAACCTGGCTGCTGTAAGGAGCCAGACTGAAGGGCCTATGCAAGAGTCTCAGGGCATGCATCGGGCCCCGGTGTCCGGTGGTGACGAGGCACCTCCTCTAGTGAGGGAGCCCAAGCCACCGCTCAGCGATGAGGAGCGGAAGGAGTGCAAGGCGCTCAAGCAGCTGAGGAAGTTGAAGGCAGAAGAGACTGAGATGAACTGCGACATGGATCAGCATAATCTCCTTCGGTCAATCCCAGTAGACTCGCTAGCCGCTTCTTCTGGTACATTAGGAGCTTCTCGATTCACTGCTGTAACTCAATGAAATAATCAGCTCGATAGTAGGTGATAGCTCTGGCTACTCACCTGGACTTCTTCGATACTTGACATGATTCCTTTAAGCCTCGACTCCTGAGGTACTTCTAGACTTCCTGGGACGATCTTGGGCAAATGTGGCCGTTGATATGTTGTGATGAGTCGCTTGCTTGACGACTTCTGATGACTTAAGATATCTATGATAAATCAAATGGTCGACTTGGAGCCACATGAAAGGCTTTGATGTGGAGATGTGATGGTGGGGGTGTGGTAATATCCAGCTGTAAGGCTAGAGATATGCCTTGTTAAGTGGCAGGAATAACTCGAATTGCTGCAAATAGTCGACTGTTGGCCTAGATACTCTGCCAGTTTCCCCTTAGTAAGCTTCGTATTCAAGAACAATAGCTAAGAACGTTAAGAGTATATTGTAGCCCGAGAAATCGCAACAAGAAAGAAAAAGTTAAGGACCCAATTCGGGATCCCTTAAGACGGTAAACACACTTGTTCATGTTCACACACAACTTCCAACCGAAAAAGCAGTTGGCGCGGTCAAACGCATGGTGCAGTCATACGTCGCGACAGATCCCCTTGTTGATAACCTCTGACCGAGCATGCTTGAGCAGGGTCCCGCCAGATGGGCAACGTCATTGACTTGGTTGCACTCACAATCAGACCCAGGATACCATCGTTAGTAGGAGAAGTGGGACTCTAGTGAAACTCCGTAGGGTGGAAACATCTCCACTGTCTGTATTTTCCAGCCATTTGTTTACCAGTAACCCCCAGCCTCTACAGAATATAGCCCCCAATCACCACCAATGAATGGTGGCCCCGAATGCAACTATCAATTCAACTCTGGGCTTTGCTCAAGAAGGTTGGAAACTATCAAGAAGCTGCCCAACCTGCTCTCCATGGTGATATGATATGACGGAACACGAATTCAAACCCCAGCCAACTCCGTCACCCTTATCACCACTCTCCAAGAGTCCCCCTGGTGTTCACTGAAATTCTTCGCTTTCCACAGACATCCGGTGCGATACCCTACGTCACCGGAGCATCATATGCATGATCGAACGGAACCTCTGAACGGAACCCAGTTGAGCTAGCCAACACAAAAAGTGTCTATTGCCAATGAATGAAGGAACTCGCTTGAAGCTGTAAGCGTCCAGTGGAGATGGTCTTCTCAGATCATGATCCACGCCTGGGCAACGTCGCTTTACGCTCGCTGAACAGTCCCGATTAGGTGCAACGGCCGGCAGCCTGTGGCATAGCAAGACTGGTAGGTTGCAGAAAATCGGCAAGGGCACTCATGAGTCACAAAAACTGCCCACTCAGCCAGCAGCAATATGCCTAACAGAGCAGAGCTGCATCCGATCAGTGATAGGCTGGCACCATGGTCTATATCTGGCTCCGACATCACTCTGGGCACCCTGAGCACCCTAAGCACCTCCTACCCTCTACCCCCCACTCCCATTCCCATTCCTAGGCCCCCACATCAAACACAACCGCGTACCCCCCTTATTCCTCTAGCTTAGTTCCATGTTTCGTGCACCTATCATGCTTTAAGACACGCCGGTTCCCTCTCAAACTGTAGGTTGTGGAGTCGTTGCGAAACCTGAGCATGCACACTGCAAGGCATGCAAGCATACTGCATGGTAGGATTGGTAGCACGATGCAGCGCGTCAACATTGTATCAAAATTGTTTGAACATTATGGATAAGATGCTCACTTGCTCGTTTGAAATCTGGAGCTTGGCTTTCCGTATTAGCAAAGAGCGCGTACCGTACTGGATACCGATGTAGGCAAGGTAGCACGATTTAGTCCTTGGGCCATCATATCATATCATATCATATCAGCAATATGATATGATATGGTATCAACTTCTCCATGCATGGGCATGGGAATGGTGAATTGGTATTGAGGTGGGAAAAGGTTTTTCTGCCATGCCAACCGTTCTACGCCAGAATGGGCCTACTTGTTGCAAAATTTTGCGACACATCAAGCAGTTACCATGGAAAATGTGGATGCATGGACGCATGGTGACCCTTAGGCCGTAGGGGCCAGTGGGACCGCTCGCTTGCAGCATGTTGCCATGCCAGTCAATAACGTTACACCACTGCATGTTGCCATATCAGTATGTATGTGAATGGGGTCAAGGGTAATGCACCTGCCGAATGCATGTGCTTGTCCTTTGTAAATTCTGCAGTTTGTAGGCTAAATTCATTTTCTGACTGCAAAATATGATATGGTCATAACACCATATCATATCATATCATATCCATATCGTGCTACCTTGGATGCAGGCATTTTCTGGCTCTGAATTCAAACTGTCTCGTTTTCACCCTGCCACCTCGATCAGTGAAAAACATTTGAATATGAAGCACAAATGGCGTTATGTCCTACCTTGCTGCCCTTATAGATATCTCTGGTTAATGGCGTAATGCATGCTCGCTCACGCATGATGGTGTCTAACTATCGTATGCATCAGGGGTATGGTTCCTTGGGGTATGGTTCCCCTGGTATGCATGGTCCCTTTCCTTGGGCATGTTTTTATAATAAGATGTCTATGTGGTCAAATTGTAATGGTCATGTAACCAGTACCCCAGAATTACCAGTCGCTGACGCGACCTGCCTTACGTTATCGGCGCTTACGCTCCATACGGAAGTTGCAGGGTCGCCTGGCAAGCCCAGACCAGAACCCTCACGGGTTAAACCCTGCACCTCCCATATAAGCGAGCTCTGCTAGTTATCGGGAAGTCTCAGACGAGATCAATCCATCAGGCTCAATACCTGACTGTCCCACTATCAAATCTCTAGTCTCCAGCAGTCTCCCCTCGTGAGCACCTAGTCCCCCCTCAGTCAACTCTCCGACTACTCGTCTACCCTCAACACCGTCCCGGACTCCCCTCCACGTTCCTCTACCAGTGAGTTCCTGTCTAGATATAAGAGGTTTGCCCCCTAGGGCCCCTAGGACCTCTTCAGTGGTTCCAGAGCCTTATCGGTTCGATCCTGTCGCAGTTTCATTGACAGAACCCTGCCGTCGGCTCGAAAGAGTTTTGAGACACGCGCGCTGGGCATTCGCGTCCCTTAGACCTGTCAGGGTTAAACTATTCGAATTCCAGTACCGACCCCAGTCCAGTGTCCGGATCAGGGCCAACCCCAGAGCAACTCGACAGTATTTACTATTGGTCTGACAAGCTCGGCGGAGCCGACGGATTTCCAGCCCTTGTCCCGAGTCCCAGGCACGCATTGTTGCGTTGACTGAGTCCAGTAAGTGTCGTAACTTGAGTTGTTCGACTCCGACGGTTTGAATTCCGTACCCTCCAGTCCAGACCAGTCATAAGCTTCCTGATTGCTGAACTTTCGCAGTAATTCACAATCTAATGGTCGCTAAACGAAACAAATCCAAACGCGCAGTGAACAACCTGCAAGTCGACAACCCAGCTCCTGCCCAGCTTCCCGACATGGTCGCTGCAGCACCAGCACCAGCACCAGCACCAGCACCAGCACCAGCACCAGCACCAGCACCAGCACCAGCACCAGCACCAGCACCAGCACCAGCACCAGCACCAGCACCAGCACCAGCACCAGTCCCAGCTGTTGCACCTGTTGCAGTTGCTACCTCGAGGCCAGCACTGCAGCCCGTCGCTGTGGCATCCGAGAACGTACCGGTACCTCATGTGCCTTCGTACGCAGCAGTGGTTACACCCCAGGTCATTGTGACACCTTGCGTCGCTGGTTGCAGCACCCACCCACTACCAGACCAGGCTGACTCACCCCCTCCCCAGTTTTCTCGAGCCATGTACCGCGAACTCGAGAAGCGACTCAAACAAGGTGACACGCAATTACTGCAGTCGTTGTTTGAAATTCTAGACCCGACTTCCGTCACGGTTCATCCTGTCGTTAATCCTGTCGGAAATCCTGTCATCAATGTTCCCACCCAAGTTCAAATCCCAGCACCTGTCAGACGCGAGACTAACTATCATCGTCGTCCCCCAGCCCTGCCTGCGCCTGGCAGGATGGGAAAGCAATTCTTTCTCTCATGCCGAGACAAGCCTAGGCTCATTGCCATGAGCTTCGAGGAGCTGCGCCGCTGGCTGCTGACCAACGAGCATCGGTATCCCGAGGACATGAGTGTCTTCATCGATGACCCAGAAATCAAGGAGTTCGTCATGAACTACCTAGAGTCACACATGTTCTTCGAGCAAGACGAGTTCCTAGCCTCGCTCACAAGCTACATCTCTGGCGAGGTACGGTCTGCGGTTGATATCGCACGAGAACATCTAGTCAGTGGTGTGATTACACAGGGTTCACAGTCCACTTCCCAGTACGCACAGCAGTTCTTGAACGTTACTAGATTACTGCCTGACGAGTCCCAAGCAACCCTGTGCGTTCATTTCCTGTCCGGTATGAACCCAACCTTGCGGCAGCGATGCATTCTAGATCGAGATGGTAATACTTGGCAATCTTTGCAGCACCTCATGAAACTCGCATATGTCGAAGACCTGCGAATGACTAGCTCACGCACCTGTGTCGTACCAGTACCCAGTTCCAGTTACCGTCCAGATTCCAAGCCCCATTACCGACCAGTGACCAAGCCCAGCTACCGCCCAGATACCAGACCAGTGCACAAACCAGAGTACCCTGCAAAAACACAGGATTTCCAGCAGCCGCGACGCGCTCGGCTGGCACACACCGAGTCCGTTCCGAAGAGGAAGAACGAGCCCAGCGCCCAGACTAGCTCCGGCAAGGAGGCCAAAAACTTCAAGACCCCGTTCGAGTCCTGCCCGTACTACAAGTACGTGGGTGCACTGAGCATCGCTGCCAAGCAGTCATTGAACGAGTACAACCTGTGCTGGTACTGCCGGGCAGGTTGCCACCAAGCCAAGAACTGCCCTGAGAAAAAGGAAAACAAGCCTCCTTCCCAGTAGGAATTTTTGCAGGAGGTATTCCCCGGTCCCCCTCCTGTCTCTAGATGTCATGTGTGCACTGCAGTTGAGAATCACGTGTCTGACTTGATGAACTCTAGCTTCCTGACGTACGACCGAGTGATTTGTAACGAACATTTGAATTGTACATGCACGCTTCCAGTCATTCACTCCAACTCTCCAGACAAACACCAGATTTACGTTGCAAAAACCAGAAGCCAAGCCAGGCTTTATTTGAACAACAGACCCAACACCAGTTCATGTCTTCTAGTTTCCTCCAGACAAGCAGCAGGATTACAACCGCTACTCCAACACTCTTTCCTAGTCAAGAAATACGAATCCAGTTCAGCGCTTGGTACCGCTATGAATAAGGGTATGAAACCATCCCCAGTACTTGCCTTTGTAATCCCAGCTGATACAAGAGAAACAGCCCAGTGTCGAGTTCTAGCCAAGATACAAGTTGATGATCGAGTCCAGATATTGCATACCAGCCAAGACAAGGATGTAAAACAAGATGGAAATCACCAAGATGGTGATGACCAGCCCCTAGCAGCAACCTACCACGGCCAAGCACATGGCAAAAACCTCAAGTGTCTATTTGATTCGGGGGCATCCTCATGTTTCATGGGAGCCAAACTTGCCAAGAAACTCGGACTCCAGATTCGTTCAAGTAAATATCGAGCAGTGGCCACTGCGGCTGGTCGAGACTGTACTGTCCTAGGTTCTGTGAGTCTCATTGTCACGTTCGGCCGGACTGACTTTGAAGCTACAGTTCACATCCTCCCAGCGTTTCTCGATACCATTGATTTAATCATTGGCGAGGACTTCATGAAAACACACTCTTGTAATTTGCAGTACAGCCCAGGCCAGTCTAGTCTCATGACCATCTCTGACGGGGTCGTTCATGAGGTCTTGAATTCGTGTGTTTTACGTGGCACAGGTGCAGTACAGGTTGCTCATGCTGTGAAGACCACTTCTAGCCCAGCCGATCCGACCCATGACAATAACGCTGGACAGTGTGACGCTGAAGACGAATCCCGACCATGCCGTACACGTACGAAGACCGATCAAATCCCAGCTGGCCTGCAGCCAAATTACTCAAGTCTGGTCGCCACCGAGCATTCATAGCTGTATTGACACCACAGGCTAGCGAACCAGACGAGGAGTTACAACCAGTACCAAATCCAGAAGGAGAACTAGACCAGAAAACCAGTCGAGAAAAACTAGCAAACATGGACCATGTGCACCCAGACCAGCGTACAGCGATTACTTCACTGATCGACGAGTACGATGACATTTTTTCAGAAACCCCTCGAGCTGGCGGAGCGAAAGTCCCACCTCTAGAGCACACGATAGATCTGGTCGCTGGCGCTAAACCACCTTTTCGCAGGAACTTTCGTCTCTCTCCAGCCGAGTCTGAGGAACTCAAGAAACAGGTTGCCGAGCTACTTGACAAAGGAATCATCACCCCTGTCAACAGTCCTTATGGAGCCCCAGTCTTGTTCATCAAGAAACCAAATGGAGGACTTAGGTTCTGCCTTGATTACCGAGCCTTGAACGAACTAACTGTCAAACTACGCTACCCACTACCAAGGATCGATGATCTTCTAGATGCAGCTCGCGGAGCTTCATGTTTCTCTTGTCTAGACATGGCAGGTGGCTTTCACCAACTGCTTATTTCCGAGGAAGACCAGCCCAAGACAGCTTTTGCTACACCTTTCGGCCATTATGCATGGCGTTGCCTGCCAATGGGTCTTTCGAACGCGCCCAGTCAATACCAGAGCACTGTCAATAAAATCTTTGCTAATCTAGCATTCGTCCTCATTTACATTGATGACATCATGATCCTGTCCCAGACACCCGAGCAGCACCTCCAGCATTTAAGACAAGTGTTTGACAAAATACGAGAATCAGGACTGCAGGTCAAATTTTCCAAGTGCAAATTTCTGCAGGCTCAAGTCAAGTACCTAGGGCACATTCTTTCGAAAGAAGGTGTGGCTGCCGACCCAGACAAAATTCGAGCGCTTACCGAGTGGGAATTCCCGACCAGTGCAACAGGTGTCTTGCAATTTCTAGGCCTAGCAAATTACTTTCGCAAATTCATTCCGAACCTCTCCAGGCTGGCAGCACCCTTGTACCATTTGACCAAGAAAACCGTCCAGTTCTCAGGAGGAGCTGACGCTCTGCTGGCTTTTCAAGCTATCAAGGAAGCGTTAGCTTCGCCTCCAGTTCTTGCATACCCAGATCCAAACCAATCGTACGAACTCGTTTCAGATGCCTCCATCACTGGATGTGGTGCAGTGCTTACGCAACAAGGTCGACCTGTCGCGTACTTCTCTGCCAAGTTCTCACCTGCCGAGCGCAATTACACAACTGGCGAACAAGAACTCCTTGGAATTATCAAAGCCCTCACGGAGTGGCGATGCTATCTAGAAGGCGGCAATGGCCTAAACATTGTGACTGATCACAACCCCCTGACATTTTTCTCCAAGCAGCCCACCCTGTCACGTAGGCAAGCAAGATGGAGCGAGTTCCTATCACGGTTCGAGTTCACTGTGAAGTACCGACCAGGTGCTACCAACCCAGCTGATTCCCTTTCCAGGTTGCCACACCAAGGACCTGCCCATGCTGCAATGCTATTTGCAATCACAGTTAACGAGTCATGCCCAGATTTCATGCAAAGAATCAAGAACGAGTCTAGCATTGATCCAGAATTCAAACTTTCCAGTACAACTCGAGAATGGTCCCTTAGCAATGGCTACTGGTCACATGCAGGCCTAGTCATTATCCCAGCAGCACTTCGACAAGAAGTCATTCGAGATCACCATGATACACCCCTTGCAGGACATTTCAATTGGAAGACAACACTGGACCACATCAAATGTCACGACGTATGGGTGCACCGCACGTATGGGTGGCTTGTACCGCTTTTTGGTTTCGGATTTCGTTTGTTTGTGGTACTTAGAAGATGCCTGGCTAACTCCAGGCATTCTTCTCTTCTTACTCAAGTAACATACCGAAGTTGAATCACCCTGCTATCTGTAAACTGTTCTGGGATTAACGTCCAACTGTGATATTTCGGCCTCTTATCAAGGCCAGGACACTGCACTAATAGGAGATCTCTAGTTTACACTACACTGATCCTATTTCTCCAAGACCACATCATTCAGTAATAGGCCCTGATCGTTACACTGATCGAATATCTCTAGTTAACCACTACACTTATTCGTGATCTCTAGCATCAGCTTCTCTATTTCATCCATCTCAGCTCTATCTCTCGATTATACCCTACACTGTGAGCTTCAACAGTTCTATCTCTAGGTTATAATTCGACACTGTGAGCTGCTACCCAAGCCTTTCCTGGCTACCAAGTCGATTTACTGCACCAGCAGTCGATCCTCCTCATCAGAGAGTCGCCTCTTCGGCTCCACCTTTCTCATCACTTCGGCTGGATCGACCCTCAAGTCCGTTCCACACCATTTCCTACTGTCAACAGTCGGCTTCAGTACAACTAGCCCCAGCAGGAACGAGTTCACTTCGCTACTTTTGTCAACAGTAAGAGAGGAATCATCAAAGGTTAGTGCAGTAACCCGAGGATTAGTCGAGGATAAACTGTCTGCCAGCAGCTTATCGCTCCTGCACACGCTAGTTAACCCCTATAAAGGGCACTTAGTGTCTTCTGTGCGCAGTGAAACTTCACGTTCACTGCTGCCTCGTGACACAAACGCCAATTTTGGTGGCCCTCAATCCAATCAGATGTACAGCGGTATGTCTCATCATGTGCCTCATGCCAGAGAAACAAGTCTGCAAACAAGAGGCCTTTTGGTCTACACCAGCCTCTAGAAATCCCAGACTCCAGATGGCACACTGTTACCATGGATTTTGTGTTTGACTTGCCCCAGTCTGCCAGTGGTCATGATGGCATCATGGTCATTGTGGATAAGCTTACCAAGTTTGTTTGTCTAGCTCCAGTCAGGAAATCTAGCACATCTGAGGATATTGCTCGAGTTTTCATCTCTCATGTATTCCAGCATCACGCTTTCCCTAGAAACATCATTTCTGACAGAGATGTACGATTCACTTCGTCATTCTGGAAGACCATGTGTAAACGCCTTGGTGTGCAGCCCAGATTTTCAACTGCTTTTCACCCCCAGACAGATGGTCAAACGGAGCGAATGAATCGAGTCGTCGAAGAAGTGCTGAGGCATTTCATTGATGGAAACCATGTCACTTGGGAAGAACTCCTACCGGTGGTTGCTATGTCCATTAACAATGCCAAGACCAGTACGACCAGGCACACCCCGTTCTACCTGAACTGTGGACGCAACCCGTATACCCCTTTGTCAATCGACATTCCAGACAAGCAAATTCCAGCTCTTGATTCAGTCTTCAGTGACCTGGATGACACTCTAGTTCAAGTTCAAAAGCTGTTACGAGCTGCGTAGGATCGCCAGTCGTCGTACGCTGACACGCGCTTCCGAACACCTCACACTTTTCAAGCAGGTGACCAAGTCCTTCGGTCAACACGAAACTTCAAGTTCCAGACCGGAGTTAAGAAACTTCATCCCAAGTATATCGGCCCAGTAACAATCCTGAGTTTAACTTCTGGTGGCAATGCTGCTAAAGTGCAACTACCCGAGAATTACACTCGAGTACACCCAGTCTTTCACGTGTCACTCTTACGACCGTTCAAGCCCAGTACCAGTTCAAACCCAGTACCTGTCGAGCCTCAAGTCGTGGATGGTTTACCATTATACCAAGTCGAGTCACTCTTGTCGCATCGCATTCGACGAGTCGGCAAAAAGCGAGTCAAGCAAGTCCTAATCAAATGGCTTGGTTACGATGACACTCACAATTCATGGGAGCCACTCAAGAACCTGACTCCTGAATTACTCCTTGTCGCTCAAAAGCTTTTTGAGTAACCAGCACCAGTCCAGTAATTAAGGTCCATACCCCTAGTCCCAGATCGAGACCTAACTCTAAAACCAGTCAGATTAATTTTTTTTTTTAAATTTCTGAAATCCTGTCTAGAATTCTTTTGAGATACGATACTGCCCGGCCTGGCAAGCTGCTCAGACTTCAAATCTTATTTGAGTTCAATCTAGATTCAGTCTTGAGAATTAATTTTCTATCTAGCCGGACAGTCAAGTACACAAGCAGAATTAGTTTTTCTGATCTAGCCCAGTCCAACGATAACTACAACGAGTTTCCAGTTTCAGGTTCAGAATTTCGGTAAAACAAACTCTGCAACATTTCATGCTCCAGTACCACTGACGTTTACCTTCCACCGCGCTCGGCACGCAGCCAAGGGGGGAGGTATGTAATGGTCATGTAACCAGTACCCCAGAATTACCAGTCGCTGACGCGACCTGCCTTACGTTATCGGCGCTTACGCTCCATACGGAAGTTGCAGGGTCGCCTGGCAAGCCCAGACCAGAACCCTCACGGGTTAAACCCTGCACCTCCCATATAAGCGAGCTCTGCTAGTTATCGGGAAGTCTCAGACGAGATCAATCCATCAGGCTCAATACCTGACTGTCCCACTATCAAATCTCTAGTCTCCAGCAGTCTCCCCTCGTGAGCACCTAGTCCCCCCTCAGTCAACTCTCCGACTACTCGTCTACCCTCAACACCGTCCCGGACTCCCCTCCACGTTCCTCTACCAGTGAGTTCCTGTCTAGATATAAGAGTCCTGCCCCCTAGGGCCCCTAGGACCTCTTCACAAATTGGCTGTCATGCCAATCCTGTCCTGCAGGAGACCGAGTGAACTCATGGCATCAACATACTACTCCAGCGCGCCCCGCGCTTTAGTGAACTGCAGCTGCGATAAAGAATCCTCTGTCCTTCAAAACAAAAGCGGGACAGAAATGTGAGTCACTCGGTCATCGCTTCAGTTCCTGTCTATGGTTCCTGTCAATACAGGGGGATATATTTCTGTGCAGGTATGGCATAAAAGGTGTGCTTGATGATGGGCAGACATGTACATATGGATGGCATCCTGTCAGGCCTGGGTGTACCCCATTGCTCATAAGCGCCTTTCTTTCATGCTCGTTGGAAACGGAACCATCCATGTTGCACTTTTCGAATTTTCGAAGATCACGCCCGAGTCCTGATGCGACCCTTGCAGGCGGCGATTGGACATCATGATATCGTACCTGATTGGTGACACTGGTCGGTACGGGGACGGCTTTGCGAACAGGTTGTACAAGGCATTGGTGGAGGAAGGCTGGTATGTGTTCCTAGACGATCAAGTGCTGCCTGTGCGGTCGGTTGAAGGGTCAGTAGGAGGAATGGGAGGTTAAGGTATGCATCCTATTGCTTGGTGGATGTTGTGAGAAGAAATGGGATTATATAGTGCTTTCTATGAATTTCAACCTGTAATGGCAGATTCTGATGTGCATCATGTTGATTTTTCTGCTTCCCATCCAACAATGCATGGTGAGGTTGACTGGGTCAAAGTTTCACATGCCGCCCTCGAGCAATGCATGGCGCTTGTTGCCATCTGCTCCAAACGCTACGGCGCATCAAAGTTAAAACAAGCGGAAATCTCCCTAGCTCACATGAGGGGCAAGGTCGGTGCAAGCCAAGGGTGCAAACAACTTCAATTCATGTGTCGATAGATTATTTATTCTGACGCTCCCAATTAACATTGACCACCAGTCTTCAGAATCCTCCCAATGCACCTGATTTAACCATCTGTTGCACTCTTATTTCCACCACTTCCTGCATTTCCACAGATCTTGATCCTTGTGCTCCACAGTGGCGTATATCCTCCTTCACACCTGGAGCAGTGGATGCTGCTCATGCAGTGCATACCCGAGAGCGGGGCAAGCCATGGAAGGGACCGCTGGTTTGATGAGGTGAGCAAGACAGCCAGGTTACCCGGTGGGGCATGGAAAATGTGCCAGGGTCTAAGTAATGGTATGAGTCTGGTACGGACAATTGGGATGGTACTATGAGAGGGCGATACGGTGCTCGGGTAAATGTGCCCTACATGGCAAGAGCCACCATACTCGTAACTTACCTTCAGTACGCTCTGGGTCCAGATTAGTTAATTAACAATAAACATTTACAAAATGTATGGTGACTCTTGCCCATTGGCCGTACAGAACACGACGATAAATCATTCATGCTCACAGATGATGCCCAGTCTAGCTACAGAGATGCAAACAGCCAGCCGCCGTGCATGCATGCATTTTACCATGCACATCACTCTGGGAAACTGTATCAGACAGTCATGAGTCCAATGAGTAATGCAAACGGAACATGATTGATGTGGAAACAGGCATACCAGGTTATTGTGGCACTGAACCCGTCCTGAATCTTGATGCCTAGGGTGACATGATGGATGTGTATGTGCAGTTGCCTATTCACTTGCCATAATGCACACGTGTCGTCTTGCGCTTTTCCCAAGTCATAGCTATTTCCATTATGTGATATTCCCGTGCCTTTCCAATCGTATGTTCTATTGCCCATTGTTCCCTTTCAGTGCTATTTCCGTGCTGTAGTTCTGAGTTCTTGTACCAGCCATTCCTATACATTGCTTTCACTGTTCTGTGCTACACTTGTGCCGTGCTATTCCCGACTTGCTGTGATGTATCAGTTCCGTCGCGATTCCTGTGACCTGCCATGTAAATATGAGTGTGTGACTAGCAAGGATATCATTCGAGGGTGGATGAGCCTGCCCAAGTACGGGTGAATGATGAGCTGTCCACCTTAAATGGATTGCCATCGTTGCATTCCTAGATTGAAATCCATAGTCAGAATTTGCACTTGGATTAAAAATATAAAGTCAACAAACTTAACGAAGGTTTTGGATATCAACAATCCTTTAAATCTTAGGCCCTGTACCTTGGTATACCATGCCTCATTTATATTTGCCCCCTATCTGAAGATTATGTCGGAGCTGAGGACCTTGTTGAAGAGCCACAACCTCAAGCCCCTCGGCAGACTGCATCCGCAGCCGGATCAGGTGGACAGCGGCCCATTAAGGAAGGTCAGAAATACTAGGGTGCTGTAGGGTGCTATGGGAAGTAGACGGATTTAGCAGCTATCCATAATGACATGGATTATATGTCTATTGTTCAAACTAGGGTGTCGAAGTTCCAGTGCCTTGGCTACCCCAAGGGCTTTACCCTAAGCCTAGTACCTGATTGGCTGCCGGAGGAGTGACAGCCCCACCTCTGTCAATTCGAACCAGGCTGGCTTCAACAGCGTTGAGAATGTAGTGTTCACACTGAGCCAGTCTCACAGCAGGAAAGGGTTCAAAGGCATGGCCTGGCTGCATGGATTGAGCGGCGAGGCTCATGAGGTTTCCCGCTCACTCTTACTTATGTACATGTGTAGGGGCACAGCTTTGGCAACTATGTGAGCGTATCTAGGCTTGGAAGAGTTGGATTCCCCGTCATGGGAACGCATTAGCCTACATAGTGCTTTGTGATCACAAAATGTATGACAGAAGGCTGCTATCCAAAGGCAGGGTTGAGTTCCTTTGCCAAAATTGATAAGCCGATGTGCCGCAAATACTCCCTATGCATGTTTGATTGAATGGAGCTGAACGTAAGACACCTACCGCACTTGAACGCTGTGCACCGCCACATTGTCCAGCTAATGATAATCCCTGGATCCGTCTATGTACCGTAAACAAGGTCGCGACAAATGTGCCAACTGCTATCGAAAAATACGTGGCCAAGCTGTTTTCACCCGCACCGACAGAGCAAGCGCAAGCATCATTGGTGCTGTGTAACCTTGAAGTCGATGCTGGAAGCAGTCCCAAGATCGCCGCTGCTCCTGGTGCAATCACCCAACTGATCCTCTTGCTGAGCTCAAGCGTAGTGGAAGTGCATGAGCAAGCGGCAGGGGCGCTGGCGAACCTTGCATGCATTAAGGAGAACAACGTCATGATCTCCAAGGCTCATGGTGGTAGTTATCACCCAGCTGGTTGCCTTACTGAGCTCTAGCTCAGAGGCAGTGCATGAGAAGGCAGTTGGGGCGCTGATGAACCTAGCTGATAAAACAGAGAACGAAATCAAGATTGCGAATGTTCCTGGTGCCATCACACAGCTGATCGCCTTGATGAGCTCAAGCAGGGCGTCAGTGCAAGAGAAGGCAGTGGTAGCCCTCAATAATCTTGCCTACAATGCAGAGGGCAAGGTTAGGGTCGGTGCTGCTCCTGGTGCCATCTCCCAGCTGATTATCTTGCTGAGTTCAAGTTCAGTTGGAGTGCAAGAGAGAGCAGCATTGGCGCTATTTAGCCTTGCAGTCGATGTCGAAAACAAGGTTACGATAGGTAATGCCCCACTCAGGTGCCATTTCCCAGCTGGTCATCTTGCTGAGCTCAAGGTATGTGCCTGGGAGTGCAAGAGAATGTAGCGGGGGCGCTGATTAATCTTGCTGCTAATGCGGGAAACAAGGCTAAAATTGGCGTTGCTTCTGGTGCCATCACCCACATGGTTGCCCTGCTACTAGGCTCAAGGGCACACCTTCAGAACATCCAGTGATATCTCAATTCTTGCTTGATTCTATCTCGTGCATGTCGCTGGCATCAGTGGCTTGATTCCTGACATTATCTGTCAACTTTAGGCCTCATTTACTATGTCGCCCATCACATGTTGTGGAAATGATGATGGTGGGTGTTTCCGCATCTGGTGTACATGTGATCGTATTGGTTTCTTTTACCGGGTTTGGCCCCTTCTTACTGCAGTTTGAGCCAATGTCTCCTCCCGACCTCTTTCCTTCCTCTGGGATGTGCATTTCCCCCCTCTGACATGGCAGGTTCTCTAATATGGATGGGGGACCCACCTCCAGGATAGATGGGAGTCCTGATTTGACAAGATGGAAGAATCAATGACATTACACCGCTGGGCCATGATGAAAAGGCTCGGCCGCATGGGCGTCCAACTAACTGTCTGGTCGGGAGGAAAAGAAACTAAAGCCAGGCTAGAGGAGTAAGGAAAAAAACAGACGGAAAATAACATAAAACATGCTTTCCAGTGGTTGATGTGTTAAGAATTGTTTAAATGGGTCCCGGTATTGGAGTCCTTATCTGTACCATGACATACATTCACAAAAGTCCACAAGACATCCATGGATGTTGTTGAGCCGTTTCGAGCAGCCATAAAGTAAGCTGACACAAAAACTCAAATAAAAAGCAGGCGCAAGGTACTAGGACGGGAACATGACGACCATTTCAAGCACTCACATGGCCGCAATAAAGCATGCGTAAACACCTAGATTTAGGGGGGGCGTACTAGGGGAAGGGAGCGTGAGGGAGACGATATAACGGTTGGCTCTCTCAAGTACGATTCACTCCATCCATCCGAATACCCGATTCTGCCCCATACGATCCCACACTTGCCCGTGCAAAGCGCAAGCTAATTAGCAGGGCTTCAGTTTTGTATTTGTTTACTAGCCATCCACGTATTTCATGCTAACCTGACGGCACATTTAGTCGAATGATATCTCCCAGCAATTCCGATCAAGGTTTGCGAGGTACCAACGCCAGCAGCAGGTGGCATCATGATCGATGCCGCCCTTCCCTTTCGTTGCCACGTCGATACCGGTGAGTGGTCAAGTTGAACGCTTGACGGGACTGGCAAAACTTGCTTCAATACCTCTCCTCCCCATGTCCTCGAACCTGTGCAGGCTGGCCCCCTCTATGGATGACCGGCAGGACTTCCACCAAGACTGGCACAGCAGCAGTCACGGATGGCTGAGAGGAACAGCAAGAAGAAGCCATGACAACTTCTCGGCTACCAGCTTGCCTCTTCCTCCCCCACTGCCTCCTCCTCCCCCATTGCCTCCAGTGAGTACACAGTAAACTTGTTGAACACCTGAATGTAGGAAGCTCATGCGTCAGCTGGGATCAAGGAAGGGCGAATATAAGTAATTACCGGAAGTCAAATGGAGCATCCATCCAATCAGACATGCATCCAGACAGACCATGGATGCGCTCCCGTCATGCATGCGCCTGTAAGTGCGTGGTGGTCATAAGTGGTCATAATAAGTGGTGGGGTAGTTGGGTGCCTTCGACCCTTGGGTCCCTTACCCGTAACTGCTACTGCCCGAGCTTTCTTGAGCTTTTGTCCCTTGTAATGCGGAGGTATGCACATGTGACGCTTATGCTGGGTGCCTGTAGCCTGTTGATCTCGAGTTTTGATGAGATGGAGGTCCAAATTCCGATTGGTTAAGTTTTGCATGGGGGATACGGTGAGAGGTTGAGCCATCACACGGACCCTGGCGAGGAGCGCCTCATCCATGTTTGAGATATTGAGAGGTTTGAACTGCCACATGTGTCCCACACTTTGCTTCAAATCTTGTGAACTGTTTCATGTTAGGCTACGAGGTCACCTTCTGCGGGCCGCTCCTCAGCCACCGAAGGTCCCATTGGGGTCAAACCTGGACTTGTGTAGCGTAAATGCGTGTGGGTGGTATGGATCCCCATCACTTGACGCTGCAACTGGCCAACGGACATCAGCCCAGGCAGCATGGCTGACCGTGCATGGGTCCTCCGGCCAGAGGCCAGGAGGTAGCTGAGATTTAGCTGAACAGACGACAAGAAAAACAATGCAAGGGGATGTAGACACATGCCCCTGAGCATGAACATGGGCTTGTGTCAATCTACACATTTTCCACCTTGCTTCCAGCAGTTCCAGGTGACGCGGAATCTAAAGCTGGGTCAGATAAATCAGATATGTAACTGGCAGATCCATGCTCCCCGCCAATGGCCCTACAGCTGGCGACCGACCCGGCAGGCCAGGAGTCCCTTTCGCCCTCTTTTGTTGAGAATGTGCCTCTAGCTTTCTTGTCTGGTGCATCCATAAATTGCCAGGTTACGTGCCCCCTGGTTGGCCGGGTGCAGGTTCAGGCAGCCACCCGCTTGACTACAAACTGCGCAGGCTACCAGCTTTCCTGCCTCATCCGTCTCATCTATACTCATCCTGTTGTTTTCTACTGCTGCTGCTGCTGCTGCTGTGGTCAGACTGAATCGGAGCTGTGGCTGTCTAGCCGTAGAGACCTCTTGACCTCCATGATCATCGGTGTCACCCTCATCCTCTCCTGGCCTGGGAAACAACTGCGTGAGTAGTTTATCCTAAACCCTAAACCCTAACCCAATCTCTCCTGGCTTGTAAAACCACTGGGTGAGTAGGGGGGGCTCTGGGCCAGCTGCACCCACCTCCACCCTGGCATGCGTGACAGACGTCACCCGTGATCCTGATCACCTAGATCACCGCTACCAGTCAGGGCAAGATCAACTTTGGTAGGCCACCCTGCAGATATGTAGGTCTGCTATTTGTGACTCAGCAAGAAGCCAGGGACTGAGGACTGGATGTAAATAATGTATGTGTGGAAACGCTTGAGGTGGCTATGGCTGGAACCTGCGCAGTCGCAACATTTAGCCCCCCGCTAATGGATCCCCACCAGGCCATCATGGCTTGCAGATAAAACACAACTGTGTGACAAACACCTTCCCTAAACCCTGAACCATAGACCAGGTTAATGAATCACCGCCAGGCCATCATGGCTCGCAGATCTGCCACAAACAGGGGCATGAAATCCGTGGACTGGCAAACGCAACTGTGTGACAAACACCTACCCTAAACCCTGAACCATAAACCCTGAACCCTGAACTTCGTATTTAGTTCAGGACTATCCAGAACACCTTGAGCATGAGGCACGCCGTATAAACAGTGTGCCCTGTCACCCCCCAGATTCGACCCTCGACTCTTTGGCCCAGGACCCGCCGGCGGTGGCCCTCCTGCTGGCAATCCACCCGCCGAACCTGCCATCCCTACTGCAGCTTCCACCTATCGAGCAGGTGCAGCGATACACCCAGGGACTGAAACAGGTGGCCTCTAAGTTTGGTAGGCAGGCCCTCCTCAGCGCCCGGCTACCTAGCGTGCAGCAGATGCGAACCGGCTGGAACAGGCAGCAAGGATCCTCGGATCTACTGCTAGAAACCTCGGATCTGCCCACCGTATCCATTGATCTATGCACCGGCGCTGGGCACTGGGCCGTGACGCCCTGCTTGGCCAGCTGCTTCGACATCGAAGTCCAGGACGGCTGGCCCAAGTCCTGGCTCTGTGAGCTACCGGGCCATCTGCAAGTGCTTGCCCTTTGCTTTCTGAGGGAGTGCTGCAAGGCAGAAGGGCAGCTTTTTGAGCAGTTGCTGCTGTCCACCGATACGTTTGGCGCCACCACGCTGCACCGGGCCTGCCGATACGGGCAGCTGCTACCTGTTTCCTGGATATGCAACAGACCCGACTTACCGGCGCTGATGAAGCCGCATCTACATCTGCCTGCTCGGGACGGGCTTCCAGACATGGCCACGCCACATCACCCCTCAAGGCAGCTGTTGCTGGCGCTCTCTAAGAAGGGCTGGCTTGCTCTGCACTCCGCCACTGGGAATGAAAACGTGGACAGGAAGGCGGTGGCCCTGGCCTACGCGTGGGCAGTGGTCAGGGAGTTCAAAGGCAACAGGTAGGCGGACTGGAGGTACTGCTACAGATGTCACACTGGATTCAACACCTTCTGTGGTGCCACTCCAAGAAATTGAGTCCCGAAACCTTGAACCTGGACGGATGTTTTCCATCCGGCTCGCACCATCTCTCTTTTGGTCGCTATTGGATGGACTGCACCCCTTAACTTGCACAGGGAAAGCTCCTCACCCCCTGTTGTTTCTGGTCCTGGCTCTTTATTACCCATCTTCTTATGCAGGGCAAGCATCGAAGCGTGCATGTTTGCCCTGTGGCACCCCAACCCCAATGGGAAGCCCGTCAGCAAGCACTGGGTGAAGCGCGGGGGGCAGGTTGTGCTGCAGGAGGTGTGTGATCAAATAGGAGTGCCAATGCTGCTGGTAAGAGACGAAGAGGACCTTCAGGGGCGCACAGCCCTCGTGGACAGGCTGCGGGAAGCGGGTGGCCACTGGCGGCCTCCAAGGTGGCACGGGCCGACTAGGTCTGCTCATCATGAGAACAATTTCTGAGTTTGACAGTTTTGTTGACGCGTAGGTCTGACTCCTCAGCAAGAGGGCTTTCTCATGTCCTTTTGTTTTGGGTGGACTGCATGCATCCAAAGCAAGTGCTTGCTTGAGTGGACAACATAAAGTGTATGGCTTATAATACCGGTATAGACTCCTTATTGTTGCTGTGTGGCACTTGGTCCGCCAGAATCTTAGCCAGCAGCAGAGCAAGTAAGACCGACTCCACTTTTCCATACCTTTTGTCCGGACCGGTACTATTTCTTCATTTCTTGCTGTTGACATACCAGTGTGAAGCTCTTTGCCCCAATTGAGCGATGTTGTTACCAGTGGTAAACCCCTGGTGGTGAACAATTATCGACTTCTGGCTTTTCAGGCTACTCTTCCTCATCTCTACAAGCCATGCTGCCAATCTCTCATGCCTAGATCTGATCTGGTCTGCAGGTTTCGAAACCTGGTCCATGCAACTGAATGACAACGGTTGCAATGTGCGAGCAGAGTCGACAGCCCTGCTGCAGTATAATCTTACAAAGGGAGAGCTGAATGCTTCATAATAGAATTAAGCAGTGACTGTGGGCGAGGTCTAATGTACAAGCGCGACTTCGCGGCGCTGCTGTTGTCGTGCATCGCAATCCTAGTCTCGCTGCAGAACGAGGGGACCTTCTCCTTCCGTAAAGCCTGGTATGCTACTGTACTTTAATTTGCACCTGCAATGTTCTTAATGTTTCCTAGACTCAGGGCTTGGCGAAGAGAGCTCGTCTGAGCAGAGCGGTGTACAAGATCTTGCTGATTGAAACCATGTCGCTGCTCGAGTCAGGTACCACAAGGCATATGTGGACGTCAACGACCCTCTAGATGAACCGCATAAGCTGCCTCAGCCCCTCATGGTGAGACCACGTTTCCCTGCTATGACTTAGCCTCTCTTTGGGGCATGCAAGGCCCGGCCCAATCCTCTACCCAATCCTCAATACAATACTTCTGCTTGGTTGCATTACTTTGTTATGCATGATATAATAGCCGAAGGGGCACACGTCCCATGCTGCCAAATTTTCCTGACTAGCCCACATGCCATGCACGCAGGCTGACCTGAATGGTGACGGACAGTTGGAAATCATCATTGCCACGCAGGATCTGAAGATCCAGGTACAGATGGATCAACTTATGCTTGTGTCAGATGGGCCGTGCAGGCCGCATGAGGTGCATGGCATGCATGGACGTGGTATGCATGCAAGGCATCGGGGAAAGCAAGGCATGAATAAGTGGGATACATGGGGTGCATGGCAAGCATGGACCTACGGGTTCTGGTGATGCATAGATGGATATGAGGGATGGACATATGGGACACGCGAGCCTTCCCAGATGGAAATTGGGTGCATGCGTAGACGCTGTAGCGAGAGCAATATGAATTGTACAAGGCGCATAGCAGGTATGATTTGTGAGCACTGCACCTGACGCTAAGCTGACATGCGGAAAGAGACGCTAGGCAACTGTCCCACATTGAAGACCGTTTTCCTGCAGTATTAAGCCGTTCGGCCCGCCCTCTTTGGCCTCTTGGAAACGGCTTTCGTTAACGCTATAGCAAGGACCCATTCAGCTCATGCCACCAGCAGCGAACGCTGATTGAGTCCAAGCAGCCCTCTCGCTGGTCGGAGTCCCAGTGTCCGCTCCCTTGTCCCTGGACCACAGATCATCCAGCCTGCAAGTGCTGGGCGCCAGGGTGGGGGCTTTGCCCCGGCCAACACCATCACTGAGGTGTCTCTTTTGTACAAGAGGGTCATGATTACTGCGGGACGAAGGCCTGTGGCCATGGCAGTGGGGTACCTGGATCCGGTGCCTGTGGAGCGAGTGGTGGCTGCACGGCGGCAGGTGCTGGTGGTCCTGACTGCTTCGTGGGAGGTGCGCTCGGGATGGGGGTCATGATGAGGTAGAAGTGAAACTTTTGCCATGGCTTTGGGTGTCTGGATCCAGTCTGGAACTCTAGACAGAACCCCCCAGAGTAAGGAGTCTCCAACTCTCCCCACAGGCCGCATCCCCCAACTCCATTCCTTGAGTCCGCATGCCCACTGGTATCCTTTACTTGGCAATTGTCCATGAGGTTTCTGTCCAAACCAGTACATACCAGCCCATGCCAGCCAGCCAGAGCTGTTGAGCAGCCTAGCCATTCCCTCCAGGTGCCAGTCCTTGTGTTTGTATCAGTCTGTCTGAGTCGTACATCAACAGACGTTTTTTGAACGCTCAGCCTTGGCTGCTCTCCTGTAGTCCTGTCTCTTTGGCCTATGCTTAGGATACCTCACACCTCTGCCTCACACCAACCCTTTTTAAAGGATCCGCAACCATGTCCCTACCGGTATTCCAAGGCTCTGCTCACCTGCCCCTTTTCAAAGGATCCACCACCCCTCCCTCTTGACTGCAGATCCTTTGCTTTGATCACAACCTGAAGCTGCTGTGGGAGCAGAACGCAAAGGTCAAGTTTCCCCACCACGCACACATCAACGAGGTGGGTTTGACCAGTTAGACCCTTAACCCTAAAACCCAGAACCGTAAATTCTTAACTCTAAACTAGGATTTGGCCAATAGGGGTGAGGCCTTACTCCTTGCCCCCCTATTTTCCTGTCCTTGAACTTGTGAACTTGAGCTTTACCGATTTGGTCTGCCGCTCCCCTTCGAAAAAGGTCCTTCAGGTCCTTTGGTGTAGCTACAGCAGTTGAGTGCACTCCCTCATTAGCCCGCGATAGGCATTTGACTAATTCCTTTCTGAAAGCAGCAAGGGGGTCAAGAACTCAAGATCCACGTTGACCTCAACAGTGCTTGGAAGTGTATCGTAAAACTTCCGGTACGCTTCCAAGCACCGTGTAATTCATTATTTTCAGAGGTGCGCGGAGTGGTGCGTGACAGAATTGTAATTAACAGCTATTTAGGGGGGGGGGTGCAGAGTGGTGTCTCCGGCACCAAATAAAAAAAATCCAGCTGCATGTGCGCGGAGTAGGGTACTTTTTGCCTGCGCGACGAATTTGATATATTACTTGTCAATAGGGGTACGCGGACCCTATCCCGGTTTACGGTAATATGTTTTATTGGAATTGTTATCTACCGGTTTTTAATTTGTGACGACACCCCTATTTTGTTCACCTTCATATGTCCATTCCACCCGCCCATGAACTTAATCAGCCACTAGGCCCCCCTGATCTCTGAAAAGCATTCAAGATATCCATACTGATAGCCCTGAGCCCCCCCATCATGTCATGCGTCTCATTCCGTACTGTTTGATGATGATGTCCAGGTGGGTCTGTTCATCAGCCCGCATCAAGTTCGGCAGGGGGACCGCGGCCTTGTGGTGGTCGGGGCGAGCCTGGAGAGCGGTGATGTGACCAGCGGTGAGGGGGAGCAGAGTGGCTGCTTATGTAGAACAAAGTAAAGTGTGCCCAAGACATGGTTCGGGGTAACCTGGAGAGCAGTGATGTGACTAGCAGCGAGGGGGGATTTAATGGTTGCTTACGTGGCACACAGAAAAATTATGTAATATTCCCTGGGGTGTGGTAGGGGCGAGCCTGAAGTGGGGCGATGTGACCCGCGGTGAGGGGGGATTTAATGGCTGCATACGTGGCACAAAGAAAATGAATGTTGTATGCCCCGGGGTGTGGTAGGGGCAAGCCTGCCACCGAGCTGTAATCCACATCATGTAATTCACATCATGTGCCAGAGGCGTGGTAGGGGCAAGCCTGGAGAGGGGCGATGTGACAAGTGGTGAGGGGTATGAAGTGGCTGCTCATGCAGCACAATGTAAATTCACATAATGTGCCGAAGGTGTGGTTGGGGCAAGCCTGGAGAGGGGCGATGTGACCTTGGAGAGGAGGAGCAGAGGCACTACTGATGTGGTGAACAATATAACTATTTGATATGCCTTGAGCCTTAAACGCGACGTGGCTGGAGTGCGATGATGTGACCAGTGGTGGGAGGCAACAGAGTGGCCGCTTTATTGGGGAGGACAAGTATGTCAGAGAGTGCATGCGGGTTATGTGGGCTTTCTTGAGGTAAGGTAGCCCTCCCCCCTCGCAATGACAGCTGAAGGATCCCCTCATGCTGCTGGCTGACTGGCACTGCTGCTGCTGCTGCTACAATGCTGCTGTTGATGCTGCTCTCTGACTGTCACTGCTAGTGCTGACCCTGCTGCTGCTGACATTGCTGATGTTGATGCTGCTGTCTGACTTACATGGCCACTACTGACACTGACACTGTTGCTGTTGCAATGCTGATGTTGATGCTGCTGTCTGACTGCTCCTGCTCCTGCTGCTGCCTTACTTACTGATCTCTCCACCTCCTTCGTTGTTTGAACTTTGAAATGTGTGTTTCTAGGTTCCTACCCACCCACTGATCCTGGCATCTGTACAGATGTGGCCTCCGTCCACGCTCCACCGTTTTCTGTGTCCCCATGTCCCGGGGAGGGGCATAGTTTCCACCTCCTTTCTTTCTGCCCGCCCAAGCATGGTCGCCTCGTCAGCCTGTTAATAACGACCGCCATGCCATCCTCATGATCCCAGGCGAGGGGCTGGAGGGCGTGGCGGGCGCAGCAGGGGCCGCTTTCGCAGACGACGATGTCTTCATGGAGGAGATGAGGACGGAGGAGCAGACGAGGTCGCATGCCAAGTCTGCTGGTGAGAGGCGATGCTGGGATGCAGTGCATGTGGTGGCTGGCTGATTATTGAAGCTTTGACACTGGGCTTGATGGCATTAGGGAGGCATCTCTATAGTCAAAAAAATATTTATGTCTGAATCTGTCAGAGTATCTGAATAACCCCCACTAGCCAGTAGCCCCCCTTTGTTTGTTTTACTCTTTCAAGTACCACCTGTCCAATTGTCCCCCCTGCCCACACTTTTCATCAGCGTCCGCTTGGCCATATTTTGCATCAATGTCCGCCTGTTAAATTGTTGAGCTTGGCTGGGGCAGACTGGGAAGCGGCACGGCTATTTCGGTGCCCATGCCGCACTATTTGTGAACTGCTGAGATGTGGAGGAAACCCATGCCGCACGATTTCCTTGACCTTCTAGCCCCTGTGGGTCATATATTTTGATTCTTTCCACTCATCGGGATTTTGCCTGCTCTCAGGTGCCAAGGCGGATCTAGAGGATGTGGAGGCGGGGGGTGATGGAGCCGCAACTTCACGCCACTTCAAGTGAGCCTGCACCGGTGGGATGTGCCCCGTGGAGTGAGCCTGTGGAGGCAGTCCTAGGAGGGTTACCCTCGAGTGAGCCTGTGGAGGCAGTCCTAGGAGGGTTACCCTCGAGTGAGCCTGTGGAGGCAGTCCTAGGAGGGTTGCCCTCGAGTGAGCCTGTGGAGGCAGTCCTAGGAGGGTTACCCTCGAGTGAGCCTGTGGAGGCAGTCCTAGGAGGGTTGCCCTCGAGTGAGCCTGTGGAGGCAGTCCTAGGAGGGTTGCCCTCGAGTGAGCCTGTGGAGGCAGTCCTAGGAGGGTTGCCCTCGAGTGAGCCTGTGGAGGCAGTCCTAGGAGGGTTGCCCTCGAGTGAGCCTGTGGAGGCAGTCCTAGGAGGGTTGCCCTCGAGTGAGCCTGTGGAGGCAGTCCTAGGAGGGTTGCCCTCGAGTGAGCCTGTGGAGGCAGTCCTAGGAGGGTTGCCCTCGAGTGAGCCTGTGGAGGCAGTCCTAGGAGGGTTGCCCTCGAGTGAGCCTGTGGAGGCAGTCCTAGGAGGGTTACCCTCGAGTGAGCCTGTGGAGGCAGTCCTAGGAGGGTTGCCCTCGAGTGAGCCTGTGGAGGCAGTCCTAGGAGGGTTGCCCTCGAGTGAGCCTGTGGAGGCAGTCCTAGGAGGGTTACCCTCGAGTGAGCCTGTGGAGGCAGTCCTAGGAGGGTTGCCCTCGAGTGAGCATGTGGAGGCAGTCCTAGGAGGGTTGCCCTCGAGTGAGCCTGTGGAGGCAGTCCTAGGAGGGTTGCCCTCGAGTGAGCCTGTGGAGGCAGTCCTAGGAGGGTTGCCCTCGAGTGAGCCTGTGGAGGCAGTCCTAGGAGGGTTACCCTCGAGTGAGCCTGTGGAGGCAGTCCTAGGAGGGTTGCCCTCGAGTGAGCCTGTGGAGGCAGTCCTAGGAGGGTTACCCTCGAGTGAGCCTGTGGAGGCAGTCCTAGGAGGGTTACCCTCGAGTGAGCCTGTGGAGGCAGTCCTAGGAGGGTTACCCTCGAGTGAGCCTGTGGAGGCAGTCCTAGGAGGGTTGCCCTCGAGTGAGCCTGTGGAGGCAGTCCTAGGAGGGTTGCCCTCGAGTGAGCCTGTGGAGGCAGTCCTAGGAGGGTTGCCCTCGAGTGAGCCTGTGGAGGCAGTCCTAGGAGGGTTACCCTCGAGTGAGCCTGTGGAGGCAGTCCTAGGAGGGTTGCCCTCGAGTGAGCCTGTGGAGGCAGTCCTAGGAGGGTTGCCCTCGAGTGAGCCTGTGGAGGCAGTCCTAGGAGGGTTGCCCTCGAGTGAGCCTGTGGAGGCAGTCCTAGGAGGGTTACCCTCGAGTGAGCCTGTGGAGGCAGTCCTAGGAGGGTTACCCTCGAGTGAGCCTGTGGAGGCAGTCCTAGGAGGGTTGCCCTCGAGTGAGCCTGTGGAGGCAGTCCTAGGAGGGTTACCCTCGAGTGAGCCTGTGGAGGCAGTCCTAGGAGGGTTACCCTCGAGTGAGCCTGTGGAGGCAGTCCTAGGAGGGTTACCCTCGAGTGAGCCTGTGGAGGCAGTCCTAGGAGGGTTACCCTCGAGTGAGCCTGTGGAGGCAGTCCTAGGAGGGTTACCCTCGAGTGAGCCTGTGGAGGCAGTCCTAGGAGGGTTGCCCTCGAGTGAGCCTGTGGAGGCAGTCCTAGGAGGGTTGCCCTCGAGTGAGCCTGTGGAGGCAGTCCTAGGAGGGTTACCCTCGAGTGAGCCTGTGGAGGCAGTCCTAGGAGGGTTGCCCTCGAGTGAGCCTGTGGAGGCAGTCCTAGGAGGGTTACCCTCGAGTGAGCCTGTGGAGGCAGTCCTAGGAGGGTTGCCCTCGAGTGAGCCTGTGGAGGCAGTCCTAGGAGGGTTGCCCTCGAGTGAGCCTGTGGAGGCAGTCCTAGGAGGGTTGCCCTCGAGTGAGCCTGTGGAGGCAGTCCTAGGAGGGTTGCCCTCGAGTGAGCCTGTGGAGGCAGTCCTAGGAGGGTTGCCCTCGAGTGAGCCTGTGGAGGCAGTCCTAGGAGGGTTACCCTCGAGTGAGCCTGTGGAGGCAGTCCTAGGAGGGTTACCCTTGAGTGAGCATGTGGAGGCAGTCCTAGGAGGGTTACCCTCGAGTGAGCCTGTGGAGGCAGTCCTAGGAGGGTTGCCCTCGAGTGAGCCTGTGGAGGCAGTCCTAGGAGGGTTACCCTCGAGTGAGCCTGTGGAGGCAGTCCTAGGAGGGTTACCCTCGAGTGAGCCTGTGGAGGCAGTCCTAGGAGGGTTGCCCTCGAGTGAGCCTGTGGAGGCAGTCCTAGGAGGGTTGCCCTCGAGTGAGCCTGTGGAGGCAGTCCTAGGAGGGTTGCCCTCGAGTGAGCCTGTGGAGGCAGTCCTAGGAGGGTTGCCCTCGAGTGAGCCTGTGGAGGCAGTCCTAGGAGGGTTGCCCTCGAGTGAGCCTGTGGAGGCAGTCCTAGGAGGGTTGCCCTCGAGTGAGCCTGTGGAGGCAGTCCTAGGAGGGTTGCCCTCGAGTGAGCCTGTGGTGGCAGTCCTAGGAGGGTTGCCCTCGAGTGAGCCTGTGGAGGCAGTCCTAGGAGGGTTGCCCTCGAGTGAGCCTGTGGAGGCAGTCCTAGGAGGGTTGCCCTCGAGTGAGCCTGTGGAGGCAGTCCTAGGAGGGTTACCCTCGAGTGAGCCTGTGGAGGCAGTCCTAGGAGGGTTGCCCTCGAGTGAGCCTGTGGAGGCAGTCCTAGGAGGGTTACCCTCGAGTGAGCCTGTGGAGGCAGTCCTAGGAGGGTTACCCTCGAGTGAGCCTGTGGAGGCAGTCCTAGGAGGGTTACCCTCGAGTGAGCCTGTGGAGGCAGTCCTAGGAGGGTTGCCCTCGAGTGAGCCTGTGGAGGCAGTCCTAGGAGGGTTACCCTCGAGTGAGCCTGTGGAGGCAGTCCTAGGAGGGTTGCCCTCGAGTGAGCCTGTGGAGGCAGTCCTAGGAGGGTTGCCCTCGAGTGAGCCTGTGGAGGCAGTCCTAGGAGGGTTACCCTCGAGTGAGCCTGTGGAGGCAGTCCTAGGAGGGTTACCCTCGAGTGAGCCTGTGGAGGCAGTCCTAGGAGGGTTGCCCTCGAGTGAGCCTGTGGAGGCAGTCCTAGGAGGGTTACCCTCGAGTGAGCCTGTGGAGGCAGTCCTAGGAGGGTTACCCTTGAGTGAGCCTGTGGAGGCAGTCCTAGGAGGGTTACCCTCGAGTGAGCCTGTGGAGGCAGTCCTAGGAGGGTTGCCCTCGAGTGAGCCTGTGGAGGCAGTCCTAGGAGGGTTACCCTCGAGTGAGCCTGTGGAGGCAGTCCTAGGAGGGTTACCCTCGAGTGAGCCTGTGGAGGCAGTCCTAGGAGGGTTGCCCTCGAGTGAGCCTGTGGAGGCAGTCCTAGGAGGGTTACCCTCGAGTGAGCCTGTGGAGGCAGTCCTAGGAGGGTTGCCCTCGAGTGAGCCTGTGGAGGCAGTCCTAGGAGGGTTGCCCTCGAGTGAGCCTGTGGAGGCAGTCCTAGGAGGGTTGCCCTCGAGTGAGCCTGTGGAGGCAGTCCTAGGAGGGTTGCCCTCGAGTGAGCCTGTGGAGGCAGTCCTAGGAGGGTTACCCTCGAGTGAGCCTGTGGAGGCAGTCCTAGGAGGGTTACCCTCGAGTGAGCCTGTGGAGGCAGTCCTAGGAGGGTTGCCCTCGAGTGAGCCTGTGGAGGCAGTCCTAGGAGGGTTGCCCTCGAGTGAGCCTGTGGAGGCAGTCCTAGGAGGGTTGCCCTCGAGTGAGCCTGTGGAGGCAGTCCTAGGAGGGTTGCCCTCGAGTGAGCCTGTGGAGGCAGTCCTAGGAGGGTTACCCTCGAGTGAGCCTGTGGAGGCAGTCCTAGGAGGGTTGCCCTCGAGTGAGCCTGTGGAGGCAGTCCTAGGAGGGTTGCCCTCGAGTGAGCCTGTGGAGGCAGTCCTAGGAGGGTTGCCCTCGAGTGAGCTTGTGGATTTTGCTCTGTGGGGCTCGTGCTGCGCTAAGGGGGCTGGTGCCTGGGTATATAATATCTTTTGTCCAGGGCACCTGGGTGTGCCTTTGTGAACTGCTGAAATGTTGAGAAAATAGGTAATGATTGAACTGCTGAGCCACCTCATCCCTGTTGATGGGGGGCTCATGTGCTGGTTGTGGTTGGGGGCCTTTTACCCTAGGACCTGAACCCTAACCTGCTGATCCGCCCTGTTGCTGCGTGTGTGCCCCCAGTTACTATGCATTGGAGGGCGGCCAGGGGGAGGAGCGGTGGCACCACACCAGCGGGGACTTCCACCGTGACCTGGTGGACCTGGCCACAGAGATGCAGCCCCAGAACAATTACAAGTGGGTGCTAGACATGGCTCGGCTCCCTGTCATGCGACATGCGTCACCAGTTATTTCGCGTTTAGTTTCTTCCCTCGTCCCGCTCATCTTGTAAAATAAATGATGAGAGCTCCGCCTCGCAGCAGGCACGCACGTGAGGTTAGAGGCAACCGTACGGCATGAGCCTAGGCTGCGTCCGTGCTATGACAACGCTCAGGCAAAGGGAGACATGGGAGGACAAACTGCACCCCGCTTACGCCCATGGTTGTATTTTTCTAGCTTGCTTGATGGGCTCGCTGATATTGTATAGAGCGTGTCGTTCCTCCCTGCCTTCCTGGCTTGCATCCAGTCCTGCTTTGTCCCCATCCCCCCGCTTCTCCTTGGTGTCTCCTGCAGGCTTGAAGCCGACAAGCTTGAGGGCCGTCACTTCGGAGAGGCATCCTGCCGTGACTACCGCGAAAGTGTGATGCACGTCCTGCCTCACTCTTGGACGCACCCTCAAGACACCTGGCTGCAGGTAGTGTCACGTGTGCGGGTTTTAGGCTGATGCGCGAGCTGCGGTAGTGGACAATGTGTATTTTGTTTGCGGGACGGGATGGGCATGGTGCTGTAGGGCGTCAGTCGCCTTTCCAGCTTGATGATGGCTTGCCAGGCTATTTGCCTCTTCCATCTGATCATCTCACATTTCGTGTGCCATCATAGGCATCATTACTCATCACACTTGACGTTTGCCGGAGGCTCTCTCATGACTCTTCAGTCCTGCTTGCATTCTCACGCCCCACATCCCCATATCGGTCAACATTCTCACTCATTACACTATATGGTTACCCCATCTGGTTACACTTGATGTGTCGCAGGAGGCTCACTTCATTAAGCACCGTGAGGCCCATGGCGCTCAAAGGGGATCCCTGGCTCATGAGGGAAGGAAGGGAGCAAAGGGTGAGTCAAGCAGATTGGCAGGCCTGCAGTAAAAATATAGTGTTGAATCAGGTGAGGACATAGCTTGCATGAGTATGTATGATATTTAAAGCGAGCAGGGAGATTGTTCAGGAGAGTGTGTCTGCCCACCTAAGGCAACGCTGTACCCTTCTTGGGCCTTGGGATTATGAGGGCAGGCGACGCTGTAGATTTGGCATACCGGCATGTTGAGCCTGAAGCTGCACTGTTTTCCTCTCATGCCCCCAGTGTGTGGAAGGGGGGAGCGGGGGGGGGCTTATGTGGTGCTGCTGAAGTGTGGTACCCTCCACCATGAGGTCAGGCACTTGGAAGAGATCTTTGAGTTGTAACATACCGTGTTGTGGCACTGCGTCACGTCCTGGCATACGTCTGGTTTCCTTTCAAGGCTGGCCCTGGCTAAAAAAATACAATGCCCATGCCCTGTCAGGACACAACAAGCACGCGCCTGTCCTCCGCCACCCTCCCGGGATCAAGCCCAGCCACGGCATCCTGTCCTCGTTTTTTGGCGGAGGTGGCAAGCCCGATGCCAAGCGCGGCCGTGGAGGGGCGACTGCCCATGTCCCTGAAACCGCGCACCACAACCGACACAACCACCACGTGCACCACTCCAACTTGACGGCCAATGCCCTCGTCGCGCACCTCGAGGATGGCCTGGAGATCATCCACCTCTTCACAGGTATGCAGGAGCAAAAGAGTGATGTCATTGTATGCAGGGTTGTGCACTTAAGCCGCAATTGAGAAATTGTAGGAGTACTTACAGTCCCTCACTATTAAAATGTGCCTTGAAATTACTTTAAAGACTGGCTGTCAGCTACGTAATTCAGCCATGGTAAGGCCAGTTTTCGGCACAGCAGTGGTTCTATGACCTCCCTAGGGGTGTGCGGGTTAAGGGAACTGCGCCCCTCCAGGACGGCCTGTTCAAAAGTATGGCACTGCTGGTGCGCTGTTTGACGCTCCGTGAACTGGGAAAGTGTGGAATTGTTCACACGTCATACACACATGGGTGTGTAGCGGACCCAGATCTCCTAGGATGTGAGGCGTTGGTAGATCTGAAAGGATGCCACCTCCACTCTTTGGACAGCTTGGCAGAAAGCCTTTGATCCGTCCAGGGTCCTCTTTTAAAAAAGGCTCCTCTTTTAAGGGCTTGCGGGAGCCCTGGCGCCTTGTCCCTTGTAGATGGGGGCTGAGTGATCAACTGATGGCTCAATAGTCTATGCGTTGCTTGAATGGCTGTTCCCTCAGGCCGGACGATTTGTAAGCTGCACCTTGCACCGGGCGGCCTCCACACCGACCTCAACGGAGACGGCAACATCGACCATGTGCAGGTGGGTGGATCTGAATATTGCAGTATGATTTGGCCGCAGTTCAGGTGCATCACGGCCTCCAGCTGAGGGGGCCAGGTACAGCATGCGCTTCCCCTTGGGCTGCTGTCTATAGGCGGGTCAATATTTGGTCCTCTTGGGCGCAGCAGGGGTGGCCCTGCTGTCCTTGAAGTTGGTGTGTAGCGCACTTTAAGAGGACTGGCTGGCGTGTTTAGTGGCTGGTGGCAAGAGAGGATGTGAGAAACATCATGTTGTGGTATGTTCTGTAGGGTCCATTTGACCTGGAACTCAAGCCAGCTATGTGTGAGAGGCAGCGACAGAGCCAGCAGTCATTAGAAGCCCTATATGTAAATATTAATCTTTCCATGTCAATATATCATGATAGTATGCCTCCAGTGCCTTTCAATACCCCGACCCGAACCCAGCGTGCACCCTGTTGCAGGTATACCATGGCGGTACAGTACTGGACGATGATATTGACAGTGATGACAACATCCACAACCCAGGTTCACACTGTGTGGCTTCTGCGACGTCAGGCATCCCCCCCAGGTGGGTGACAATTTTAGTCGGGGTCACACTTGCGTGATGCCCGGCAGTGGGTTAAGTGTAACCAGGGGAGAACTATTCTGGTTGTGTGAGGGCTAGGCGCCAATTTCGACCACTAGAGTAGAGGCAGTCTTCTCCGTTTGTTAGTTAGCATGAATTTTGCTGGCACCCGAAGCTTCTCTCCTGGAATATTGTCGGTATAATACCATCTGCTGGCATATGTCCACACCTACCCTAGATGCATCAGTGGCGACGTCGTTCATGTTCTGTGTATCTCATGTATTGTCACCTCCCTTTTGATTTCCAGTGAACGGTCATCCCGGATCACTGTTTCACACGCGCTGTCCAGGCTGTCTGTTCCCTAAACGTCATCCTGCCCTCTTGTTGGATCTGCAGGGAGCGGTTGTTTCAGATCAATGTGTGCCGCACGGGCCGGTTCATGTCCGGAGCCTCGGGCGGTCTCTCAGCCATGCTGGAGGACGAGGACCTGCAACACCAGGCAACAGAGGTGTGTTTAAAACACTGAACTCCTGACCACATACTTTCAACTTTCTCCCAATGACCCGCCTAGCTTAGCTGCCGCCTTCATCAGCGGGGCATCGACATGCCTATCTCACATCAATCCCAACGCCACATGCATTGCTCTTTTTCTCCTCTGAGAGACTGGTCCCCCATCCCTCCCCTCTCCCACCCACCCGCTTCCTCACGTGCATTGGGGCGATGTCAGGGGCAAAGAGGGTTTCTCCTTCCCTTGGCCCTAACATCGTCCCATAATGCATTACCGCCCTCTGCCTGACATTGGCCTCCTCCTCACCCCCCACCCCCCACCCCCCCGACCTGCTGCCGCAGCTCCTGACCCCGGTGCTCCTCCCTCTGCCCCAACTCAACTCTGGCTATCGCTCCCACCGTGCCCAGCACGGCCTGATTGTATTTGCAAGCAACAAGGGCCAGCTGACGGCGGTCAATGCTAGGGGCAGCCACGTGTGGCAGGTAGGAGGCAGGGGGGGATGGAAGGACGGTAGATTTGTGGGCATTAGGCAATGGGTATAGGCCTGGTATATAGGGTGTATGCATCCAGCCGTTGCTCAGAATTGCTCACGATGCCTCTACCCCGAGGAAAACACAAAAGAGTCGGATAATTGCAGGGTCCAGACCGACCCCAACCAATCGATTTACCTCCGGTCTGTCTATGTGCCCCCCCCCTCCCCCCCTCTTCCCCCCCTCCCCTCTCCCTCCGTCCCTCAGGCCCAGGTACCTAGCTCTAGGCTACAATTCTTGCCTCCTCCACTGCGCCCTCCCGTCATTGCCCCCTTTCCCTCCCATGGCTGTGCCTCCACGCTCAAAGCATGACCCCCCTAGTGTTGCCCCCACATTCCCCCATCCCTCGTCCCCTCCTCCCCTCAGACCCAAGTCTTTAGCATATTGCCGCACTCCCTCTCTCCCTTCCTCCCCCCTCTGACTCCCCCCTCCCTCCCTCCAGCAACACACGACTGCACTCCTCCGCGCCTGGCATGATCCCCTCACCCCTCTCTCCCTCCTCCCCTCAGACCCAAATCCTTAGCATATTACCTCACTCCCTCTCTCCCTTCCTCCCCCCTCTGACTCCCCCCTCCCTCCCTCCCAGCACACGACTGCACCCCTCTCTCCCTGCTACCCTCAGACCCAGGTGCCCACCACATGGCCGCACTCCTCCAGCCAACAGGATGCCGAAGTCAAGGTCGTTCCAACCCTGCAGGTCATGTCCATGCACCGCAGCGGGATACCGACAACGGTCCTGGCAGGTAGTTGTGGGTGGTGTGGGAGGAGCGTGACAGAAACAACCTGACATCCACCTCGGTTGGTCATGTCCATGCACTGTAGCGGGACCCTGATCACAGTCCTGGCAGGTTTGTGTGATGTGTGATTTTGTGTGGGATTAGTGTGGATGGTAGTGGGTTTATCAAACCTGAAACTCATCCTTGCTGGTCACATCCATGCAGCACAGCGTGATCCTCACAAAAGTCATGGCAGGTGGGTGTGGTTTGAGGAGTCACGGTATGGCTGTGGCTGCCGCCACCTGCTGCGTTCCTCTCCTGTACAATCGTGGCCTTAAGGGCCACCAGGCATTAGCGTTATTTCTTTCTTGCCTGTCCCTGTGGACATTTCATAATATATTCTTTGTTTTGTTGCCCTCCCCCAGCTTTGCTGTCCTCTCCTCTCTCGCACACCCTGCGAGGGGTCTTGGCTTTCCTCCTTCCCCTTTTTCCTTGGCATGTGGGAAACACTGGGGAGAACATACAGCCGCTTCCTCCTCTCAGCTGATCCTGAGGACCATGCCGCTGGGCTTTATTGTATCGTTGCCCATTAATTACCCTCAAATCCTTGTCCTTGATCTCTCGTTCACTGTGGATTCCTGGGTGCGACACTGAAACTGCGCCTGTGCTGGTCAGCAAGCATGGACCTGGCCTGATAGGAGGATATATAGGACCTTACCTTGACCGTGCCACTTGACCCTTATTCCTCTTTGTTGCCCTCCACAGTGGGCGAGCATGCGGCAGTGCTGGTCAGTGAGCATGGCAACGTGATGGACACTCTATGGTTGCCCGCGCCTCCCACGCAGCCGGTCTTGGTGGCAGGTGGGGGGGAGGGGGCAGGCCCGGGGCATGCAAGGGAGGAGGGCTGATAGGCGCATGAAAGCCGTTGACCAGTGTTTCTCTATTTTGCAACGAGGCCGCCTTCAGCAGGCCGCCCTGCGGCCGCCAAGGGCCCGATTGGGGCCCAACCCAGCCCGACTGACGACTGGTGGCCAAAGCAGCATTGCTGGCCACAAACGGGGCCTCCGGCCAGCAGTCGGCAGGTAGCTGACATGAAGCTGGGTCACGACAAAAGAAACGCCGCCGCTTGCCAAAGCCACATCAACAAGAGTAGAGAGTAGAGCAAGTGTGGTCACCTCGTATCATCTTGAGCTATGCAATAGGCATGGTGTGTAGGCTCAGAAATTGAATTTAGACCGTGCAATATATGCTGACTGACCAAGTCACCAGTCTTGCAGCCGAAAGTCTGATTCTATTCCCGCTATGCCTTTTCTGATTGCATCCCTCTTTGTGCCTGCTCTGATTCCCTCCTTGATGTGATGCTGTTTGGGGCAGACTTCAACGGGGATGGCCTCAACGACATCATCGTGGTCACAGCGGAGGGCGTGTTCGGGTGAGGCTGGAGATTCTAGATTTTGCAGCAGTCCATGGGGAGTAGATGAGGTGCTTGGGACCAGGGTAGGGGTGTTCCGATTGGGATAGGAAAGACGGTATGAGGATTTGCGCCTCTGAGGATATGGGTTGGGATCAGGGGATGGAGAATTTGGTTTTTAGAGAGGGCTTTTTGTCTTGCCCATGGTTGGGGACTTTGAACTGTAGGATAAAGTTTCGATAAAGTTTGTATTTCGTTCATTTTATAGCTGTGTGCCCTATCTAGTCGTCCTCAAACATATGCCGCCCTTTGTGGCTGATGCCTGGATTGAGGCCCCTGCTTGCCCTGACACACAGATGAACCTGACACAGTGTTGGGCCTCTGTTGCTTTCAGAAAACAAGGGGAAGCACTCCGGTGCCTGGATTGAGGCCCCCACCTGCAGGCACTGACACACTGCTGAACCTGTGCCCCCCCAGGTACAGCCAGGTGCAGCACTATGGTGGGTTTACTCTCAGCGCACTCCTGGCATGCCTCATCGTGGCCATGGCCGCCGTGTATTACACCCAGCTGGGCGTGCCGGGCTTCAGTGAAGGCCAGGCCAAGACAGGACGCAAGCTGCGCAGCACGGAGTATGTGGATTAGGAAAGTCTGGGAAACTGAGATCGGAGTTGGGATGACAGATTCGTGGTGGTCCTCAGCCCTGCATTGAGGAAGTTGAATGTGGTGCTCCACTTGTATTAGGATCTGGCAGGGCCAACCCCGGCGGTGATAGGAATCATGAGTTGGGGATTTTCATCTTCATTTTGAATTCTTCAATGCGGGAGGCAGGTTGGGAAGGGCCAGATTTTCTCTATCTGGTCAAGGCAATCCACTCCCTCGTAAGGTGGAAGCAGGGGTGAGTGGGAACCCTAAATAAAAACGAGTTTACTCACGTCCACCATGACATGGTCTCTCTCAGTGAACCCACTGCACGTGGGCTGTGCTTTTAATGGACCACATTGGATTGGTTGTTTATGGATTCAAAGGCAATGTAGTCTCTCATCTGGCTGGACTGGGAATGAGAGGAACACGGCATGACCTGATATTTCGACGTTTGCTAAAATGAAATCACCTGCCAGAGTGCATCGTCTTGGTGGAAGAGATCTTAGGATAAGATGCTGAGGCCGAGCATATGATCCAAGGCAATTGAGATCAGGGGAATTGAGACCTACATTGACTCCCAATCAACAAACTGGTCACCCTTGTTCCACACCGCTATTACCCACGCTGAATGGGGAAGGACCAGCCCGCAGCCCTGAACTGGCGCTAGCGCCACGGGAGCCTGAGTAAGAAGAAGCTAGAGAACGTCGGTAGAGGCAATCACAGGAAACGAACTCTTTCTGTTTCTATTCGTGTTTTCTATGATGCGTGACAAGTGAAATCCGGACACAACTGGCTTGTTTCAAATTTGAACGTTTGCTTCTGTGGAGTTCTTCACTTGGCACTTCAATTTTCAGAGTTTGACTCAACATGTCACAATCAGTCATTCTCCAGGGCATTATAATCTCACTCATGGCATCTTCGATTCGAGATTCATTATCTGGGGCACTGAATACACATACCGGTAGGTGATCATTTGAAAATGTGCAAAACTGCCTTTGGCACTCACACTTTGGTCTGAGGAGGGAGTCTACTGGACTAACATGCCAATTAGTCCCCTCAGGAGACTGAGTAAGTGAGCGTGTGGCGTCAGCAGACATTTTGCGTGGTTCCCTACATACCAGCAGCACCAGTAAATTGGCCATTCTGTCTGGCCAATCCCAGTCCAAGGAAACGAAATGTGAGTCAATCAGGCACAGAGTGAGTATTGCAGATAACTGCAAACGTCCGAGATGAGGGCTTCTTAAGTGAAGCTGGCATATTTGTTTATTGTTCGTGAACCGCTCTAGAACCTGGCAGGCGATAATGCGGAGATCCGAGTCAAGATCGCCTTCACGCATGGTGCCATCTCCCAACTATTTGTCTTGCTGAGCTCTATCTCAGTCGCCGTGCAGCGGGAGGCCGTGGGGGCGCTTTACAACCCTGCAGCCCATACTAGTGCGGAGATTAAGGTCAAGATTGCTGCTACTCCCAGCGCCATCACCTTTCTGGTCGCCTTGTTGAGCTCGAGCTGCGAGGAGGTTCAGAAGAACGCAATGGGGACGCTGAGGAATCTTGCAGACGATGGTGAGGAGAACCAGAACAAGATCGCTGCCGCTCCTGGTGCCGTCACCCAGATGGTAGCCTTGCTGAAATCAAAGTCAGTGACGGTGCAGACGAGAGCAGCAAGGACACTCAGCAATATGGCATTCAATAATGCGGCGAATAGGGACACAATTGCCGCTGCTGATGGTGCCATCACCCAAATGGTTGTCCTGCTGAGCTCAAGGTTTATGCCTTTGCAAGTGGAGGCTGCGGGGGCCCTACGGATCCTTGCAGGAAATGAGGAGAACCGGGTCAAGATCGCCTCGCTCTACCACTGGGGCCATCAGCCAGCTGGTCGCCTTGTTGACATGAGGCTCAGCGGTAGCACAGCAGGTGGCAGCGGGGGCGTTATGCAACCTTGCAACCAATAATGTGGAGAACTTGGTCAAGATTCCTGCTGCTCCATGTGCAATCCCCCATCTGGTTGACTTACTCTGCTCGAGCTCAATCGAGATGTAGGAGACTACTGCGCGAGCCCTAAGTAATCTTGCAGCCAATGCAGAAAAGTAGGCCTACATCGCTGCTGCTTCTGGTACCATCCCTCCTGCATTATGCTGGATTGTGGCTGCCCCTCATACATGTGTGGAGTTTCTTTTCCAGCATTCATTTTGTACCTTCACTTAATTTCCCACCTTTCCTCGTTTTTTATTCTGCCCCCCTCGCTGCCTTGTGTTTGTTTCTATTTTCCCTCCCAACTTGTAGCATCTGAGAATCTAGCAAGTCATGCGTTATTTACACTAAACTCCCCTGGTGTAAGTTAAACGCCCGCGCGGCCGAGCCTGTTTGAGCAGGGCCCAGGGGTGTAACGTCTTTGACATGTGTGGAGGAGCATAAACTTCACCCCCCTGACGGGCCGTAACTAAGCTGATGTTGCTCAATAGCTATGAGTATTGTATATGATTCTGGTGGGAGAAGAACTAGGCATGGGCTTTGAAGTCAGAGCACAACCAAGTCATCCACCCCTGCTTATTTGAATGTCCACTGGCTCCGGTATTTCACCTTCAAGCAATTAAGATGCAACACGGCTTGTGGCCGTGCCGCCGTGGGCCCTGATGCTGTAGGCCCTGGAGATGTTTTGTGCCTCTGGCGTCGGCAGGTCAAGGATTAGTTCCAATGGCCTAGCTGTTGCTGTCCAGCGGCTTGCCAAACATAGGCTGGTGCATACTTCGGACCAACACAAACCACCACCTGTTCAGGACCCATAAGGCCATCACAATTTTTCTAGCAGACACGACTTCAGAGCAGCAGCCCTCAGGGTTGATACATGGTAGGCAGCGAATTTAAGATATATCACTCAAACATTCTGATTAACCACGAATTCTGATTACATTGAAGATATGACTTCAGTACAAGCCAGGGGTGTTGCAACTGTGTAATCGCAAACATCAAGATATTGTTTTCTTTCTCTTGACCGCGTACATAACGGCAGCTCTCACGTTGAGATGACCATAATCGTGACATATGCTGTTTACCCTGATATACGTCTATTCACATCAGGGGGATCAAACCAAAAGCAAATCACCACGTGTAATGGTGGTTACTGGCCCCGGTTCTATTTACGGTTAGAGGGGGGGCAATAAGAAACCGGGGCAATCAAATCCTGATTCAAATAAAAACATAAGTTCATGTTCCCGATACATCTCACCAGGTACACATTATAAACCACCAGCTCCTCCTCTTCCTCACCGTCATCCTAAATGTATATCAGCAGTCCCTTGATTGCTCCCTCAAGGACAGCAAGTTGCTCAATTAGATCGGGGTAGTCAGCATATTGAAAACACAGTTCCCGGAGTCCCGTGCAATCAAGCAACGGTAGGACATTCGTTACCAATGTATAACTGCATTTGAGGCGGTTCAGACGCTTGCAGGCTGCCAAAGGGCTGAGGTTCGAGACTTGAGTACGGATGCAGTTCAGCTCGAGAAGATCCGCACATGTTGCCAAAGGACTGAGGTCCGATACCTTACATGAACAGCATTCCAGAAACCTCAGCTTCTTGCAAGCTGCGAGCGGTGCCAGATCTGTGACACGGCATGAAGTGAAGGATAGCTCCAAAAGCTCAGTGCACGCTGCGAGCGGAGCCAGGTCGTGCAAAGCTTCCGTTTCGGTGAACTCCAAGAACTGAAGATGGGTGCACGTAGACAGCGGCGACAGATCCTCCAGCCCGCCTCCAGCGACCCTCAACCTCACCAGCAGTTGGCATGCTGCCATGGGAGACAGATCCAGGAAACCCCATCTCAACAAACGATGCATTTGCGCAAACCGGCAACGCGCCAGCTTAAAGAAATCTATGTTGAGACTTCGAAGCGCAGTGGAATGAGCTGGTATAATAACTTCTCGAGGCTGCGTATCGATACATTCTTGCAGAGTCAATGCGAGCAGAGAGAATTCGAGGGACGTAGTGCATGCCGTCACTGCTTGCTTCAATTGCCGACTTGCAAGGCGAATGTGGTTTTTGTTAGACTTGAAGTGCGATAGAACGAGAATCAGAAGGTCGGGAGCTTCAACGATATGGTGTAGGATGTTGAAATGCTTCTCGTCTCCCGATGAGGTTGCTGAGGGCATATTCAAAATCCAGACAGCTTCTTGGCTGCAATGATCAGTTAGTAAGCAGATGAAATCAACAAAACGTGTTGTCTGATTCCACTTGTAACCGGAAGGCGAAAACGCTTACTGAAATGATGGCTAATCATAACGTTATGCATCACCAGTCAAATCTCCCGTAACTTTTGTGTGGGGATTCCGTACCGAAAGGAAGGGGGGGGTGCAAGCTGGGTGCAAGGTCTTCTAGTGTTGGGCAGCCAGCCTCATACTTCGTGAAATCCAAACAAAATACGGTTATGTTGAGGAGAGGGGAATGAGAGGAATTTCCTACTTGGAATACCTTGAGGCCCCCAGCCCCATGGTTAACAAGATGACGTATTGACGTTCAGCATCTTACTTTCAGCCCCTGCCCCCCCCTCTCTGGGGTCCTTATCTGATGGGACCAATCTTGTGCCTCCTCCCTTGACTTTCTTAGCTGACTTTGTGTTTGCCGACTTGGCCGAGCTTCATTTCAGCATGGCCCAGAGGTGTAACGTCAGTAACCTGATGCCTGATGGGACCAAGTGTATTTAAGATCCAGATGGCTGCAGTAATACAGTACGGTGTAGGCCGTGCGCTCATTTACATCGTCTTTGTAGCTTGGTGTCGTGTGCTGTTTCTAGGCTTCATGATAGACATGCAAATCTCTCTTCCGTGCATTTCCATAAAAAAGATCTCAAAGTTCATTGTTTTACAATTCGGTGTCTGCATTGTATTCTGCTGCCGGACAAATTGCAAGTAATTTATCTATTCAGTCCTTGACCCGCAGGTGAAGGAGCAGAACAATTGTTTTGCTCAGGATTTTTGCAGCCAGTGCAGCTGCGAAGGCCTTCGTAAAACAAGACGCATTGCGCGTGCGGCTATTTTTCAAATATGCCATCCTTGACCCCTTCCTTGCTGCCATAGGCGTGCTCCAGCTGCAATCCAACACTCTCCGACCAGCAGCATCTCCTGCGTTTCAGCCACTGAATTTCACCTGGTGATCAGGTGCGTATGTGGTACAGACATTGCGCACTGGTTTAGGTCCTTCTACCCTTGATCTGGCTGTGCAATCAGAAGTTTGATTTCATTTCAAGATATGAAAGATCCCCTTTGCAAGAACACGTTTCTTGTAGCAAGGCAACAATATCATTGCGCTGCTTGTATCCTCCCTCATTTCAGCTGCATAGATTCAATTCAATTGCAGAGCAGATGTCGCCCTAGGCCTGGTGTTGGACAGCCTAGACATGGCTGCTGAGGACCCTATACTCGCTGGAACATTCGAAGACCTTGAACCTCGCTCTCAGTTTTTGTTTTGAAGCGAGGCTGCCGCCTCGGGCTGGCGTGAAAAAAACCTGGCCTGGTTTCTGGTGCCCGGCATGCTCGACCTATTTTTTTGTCTTGTTGCTGCCGCCTTGGGCTGGCGTTAAAAAGACCCTGGTCTGGCCAACATGTTTAGAACGGTGCACGAAAACTGAAGGGAGAGACACTTTGTATGTCCCAGATTACCACTTTATAATCGGTTGATTATATTGCTAGTAACTTGAAATTAAATGCGTACAGGCCGGTGTTAATGAATTATTAGGATGTCTGTCTGCTAAGAGCCGGTCCCATGCCGGGATCTTGCTCCGCCAGCAGGGTCACGAGCAGTGGCCACGAGTTGATCATCATACGGTAGTTCAAATTTCAAAAGGCGAACAGGATGAAACCTCACGCACCGAATCAAAACACCAGCTGCTCTGGAGCTTCATCACGGAGCAAGGTTGACAATCTGTTATCTTCCGCCCCCTGAAACTGCGTTCCTGCTGAGTACCGGTGGCGGTGGCGACCTGACCAAGATCCAGATGAACGAGATGTCATTCATTACTCCCCAGCTCACTGCCTACTTATACTATATACTTATATAGTGGACAAGGATGTATCAGCAGCAATCGAACATCACTGGGACACTTCTGCTCGTTCTGCCCTATGTCCACGCCATGCCTTTCATAACCCTTTCACAATGGTGATCCCTAGCTCGGTCCGTAGTAATTATCTTCATGCCCATGTTTTGCTTTAGTACTCAGCTAACACAGTTACACAGGTATTTCTCCCCTTTCAGCTGATCAAGGGCCAAGCTGTGTTGCTGGGCTCACGTCTTAAGCAGTCTGAGGGTGGCCCCCCTCGGCCAAGCATTTTTAGCAGGGCCCAGAAATGGAACGTCATGAACTCGCAAAAATGAGGATGACCCCCCACGATGCCAGCATTTCTCTGTCCAGCCCATTCTTATGCTAAGGCCAACAGACAGGCGCACCAAACTACAATGTTTGGGGAGCCCTGATTGGTGCCTATTGGACCCCGTGGCTAAACCCTAAACCCTAAGCCCTAAACGATATTGAGTCAGCCCTTGAAGACCAGAATTTCCGGCTCCTGTCCCCCACCCTCCCAACTGCTGTTCACACATACGGCCAGGGCGGTTGCAGCCCCCCTGCAGCCGGTTCCTGCCGCAGCCTTGAGCAGATCAACCAGGCCGCAGGCCAGCTCAGCAGACTCCCCCACACGTCCTTCAAGGCCTCCGCTCCCCAATGACACCGCAGAGGCAGCTGCTGCTGTTGTTGGACACATTTCCCCTGCACCCTCTGATGCCCCACGCGCCGAAAAGTCTGTGAAACTGTGCAACACTTTGTGACGGGTAGAGCAGGGCTTCAGGCCCAGCATTTGCTCAACAACCTCTCTGGGCAGGCTGCGGTATGCCGAGGCCAGAACCCTCAGCAGCGCCAGCCGGGCGCGGCAGACGCAAGCACCCACGAGTGAGCGCAACAGTGCAGTGGGCGCCTGCTCGGCAAGGACGAGGACGCCGGCAGGGTCCGGCGTGGAAAGCGCGCTCATTACAGAGACGGCGTATCGTACATGAGCGTGACGCCAACAATGGCCCTGGTTCGGCGTCACTGTGCCACGCGCCCCATCCAAACCACCACCTCTGCCGCTGTAGTTGTCCCCGCCTGCCCCTCCGCTGCCGCTACCGCTGCTGAGGCACTCAACTATGATTGAGCCAAGAGCCGCGGGATCTAGATCTGAATCTGCCTGAGCTGGTTCTGGACTGCCCGAATGCGCACTGCTGGCCAGCCAAGCCTTGCCACCGGGACAGCAGGGACCGGCTGCGGCGCCTTGCAGGACAGACAGGATGTCGAGCCGCGAAGGCACTGATGGAACGCAGGCAAAGAAGAGCAGCTGGGCAGCTATAAACTCGGCTTGACGGCCCTCTGTCACATTGTTACAGCTCTTTGAACCGCCAACTCTGCCAGGGTTGTCTGAGTGTAATACCACTGGTGCTGTACTGCTGGTACCGCTAGAAGTGACAGGGCGTAGTGCCGATGACGCAGTACTGCTGGTGCCGCTAGGAGTGACAGGGTGTAGTGCCGATGGCGCAGTACTGTTGTCAGCATCAACGAGAGGTGGGTGACCAAGAGCTGGTAATGAAGCTAAACAGGTGCTTCGGTCCAGTTGTCTTGCTAAACAAGGACGCACCGCTTGACTCGCTGATGGCTGTCTGATGCCGACAGGTGAAGTACATAACGCATCACCCTGCTGGCCGCGGGTGATCCAACCTGCGGTGGCATGACGACTGGCCAAGCGAGGCTGCTCACTCAACTCGGACGTCACAGACGCGGCTGCTCTTTTTGCGAGGGCAGGGTGCAGCTCCGAAACCAGGACCTGGAGGCACTTCAACAGCTCCGCGTGGTTACCGGCAGCGGCACAAACCTCGGCGGACAGCTCGTAGACCTGCGGATATGGAGCAGAAGTGGGGTGAAGGAGCGCGCAAAAGAGGCACAACAATGCACCAGTTCAAGGCAGGGCAGCTGCGTACACAGTGATGCGGTGTACATAAAAGGCTAACCCTAAACTCTTAACTTCAAGCTCTAAACTCTTAACCTTACACTCTAAGCTGAACAGCTACGTAGACAGTGATGCCGAGTCGATAACAGGCTGACGGCATACATGTTTAACTTGGGACATGAGGAGTCAGTATGGTATATCCTTCCACTCTGGCTTGAATACGCTTGTGAAAAGGCTTCAATACAGCTTTGAAAAGGCTTTGAATACGGCTGTGGAAAGGCTGTGATAAGGCTGCAAAAAGGCTTGAATACGGCTGTGAAAAGGCTTGAGCATGGCTGAGTAAAGGCTTGACTAGGCTAAAACTTGCGGCTGAGGGTTTCAAAGTGACTTGACATGCCAGGATAACGTTTGTTAAAATGAGTGTTGAATAAGGCTTGTTAAAATAAGTATTAAATGAGGCTTGTTAAAATAAGTGTTAAATAAGGCCTGCTAAAAGAAGTGTTAAATAAGGTTTGTACAAATAAGTGTCAATGACGCTAAAAATGAGTGTTGAATAAGGCTTGTAAACATAAGTGTTCATGACGCTAAAAATGAGAGTTGAATAAGGCTTGTTAGAATAAGTGTTAAACAAGGCTTGCTAAAATAAGTGTTAAATAAGGCTTGTTAAATAAGCGTTAAATAAGGCTTACACAAATAAGTGTGAATGACGCTACCCCGCAGAGTTGATTTGCCTTTCCTATAGTTTCTTTTAATTCAGCCCTCCGAGCAAACTGTTGACAAAAACTCTAAATTTACGACTGAAATCTTGCGTTGCCATTGGATGATTAGCATACTTATATATCCTTCACCCCCAACCGACGCTACATAAGAGTGAGGGCAAAGCGAATCTCCTGAACGTTGAGAAACCTCTCGACGAAATGGGTGGGGCTCTCGTCAGGGCCTACTCTACACTCTGGCTTGCTCAGGCCTGGTGACCTCACCTCTGCTGCAAAAGGCTGGCTGGCAGGCTGCTCTAGCATGCCGTTCGATATCAGGGACTCCCTCAGGGCGCGCAGCTGCCACACCAGCTGGCTGCTGTCTTGGACAGCCTGGGGTGGATTGGAGGACTTCAGCACAACGCCGGGCCCTGCACACAAAAGCAGCAAAGCCCCCCATCCGTATCGGTAGAGCTGGACATGAACATAAATGAAAAAATAGACCTCGTTCGCACTCACTTTTGGCGTGTGAGACCAGTTTCAGGCCGGCCATCCAGCGCATGCAAGCCATCCAGCACATCAGAGATGCACCAGTGGACCTGGTTTTGCAAAGGAAGGTCGTCCATAACTCAAACCTGTACCCAGATGTAGCTGTGCTTGGCCAGACCATCAGAGAGCCCATACGACCCACACTTCAACCACCCAATATGCATGATAAGAGCTCCTACCGCATCAAACGGCCAGTCAGCTTCCTCACCTGTCTCAGTCAGTTGCTGGTTTCGGAGGAAATCCAAGGCCCGGGGCTTGAGTTTGTCCCAGGCGATCAAACACTTTTCTTCGTCCCCCACCATGAGGGCGGGGCGCGGGGGCAGCGCACGCCTGGGCTTGACGCAAGGAGGGAGTGGGTTAAGTGAGGAAAAGCAATTGCAAGGATCAAAATCGTTTATTTGTGAACTGGAGGTGCGTGCTTCTGAATTGTAGCTGTTAGACAACATGGGGCTTGCGTGGCTGCAGCAATTTCCCCCCATGGTAACCCTTTCTAACGGTAGTGTTTCCATGGGCGAGAAACCAGGGTCTCAATCTTAGGACACAAGTACACGGTTAAGTAATATAACGCACCCATTGCGTGTGGTTTGCATGACAGCCAAGCAATGTCTGTCAGCTATATGTAAGACACGCTTGCTGCAAGGTCATGGTGCGTCACATCACACATACAGCGGATCATTCTTGACGAGATAATTCGAACACGAAGAAGGTGCGTGTGGGTACTCGTGAAGAAGGAGCAAAAAGTGCGGAGCCATTGTGACAAAAATGTGTGAACACACACACTCCTGACTTTGAACAGGATGATCGGGCTTCGGAGTTGACCTGGCTTATTGGTGCCATTGGAAAGCGCATATCGGCATATTGCGTCGGTTATCTGAGGCATTCGCCGATGTTGCGCCTTCGAGCAGAAGCGCGTGCGCATCACAACTCTCCACGAGAAGCGAGGCCGCGCAACTTGGACTGGCAGATACAATCTAGGCACGTGGGTTATGGAAAGCTTTCCCGAAACAGCCTCAGGCCTCAGTCCCATGTCCTGCAGCATGAGGACCCACCCATGCAAACCAGGCCATGCACCGGGCAGGAGCAGCAGGAGGAGCACGAGGACACGTCATTTTCCGGGCGACCAGAAACCAGCCGCATGGTCTCTACTAATAGCACACGTTGCACGCTGAAATTGTGTGCCGATGCAGAAGACGTCACGGCAGCACCCTCCGGTCTGCTGGCGTTGGTTGCCTCAACCCGACCAAGCCATCGAATGCTCGTGGCAGCGCTACGATTCTCTTTCCTCCCGACCGCCTGCCTTTCCATGCTACTGCTGACCCCACCTAGGCATGCGCATGCCGCTGCTTGCTCGCCACTAGTATCATCAGCAGCAGCAGTGTCAGCACGAGCAGGTGCAGCGAGAACCCAGCGAGAACCCAGCGAGAACCCAGCAGGTGCAGCGAGAACCCAGAGGGCACTGCTTACCGAAAGCCCGGCGGGTGCAGCCCCTTGCTCTCATCAGGCTTACCCTCACGTGTCAGCATCATCATCAGTAACAGCTGCAGCGGCGTCAGCATCAGCCCCCCCAACATTTTCTGCAAGCGTCCATGAGGGCAGCATTCAACAGCATGGAGAAGCAAGCACTCGCTCCATGCATGCGCCATCTGCTAGGCAAAACTTGCATATGCCACACACCAGCCAACGCTCAGCTGCTCAGCAGCTTCCGCGCTTGGCGCCGCTCTGGAATCCAGTTGCAGATCTAGCTGTTGCTGGATCCGAGATCTATCCTGGCAGCCAGGACGGAGCTGAGCAACACCTCCTTGCGGGTGCAGCCGAAGCCAGCTCATCTCCGGCGGGTGGGCTTACTGCAGAAGCTTCCCAGCAGCTGCCGATGGAGAGTCTGGCGGTACGGCTATTCAAGCAGGCTCGGCCCTCGGTGGTCAATGTCAGTCACAGCAGGTGGGAACAGAAAAGAGGCTCGTATTTATCAAGGGTGGGGTGGGGTGGGATGCAATTTAGGGTCAGAAACAGACTCAGCAGGTGATCCGTAATTGTGTGAGAACCCTAATCGACCAGCTCTGAAATTATTGGGAGACTGTTACACAAGGAAGCAGGAATGCAGCATATGTTAGACAGCTGACTTGAAGTTATGCGCTCGGGCGTCGAACCCAACTCCGAATGTCTGGTAGGATAAGAGATAACGAACGGCACCAGTCAACACCGGGACTTCTCGTAAGTTTAGGGTTAAGGGTTTAGGGATTAGTTTCCCCCAGATGAAGACAGTGCTGCAGTCCTGTCTGCACCCAGTATTCATGATGCAAGCAGTACATGGCTAAGGAGCTACAACACGAGGGCTTAGAACCTTCTGAATTGGCTACCGTTGGGAGTGTCGGCGCGGCTTTTTTTATTTAAACAGGCCCTTGGGTGGCAGCGGAGCCGCTGTACAAACAGCACAACTGGCACCAACTTACAATTGGTATGAGATCATTTATATTGACATGATCGCCGTGTCGACCACATGTCTGGTCATGCTGCCCAACTGGGTGACGTGGAGGACCTGTCCAAGTCAAGCTAGACATAAATAGACACAACCCTGAGGCGTGGATTAAGGAAGGCACCTGTTCAGCCGCAGCACTGAGTAGCCTACCATCTAGCTTTGTGTGCGGCTAGCCGTCACCCTGGAATACCAAAGGTTTGCCATTTTCAATCCATTATTTTTACTGAGGTGGGTATATCTTAGATTCTCAGCTACTCTTATCCCTCGGGGCCCGGTGCCCGACCTCTCTTTTGTCTGACCTGCTTTCCGCTGCCCTCCTTCCTGGACAGGTCAGCGCACAGCTTTAGTAGCATGGATGTGAACAACCTGCCTCAGGGACAGGCATCGGGATTCATATGGTGAGAGGGGCAGTGTTATGTGCAGAATTAATGGGCTGGGTGTGAATGGGCTAGGTGTGAATGGGCTAGGTGTGAAGGGGCTACGTGTGAATGGGCTAGGTGTGAATGGGCTAGGTGTGAAGGGGCTAGGTGTGAATGGATTAGGTGTGAATGGGCTAGGTGTGCAGGGGCTAGGTGTGAAGGGGCTAGGTGTGAAGGGGCTGGCACGGGGGTTCATCCGGTGAGAGGGACATGCATCGGGATTCATATAGTGAAAGGGGAATTATTATGCGTGCAGCATGAATGGGCCAGGTGTGAATGTCTCGTGTTCTGCTTGCTTGGGTCACCTATGCCTTAGGTGCACCTCTTAGCCGCGACAGCAAGGGGCTAGGTGTGAAGGGGCTGGGTGTGAAGGGGCTGGGTGTGAAGGGGCTGGCACAGGGTTTCCTACAGTGAGAGGGGCTTCCGGAGTCATCAAGCTTTGTCAAACTGATGATAGGGGCTTTGAGGTTGGATGAGCAGGCGGTTGTGTATCTCCCCCCGGAGCCTTGGGCACGGCGTGATTTTATCACCTCCATCATCGCCTTGGATGCCCTTTCCGCCTGATGGAATGTCGGTGAGGTTCCTTGAGGACTACCCTTCATCCTGGGTGTGATCCGTAATAAACTATGCGCCCTCTGAGGTGCGTGTTGTGAGACTTTGTTGCGAGATTTTTCCAGTCCAACAGAGCGTGTCACATTTGGTGGGTATGGGACATTCGCCCGCAAACAGGTGCACGAGCGCTGAAATAAACTAGGACAGCGAGCGGGGAAAAAGTGCTGTACAATTGCGCTGTTTTTCAGAAATGTGTAACATTGATTACGGGGTCTCTTACTGGTAAACGTAGAGCTGAATTCGCCTTGAGATCACGGTGGATGAAACTCAGCTACGTAATTTAGCTACCATAAGGACTGTCATCGGCACAGCACCGTCCCCCCCCCTCCCCTGTCAGCACGTGATGGATGCTTCATTGACGCAGGGATACGCGCGGCCATGTTGTCACCTGCTACCATGCAGTCAAGGGCTTGGCTGAAGTCAAGGTGGGCCTGTGCATGGCTCGGTGTCTGTGTTCACGCTGCAACTGTACTGCATGCTGCAACTGTACTAGAACTGAAATGCAGTTGTACTGCGTGATATAAATGTACCGCAGCTGTACTGCATCTCACGACTGTACTGCAACTGTACTGCTGCAACTGTCAAGAACAGTGTTCATGCTGCAGCTATGCAAAATAGCGTTTGTTGCTCGTTGTACTTGCTAGGCAGCTGTCGCTGTTTCTTCCACCATGTCCAGAGGGTTTGGGAAATCATATGATTGGAATGCCGAATGTTTGAAAACACAAATGATTGGGAAAACCCCTGCACTGAATCGCATCGAATTTGTGACCAAGATCCACAGCTTTGGCCTAAATTGGGTGGTAACTCTAATCCATGACGTAGGCTGAATAGTCTTCTGTAGATTTGAATTTCCTCCCATTGGGTATGGATTCATTGTGTATGGAATGCTTCACTCGGGCACACAAAAAAATAAAAAAAAGTTCATTTCCAAAATTGAAATTGGCCTTGACAGGCAGGCATTCGTATTTTAATGAGCCCCTCACACCCCAAAACAGAGTTCCTTGTGCGGCACGGCAATTCCAATTTATACTGTATTTCATGTCCCTTTACAAGCCTGTGTGTTCCGCCCCTTTGGTTTGCATGCACCCTGCCTACCCGCCGCGACCACATCCGCTTGGCATCCACGTGCCCACCATCTGCACATCTGCCTGGGTTTTGCATCGCGCACCACTTGCAGTGCCCCGTCGCCCCCCTCCCATGTAGGGTCACCCAGTATGACCGAACGGTATTGCACCGTTGAATGATACCGTGCCGAGTTAAACACCGTATCTGCCATTTGTCCATACCATACCCTTTGACCGTACCGTGCTGTTTGATTGCACCTTATTTCCGTACAGGGTAACCCTGGTCCCATGGGCAGACTTGTTCATTGATTCATGTTCAACTGGATAAACAGACAACTGATCTACCTGGTCCCCCCCCCCCTGGTTAGCCCTGCCTCGCCCTTTCGCAGAAGGCTGTGGGCGGGTGCGTTAACTTTGTAACAAACAACCGATCGGTGGCGAGCCGTTGCATGATGGGACGCGATAGCTGCTGTCCCCCTTGATACCTGAGAGTCAATCATACCACCTGTGTCGCCTGTGGCTTAAGTTAACGAGCCATTGCAGGATATAGCTGCTTTCCCCCTTTGACACCTGACTCGTGCAGCCTAACCCTTTGAAGTGCTCAAATGTCGCTGTAAATAAATATAATGGAGGAGGGCTCTGTAATAAAAGTGAGATAATGGAGGAGGGCTCTGTTGCGGTCATGCATGAATATGGTTACAGTGGGAAACTTTGCATGAAGGAGGGCCCTCTAACAACCAAAGCTGCGTGTCCATAATGCGCCACCTACTGTTGCCGCCTCAGGTGACCTTGCATGACCACTCCACCTACACCGCCAAGCTGGTGGGGTGGGACGCTAGCAAGGACGTGGCCGTGTTGCGCCTGGCGATGCCCAAGAGCCGGCTCAAGGACCTTCAGCCGGTGCTGCTGCCACTAGCAGGTGATAGGACCGCCTGGCCCTTTTGGAGGAAAGGCAGTTTGCTGAAATCCAGTGACTGAAAGGATTGATCCCATGGTCATGACTGTCTGGCCTATTCGAAAGAAATGGCAGTTCCCTGAAATGCAACGACTCGGAGGATCCATCCCGTGGTAGCTGGTGCTGCTGCCACCAACAGGTAATAAGACCGCCTGGCCCTTTCGAAAGAAACGGCAGTTCCCTGAAATCCACTGACTGGAAGGATCGATCCCGTGGCAGCTGGTGCTGCCGCCACCAGCAGGCGATATGACTGCCTGGCCTTCTTTATATAATTATATTAGAAGGCAGTTCCCAAAAATCCACAGATGGATCCCTTGGCAGCCGTGGCCGCCTGCAACCCTCAGGTTCAGGGTCGAGGGTTTTGGAGGTTACACCGTGACCCCCCTAAACCCAAAACCCTCCATGTCAACCTCAGGCCTTAAAGGGGTGGCTATCACCGAGATCAGGATGATTTGGGTGGATGCTTAGCGGCTATTGTAGCATATGAGCGACCGGCTCTGAGAACAACGTGCATGATTCAAGTGGTGCTTGCCTGATTGAGGTGCAAGGGTTTCTCAGGGAAGCGCAGATGGAAACGCCTGGCAGTTCGATCGGCCGTGAGTTTGATCAGCCACAAGGCCAACTGCGGTGATAGGAATATTGGGATGCTCTTCGTTTTCTATTGCAGGAGAGGTTAGAGGTGCTATGGACCAGGCTGATGCTCTTCATTTCCTACTGCAGGTCGGAGAGGTTAGAGTTCCTCTGGGCCAAGCTGATGCTGGAATCAACCATTGGCTGCCTTCAGCCTCCAGCCTTGACCCCAGACCATAGGCGCTCACAGGGATGGGGCATGATGAATCCATGTCTTCCTGATAGTACGAAGCTTGAGTTGCAGTTAAACCTCAAACCCCGAGCCCCTTGAACCTCAAACCCCAAACCCCTTGAACCTCAAACCTCCAACCCCTTGAATTTCAAACCTCAAACCCCTTGACCTTCAAACCCTGACCTGTTAGTTGCACTTGAACCCCGACTTTCAAACCCCGGACCCTGATGAATTTATCAGGAGGTGCAGACAGCCTTCAGATCGGCCAGGCCGTCTGGGGCATCGGCAACCCACACGGGCTGGACCATACGCTAACTCAGGTGACTCAAGGGGGGGGAAACGGATGGGTTCAGGGTTTAAACCTACAACCTTAAACCCTAAACCCTAGACCAATGCACATGGGCTAGCCCAAACCTTTACTAGGGTGACTCCAAGGGGGGTGAAACAAATGGTTTTAGAGCTTAAACCCTAATCCCTTAACCCTAGACCAACCCACACGGGCTTGACCATACCCTCACCCAGGTGACTCCGAAGGGGGGGTGAATCAAATAGCCCCTCGGAAAAAGGCTTTAGAGTGTGGACGCATGTACGACATAACAATAACAACTGAATGGGGCTATCGCATTTAAGTAAATTGTTTAAATCATAAGCCATAAACCCTAAACCCCTAACCCTAAACCCCTAACCCTAAACCCCAAACCTATCCCCTCTGCTGACCACATGGCATTTGATCTGGGCATGGAGAGGGTCTACTCTCAGGTGGCCTGTTGACTGACGAATGGTAACGGCGCGGATGTGGCGATTGCGCCAAGCTGCATTGTTTCCTTAACCTCCACACCCCAATCAGGCGTAGCTTCTCTTTCTTTCTTCCTCGACGTGAAGGATACGGCAGGTGGTTGCCGGGAAACGGGGGGGGCGGACATGATCATCATGGTTTGGCGAGGCGCACGCGCAGGGCTCCACCTTGCCTATCTTTCAGCCTAGGCGTAGTGGTTGACTGGCAGGCGGCGCTGGGTCGAGCTGAGTAGTGTCGCTACCTCGAACCCCAAGTTACTACAGTTACTACAGTTAATTCATGAACCGGCCCTAGACTCCTGTTTTGCCCTCCCAAACCCTCGTTTTGCCCCCCAACCTTGTTTTGCCTCCACCGCTCTTCAGGGTATCGTGAGTGGGCTGGGCCGCGAGCTGCCCGCGGGTTTGTTTCCTATCAAGAACGTGATCCAGACCACAGCCAGCAGCGGACACCAGGCCGGAGGGGTGCTGCTGGATGGCAAGGTGCGTGGACGGCGGACAGGGGGGTCACTTGATAACGTCATGAGGTTGATGACGGTACTTTTTCAGTGGTTACCGGTGACGAGTCGAGACCCCAGGTACCGGTAACCAGACAAACTGTGTGGTAACAAACAAAAACGACGAAATCAATTAGGAACGGAAAGTTTTTGTCGCCCTGTGGCGTGAGCACCGTAAGAACTGGTTACTTCTGGTAACACAAAATAATTTCGGATGCCACAAAAACAATCGGATTACGGTGCACAAGGTGTGCCCACTCAATGTTGTGCAATTGCGCGCCGTAATTCAGGGATTGTGGCTTAGTCATTACGGTCCATTCCTCGGTAACATTAGAGTTAAATTTGCCTTAAAATTACGGTGACTGAGTCGCGGCCATTTCGATACCGTTCAGTGTGTTTTGGTGGAAGTGGTGTTTTTCAGTTTTTGGAACGGATAAAACTGGATTTCATGAATCTGGAGGTGGATGGGGTGCAACGCCGGAGGTGCAAGATAACTGGGCGGTGATCCGAGGTGGTGACGGCTTTATTTTGCTAGGACTTCACAAGGTGTGAGACCGGCCGCCCAACTCTAGAAACCTGAGACGCGAACACAAAAAAACAGCACGGCGCACGGGGCGCAAGGGGCTCTCGTCGACAGCTGTTTAAAGGCGAGCAAGAACGAGAAAGGCACACGACCAACAAGTACTCACAGTCTCACACGGCCGCAATAACTCATGCGTACAAGTTCGATTAAGGTCTAAAAAAACTGAAACCCCGCCTCGACACCCCTCTAGCTAAAGCAACTACCACCAGAATCCCAACCGAAAGCTGATGCAAACGTCGCCACCAAAACCGAATGAACGATACTCAAGCTGAGAAGGAGACAAGAGCAGACAGGGAGCCAGAAAGGGAGCTGTCTGGACACGAAGAGGGCAAAGGGCTGAGTTAAACCCGAAGGCATAACCCTCCACCCACAAAGACACAACTCACAACCTAGCAGCCAGCCAAAAGGCCCAAACTACCCCTAGGCCCTATCAACACGAAGCAAAAACAGCGAACAAGACAAGCACACTCGAAAACAGGGACTAAGTCACATAGGGGTGTGGCGGGGTACAACGACCCAAAGGTTCAAGTAAAAATTCAAAGCATACAAAGATGCCTCCCGGGGAGCAGCTGGCGCCTAAAGGCAGACGATGAACTTCCTCTTGGTCACCAACCCAGGCATTACAAGCATGGGTTTACACCGCTGAAAAAGTGTGGCTCTTGCGGTGTGACCCATGGGCCGGGGTGGGCCATGGAGTGGTGGGCCACCCTGCACAGCACGTGTTATCAACATGAGTTGTTTTGCAATTTCCTCCTCTCTCATTCCATTGCACGCAAGCGTTTCGTTCATTTTCGAGGCATAAAAAGCCACGTTGTTCTTCGTCGTCTTCCTATTGAACCATATCATGTCACCTATCCTTAAAAGAAGGCCCGCCAGACTTTCATCAACGAGGCCGGTTGACTGAGTCTTTCCCATCCGACAATGACCAAGGGGATCTGGCAAGCTGATGATTTTGATGCGTTGAAGACAGAGGTGCATGAACGAGGGCGGGGCACAACTTTTCGATGTGTCTTCATTAAGGCGGACTGGAAAGCGATATCCCAAAACATGAAGGTGCAGTATTATTCGACATAAGTGCAAGTCAATGCCGAGATAAGTGGCAGAGATACCGCACGAATACATAGACGCTTCGTTCTATTTGGAAACCTTTGGTCAAGATTGCGGTCAACGATCATTAGCCAACCTGTTGCGAGGAGGACCGACCGCAATCTTGACCATAGCATTCCAGATGGAACGAAGCGTCTTCGTATTTGTGAGGTATCTCTGCCACTTATCTCGGCATTGATTTGTAGTTCTGTCAACGTTATGTTGCACCAACATGTTTTGGGATATCACTGTCCAGTCTGCCGAAGTGAATACATATCGAAAATGTGTGCCCCGCCCCCTTTTGAGCACCCCTACTTTCAGCGCATCGAGATGATCGGCTTGCCATATCCCCTTGGTTCTTGTTGGATGGGAGAGACTCAGTCAACCAGCATGGCTGAAAGTCTGCATGAAACCCGGCGGGCCTTCTTTGAAGGACAGCTGACACTAGCAAGGAAGCAGGCTCCGGATACGCTTCTGCTCTGTTCCGGTCCGCTTCGATATGGCATGCTAGGAGTACTTTGCAGTCAAAAATCTTGTTTTTGGCACATACGGGCAAACAGAGACACGAAGATGGTTGCAACCAACATACCATGCATGCCCAGATGTGAGATGCCCCCCTACTAGCCCCAAAGTAACCATGCATGCATGCATGCATGCATAGTAGTTAGGGCTTCGGGCCATGCAAAATGCTGTGGCAAAAAGTCAATGATTGATGCAGTCCCCAACTCCTGAACTGTCCAAACAGTACCATAGTTGGTAGTTGCCATGCATAACTAACCCCCTCAAATCCCCCCTTTGTCCATCAAATCTGCAACCTCGCCTGATACCGTCGGTATGCAGAATTTGACGACTTTGGCTCAGGGTTCCCCGGGTGAAGGATGGGTTTTCTTAGCTCGTATAGTGCTGAATTGCTGATCAAACGATACGAAAATTGCTCGGATACCGTAGTGACATACGTGGTCCGTTTTTTTCTCCATCAAACAGCCAATTGATTGATCGCAGACATCTTTCACTCCCTGTCACATTGTCGCAATGGGCTAAAGGCTTCGTCATACCGGAGCCAGAAAACTGTAGCTTGCATTGCTTGCAACGCCATCGCGTATTGGAAGACAACTTGGAGGGGTCAGAGGGTTTGGGCGTTTTCCTGAGGTTATCAACGAATCTGTCTAGAACGTCAGCGATGTCCTCAGTTATATCGGGCATGTTGTGTAGGCGTACTATCGCGTGGTTGCTGAAGCCGCCCCCTAAGGCGTCTAAGCGTACGTGTGCATGGGCTGTATGGCCTGCCATGTCGCCCGGAAGGGCTGCACAAAAAAACCCTGCATGGTGAGCAGGATCGGAGCAGAGTACTGCCGTATCCGGAGCGGAGCAGCAGAATCCGCTCCGGATGCGAAACAGGTTTTGCCGTTTTGTACTCCCTTGGGTGACAGGACATGATTCAATAGGAAGACGACGCAGAACAGCGTGGCTTTTTCTGTCTTGAAAATGAACGGAACGCCTGCGAGCAATGGAATGAGAGAGAAGAAATAACATGCAAAACAAGTCCCGTTGATAACAGGTGTTGTGCATGGTGGGTCACCACTCCATGGCCCGCCCCTGCCCATGGGCCACACCGCAAGAGCCACACTTATTCAGCGGTGTTAAGCCAGGCTTGTAAAGCCGTCACCACCTCGGATCACCGCCCAGTCATCTTGCACCTCCGGCGTTGCACCCCATCTACCTCCTCCAAACCTCGCACCGCTCACCGTCTCCACTCCAGATTCTTGAAATCCGGTTCCATCCGTTTTAACAACACCACTTCCGTTTACTCCGTTTAACCACTTCCATCCATTCCAACAGCACCACTTCCGCAAAACACACACTTTACGGTATCGAATTTCAGACTCAGCTGTGAAGGAACCGGGATCAGCCAGGCATTTTTGCGCACATGCTTGAAGGAAACAGGGCAGGGTTTGATACGTCCAAGTTGCATAAAGGGCAGCGCCACTTTTTTTCATTTGGGACTTTGGTGTTTTGTATGTGAGCGTCAAGACATCCACCAGCCTGGGGCGGTGAAGTGATCTTGCATCCGGGAGGGAACAAAGAATACTTATACAAGGCTAGAGACTTGACTTGGAGGCTAGGGAGACTCACCTGTTGCTCGGGCTTCTTGGGCTTCGGGAAGGACGAGTGGACGGGAGGGATTTATATAGTGGAAGCCAAGTATTGAGCTTGGTAGTCGCAACTTATCTCTGGCAAGAGACTTCCGATTTACTAGCGGGGCACACTAATATAGGCGCTCGGCAGATGGCAAGCCCGGATAAGGCTCTAAAAGGCTGGAAGGTTCACGTCCTACAACCGAAGGTTGTTACAGATCGTAACGACACGCAAATGCTCACACTGTTAGCTACAGAGTGTGACAGCAATTGTGTTCGCATAGTGAGTTTACTGGACTGGGGGGTCCAAGACCACTACAGTCGGTGGTCGCCGGCGGGGTCAGGCTGGGCGGAGGCTCCTGCCTGGGGGCTATGTTTCTTTATTCGGCTACAAGTTCAACAGCGGCTGCCAGAGGCCCAATTGGGACCAACACCACGACTGGACCGGCATGCAACGTGATGACCAAAGCAGCAAGGCTGGCCAGGAATGGGGCCGCTGTCCAGCGTGTTGGCAGGAGTGTAGCTGACACGTAGCTGAGTCAGGAAAAAGAAACAATGCCTGGGGCTGTCCGGCAGGGATCAGACAGCTGCTTGGGTCAGCATTACCTTTCAAAACCATACCTTGTGTGCATCCTATACCCTGAACTCTTTACCCTAAACCATATACCATAAACCCTAAACCTTATATCATAAACCCTATACCCTATACTATATACTCTTAACCCCATACGGCCATACCCTTCATGATAACCTACGAAGATGCCCCACACACACGCATGTACATGTGTGACTGACCCGCTCTACCCACCTGCATCATCGTCACACGTTGAAGAGGGACACTCCCTTTTTTCTCCCATCGTGTTTGTAATTTATATGTGAACATTTGTCCCCTCTTGAGTGCAGGGTCAGGTGCTGGGTATCTTAGCTGCCGCCTCATCCGGACCTGGGGGCTCAGGCTGCTCCTGCTCCTTGGGCTACGCAGGTGGGTTCCATACTGTACCTGAACCCTGAACCCTCAAGCCTGAGCCTTTCACCCTGAACCCTCAACCATGTGAGCCGCGCTGCCTTCGGACCTGAGGGTTGCACACTGTGCTGGACAAAAGCGCCATTGTTTTTGTGTCCCATTCGGGCCTCTGACAGCCAGCCGGCCGAGGGGCGGCCTGCTCATGGTGGCCTCTTAGCCGGAAAAAGGAACACTGCTCGACCCACACCTCAGCATGGGTAGTAGCAAGTGCTGTGCCATTGCGCCAAAATTCAGAAATCATGTGGAAGTAATTACGGTCGCATACTGGTAAAAGTACCAGTAGCTGAATTTGCCTTGAGATTACGGTGACTCAACTCAGCTACGCAATTCAGCCACCGTAAAGACCGTGATCGGCAGAGCACTGGTACCATGTTGTACTTGAACCTCACACATTGCCACACTGGTATTCAAGCTTCCTTCAGACCCTGAACTCTGAACCTCTCATACACTCTCAGAATACAGTGTTGATGTCGGCAAATTTGTTGGCTGACTTTGTGGGTTGGTATGCTGGGCTGTGTGGGGCTGTCTAATTGTGCAAAAACACATCTTCGTGCAGCTAGGCAATCTGAATGGTTGAAATCTGCCCGCTAGGCAATCTGAATGGTTGCAATCTGCCCGCTAGGCAATCTGAATGGTTGAAATCTGCCTGCTAAGCAATCTGAATGGTTGAAATCTGCTTGCAGACAATTTGAATGGTTGAAATCTGCCTGCTAAGCAATCTGAATGGTTGAAATCTGCCTGCTAGGCAATCTGAATGGTTGGAATCTGCCTGCTCAGCAATCTGAATGGTTGAAATCTGCCTGCTTGGCAATCTGAATGATTGAAATCTGCCTGCTAAGCAATCTGAATGGTTGAAATCTGCCTGCTAAGCAATCTGAATGGTTGAAATCTGCCTGCTAGGCAATCTGAATGGTTGACATCTGCCTGCTAAGCAATCTGAATGATTGAAATCTGCCCGCTAGGCAATCTGAATGGTTGAAATCTGCCTGCTAGGCAATATGAATAGTTGAAATCTGCTTGCAGACAATTTGAATGGTTGAAATCTGCTCGCTAGGCAATCTGAATGGTTGAAATCTGCCTGCTTGGCAATCTGAATGGTTGAAATCTGCCTCATTGGCAATCTGAATGATTGAAATCTGCCTGCTAGGCAATCTGAATGGTTGAAATCTGCCTACTAAGCAATCTGTATGGTTGAAATCTGCCTGCAAAGCAATCTGAATGGTTGAAATCTGCCTGCTAAGCAATCTGAATGGTTGAATCTGCCTGCTAAGCAATCTGAATGGTTGAAATCTGCCTGCTAAGCAATCTGAATGGTTGAAATCTGCCCGCTAGGCAATCTGAATGGTTGAAATCTGCCTGCCAGGCATTCTGAATGGTTGAAATCCGCCTGCTTGGCAATCTGAATGGTTGAAATCTGCCTGCTAAGCAATCTGAATGGTTGAAATCTGCCTGCTTGGCAATCTGAATGGTTGAAATCTGCCTACTAAGCAATCTGAATGGTTGAACTCTGCCCGCTAGGCAATCTGAATGGTTGAAATCTGCCTGCTAGGCAATCTGAATGGTTGAAATCTGCCTGCTAGGCAATCTGAATGGTTGAAATCTGCCCGCTAGGCATTCTGAATGGTTGAAATCTGCCCGCTAGGCAATCTAAATGGTTGAAATCTGCCTGCTAGGCAATCTGAATGGTTGAAATCTGCCTACTAAGCAATCTGAATGGTTGAAATCTGCTTGCTAAGCAATCTGAATGGTTGAAATCTGCCTGCTAGGCAATCTGAATGGTTGACATCTGCCTGCTAAGCAATCTGAATGATTGAAATCTGCCTGCTAGGCAATCTGAATGGTTGAAATCTGCCTGCTAGGCAATCTGAATGGTTGAAATCTGCCTGCTTGGCAATCTGAATGGTTGAAATCCGCCTACTTAGCAATCTGAATGGTTGAAATCTGCCTGCTAAGCAATCTGAATGGTTGAAATCTGCCTGCTGGGCAATCTGAATGGTTGACATCTGCCTGCTAAGCAATCTGAATGGTTGAAATCTGCCCGCTAGGCAATCTGAATGGTTGAAATCTGCCCGCTAGGCAATCTGAATGGTTGAAATCTGCCCGCTAGGCAATCTGAATGGTTGAAATCTGCCTGCTAAGCAATCTGAATGGTTGAAATCTGCCTGCTTGGCAATCTGAATGGTTGAAATCTGCCTGCTAGGCAATCTGAATGGTTGAAATCTGCCTGCTAAGCAATCTGAATGGTTGAAATTTGCCTGCTAAGCAATCTGAATGGTTGAAATCTGCCCGCTAGGCAATCTGAATGGTTGACATCTGCCTGCTAAGCAATCTGAATGGTTGAAATCTGCCCGCTAGGCAATCTGAATGGTTGAAATCTGCCCGCTAGGCAATCTGAATGGTTGAAATCTGCCCGCTAAGCAATCTGAATGGTTGGAATCTGCCTGCTAAGCAATCTGAATGGTTGACATCTGCCTGCTAAGCAATCTGAATGGTTGACATCTGCCCGCTAGGCAATCTGAATGATTGAAATCTGCCCGCTAGGCAATCTGAATGGTTGAAATCTGCCTGCTAGGCAATCTGAATGGTTGAAATCTGCCTGCTAAGCAATCTGAATGGTTGAAATCTGCCTGCTTGGCAATCTGAATGGTTGAAATCTGCCTGCTAGGCAATCTGAATGTTTGAAATCTGCCTGCTAGGCAATCTGAATGGTTGAATTCCAAATTTGTGTATTACCGGTGATTCAGAAGTATTGGAATTCGTGAGACAGAATGTCCATGTAGTCCTTCTTCTGCCTCACCACAATAATAGCCCGACTATTGTCTATCAGGCTAATCTTGCCAAACGTCATTATATTGTCATTTTTCTCTGTGGCAAATGTGTTTAATCTTCCCCCCTGGCCTGCTGTACAGTGCCCATGGAGACGGTGAGGGGTCTTGTGGAGCAGGTGCTCCTATACGGCAAGCCCATGCGGCCGTCGCTGGGCATCACATTTGCACCACCGCAGGCGAGTCGGGACTGTCATTTCTGTTAGTATCGTTTCTCCCCTAGACCATTTGTGCCACCGCAGGCGAGTCGGAACCGTCATGTCGGTATCCTTGTGGCATATGCTCGGAGGCACAGGCCATTTTTTTATGTAATCAGACCCATTTGAATGGGCTTGCGGGTTTAGAACGGTGCATACCCAAGGGGCCCTGCTTAACGCTCGGCAACTTGGGGCTGGTCGGGACTGACTAGCTCAATTCCAGCTACCATGCACAGCCAGGGCCATGGTGCAGCCATGCCATCCTCCATTGTGAGGGGTCAGGAACATGGAACCCGGCAATCTAGACAGGGGGGGAGAGAGAAGATCGTGTGGCGGGTTCGATCCCTCAACCTTTGGGTATGGGTGCCACCAGCGTTATACCCCTAGACCAGTTCCCCCCCTAGACATTTCCCCCCTAGACCATTTCCCTTCTGTGGGACTTTGGGCCTTTGGGTGCGCTTGACTGCTTGTCAGCCAACTCAGCTCCTCTCAGCCTCGACATTGGACGAAGCGTAGGCTGTGGCTCCCATTGGTTCAGAACTACCGTTGGAGGGCTGTGCTGCCTGGTGCTGCCTTCGTATTGCCTGCCATATGCCTCATATATCTTGGACTCCTGGTCCGTCCTAAACCCTAAACCCTTAACCCTAAACCATATATCTTGGACTCCTGGTCTGTCCAGGAGTTCATCTGCATGAAGGTATAGGGTCTTGGAGGTACCCTGGTTCTTTAGGGTCTGATGTGCCCTGTTTCTTTAGGGTCTGATGTGCCCTGTTTCTTTAGGGTCTGATGTGCCCTGGTTCTTTAGGGTCTGATGTGCCCTGGTTTGTTTCAGATTTGAATCATGCCCCACAAAGGGGCTCCAGTGCTCCACCCTCCCATGCATGGCTCATTACTACGAGTAAGTGTTCTGACAGCTGGGTGTGGAATCCACACTCAACCCTCAACCCTCAACACCCCATGTGTCTCATCATGATACCAAATATCGCAGCAGCTAGGTGTGGAATCCACACCTAACCCTCAACCCTCAACCGTTCCGTTTGGCTAATTACCAAGTGTTGCACCATAAAGGTGTGGAATCAACCCTCAACCTTCAACCTCCAACCCTCAACCCTCCCTTTTGGCTCATTACCAAGTGTTGCACCTTTTGGGTGTGGAACCACCCCCCAACCTTCAACCCTCAACCCTCAACCCTCAACCCTCAACCCTCCCTTGTGTCTCATTACCAAGTGTTGCAGCAGCTGGATGTGGAATCAACCCTGAACCCTCAACTCTCAACCATTTGGGTGTGGAATCAACCCTCAACTTTCAACCTTCAACCCTTGTGGCTCATTCCCAGGTGTTGCAGCAGCTGGGTGTGGATGGCGTATTGGTGTTGGAAGTGCCTCATGGCTCCCCTGCCGCGCTGGCCGGCCTGCGGGCGACGCACCGAGACATCTTTGGGGACATCATCCTCGGGGACATGGTGGTTGGGATGGAGGGCAGGCCCGTGAGAGGTGTGGCCGACCTGTATGCGGTGCTGGATGATCGGCGAGCTGGAGACAGAGTCAAGGTGGGCCACAAGCGCACCCGGGCTGTTTGTCTGTGTTTTCGTCTCTGGTTTTTAGGGTCGAGCGGCTAGCCTTTTCTTGTCCAAGCAACAGAAAGGTGGGATTTCAAAATTTGGAATTCCACCCTTGTTCCAAAAGTAGGCTTTTGTTTGCAGACCTGCACATTGGGTACTCTGCATGACCGGCGAGCTGGTGACAGAGTCAAAAGGTGGGATTTCACTTTTTTGAATTTGACCCTGAGAAAGTTGATGGTTGTGCCGCGACCTGCACATAGGGTACTGCATAGCTTGCGAGCTGGTGACTGAGTCAAAAGGTGGGATTTTAAACTCCACCCGGACAAAGTTGGTTTTTGTTTTCCGAGACCTACACGGGTTTGGTCCCTATTTGTCCAGTGGTGGGAGTCCCCTTGAGGAAGCCTTTTTCACTCAAAAACGAACACTAGTAGAAAATTCCTGCTTGCCAGCGTTCGATTAAGTATGAACAGAAGAAAGAGATCCATGTATGTGACTTATCACTCAACGACTTGCAGAGCGTACTGTGCAGTTAATGTGATCCTAAATGCCCATGCCGGTTTCCAACCCTACACCCTAAACCCTTTCTGTCGCATTGAGTTGACATCTGCAGGCTGCTGCTTGTGCCTATTTCCCTGTCCCAGGCTGTGCATGGTAGCCGGAATTGAGCCTAGTCATTCCCTACCCACCCCACTCGGCCGAGGGTTCAGTAGGGTCCAGCGTGTATGCACCGTTCTGACCCTGTTTCCACCGTCCTACCAGGTGGCATGCCACTGAGACTTAGGCGGAGCGAGCGGTGCAGTATTTGCACATACCGGCTCTGGTCGCAGACAGTTAATGACATTGATTGCATACACATCTGGGCCCTTCTTAAATAATGATTGGCCACGTCGACAAACAGAAAGTCAACTCGTCGCATTCAGTTGAAAACCACAGGCTGCTGCTTTTGACTGATTTCTCTGTCTCCACTGTACCAGGCAGGTATGCACCGAAGTTCTACAACCCTGTTTCCGTCACGTTCAGCTGACATTTGCAGGCTGCCGCCGCTTTCTCCAGTTTCCCTGTTTCCATAAAAAATAAATTAAAAAGATGAAGAGGTACGCAAACATGTGCTGAGGACTAAGGCGTCCCTGCCCAATTTTCATTTACCAGGTGGACATCGTGAGGGACAACAAGGCCACCAGCCTCACTCTGGTCTTAGGAGAACGGAGGCTGGGATCGGCGGAGGAGTAGAAGGGAAGCGACTCCCCGCAGGGGTCCCCCTGATATTAGACCTCTGGGCCAAGCTGAATAGGCTTGGCCACGTGGGCGCCCGACTATCTGGTCGGGAGGAGAAGACACTTAAGGCTAGAGGATTAAGGGAATCGACACTGGGCAGGGGTGTCAGGGGAACGCATGACCGCACTGTCCCATGAGCCTCCTGAACTGCTGAGTCAATGACATTGAAAGATTTAAGAACGGCGATCGTTCGACCTCTACAAGATCTGAACGCCCCTTAACGTATTTTGTACTTATTTGACTTCTGAGTCCGGCTTCTTCATTTTTGTGTCTTGTTGTACGGTACTAGGTATCAGAAGTAGTTTGAGTATGAAGGTCCCATTAGCCATCTTGGCGCCCAATTTACAAATACCAGCTCTGTAAACATTGCATCTACGCTCGTGATATCACAAAAGAATCATCAACATCATCAACACCGCCATCAACATCATCCTTCTCAATCCTGCTATTTGTGAATGAAAGAGATTGCAGGGCAAGAGGCCGCAGCCAGGCTGAGTCAGGCCTGGCATGAGCTCATGAGGAAAGTAAACACTCTGCGACGATGCCGCATTTGGCAAGATGATAGGACAGAAAAAACGTGATAATCCCTGCCCTCGATCCGTCTCATACTTGTCACGGTATAATGCAGTATACGTGCCAAAACCGTAGGGACCGCTGACGCGTCCCCGTAGACTCCGCAGCTTCCCTGCGGAGCCCCTTTTTAGGGTTAGGAGCCCAGCTTCCCACTTTCGGGAAGGTCTGAGGCAGGATTTCCCGTACTCAATAAATAGGGCTTGCCGGGACCTTTGAATCCCGGCTTGCACGCTTGACATTTACTTCGTTCCTTTTAAGTGGACAGGCCTCTATTTGTAACCAGCACCGGCTAGATCTCGGAGACCTACCCAGTGAAGTGCATCAAAGCCAGTACCACTAAGCCAGTCAAGCCTAGATCAGCGACCCCGCCATCTAGCAAGCTCGAGAACACCTAACCCGAAGCCCAGCCCTACCTAGGACTACGTCGTCCGCAGTCTACGGCTACGGCTTCGCCCGCTACACGCGGTAAGTGACTCATAACGACCTGCAGGGTTCGCGACCCGACAGGCCATTAGTCGCAGCTCTACAAGCGACCAGCTCCACGCCTGTCATCTAGAAGTTCCAGCCACAGCTTAACGCGCTGCGCATTCGCGGCCAGCGTGTAGACGCTGAGTCCGCCCGTAGGCGTCCGCCACTCAGTGGGGAAGAAGTCCGCCACGGACCCGAAGCAACCATCGCGTGTCCACTTAAAAGGAACGAAGTGGGTCTAAGCCTGATCAGCTTGATCCAGCGAATCCTGCTAAAGGTGCATGTGCTGTGAACTTGAATTTCTTTTTGAAGGCAGTGATCTACCTTGGACAGCTCAAAATCACTTAGCAGAGGATTCTCCATAGAACCCAAGTCAATTCCTGCTTGCGCTGGGCGTGGCAACCCAGAAGCAGACGTAGCTTGAAGATCAGGCTGTGGAGTTATAAACCCAGCTGATATTACCTGTGCACGTGGCCTGCATCCGTGGTAGAGTGCACAGCCTGCGTGTTGACAGAAGTGAGCAAGGATCTGGGATCCGAGTTTAAAAGCAGGCAACCCAAGACTGTGTGCAGGAATATCCGAAGCTGCAGATTGCAGCCTGAGCAGGCCCTGCGGAGATCAAGGAGGAAGCTGCGCGACGAATCAGCGGAGGAATAGCGGACGAGACCAGCAAGATAGCGGACGAGACAGCAGTCCAGAAGGTGAAAATACCCGCCAGAACCAGGTTAAAAAATTTACCCGTGCTTGACCTGTCTAGCAACGCCTAACCAGCCTGCAGAAGGTAGAGGAGAACGGAAGCAGGCTTTGAGCCAGTGACCTGCTGCTGTGAGCCCACACAGCGAGCCGGCACGGCTGCTCAGCACCCAGCAATAGTACAATGCAGGACGCAGTGGTAGATCATGATCGTCACCTGCATCCAGAGGCTGCAAGACGCAGTGCACGAGTGAGAGGAATGGAACCAGGCAATGACCCCATGACACCCATCAATGCAGCCGTAGCAGAGGAAGCTAGGCTAATTGCCATTGGGTTGTCAGATGGTGAATATGCAGGCATAATGGAAAACAAGGTCCAAGGGGCCGACAGCACCCTAGCCTTGGATGAGGGTATGGTGCAGGTTCAAGTGACGCGCAGGGGTATCGGACGAGGCGGCATAGCGCGCATCCCCCCTGGCCCAAGCCAGGAGGACGAGCAATGGCCGGTTCCCGACGATGAGTCCCTGGATCCGACCTCAGAGCCACCCATTGTGAGGTCTCAGACCGGTGGTGTAGGAGAGGGTGGCGGGCCAGCGCGACCTCCGGATGACCTGCCTGCGGAGGCAGAAAGGGAAGGAGGCGAGGCTGAGCCCAGACCAGACCAGGAGCCCCAGCTTGAACCCACAGTGGTCAAGGGGATGGTCCAGTCAACAATGGTCAGGATGGAGCGGACGAGATCCAGCGAACAGCAGTCCCAAGGGGAGTCAGCGGAAACAACAGGGAGGCCACGGGAGCTGCAGAAATACAGCGACACACAAGCCACGACAATGCAGGCTACCAGAATATGGCAGCCGCAGGCTGATCCACACGCCAAGGTAGTGCCGCCAGATCAGCACGGAAGAATGCAGGCGCCAACGGGAATCCCGCCCAGGCCAGATCTGCACAGGGTGAAACAGGCAAGGCCGCCCCGTATCCCGGCAGAGGAAGCAACAGAGGCGTCAACATACGGCACACCCCAGTCCAGGTTCCCAGCCAGTGCAAACAGGCCAAGCCAGGAGACCGTGGCAGAGGGCAGCAGCAGGGAAAAGGAGGACAGCGGCCAGGCCCATAGCCTTTACGGATATTTCAGCAATCCAGAGTGGACGCCCATCCCAGGAGAGCGGCGCCAGGCAGTGGGAGAACGCGCAGGGGGCATAAGCCAGCCGGGTGCAGCAGAGCCACCAGGACTCCAGCCCATTGGGTGGGCAGACATCCTGCAATGGGCAGGGCGGCTATGGCAGCAGGTGTGCTCCAAGTGTTTCGTCCACCTCAGCGATCAGGCCCGGGCTATCAAGGAGTTCCAAAGCCACCACTTGGCGGAATGGGCAACAAAGGCCCTTATGGGCATCCCGCACACGGGACAGGACCGAGCAACGCTGCTGGCGGCCCTGCGCAGAGTGTCCAGAGGACCAGCAGGGCCAGAGGCGGCTCTGGCTGTCAAGGCCTTTGCCGACAAGTGGTGCAACGGCACAGCAGGGGATCTGGAGGAGCCCGAATCAGAGCAAGAGGAGCTCGAGGAGTGGGAAGGGTTCGAGGCATCCAGGCCACAGCAAGATGACCGCAGGGAGGGGCAATGGCAGCAGCAGACGGAAGGGACCGTTCCTGTTGCACGACAGGCCAGATGGGAGAGCCTGGAAGCCAGCAGTGAGCCCAGCCTCCGAAACCAGCGGCTAGACGTAGAGCGCAGACCCAGACCCAGCAGCCCAGCGGCCAGCGAACAGCCCAGGGCAACCAGCTTCCAGCAGGACCCAGCGCCAAGGAAGGCTAGCAGGCAAGAATCTCACGACTTGTTGCGCTTCGTAGATCAGCACAGCGGCCAAGAAAGCCAGGTGGACCACATTGCTGAGTTCCTGCGAGGACAAGCAGCGCAGGCACGAGGCAGGCCGGAGAGGAGCCAAGGCCCCAGCCAAGGAAGGAGGGTCGTTCAGGAAATCAACCCGGCAGGCCCCACGGGGGAAGACTACCAGCAAAGACAGGAAAGCAGGGACGACTGCCTGTCAGCTTCCGAGGCAAGGGAGTACACAGGTGGAACGCAGCCCAGCAGGCATAGCAGCTACCAGCCCAGCAGGCAGGCAGAGTCAGAAGGGGGTAGGAGCCAGGACCCGGCAAGGCAGCCTTCGGAGGGCAGTAGGCCATCCGGTAGAAGGCAATCCCACCTGAGCGCAGACCGCAGAGACCAGCGGGATCGGCGCAGGCAGAGCCCAACCAGGAACGGCGGCGGCGGATCTGGCTCGGACCCCAGCATGTCAGGCTCGGAGGATACAGAGGGGCGCGGCCCAGGCTCCAGCAGGGAATCTGCAAGGCGCAGAAGGGAAAGGATAGCCCAAGAGCAGGCGGAGACAAACATACGGCTGCAGCAACAGATGATCCTGCAGTTGGCTGGGGGAACGCGGTTCACCAAGATCCCCAACATTCAGGGCAACGTGCCAGTGCTGGACATGTCCCACCCGGGGGCAGTCGCAGCCAGGCAATACTGCCAGGCCTGCAGCTCTTGGGGCTCGCACAACCGCCTGGCTTTATCGGACGAGCCGCCAGCCCTGGCTGTGGTGGCTGGCGAGATTGCAGGGTCTTGCCAGTCTCCTTCAGCCATGGCCCTGTTGGTCCGCTCCTTGGTGGACATGTGGACAGCCAAGCCGGCCTGCGTGGGCCCACTGGTGGTCGCCATACGATCAGCACCGCAAGGAGACAAAGCTTCCAGGGAGGTCGAGCGGATCCGGGAAGCATGGAGAGCCCCAGTGGAGGAGCCGACCTGTGAGGTATCCTTGCTAACCCTGTGGATCAGGGTGGTCCAAAGGGAGGTGGGCAAGCCGACTTCAGATGAGAGGGCAGCAATCACCGGCCTGAAACTCGGGGTCAAGACCACCTTGGACCCAGGCGTCAAGCCAGAGGAGACAGTGGAGGCATTCGCCTTCCGAGTCATGTCTACAGCAGAGCTGTTGCAAATCTCCAGAGACGCAGTGGACCACTTCGGCAGGAGGCATTCGGTAGCCCACATGTTCTACGAAGGGCTGCCAGGGGCAGTCAGGGTGAAGCTGACAGCGTTCATCATGACCGTGCCAGGATACCTGCACATGACAGACGAGGCCCAGGTAGAGGTCCTGACGCAGCAGGTACTGCTGTGGGAGAGGTTCGCCCTGGAATTGGGGGACCTGGCTGCCATGGACTCCAGGCAAGGACCAGGAGACCATCAGCAGAGGAGCCAGGGGGAGCAACAGGCGGGGCGCGGCAGGCGAGATCGGCCCAGCCAGTGGGAAGCCAGGCCCAGAGGGGATGGACCAGGAGTTGCGCCATACCAGAACAGCAGCCAGCCTGCCAGGCAGGAAAGCAGAGCCAAGGGCGTCACGTGGGCCGACCAAGCCACAGCCTTGACAACCAGCACCCACAGCGCTGGGGGCGCCCCCAAAGCCTGCTTCCAATGCGGTAGCCTGGACCACCTGGCAAGGGACTGCAGGACTCCCAGGGCTAGAGATGAACGCCGCCCTGCCCCCCTGGCCACTGACATCACCACGGGGCAGGCACGGCCGCCTCAACAGCAGTATCCACCGCCTCCAAGACCACAGGGGCCACCCGTGAACAGGACCTACGACAGGAACCAAGGAGGCAGGCCGGCCCAGAGGCAGCCGCAGGGGCAGGCGGGGCATGGCCAGCAGTCCGCTCATCTGTCTCACCTTTCTGGCCCCTCCGAGCTCGCTGAGCCGGATGGGTGGCACCAAACGGTGGCCGAAATGCTCAGCGAGTCCGTGGCCCTCCTGACGCAGGTTGGGCTGGCACCCAAGCCTGGAGAGTACAAGCAGGCAGCCCACAACGCCAGGCCGCGGTCCTTTAGACCCTCCTCTAGCAGTGAGGAGGAGGAGGAGCCACTGGCTGTTGAACACCCTTCCAGGAAGGGAGAGAAAAGGCTTGCTCTTAGGCGACTAGCTGACGGCCTGTGCGATGTCCGTGCGCAGGTGGGCTACATCAACGAACGACTTACAGCGCTGGCGCACACCACCATGCCCATGGGAGTCACGCCGGTCCGTGGTGAGCCGGGCTGGATAGGTCAGGGTCGTAAGATCACCATCAGCCCGAGGCTACAATACTTCACAAACGACAGGCGAGATTACAGCCAGTGCGTAGGCCTCATGGTGAAAGGGAAGGTGCTGGTGGCCCAGAAGGCACTAATGGACACGGCATGTTCATGCCATGTCATCACCGTCAACATAGCAGAACAGCTGGTAGCCATGGGGGCCAAGCTGGTGAGGACGGATGAAAAGATCAGGACAACCGATAATGCAGGAGCAGACCTGTACGGGATTCTGTTCATCTACGTCGTGTACGGGTATGGAAGCCCGAATGCGATCGTGGAGAAGGCAGCAGTCAGGGTGGTCAAGACGCCTCCTGACGCGTATGAGCACCTGGTAGGGAACCCCGAATTCCTCAAGTATGGGGGAGTCCTAGAAGCCGCAGGGCGCCTCACCCTGTTCCCTCAAGGAGGAGCCGACGGGCTCACCCTGCCGCTAGAACTGATATCACCAGCAGGATCCCACCAGGCGGCCGCGGCAACCTGGGCAGGCTTGGACGACCCCGCCTGGGTGCCTGAAGAGTGGCCGGCAGATTGGGGCGAGATGAACCCAGACTTAACCCCACAATGTGCCATGGTGACAGGTACAGGAGGCGGCCCTGCGACGCAAACTACAGTCGCCGCAAACCGTGTCACCCGTCTGCCCGCGGCAGAGGCACCTGCGGCAGCACCAGAAGGGGCCAAGCCGGCCAAGGCCAAAGGGGCCCGTGGCGCAGGTACCGAGGCAGCGCGCCAGCAAGCAGGGCAAAAGGGAATCAACCCTGCCGCAGCGCCAGAGGCAGACCCAGTAGCCCGGACCCAGGCTCACGCAGCGCCGGCGGATCCGGACGGTACCAGGGGTACCGGGAGCCGGCCCATCAGCGGAGACAAGGGCGGCGAAGCCGGGGGCCCCTCAGTAGCAGCGCGGGACAAGGACGGCAAAGCCATGGACCTTCCCGTAGCAGCGCGGGACAAGGCAAGGCTGGCCATGGAGCAGGAGCACACAGTCCGACAGGAGGTCAGGAATGCCCTGCGCAACAGGGACGGCCCCTGCGCGTATTGCGACATGCGCAGATCGCATACGGACCAGGAATGCGAGCGGAGGCTAGGGGAGCTCCTGGAGAACGAGCCGGGCCGGGAAGTAGACACGTACAGCAGAGGCAGCTGCCAGCCAGGCTCTCCGGTTGCGCACACTCAGGACACCAGCCACAGCGATGAAGGAACCACTGATTCAGAGTCTGAGCTGCAGGCAGACAGAAACGCTACCAGGGCAGACGTCGTCAGCAGCCTGGAGACCCAGGTCCAGGTCCTGAACAGGGCCATCCGGGTCGCAGCCAGGCAGAGAATCGCCAGCAGGGAGGCAGACATCTATTCCTTCAAAATGGAGCAGGCCCGGGCAATGGCGGACGGCGCTTCAGATAGGGAGATGGCACGGTGGAAGGGAGAATGCGCCAAGTGGATCATAGAGGTGAATGATCTCAAAAGGAGGTACAAGGAGGAGTACAAGGGCACAGAGGCAGCCCCCGAGCCGGGCCCCCAGTGCCCCTGTGGAGCCCAGCAGGAGGACTGCAGCGGGGCCAGGGAGGCCAGGCAGCAGCAGCCTGCAGCAGACACAACTGTCGAGCCCCAGCAGCAGGACGCGGCACCAGGCAAGGAAGCCAGGGGAGGAGGACAGGGCGGCCAAGAAGGAACGCCCAGGGGTAAGCCCACTGAGGTGCAGGAGGTCCTGAGTGAGCTCGACGACCCTGGCCTAAGGGACTACCCGGAGGACCTGTTGCAGTCTCTACGGGACAACAGAGCCCAGCCCAAGCAGGGAATTCAGCCCAAGGCAAGGGCCAGCCGCACCCCCTCTCCACGGGCAAGGGAGTCAGGCAGCGGCCCTAGCCGCAACCCCGACAGCGGCAGGGCGCCCAGGAGCGCCAGCGCCGCAGAGCGTCAGCCAAGGGAAAGGAGCCCACGGCGCAGTAGCCACAGCAGGGAGCGGCGGGCTCCAAGCACCGAGCAGCACCAGGACAGGCGCTGGCCGGGGGAACTGACAGAGAGAAGGAACGGCGCACAGCAGCCTCGGGCGAGGTCACCAAACAGAAGGCCACCTCCACCCCCGCAGGGCACCAGCGGTGGCAACCAGCGGCCCAGGGGCAGGGAGGCCCTCAGCCCAGACGGCGGAGGCAGGAACAGAAGAACCCGCAGCCGCAGTCCCGTTACCCCAGGGAACCCACCCAACCGCGGCAGCAGAGAACCCGAGGGCGGGAGCGGCAGGCGCTGGGAAGGGGAGGCGCCACGCAGCCCCCGCGGCGAGCGTTGGCCGCAGGGCAGAGCCAGAAGCCCCATTCGGCAAAGCCAGGCCCACAGCCCCGGAAGGCGTTCGACAGCCGAGGAGCCAGGGGAGAACAGGATGGTCAGGTGGGCGCCGCTGGAGGACTCTGCCCGGGGCAGGACTGGCAGAGCACCCCCTACCCAGAAGGAAGCATGTTACAAGTGCGGAGGTAGCGGCCACTTAGCCTTCGAATGCAACCAGCCGCAGGCCCAGCCTTGGAGGCCCAGCGGCGGGGACGAGGGCCGAGCACCAGCCCAGGACAACCCGGGACACAGTCGCTTCAGGCAGGAGGAACCCCCCAGCGGCAGCCAGCAGCGCGAACACCTCCGCGACCTGTTCGAGGCAGCCAAGGACGAGTCATTCGAGGTATGGGCAGCCAGGCAGGCAGGCGCCCCGCCCGCCAACTTCCTGCCAGGACCACCGGAGGGACCCAGGTGGGCGGGCAAAGGGGCCCATGGGTGCTTCGCCACCACCCCCAGGGGGCACGACCCAGGGTTCAACGAACCAGACACCTGGTTTGAACAGGAGTGGGATGACGCATACCTAGAAGGGCAGGAAGAGCAGGCAAGGCAACCATGGGGCCTCCATGAAGGACGTGAGCCTGAGCCAGGGTTGGACCCAGAGGGGATGGCCACGGAGGCACGGAACGGAGAGGTGCCCCAGCAAATCCATCATTGGCGGGTGGCCGTGGAAGCAATTGCCACCAATGGCCTCTTGACCATGCCCGCAGACGCCCCTAAGAGCACAGCCCATGCCCTAGAACTCCTGGACTACCTGCGAAGCATGGGAGCACCAGCCCCTCAAGAGGGGTGGCTCGCCTTGCTCGCAAATTTCCTAGTCACGCTCAGGGCCAGGGAAGACCAGGGCAACAGCGAGTCAGAGGGCAGCGCCCACAGACAGGACCCTGAGATATCAGGGGAGGCCTCAGGGCAGGAGGGAGAGTCAGACGACCTTTCCCAGGACATTTACGACCCCCCCGACGTGTTGTGCCCAGGTACCCCGGAGGCAGGGGCCCCCGCCGCAGGCCCAAGGCCGGCAGCTTCCGCGGAAGGAGGCGGTAGCAGCTTCACGCTGCAGGCCCATGGGGCCACAGGGGGCGTCACCAGCCGGCCCCCAGCCGCAGGCAGCGGGCACCGCAGCTGCAGGACAGAGCACGGACCAACAGAAAGGACATGGACGCAGGAGGAAGTACCCAGCGAAAGAGAGCAGTGGTGGGAACCAGAGGAGCCGCAGAACCCAGACCACTGGGGAAACAGCGACCTCAGCGCAGTAGAAGACGCAGAGGACCTCGACGCACCGGGCCCAGGGCCTGGCGAGCCCTGGCCTAGGCATTGCTTCGTGCAGTGGTACCCGGCAGGAACAGACATGCCAGAGGTAGCCGCCACAGCGGCCATGATCACCCTTCCCGGAGCGGGCGCGGACGGCCTGTGCAGGTTGCACAACCATTGGTGCGTACCGCGGGGGGAAGTCATCTGTGTTGACAGACAGGCAGCAATGCAGGCAGTAGCAAGGTTGGTCTTTCCCATGGACGCTGTCACAGCGGGGCTCCTGGCTGCGGCCATTAAAGGTCACATCAGACCTAGCACGGCCATGGAAGAGTTCATGAGCTCCACGTGGCCAACTCCCCTCTATGCCAACTGCGTCAGCGAACTCCTGGGCAGCGTCGTCAAGGAGGGGATTACCGCAGCAGAGGAGCAGTTCAGGACCAGCCAAGAGATACCAGACGCGGCACGGGCATACGGCATGTGGCAGCACGCCCACGACGGGTTCATGCGGACACCATGGGCAGAGAACTGCGTCATGACTCTCGCTCGCCACCCGGGCCTGGCCAACCAAGCCGTCTGCGTACCCACACAAGCAGCAGCCAGGCAGGCGTACGCCCTGGCGGCACTGCGGGACCACAGCGGGTACGACGGTGCCGGGATCCTCCACCCAGGAGCGCCTCGCCAATGCCCCGAGATCGTCGAGAGGGGGCAAGACATCGCCAGAGAGGTCATGGGCCAGGCGGTCCCCTGGGGGTGCGAGCCAGGTGACGCCAGGGTCGCTATCCCGGTTCGGCTGGCGGTGGCACACTACCACGAGGACTTGGAGGGGCAGTGGACGCACCCAGCACCGCGGGCGTGGATACACATGCACGCCACACGCGATGACCAGCCCGTGTGGTTCTTCTTCAAGACAGCTACCCAGGTGCAGAGTGACCGGTTTCCCTCCGTAGAACGGGCAGAGGAGCACGCGGTGTCCACCTTCCGAGGAACAGACCCGGCGGTGTGGACCATCATGATGATGGCCCTTAACAGGACATTGCTGCCAGGACAGATGTCAGCAGCTGTCCACAACATCGAGATAGTGGACGAGCTTTGGGCACCCCAAGAAAGAGCCGACTGCCCAACGCACGTGTCAGCGCACTGCACGCCAGCAGCGGGCGCCACCGCATGGCAGGGCGAGCAGGCCCTCACCCTCTCAGCCTTTGCTCAAGGCAGGCTGCAGAGCTGCCTACAGCAGTGGATGCGGGTGGAACAGGCGGCCTACTACAACGGCGTCCCATCCATCTTGCTGCCCCACTGGTCTGCACCGGCGGCCACTGTCCGCCTTTGGTGGCAAAGGCACCCCAGGGGAGCCGTCACGCTCCACCCCCTGTTCAGCGGTAGCAATCACGATGAGGCCTTGAGGGACCTGACAGGCCTGCTGGATAGGGGCATAGCGGACCGCCAAGAGACGCCGCGGGGGCGTTGGGGAGCATTCAGGGAGACGACCAGCCCAGGCAGCACTCACAGCCCCGACGAAACTACCCTCAACATGCAGCCAGGCAGCAGGGAGCATTCTTTCTTCACCTCCCTGAGGGGGGGCAACTACGAGGTGGATTGGCCCGAGTCAGACGAGGAGAACAGCTTGGCAGGACTGCCGCAGCTCCTACAGGACTCAGATTCCAAGGAGGAACCAGCAGCCACAGCAGGGCACACCGCGCCACCAGGGGGGAGGGTGGCAGTGCCCAGCGAGCATACTGCACCGTCAGCCGGGCATATGCAAGGGGACAGCCAGCAGAGCAGAGCCACAGAAGGGCGGCCAGAGCCTGCAGCAACCCTGGGTTTCCAGGCTGACACCTCACCCAGCTGGAGCAGGGGGCTCAGCGACACCAACAGCGAGGCCAGCAATCCTGATCCTGAGGACCCTGGCGCGCCACGCTTGGCAGCCGAGGGGGAGCCCGATCACAGGAGTGTAGATCTCAGCAAGGAGCAGTGGGACGACGAGTTACGACAGTTTGTGGCCCAACGGGACAGGCAGCGGCTCGAGGGCGGGGCACCATGGCCAGTCCCCCAGGGAGGCCCAGAGCCCAGGGGCGGCCGCATCGAGGCCAGCCTGCGTTACAGGCTGAGCATGGTCCCAAACCCCAGCCCCGACCCCAGGCTGCAGGGACGCAACCAGGCAGCGGAGGAGCTGCGGCAGGCATTCCGCGGCCGATTAAGGGCCCTCAGCGAGGCACAGCCGCCAGAGCTGGAGGGGGACCCAGGCACAGACGGCGCCGGGACCTCAGGCCAATCCTCTGGGTCCGGCCAAGAGCGCAGGGAGCCGTGCGCAGGGTGCGACCAGGCCCGTGCAGGCGAACGCTTGATCTGGTGCAGCGCATGCGGAATGGCATGGCATGACCTGTGCATGAGAACGCCGCGGACAGGGGCAGCCAGAGTGTGCCAGTTCTGCATGACCCCCGAGGCCAGGCTGCCAAGCTGCTTGGGATGCGGAGAAAGCATTAGCCCAACAGAACAGCCCAGCAGGCGCTGTTGTCGGTGCCACGCCAAGGCATGCGGCACCTGCATGGACAAGCCGGGCATAGGAGGTACCCGGCGGGGGGTGTGGGCCTGCTGCGGCTGCAGCGATGCAGTTCCCCCGGCGTGGGGCCACCACTCCGTCCACAGCGAGCCGTGCGAGCGCTGCGGAAAAAAGGGGCACGACTACCACGCCTGCCCCGCACCACGCCTGCGAGAGGGCAGATGCGCCATCTGCTTCCACCAGGGGCACTTAGCCATGGCATGCCCCGAGAGGAACCAGTCGCTGGGTTTCATCAGGCAATGGCAGATGGAGGAGGACTCCAGGCTAGGGGTGCGATGGTGGTGCAGCGCGCAGGAAGCCTTGCCAGGTGAAAGGGAGGTGGTGTTCAAGGCAGCGCACAGCAGGGCAACCATCTCCGACGTAAGGCAGGCCATCGAGGAGCGAAGGCAGGACGAGGCCAACCAAGCTAGAAGGGGGGAGCAGCGCCCAGTGCCATTCAGGGAATGGTACAGGGAGACAGCAGACCAGCCCCTACAGCCGTCCATGCACGCGGTCCAGTACGCCCAGATCCTGTCCATCGGGGCAGAGCTCATCAAGGCCAATGACGAGGGGCGGTGGCCAGAGGCAGGCGAACCATTGGACAACTGGCCGGTGGAGTGGGGGGTTCCGGAGAGAACCAGCCTATGGAACTACCAGGCCATCCAGCGGACGATGCTCCAGCCCCACCAGCTGGGCAGACAGCCGCGCAGCGCAGCCAGGAGCAGCAGCAGCGCCAGAACCCAGACTGTCAGCCCGGAAGGCGCTTACAGATCCGCTGCAGGCTGCACAGGTCCAACAGCGGCAGAGGGACATCAGACCCCCACCAGCAGGGGCGAAAACAGACCAGCGGACTCCTCCAAGGTCAGGGCCGCAGCAGCGCGAAGGGCAAGGAACGCCAGGACCCGCGCGCGCCAACGACGCAGGAAAGCAGCGGCAAAAGACGCCAGTAACAGCACAGGGTGCCCATCGCCGCCCACCAGGTTCAGCCAGGTGGAGCTGGAAATCTCCTGGCGGGAGGGCCCAGAGGACCGGGGCCCGCCAGCAGCGCCGTCACCGGCAGCCCCTGCAGGACCACAGCCCAGCCCCAGACAGCAGCCGGCCTGCAAGGGTCTCCTTCCCTGCACAGCGTTCAGGGGCCTTCTAGCTTGCCTGTGCCACCTGGCATTGGTGTGGCTCCTGCTCTCCTGCCTCCCTGGGGCACAGGCCAGCGGAAGGGGCGTGCGAGGAGGGGGATTCACTGCCGGACAAGGAGCATTCGTCTGCAGTAGGGAGGCAGCTGCCAAGCTGGAGCCTGGTTGGCTGCGACCCCCAGTGGATATGCCCGTCCCTCGGCCCCCCCGTCCGCAAAGCACCTGGGATCAAGGCACATCCAGCGCAGGGCCACAGGCAGTAACAGGGGAGCCGCTGGCAGGGGGAGTCATCGACATGTTCCAGCCCGGAGGGGTGGTGCACGCACCCTCCGAGTACGTCAAAACTGAGGAGGGGTGGCTGCTCGGGAAGCACCCCGACTTTACTGGGGAGCAGCAGGAGCAGCTGGAGCAGAGCCTACGGGACCGTCAGGGGGCGTTCGCCTACTCCATGCTTGAACTGCCAGGCTACTGCGGTGCACAGGGTGAGTTTACGCTGGCCCTAGAGGACGAGCACAGCTCGTGCTTTCAGAAAGCAAGGGACATGCCACCCCCTAAAGCAGCCATTTTCAAAGAGAAGTGCCAGCCCATGATAGAGGCAGGCATTATTGTCAGGGTCCCCCAGGGAGGACCCATCAAGTTTGCGGCCAACTCGGTCGTAGCGGCCAAGAAGTGTGCCGAGACAGGCGAGTGGTCAGATCACCGCATTGCGCATGACATGAGGAGAATGAACCTCCGCACGGCCAAGCAGGAGTTTGCTATCCCCAGGATGGAAACTATCTTTCAGAACCTGGGCACAGCTAAAGTATTTAGCAAGGTGGACCTGAGGTCAGGATTCATGCAGATCCCGATCAAGGTCGAGGACCAGCCCAAAACGGCTTTCTGGATGGGCCCAGAACTATGGATGTACACAAAGTTGAACTTTGGACTGCGCAACGGGCCTCCCTTCTTCCAGCGTATGATGGAGGAAGAGATAGCCAGGGCGGGCCTGAGCTCCTTCTGTGTGGCCTTCATTGACGACCTGCTGGTGTATAGTGACACACCTGCAGATCACATCAGGCATGTCGAGCTCATGCTAGACATGCTCCACGCGGTAGGACTGCGAGCGCATCCTGACAAGTCCCTGTTTGGGTGTGCCACGGTGGAGTACCTAGGCCACAACGTCTCGGCCCAAGGCCTCACACCGCACGCAGCCAAAATAGCGGCCGTCATGGCTCTGCCCGAACCCGCATCGGTCAAGAACATTCAGGAGGTCATGGGATTCCTTAACTTCTACCGGTGCTACATCCCGGATTTCTCTCGCAAAGCAGCATGCATCAACGCATTGCTTGTCAAGGGGGTCCCGTTTGTGTGGGGTCCCGAGCAGGCCCAGGCGTTTCAGCTGATCAAAACTGAGATGTGCGAAGGAGGCAGGGTGCTACGCAGACCTGACTACAGCGGAACGGGTCCAGATGGCAAGGGGCCACCAAGGCCATTCCTGTTGTACACCGACTTCTCTAAACAGGGTATAGGGGCGGTGCTAGGGCAGTGCGACGACAGCGGCAGGGAGTACATGGTAGCCTGCACTTCCCGTTCCCTGAACAAAAGCGAAAAGAACTACTCGTCATTTCAGGGGGAAATGCTCGCCGCTGTGTACGCTGCCCGGACGTACCGTCATATGCTCTTTGGGTGCAAGGTGCATTTGGTCACAGACCACGAACCCCTCACCTATCTCATGGATAACCAGGCCCTAGTGGGGCAGCACGCACGCTGGGCACTCATGCTCCAGGAGCTTGACATTACCATTGTCCACCGGTCAGGGGCCTGCCACCAGAACGCAGATATCCCGTCTAGGTCACCCCTCCCGTCATCTGACGACCGCACAGGAGCGAGGCTAGACGATGTCGCCCCTGACCCACACACCCCTAGTGGGACCACCTGCGGATCTCAGGTCGCTATGCTCACAGGCCTAGGCAGGGTAAACCAGTGGCACGCAGATCAGGTGGTGCGCCTGGCACAAGAGGGCAGACGAGGCGTGCGCCGCCTGCGGGCCGCTGAGACGGCATGTACAGTGGCCCCGTGCGGCCAGGCTATCTCCAGCGCAAAGGATGAGGACGATGAGCAGGCACAGCCTGCCAGTACTGCAGAAAGAGCTTTCAATAGCAGGGCCCGGGCCAGGGACCTGATCAACAATGTGCTGACCGATCTGCCCCGCACGACTCCGGCCCACCTCCATGCAGGGGTGGATACGGCATGCCTACCGACAGCGGCGGTGTACGCCCTGGAGCAGAAGGGAGTGGTCCTGTTCGAGCCCTTCGGAGGTATGTGCTCCGGGCTTGAGATGGTGCTTAGAGCAGGCATCCCGGTCATCCAGTATCTGTATGCCGACACCAGTGCCACCATGCGAGAGATCGCAGGGGGGAGACTGGTGCAGCTGCACAAGCAATACCCGCTATTGCTCCCAGCGCCTGCTGTCAAGGGGGCGTTCAGGGCTTTACCCCAGGACGTGTACTCCATTACTGCCCAGCACTTCATAGAGGCTGGGGCACAGCAGGGTCGCCAGTGGTTTATGGTAGCAGGATGGGAGTGCCATGACTTGTCGGCTGCAGGCAAGGGCAAGGGGCTCGAGGGGGCCTGGAGCAAGTCTTTCTTCCCCCTTATCAAGCTGCTCGGCTCCTTGCAGATCCTGCAGAGGGCCAAGCCGCCAGCATACCTGATTGAAAATGTCGCTATGCAGCTAAACCAGAGGAGCGAGAAGGCTAGTGTAGAGGCTTTCGGCGAGGTGTGCAGGATGCTGGGCAGGCCCTCCCTGTTTGATGCAGCGCAAGTGGGCTCCTATGCCCACCGCACGCGTAACTACTGGGGCAACCTAGCACCAGCTGCAGACATTGAGTTTGTTATCCAGGCATCGCATAGGCCGCACGACGGTATTGTGGATGACATCCTGGACGAGGGTAGTAGGGCGCAGGTCGTGGCCTGCCCCGATAACGGCGGGTACCGCATCAATGTGTCTGGGCAACCAAGGAGGGCGCTGCCCTGCCTCATGGCCACCCCCGCATCCTACGCTTTCCGGAACGGGCAGAGCGGCATGGTTTTCAGGCCCATGGGGGGCCTGCAGGAACCAAATGCAAATGAAAGGGAGAGGGCCATGGGGTACGCAGTGGGGTCCACTTTGCCCCGCCCAGACTTCCCTGAGGGAGATAGGAGGGCCGCCTTGGGCAGGTGCATGGATGCTTGGGCTCTCGAGGCTTGGCTCACCATAGCCCTCGAGGCGGCCAAGATCATCCCTAGGAAGCTGGCCCGCAGGGCTGGCTTACCAGGCCCGGACCGCGACCCGGCTATCGGCATGACCCTGACGTCCACACATTGCGCCCTAGCCAGTGCAGGCAAAGCATGCTCCGGCGAGGACGAAGCGGCAGCAACATATCGGCAGTGCTTGGGGGAGTCAGCGGCAGCAGACTGGGCGGATGCAGCCCAGGAACCAGGTGGGCAGTCTGACCCAGACCCAGATCCCGTCCGGATAGCTGACGACGAAACAGGGGAGGTCGTGGACCCGCCAGGGTGCGCAGCAGGGCCTGCAGCCCGGGTGGACGTATGGACAGACGTGCCAGTCCTGCACTACCTGCAATCAAAAACGCACCCCCCTGGGGCAGAAGCAGGGGAACAGGCCAGGGTGCAGCGCAGAGCCGCACCTTTCCAGTGGGAACCAGAGAGGGGGGGCGTGCTGATAAGGGTGATGCCAGACGGACGGCGGTGTGTAGTTCCCAGGCCCGAGGACAGACAGGCAGTAATCAGGGAAGCTCACGCTAGCACCGGTCACTTCGGCAGCCACCGCACGGCCTTCATGATCCTGCAGCAGCACTGGTGGAGAGGGCTTAGAGCAGCGGTCAGGAAGGCTGTCCAGGAGTGCGGGGTGTGCGACAGGGCAAGGGCGTCCACGTTCAATCACACGCAGCCAGACCTGCACCCACTCCCTATTGAGGGTTTATTTTTCCGCTGGGGTGTGGACCTGTGCGGGCCGTTCACTACCACGCCTAGGGGCAACCGGTACGTCATGGTGTGTGTAGAGCACTACTCCAAGTGGGTGGAGCTTATCCCCATCCCCAGCAAGGCGTCTGACGTGACGGCCTTGGCATTCTTCCAAAACGTGGTTGCACGGTTTGGGGGATGCGCAGAGGTGGTCACCGATCAGGGGACAGAGTTCCAGGGAGAGTTCCAAGACATGTTACTCGATTGCTTCATTGACCATCGCACCACCTCCGCCAACCATCCCCAGGCGGATGGGCTATCCGAACGGGCTGTCCAAACCCTCAAGACGGGCATGCGCAAGTGCTGCGGGGACGGGAGCAGCGACGACTCGTGGGACAGGATGGTCCCGTGGGTGGCGCTGGGTTTCCGGTGCTCACCTCAGCAGGCTACGCGCATGGCTCCCTACGAGGTCCTGTACGGGCAGAAGCCAGTGTTCCCCTCCAAGGTCGGGGCAGACCTGTGGAGTACAGCGCGAGTGGCAACAGTGGAGGAGGCCGCAGACCTGCTCCTCGCCAGGGTGGCCAGGATCAAGGAGGCCCTTCCGGTCGCGGGAGAGCACCTGAAGATCGCACAGAACCGGGACAAGTTGCGCTACGCCAGGATCCGCGGAGGAGGATATGTACCCCAGGTCAGGCGGTTCGCCGTTGGGGATTACGTGTACGTCCGGTACGCTTCGGAGCGGCGCAGCCTCGACCCCAAAGCCAGGCCGGAAATCCTGCGGGTGCAGAGGCTGGGGGAGACGGGGGCGTTGGTGCTGGAGGGCGCCGATGGCTTGACCGTAACAGAGAACGCAGTCAACTGCTCCCCGTGCCACCTCCCCAACCTGAAAGGCAGGGTGGATTTCAGCACCTCCAGGCCCAACGTCAGCCTGTCCTGCGAAGCCTGCCGCCTACCCGACCGGGGGGACGTCATGCTCCTGTGCGACGCATGCAACACCGGCTGGCACATGGACTGCCTCACGCCAGCGCTCTACGCCATACCCGAGGGCGATTGGATGTGCCCCAGGTGCGAGCCAGCATCAAGGACCAGCCAAGAGACGGGCCCGGCCGCAGCAGCAGTACCGAACAAACCAGCCCATCACGAGGAGACAGCGCCCCGGGCAGCCAGGGCAGCCGCCAGAGCAGCCCAGGAGACAGGAGCCATGGACAAGCCAGAGGTGGAGGTCATGGCCACCAATCCGGCCACTAAACAGATGGAGCGGGGCATCGCCAGGCCCATGCCCAACGGGCTGTATGACATTTCATACACAACGGGCAGAGGGGAAGCCAACGTCACCCCCAGGGCAGTCCAGCGCAGGGCCAAAGCGGCCACCGACGCAGCAAGAGCAGAGGAGGAGACAGCTGCCTAGGGGCAGACAGCCAAGGGGGACAAGGAGGGATAATAGCCATAGAACCGCCACAAGGCCAGCCACCTGTAGAGGCGGGTTGGGAGAAGCACCGCTGCTACTGCACACGTCTCCTGTAGCTTAGGGCCAGGTGTCAACGGTGCAGTGGGGCGAGAGCAGCGGGTTTCCGTGTTCCTATGCAGAGCTCAGGGTTGAATAACAGGAGAAGTCTGTAGGCCCGGATCAGCCCCACTGAAGATTCGGGTCATTCTCATGCGACCCGCTGTAGATTTCTGATGGTTTCTGTGGGATTCTGGTTTCTGATGGGTTCCGATGCGTTCTGATTTCTGGGGAATTCTGACAATTCCTGATGGTCTGATGCGTTCTGATGTCTGATAATTTCTGACTTCTGATTTCTGATGGTTTCTGAGGAATTCTGACATTTCCTGTTGGTCTGATGCGTTCTGATGTCTGATAATTTCTGACTTCTGATTTCTGATGGGTTCTGATGGCCGCTAGCTTCCCGTAGTTCTGATGGCTTTTCAGGGGTTCTGACCCTTTCTTGACTTCCAAACAAGCATGACAATGGTGAAGGTACCGGATTCTGTATGCCCTGATCAGGCCAGAAAGAGACCGGGAACCCAGAGGCCTGAGTCGAGTTTTCGGTACCTTGGTTGGACCTAGGGTTCGCCACGGGTTTCAGTGAGTATCCTTTGGTGAATTTCCTTGTGTTAATTTCCTGCAGTGGATTTTCTTCAGTGGATTTCTTTTGTTCAAACCGACTGGTTGGATTGCAGTCAGGTGTTTAGGGAATTCCGTGTTAGGGAACTCACCAGTTCTGAGTGTACATATTTTTCCGATCTCAGTTTCAGTACCACCCCTAGTCCTGCTCCCCACGCACGCCCGGTGTGCGTTTCGTGAGGAGCGGGGGGCGAGTAAAGTAGGGGCGGTACCCACAGCTAGGGGCGCCCGGGCAGGCCAGCCTTATCCCAGCCTTAGCTCTTATGCGGTACGCTGTACCAAGTTACCCCTTTACAGCCCTTGTGCCTCAGCAGTGTAGTACAAGAGGCACGTATGTACAGGTGTTGAACCTTAGTTGTGAGTAGTTTGAGCCTCTCTAAGGCAGTAAGGACAGCTTACACCATTTTGGCACGATTACTGCTTTATGGTGCGACAGCTGTCACGGTATAATGCAGTATACGTGCCAAAACCGTAGGGACCGCTGACGCGTCCCCGTAGACTCCGCAGCTTCCCTGCGGAGCCCCTTTTTAGGGTTAGGAGCCCAGCTTCCCACTTTCGGGAAGGTCTGAGGCAGGATTTCCCGTACTCAGTAAATAGGGCTTGCCGGGACCTTTGAATCCCGGCTTGCACGCTTGACATTTACTTCGTTCCTTTTAAGTGGACAGGCCTCTATTTGTAACCAGCACCGGCTAGATCTCGGAGACCTACCCAGTGAAGTGCATCAAAGCCAGTACCACTAAGCCAGTCAAGCCTAGATCAGCGACCCCGCCATCTAGCAAGCTCGAGAACACCTAACCCGAAGCCCAGCCCTACCTAGGACTACGTCGTCCGCAGTCTACGGCTACGGCTTCGCCCGCTACACGCGGTAAGTGACTCATAACGACCTGCAGGGTTCGCGACCCGACAGGCCATTAGTCGCAGCTCTACAAGCGACCAGCTCCACGCCTGTCATCTAGAAGTTCCAGCCACAGCTTAACGCGCTGCGCATTCGCGGCCAGCGTGTAGACGCTGAGTCCGCCCGTAGGCGTCCGCCACTCAGTGGGGAAGAAGTCCGCCACGGACCCGAAGCAACCATCGCGAGTAAAGTAGGGGCGGTACCCACAGCTAGGGGCGCCCGGGCAGGCCAGCCTTATCCCAGCCTTAGCTCTTATGCGGTACGCTGTACCAAGTTACCCCTTTACAGCCCTTGTGCCTCAGCAGTGTAGTACAAGAGGCACGTATGTACAGGTGTTGAACCTTAGTTGTGAGTAGTTTGAGCCTCTCTAAGGCAGTAAGGACAGCTTACACCATTTTGGCACGATTACTGCTTTATGGTGCGACATACTTCATACATCAAACGGACTTCAAAAATGCATGTCATCGCCCAGTATCGGCCTCCTTTGGGCTTCCTTTCATGCAAGGCTGCCTAAAGTTTATAATAAGGATATAAATCATGTCAATATCTTTCACTCCGCTCTCCTGCATCAAGCCAGTATCTTTCCCTCCACTCTCCCGCATTAAGGTAGTATATTTCCCCCCACTCACCCGCATCTACCCGATATCTGTCATTTTACTCACCCACATCAAGCCAGTATCATCCCCACTAATCACCCGCATCAAGCCAGCATATTTCATTCAACTCACCCGCATCAAGCCAGTATCTTTCATTCCACTCACCCACATCAAGCCAGTATATATTTCATTCCACTCACCCACATCAAGCCACTATCTTTCAATACACTCGCCCGCATTAAACCAGTATCTTTCACTACACTCGCCCGTATCAAACCAGTATCTTTCATTCCATTCACCCGTATCAAACCAGTCAATAACGTTACACCTCTGGGCCCGCTCAAAGCTCGGCCGCGTGGGCGCCCAACTGTTCAAAAGGGAGTAAAGAAGGAACTAAAAGGAAGAGAGGGGGAAAGGAACAAAAGGAGAGGCCGGGAAGGCAAAGAAGACCAAGTCCAACACCTGAGTTGCACTAGAGACTAGCCCTCAACAAAGCTCAACAAAGCCCTCTAAGAAAAGAAAAGTCCAGAAAAGCAAGCGTATCCCACCCCTGCTTGGCCGCGAGGGCGCCCCACTGATCAGAAGGGAGAAGAGAAGAAACTAAAAAGGGGGCAATCAACAACAACAACAACAAAAAACGACCAAAAGAGAAGGCCGGAAAGGCCAACGACATCGGCCTCAGAAATCCTGGAGACTAACCCTCAAGAATGCCCACAGCACAGTCCACAAAAGCAAGTGCGTCCCACCCATGCTCAGCCTGGTACAACTGGTGGAAGTTAGTGGCAGCGCCCGGAGGACCTGCCCACCCCCGCTCCCGTAACTGCTCCCTGACACTAGGGCACTGGAAGCACACATGCTGCGCATCCTCTACCTGCTCGCTACCCCCCCCGTGCCCAACACCGCTGGCAGCAGCGTGCCTGTCGCGGCTGACCGTTGCGCCGTCCTCTGGTATCAGCAGTGCTGATCGCGCCAAGCCGCAGTCGCAAATCGGTGCGCACACAAGCACACTCCCTCTGACTAGTGCGGCTCTTGGCTTGCGCACACAAGCACCCTGTCGAGTGCTATTACCGTGGACTGGAACCAGGCGCGGTAGGTCGCCGCAGATCTGTATCAAACCAGTATCTTTCATCCCATTCACCCGTATCAAGCTAGAATCTTCCCCTCCACTCACCCGCATCAAGCCACTATCGCCCTCCCCCCCTCACCGCATCAAGATAGTATTCCCCCACATAGCTAGAAGGCAATGCAAGACGAGCTGCATTGTTTTTGCCTAGCATCTCGAGGATCCTGAAAGGTCCAAGATATTTCGGATGAAAGTTCTTTTTGCATGCTTAAACTTGTTATTTTTTGTACATAACATGACATTGTCTCCCATCTGGAACGAATGAGGAGCACGAAATATATTACCATCATGCGTTTTCTGACGACCTGTACATGCTTGATAAGTTTCTTTTCTCTTACTAAAGTATATTATAGATCTGAGAAAACCACGTCCAGAGTAGGAAGCTTGCCCTCAGGAAGAATAAGAGTCTAAGAGTGCTTGGGGTAACGGGATGAGTTCCGTAATTCAGAAAATAGGGGGATCATCAGTCAATGACATTACACCTCTGGGCCCTGCTCAAAAAGGCTCGGCCGCGTGGGCGCCCAACTGTCTCGTTGGAAGAAAATAAACTTAGGGGGGTCAACAGTAGAACTCGATTTTGCATTGTGCATTGCAAATGAGGCAAACGGAAGAAGATCCTCCCAGTTACTAAGGGCTACGTTCTCCATGAATAAAGTGACGAAGGACTTCTCCAAGCACTCTTTTTGTGCGCTCAGTTTGACCGTTAGTCTGAGGATGGAAAGCAGCAGTGGAGTACCTCGGGAGTATTTAGGCTTAAGTGCTTAAGAGCACCCAATCGTTAAAATATCCCCCCCCCCCAAATGTTGAAGTAAAGCGGGGATCTCGATCAGAAATCAAAACCTTGGGAACACCATGATATCAGGGGTGATGATATTGATGAATATGACATGGAAGAAGGCGAGCCACATTCTCAGCAGTACATGTGGTTACAGTGGGAACGAGATGAACGTACTTGGTCAGCTAGTCCACGAGGACCATGATGGCATCATTGCCGTTTGCTGATTTGGGTAAATTCATTATGAAATCCTTGGTGGCCGTATGCCATCTAGAATTTTGAATTGGCAATGGAGATAAAAGATCAAAGGGCCTCTAAGTGGACGATTTGCTACTTTGACATAAATGACAAGCGGTAACAAACGTTAGCAAATAAGTACACAGATCAGGCCACCATAGCTGCCGAGAAATAAGATATATAGTTCTGGACCAACTGAAATGGCCAGCAATGAGGTTGGAATGTTGCTCAGAGATAATTTCTTGTTATAGAGAGGACGGAATAACAATGCGTCTTTAATAGGTCCAATAGCTACCTTCCTTTCCATACTTCCGAGTGGATGTGTCATCGTTGAAGTGTGGATCAAGAAGAGATTTACTTCAATTCGAACTACAAGATCAGAGCTACATTCACTGACAGCGACAGCAAGAGTTGCTTCGAAAGGAGAAAATAACCTTGATAGGGAATCAACTGGATTTGATGCTCCTGGTTTATACTTGACAATGTAATGAAATCTTGAGAGAATTTCATTCTGCCCAACTAGCTTGCCTACGAGAGAGTGTAGGTTGCACAGAATATAAGGTGAGGGGATTGTGATCGGTGACTAGAGTGAGGCCAGCAGAACCTTCAAGATAGCAAGGCCATTTTTGAAGTGCCTTTCTAATTCCCAGCATTTTTTGTTCACTAGTAGTATACTTTCTTTCAGCGGTAGTAAGCCTGTTAGAAAAACAGGCCAGAGGTTGTCCTTCTTGAACTAAGACTGCTCCGCATCCTGCCATGCTAGCATCTGAGATGAGTTCATAAGGAAGAGATGGATTTGGATATGCAAGTGTGGGAGGAGATACCAATGCAAGCATGGCACTAAAACATTTCTCCAATATTCTGGCAGCTGAGCCTGCCGCCAAGAGCCCCGTCAATTTTGGGAAAGGCAAGCTAACGCTCTCTCAAGCTGGATTGATCCAGCCTCATGACCAACTCTTCCTCTCTGACCGCGGTTCTACCGGCGCTCAGCCCATGGAGGGAGTCACTTCTCCGGAAATTGAGGCGGCCGCTCCAACTCTTGCCATGGCCGCTGCTCCGCCTTTGGCCTCGGCTGATCCACCTCCGGCCTCTGCCGCTTCTCTCTAGTTAATGCTGGCCCTCCTCGGCATTTGTGCATGTGTTGTTTAGTCCATGTATCTCGCCTCTCGGGGTGAAGCTGCGAGACGGACGCTCCGCGTGCCAACAGCCATGGTTTCAAGACTCCATAAATAATCCTCTATAGCTCTGCGTGCAGGAATATCACCGAGGGGGCAGCGGCGGCTTAGGATGCAGTGTTATTTGCTTGGGCTCAGAGAGGAACACTGGTGCCAGTGGAGAAAACAGGATTCAGGACACTGACCAGCATACAAGACCCTACGAGCTGATAACATGCTGTGGACAGTGTGATTTTGTTCAGCTACATATGTCTTGTATCAGGTGTCCAGCTATATCTGCCTAGTGTCGTGTCAGGTGCTCAGCTACATCTGCCTAGTGCCGTGTCATGTCTTCAGCTACACCTGCCTATTTTTGAGCTCGTTCTCAGCTACGTCTGCCTAGTGTCAGGTGTCCAGCAACTTCTGGGGAAATGTGCGATCCAGTGTTGCAATTTGGTGTCCAAAAGAGCTGGCAGCAGAAATTGACTAAAAGCTTCAGTCGCACCCACCATGATGGACCCCTGCTTTGTGCTCCTCCAAGAGCCTCTTGTATTCGTTATGTTGGTTGTCATACTTGTCACCGCGCATGTCGTAATGGGCGCCATGGATCCTTTAGGGACAAGGGGAGCGGAACGCGGTCCAGGGATTAGAGGGTTTAGGGTTAAGGGAAAAGGCAGCGGAGCACGGTCCATGGTTTAGATTGCATCCATGAGGGTTTAGGGTTAAGGGGAACAACATCAACGCAAATCTCTGACTGCAGAGAGAGAGCTGTCTTGATAAAAAAACTGACAAAGCTCCTAGTGCAGGGTTTCAGGCTTGAGGGCCACGCATTGCTTGCAAAGGAGGCCAGGGCGTGGGTTCCATTGATGGGGTTTGCCATGCCCCTCGCTGGGGCAGGGAGCATCAAGCGTGCACTGATCCTCACAGGAATCAAACCCTAAACCCTAAACCCTGATCCTGACAGGAATCAAACCCTAAAAACCTGATCCCTACAGGAACCCAACACCCTACACCCTACAACTTGATTCTTACAGGAAACAAGAGTGCTGGAGTGCCCCCGCCTGGCCCAACAATCCAGGAAGATATTTACTATGTTAGTGTGTGGGGTGACAGTCGGCTATCAGCCAGGTGCCAAGCCTAGCTGTCAGCCAGGTGCCAAGCCTAGCTGTCAGCCAGGTGCCAAGCCTAGCTGTCAGCCAGGTGCCAAGCCTAGCTGTCAGCCAGGTGCCAGGCCTAGCTGTCAGCCAATTGTCAAGCCTAGCTGTCAGCCAGGTGCTTAGCCTAGCTGTCAGCTAGGTGCCCAACCTAGCTGTCAGCCAGTCAGGTGCCCGGCTTAAGACCCTGTTGCTGACCACGTACCACTTGGTCATGGACCATTTTTCGCCCTTGAGCACTGGGCAGGCCCCGTGCATGGACCTCTCCTCAAGCTGCCCTGTGGCGTTCATACTGCAATGGGAAAAGGGGGGAGGGAGCACAGGAATCAAGGCAGGTATTGGGTCCAGCGTTTCTTTTTATTTCTGTCTACAAGTCCACCGTCGGCAGGCCGCCCCGCGGCCGCCAAAGGCCCGATTGGGACCAAACCTAGACCGGCTTGCGACAGGGATCAAGGCAGGCTAATCAGTGCTGTGCAATTGCGCCGTAATTCAGAATTTGTGTCGGTAATTACGGTCCCTTCCTGGCAAACGTAAATGAATTTGCCTTAAAGTTTTGGCACTGAAACTCAGCTATGCAATTCAACCACCGTGAGGACCGTAATCGGCACGGCACTGAGGCGAGTGCTATCTAGACAACCGCCCACCAGATGCCCGGGAGCATTCATGTTGGCATAAAAACGGGAGCAGGGATAGGTGAAAGCACGTTTGATGTCAGCAACAAACATCCAATTTTTTTTAATTACAAAAACGGGACCATACCGTATGCTTTTCATTTCATGCAAAAGAAATCATTAAATTCGCGAAGCGGACTGCTGGTGCCATAAAAACTCTTTAATTAATTTAAGACTCCGAGCTGCGCAGTAATTTGGCATTCTGGGAAATAAATTTCACAGGCCCACGAGCGGGCCAGGATTGGTGTATGGCAGGTTCCCTCAGCGCTGCACAAATAATGCTTCGTATTTAAAAGCGCGGTATTTTAATTATTTATTTCAGGGGGGGGCGCGAGCCCTATCGACAAGTACTTCATAATCATACTGTACGCCAGTTTTCCCCAAAAAGCCGAACCGGGCGCCTGCATTTTGTTTTTACCCCAAAAAGCCGAACCGGGCGCCTGCATTTTTTTTGACCCCCCAAAGCTGACCTGGGCGCCTGCATTTTGTTTTGACCCCCAAAAGTTTAACCGAGCGCCTGCATTTTTGGCTTTACCCCCAAAAGCTGAACTGGGCACCTGCATTTTGTTTTACCCCCCCAAGCTGAACTAGGCGCCTGCATTTTGTTTTTACCGCAAAAAGCTGAACCGAGCGCCAGCATTTTGTTTTTACCGCAAAAAGCTGAACCGAGCGCCAGCATTTTGTTTTTACCCCAAAAAGCCGAACCGAGCGCCAGCATTTTGTTTTTACCCCAAAAAGCCGAACCGAGCGCCAGCATTTTGTTTTTACCCCAAAAAGCCGAACCGGGCGCCTGCATTTTGTTTTTACCCCAAAAAGCCGAACCGGGCGCCTGCATTTTGTTTTTACCCCCAAAAGCCGAACCGGGCGCCTGCATTTTGTTTTTACCCCCCAAAGCTGACCTGGGCGCCTGCATTTTGTTTTGACCCCCAAAAGTTTAACCGAGCGCCTGCATTTTTGGCTTTACCCCCCAAAGCTGAACTAGGCGCCTGCATTTTGTTTTTACCCCAAAAGCTGGACCGAGTGCCTGCATTTTTTGTTTACCCCAAACCAAACCGAGCGCCTGCATTTCGTTTTTACCCCCAAAAAACCGCACCGGGCGCCTGCATTCTGTTTTACTAGTACCGATCAGGGTAGTGACCGGGGTCTGCCAGATGGCCGTTTTTTGTCGGGCTGGGGTATGTTTTTTGGCCGGCTGCACCGGCCGGGGGGTCTGAAAATGGCCGGCAGGTGTGGACGTAATTTTTTTCACACTTTGATTTTACAGTTTGTTTGAAATGATTTCCTTACGACTACTTATTTCCGCCTTTCTGGATGTTGAATTGGCTTGTGCGTTGTTTGGACGAGCCTGCCCTCGCTTGAAGATGCCCGTGGGATTTCCCCTGGATTCTGCAAGGCGCGGCACTCACGCAGCCCGCGTGGCTTCTCGAAACTGAACCTTCGCATGTTTATCACACATCGAAAGACGCGCATTGGTAAGACCTATCCACAGCAATTTAGTTTGGTGCCAGGAGTGGCTGTGTTGGCAAGTTAGAACATAAAGTCCGTCGCGGACTGGGCAGGTGTTGGGCAGCATCAGGGAGAAGTCCTCCCGCGGGAGGGGGGTCTGTCATCACTTCAGCGTCAGGCATAATCTGCTTACCGCTATCTGAGTCAATAGCCGCCATTTCACTTATGTCTTTAGCCGGGGAGAGTCGTGAGAATATGAGTAAAACCCCGGCTGACGCCGGGGGCAGAGTCGGCCAAACCCCCATTTTCGCCGGGGTTTGCCGGGGAGGGCGTCGCAAGATGGCCGGGAAAAATGGACCTTCGGCCCATTTTCCCCGGCGCCGGCCCCGGCGTCAAAACCCTGGTACCGATATACAGCATCATGGTAAGTCTATAGCATAGTAAAAAGACTGGACCAAGCGCCCTAAGCGCCAGATAAATGCCCTGTCGCATTCATGCTGTAATCGGAGCACGACAGAGGGGGGGGGGCTAAACTGGGATATGGGCATGGTGGAGTTTGATGTTGCCTGGATGACTGCTGAGGACGTATTTTCTGACCCCACACCCTGATATGGCACCTTCATACCGGTAAGTTAATGGAACGCATGTTGTGGGTGGAGCCCAGTGCACTGGAAGAGCAGAATGGTACCCCCTTCTTTTAGGGTTTACCGTAGAACCGGATAGGGTTCGCACACTTCGGATTTGAATATTTTAGCAAATCGTCTGCGCAGTAATAAGCTATGTGTCCACCCAACGCTTTTATCGCGCAGCAGCCATTTTGAGCAATTCTTTTTATTTCCTGAGCGACAGCCCTTACGATCTTATTAATGAAGGTCCACGCAGCTACAAACAAACCAACTTTGCGCAGGGCAGATACCACCGACTACAGGCCTTGATCGTGTGTGTTTCCGGCAGAAGAAGAGGCGGACTGCCCTGAACTGAACAGCCCTGTTAGATAGTACTACTAAATTGTCGACAGTAGCGTTATGCCGTTTTTTTTGAAATTTGGTACCAGAAACTAGTCCGCGCATCCCCTCAAATAGTTGTTGGGCTTGTGACAACCAAGTTCGCGCAGCATGAATTCTTGAATTGTTTCTGCCGTGCATGGTGTTCCCGCACCCCCAAGACAATTAATCAAACGCAGAGTGAAACTTGTGCCACGGTAATCCCAACTGTGGAACAAAATGGCATCTCCCTCCTTAAGGGTTTCATCATATCCCCCCTTTAGAGGTAAACCCTACCTGTGGGACTGAATGGCACCCCTCCATTTAGGATTTACTCGTATCCTCCCTTCAGGGTTTAATCCCACCTGTGGAACAGAATGGCATCCCCCTTCTTGGGCTTCACCGCGAGGCTGTACTTGGCACAGTCAGAAAATAGAGGGTTGACGCCATTGGGGGCAGGCACCTTAGGGAACACCTGAAGGGGAGGGAGGCGGGATCGAGGTGGGCCGAGGAGCAGTGCAGGACTGGGGGATCCCGGGCTGCGCTGTTTCCTTAACTCTCACGCCCCACATGGGGCATAGTTTTCCCCCCCTCTATTTCTTTTCAGGGATGGGATATATGCGGGAGCCTGTATCAGTAACCAAAGCGATATTGGTAACTGATTTTGGTAACAGTGTGGACGCGGCTTCGGCCCCGAGCTGCGGTGCTCCCTGAACCCGCACGCCCCTAGGGGAACGTAGATTTCTTCCTTTCTCTCCCTGGCATCTGATTTTTCTGAACAGTTAAACTCGACTGAAATAAAGAGGATGGACAACTGGAAATCATGCTGCAGGGACCTAAACAAGGATTTGGGGGCTGCAAAAAGCATCCTCCATTCCCCTCCTCTCTCACCGTCTCACCGCCATCATCAGCTGCAGCAAGGTACATGAGGACAGTCGCGTACCGGTTTCCGCCGTTGACCGAATTGACTTCGTCGAAGAAAAAGTCCCAATGCTGCAACATCAGCGGCAGCAGGGAATCATCCGGTGTTCCTTTTAGTGCACGCCAGACCACCTTTGGGGGGCCACCGGGGGAAACCACTGGGCCGATAGGGACCCAACCTTGGCCAGTCTACGGCCTATGGTCCAAGCAGCAGGGCTTGCTGCTCCAGCCCCTCACGGCCATGGACTGAGATGTAGCTGGTCTTTTGCCTAGATAAACACTGGAATCATCAGCAGCAGTTCAGCACCCGCATCAGGAAAACATCATCATACTGGCAGTGTGCTAAATCTCGCTTCTGAGGATGAGCTGCCTGACCCCCAGCAAAAAATGCTCGAAACTCGAGCAGAAAATAACTACCCTAGGTCACCAACAGGTTGTGTGTGGGCTACGATAATAACAGCACAGCCCAGCATGGTGCCTATGCCACAAGCGCAATGTGGCCAACCAACAGGCCGGCACGTACCCCCCTTGATTCTCAAACTTCAACCTGCACCTCTGACTCTTTACACAGGAGACATCACTATTTTTAACCTATACCGGTGACATCACTTTTTAAAGCCCAGACCGATGACATCACGCCTTTTCAACACGAGCCGGTGGCGTCACTATTTGTAGACCCACGCCGGCGACATCGCTCTTTTTAAACCCCAGCCGGCGACGCCACTATTTTGAACCCAAGCCGGCAACGTTCCTCTCACCGCATCGTACTTTTGGTCCTTGCGGTACCGGAGCACCTGCAGCCCCTCTCCACTGTGCACCGGGGTCAGGGTCCACTCTGCTAACCGTCGCTCAATAGCTGCAGCAGGAGGAGGAGGGGCGACAAAGGTGGCGGTTGAGGTTAGTGTACAGATCATGCATGCGATAGTAAAGGAAGAGGGGGGGGGGGGGAATGGTGGCCAAGGGTCAGAGACCACTGCCCTAGTGGCCGCTAAATAGCTGTAGCAGAAAGAGGAGATCAAGGTCACAGTAACGGTCAAGTTGAAAATAAAGGTTCTCAGGTCCTCAGCAGTAGTAGAGGAACAAGCAGGCTGCCACAGTTCTGGAGATGAGCACTGACCCAAATGCTTCCCAACTTAGCCTGGCATACACAGCAGAGGCCAAGGCCCCGGCATGGTCCCCAGAAGGAGACATATTTCTCGATATCCCCGCAGCATCATTCACTTTCTATGACCTGAACACAGCATCACCCACTTTTTATGACCTGATCACAGCATCACTCACTTTTCATGACCTGATCACAGCTTCACTCACTTTCTATGACCTGATCCTCGGCCCGTGCAAAGAACATCCCGTCCGAAGTCCTGATGTCTGAAACCTGGCTGCCACCATTGCCAGTATCTGAGAGAGCGCAAGGTCAATGTGTGAATTGCGTCTCCGGGATTCATTTCTTTCAAACGGACCATTACAGATGAGCAACTTCATGCTTGACCAAGAATAAAAGCACAGACAAAGATTTGGGAGCTCCCTGCTGCCATATGAATTTCGCGTCATCAAACAAGGCCGGCGGTCAGGAGGAACATCGTCAAAACATCGGTAGCATGGTCTGAGGCATTAATGCAGCTGGCACAATTGCGGTCATGAATGGGTGCATTGACTGTAGTGTGTGAAGCATGAAGCACAGTTCCGTTTTGAATGGGTTTGAGGCTCAACCACTAACCCTGCCCTCTCCATCTTGTTTAGTTATCACACCCACGACGACCTCTCCAGACGCATGGCACGCGTGACTCACCCACTACACCCGACCTCTCCAGACGCTTCTCCGCTTTGTTCCGGATGTAATCACATTCCTCTGTGCCGCAGTCAGACGCACAATACAGGAACATCTGAGGTTTGGAGAATGGTCGCATTCGAGCTGAAAGTAGGTGGCAACGTGGCAACATTGCAGGGCGCGGCAGCTGTGTTGGATCTGTCGCGTACAAACTACCCACCGTCAGACAGAAAGTGATGCCACACGAAGATCCTTGCATCCTCATCGATTGTCTCCATGTAGCTCGCATCTCGCGTCGAGCCGTGAGATTGAGGGGTGACCACGCTGAGGAAGCCAAGTAGCAGCAGCAACGTCACAGCCATTGTGCAAATTGAAGTGACCATTATTCTGCCCGTATTGAAGGTTCTGTGTCCACGGGGGTCGATCTAGGGGGTGATCTAGGGGGGAACTTGTAAGGTTCAAAGGACCGCTCAGAAACCAGATCTAGAGGGGGGAACTTGTAAGGTTGAAAGTACCGCTCAGAAACCAGATCGGAACTCGCGTTGCAGCTTCTGCTCCTTCTTGTGGCCCTTCTCAACGCGCGTGAGTTCATCAAACTGGCCACCCACGTACTCATCACTTCAGGGTTGAGACGGGAGGGAAGTGCAACTGGTTGACTTTCAAATTCCCTTTTTTGTTTGTATCTTGTTTGAACGCCTTCCACTCGAGGCTGATTATGTACGCCCACCATGGAAAGTGGACGGAAGTGAATGGTGGGCGTCACTTTCCACTTTCCATCGGAGTGAAACATTTGTTACCGTCAAAGAACCTGTGCCCATGTTGCTGCTGATTTATCTTGCACCATTGATGGTGGGAAAGGCTGAGGGAAGGTCCAGCTGGGAGGGAAGCCTCCTCCAAGACCGCCTTTCGGGGCACCATGGTCATGTTCTCCAGTGCTTCTCATGGGCAGTAGGCAGTAGCAGTGCATGCCGGGCACCACTTGGGCAGTAGGCAGTAGCACAGTATGCCAGCAACCCCCTCAACAGCCTGGGCTTCTTGCACACATCTATTTTTTTTGATTCTAAGCTACATGTCAGCTATACTCAGGCCTCTGGCCCGAGGCCACGTCTGTGGCGAACCTAGCTGCTTTGGCCTCCAGTGGCAGGCCGGTCTATGTTGGATCCCAATCAGGCCTTTGGCAGCCACGGGGCGGACTGCCGATGGGGGACTTGTAGCCGGAAAAAAAGAAACACTGTTCTTGCAGCGTAGACAACATGCAAGTGATAGGATATTCACCATGTCCAATTCGTCAGCAGCGAGGGGAGCATCAAATCGACTTATCTGTGGCGACAAGCTGACTCGCGTGCCCCGGGTCAGAGGGCTAAGCAGAGCGCATCCAGAATAATTCGGTTGAGTTTCGCCCAGAGGCATGGATGAAGGTCGTTACATGAAGCCAGGCACAGGTATGACAGCTGCCAACCCTGATCACGGACCAAAGAGATCAATCCTGATGATGCAGCCGATCCCATCAAGGTACAGGGGAGCCCTCATCCCAAGCCAGAGCGGACCATCATCCATGCACGCCGGCGCCGGTGCGCAGCAGCCTCCCGCAGGCTGTCCGTGAGCTGACAGGTATGGAGATTTGACTGTTGGATGTCCAATAACACTCGTGGCCATCTATTCGCCTAACTGCCATATCTCCCTTAAATACTGCAATGCGGATTCCCTTCTGGTCATAACCATAACATGCATGCTGTTCAGAGTTATCTCAAGGTGTAGGATATTCGCTCATGCGCATTTTGTTCACAGGTAACCTACTCGTTCTCGTTCGGTGTAGGTTTCATGGCACCATGCAGCCATGTTTAAGAGACATGCATATTGCATGCTCGCATGCACAAGTTCATGCCAGCCCTCTGACTCATCAGTGGCCGCCCATGTCTAGCAGCCTCTAGCAGCTGAACCGCATTGGACCGCTCGTACATGCCATGCAAACAGCAGCAAAATGCATGTACTGTTCATCCTCATAGTTGCCCATGCTTAAGGTATTCATCTGATTGCCGTGTGAAGTCCATGCTGTCAGATGCATGAGCCCAAGCATGGTGCCGTTCCCCAGCCACATGCATTACCCACCCCGCCCTTGCTAACGCCCATAGCACGCTTGGTCACAAAATGTTCTCCTGCCGTTACCTCTGGGTTGCCCCCATGCTCCCTGATTGCTCAGTGAATGTGCTGGTTGCTTGCACCTGCTGCAAGATGGGCCTGACATAGCCATGCTTTCCAGGCTGTCAGCTGATGCAGACTTAGGCTCTTAGGCAGCTTTGGGGGGACTCGCCGCAGCAGGTCCCAAACATCGTCCGACAGAAGGTCTGCCGCGAAGCCATGCTCCCTACCCAGCGCTTCCGATCTCAGCTTGTTTTCTCAGTCCTCGAAACCGGTGACGAGCGGCTGGACGCTGGGACCCAAAACAGGGTTGTCTTTGGCGTACAGCTGGATTGCGGTTTCTGCACTAGACTGGCCTTTACGGTCTGCAACAGAGGACTGATGCGTGCCACCTGTGCCCATGTTGCTACTGATTTTATCTCGCTCCATTGATGGTGGGTAGGGTCGAGGGAAGGTCCAGCGGGAAGGTCCAGCGGGGAGGGAAGGTCCAGCGGGAAGGTCCAGCTGGGAGGGAGGCCTCCTCCAAGCCTGCCGTTCGGGGCACCAGGGCCATGTTCTCTACTGCCGCTCATCTCTCAAATTGGTCGAATTCGACATACGGTATGGTAACTTATATGTCGAGCGTTTTTAACCGTCCTCAAATCGATTGGAAAACGACCCTCCCCACTCTATACGGCACTGTGTACGGCTGGGGGAGCTGGCTAGAAGCCCCAGCATGGCCAGGGGAGCGTACCTGCTTATGTATTGTCTTCTTTTCCCACATCCAGTTAAACAGCCATTACACATTATGAGAACTTCCATGGCTGCTCCATCTCGAAGTGCTCTTGCTGGAGCGTCGAGCTCAACCAGCTGCTCGTTTGTGGGCGGTAGGCCCGGTAAGTGCCGGGGTAGCTTGTATTCCTCATAAGCCAAATGCATTCCTAATTAGAGGCTGTCGGTACCACTGTTTCTAGCAGGCGCATGCTATAGGTTGGCCATGTCCACATGCCCACCGCGAGCACTGTTGCAGCGTCAGCAGCTGCTTGCGCAGCCACTCGATCCATCTGTCCTTCTTCAATATAACGATTCCACGGTATCGTGCCCCATGCCCTTGCACTGCCTACGGTGTTCGTAGCTGTGCTCTGCCCTGCCAGGCGCTCTCCTGCCGGCAGATCTATGGTATCTTCCCGAAGGGGCGTGGTTGTGGAGGCCAACTTGTTCGCAAGGATCTCCAGGCTTGTTACATCGACTGTGACGAACCTTGGTGAGAGAATTTGCCCATGGTTGATGCCAGCGTAGGGAAAGCTTAGGTGCAGTTGATGGTAAAGCTTCGAACTGTGCCTGCATCCATTCCCCAGCGAGCATGCCATCTCTAACGATGTGACATTGAGATAGAGTCCGTTATGGGTGCTCCTCTCGTCGTCCTTTACCTACAGCTGTTAAGTGGGCGCTGAAGGAAATCCTTGAGCAGATATTGTCATGGAATGGAATTGAGCCTTTCATGATGCTGGGCTGTGGCTTTGGCTGGGATTCATGATCGCCTTGGTCCACCACACAGTCACCATAACATGAGGTATCATAAACTCCTCGGAAACCAGCCATGTGCCTGCATCGGCTCAGGGAGGACTCCTCAGGATCTGCATGTCCGCCCCTTCGCTGTGCACCATCTGACTTCATCATATAGACCGTAAAGCACATGGCTAGCTGTCTCCCACAGAGTCTGGGTTGGGTGAGATTCATGAGATGCAGCTTCAGCTTCTCTTTAAGACCTGTGGCTGTACATGGCTAGCTGTATCCCACAGAGTCTGGGTTGGGTGAGATTCATGAGATGCAGCTTCAGCTTGTCCTTAAGACCTGTGGCTGCACATGGCTAGCTGTATCCCACAGAGTCTGGGTTGGGTGAGATTCATGAGATGCTGCTTCAGCTTGTCCTTAAGACCTGTGGCTGCACATGGCCTTTCCATTCTCTCCATGCAGTTGCCTTGACGCGGCATGTGGAAATAAGTGAAAGATGTCCTCTCTGTCTAGGCGTCATGACGCGTCAGCAATGATATCAGGCACCTGTCCACACAATGTTGTCAGACTTTCCCGAGTTTCAGTCCATCACAGAGGGCGGGCATGGTATGCTGTCCCCAAATAGCATGCAAACACTTGCGTTATGTTGACCACACAAGCATGTCTTGCCTCCTTGGTGCCCCTACAGTCACTAAGGCAGAGGACCCAGAGAAGCTTCTGGACACAGTTGTAGCAGAGATGCAGGATGATCTCATCAAGATGAGGCAAGCAGCAGCACAGGTGAGCACCTGGAAGAGGTTGTCTGCGTACTGGTAGGGGCCCACACCTGGGAGTACACAGCCATGCCTGGAAGGACACAGCCACACCCGGAAGTACACAGTCACAGCTGGAAGTACACTGTCACACCTGGAAGTACGCAGTCTGGCCAGGAAGCCACACTAGGTTGGACGGGTGTGCAGCTGTGCACAGCGTGCGCTAACCAAGCATGCGTGTCTGCGCACTTCTTTCACTGGATGGAATGTGGGCTGGGAATAGGGTAGGACCTGATCAAGACGTGGCCAGCGGCAGCATGAAGGCCCGCATACTTGTGTAGCAGCGTAGTTTTGTGGGGTGGGGGGGAGGATGGGCTGGGTCAAGGACTGACAACTTGTTGAGATGAGGCAAGTGGCAGCACAAGCAAACTGAAACCGTGGACAATAATGCTTAGCCTTGGGGCGTAGGGTAGGTCGACTGTTAGGCCTCTTCTGCTTTGGGTTTTGTTTGCTTTCTGTTTGGGATGGAGCTGTAGGGAGAAACAAAACGAAGAAGGGTATGCAGTAGAGACTAGCAGGGTATGGGCTGTACGCACATCTAATGCCTGGAATGGGTGTGTGAACCTTGCATGAAATGGTACGTTGCACAGACAGCTCTCGCTGGGCCAGCTGTACTGCATGATCCTAGATCATGGTCGAGGTATTGCTAGCATGTTGATGAGGTGCCAGAAAGCACTTTTGGGCAGGCTTCAGCGCCCCTTTGGGCAGGGCTGAGAGAGTGAGAGCAGTAGATCTGACAAACGGTTCCCTGAACCCCTGACAGGTCATGGCGTCACAAAAGCAGCTGGAGGCAAAGTTCAAGCAGTCCCAATCAACTGCGGTAAGTGCAAACAAGCATACAAGGAGAAAGGGTGCATGAAAGGGAAAGGGTAGACGTAAACATCAAACCCTCATTTATTAACCAAGGACCTATTTACTTTAAAATAGAGGAGGGCTTGATTTCTAATATAGCCCTCATCCATTGAACAAGGACCTGTTGACTTTAAAAGTGAACCTTGGCTTTTGAACAGGATGACTGGCTATGGCGTGCTGAGCAGGTGTTTCGTAACCCTGGCCCTTGACTCATAACCCTTATCCCGGAACCCTCAAAGATGATGACGGGCTGCCTGCAGCGCACTGAGCTTTTTTTTCGAACCTGTCCCTCATCCCTGAAACATTGTGCAGGATGACTGGCTGCGGCTTGCTGAGCTGGCGGCCCATAACCCTGTCCCCATGACTCTTAACGCTCATTCCTGAACCCTCAAACAGGATGACTGGCTGCGGCGTGCGGAGCTGGCTGTCCAGAAGAGTGAAGACGATTTGGCCAAGGAGGCGCTCAAGCGACGGAAATCATACCAGGTGAAGGGCGGGCACATGCACGCACGCCCATGCATCTAAGGATGGAGGGACTAGATGCGCTTTATTGAGATGGAAACATCACAGGTGAAGCGCGCACTAACGCACACTAGCACGGGAGGGACAAAAGCTAGCTGGGTTCTGTATCGACAGGAATGGTACCATCGTACCATGTGAAGGGCGCACAAGCACACCCTAGGACGTCAGGGACACGGTGGGTTCTGTAGCGGCAGAAATCGTATCAGGTGATGGGCGCATATCAATGGCTAGGTGAACACAGTGTGCACACCGGAGGGGGCTCGCTGCACGAGCCAGCAAATCTTGCCTTAAAAAAACCTTGCCCCGCCTGCAGGAGCAAGCCGACTCCCTGAAAAACCAGCTGGGCATGCAACAGACAGCTGTGGACAACCTTCTTAACAACACCAGGTACTTGAAGGATGGCGTGGGGTATTAATTTCAGGATGGTGGGATTTTTTCACACTCGCAGCCCCCCTGGCAGCCCTCAAGCAGCCCCAAGAGTTCAATTTGAGTTCCTAGAGGGAAGTGGGGACAAGCTTTTGAATGAATAACATCAGGTGTTTGGAGGTTTTGAGATGAAGGTATTGATTGTTTCTCCGTGACACAGCTACATGTCAGCTACACACTGGCCTCTGGCCAGAGGCCCCAGTTGTGGCCAGCCAAACTGCCTTTTACACCAGTCGTAGGCCGTCCTTGGTATCGTCACAATTGGGCCTTTGGTGGCCGCGGGGCGGCCTGCTGAAGGTGAACTTCTGTAGCCGAAAAAAGAAACATTGGAGGAAGTTTGAATATAGACGTGAAGGTTGCGACCCCTTTTAAGTCAAGTGCTCGTATGTTGTTGTGGCATAGTAGCCCAGTCACACAGGATACTTGCATGTTGTGCAAATTAAAAAGCTTTGCTGCTTTAAAAGAGGTCCCCTTTCCCTACTGTGTCAAGGCCTAGCTTTACGACGGGTTCGGGTGCAGCCTACAGGGTAGTTCTGATCCTTGTGCCCATGGTGACAGCTGAATGTCTATGATCTGGGTTCTGTGTGCGTCTGACAGGGTGCTTGAGACCAAGCTTGCTGAGGCGAGGAGCAAGAAGGACACGTTGAAGGCGCGTGCCGCCAGCGCCAAGACCAGCAAGCAGATCCAGGTGGGGGATACTGCTCAAGTGCTTAGATCCCACAGGCGCTTTCGGTGGGCGCTTTGATCAGCAAGCAGGTCGAGGTGGGGGATACTGCATACATCCAAAGGCCTGATTGGGACCATGCCTGGACCAACCTGCAGCTGGTGGCCAAAGCAGCAGGGCTGGCCATATATGGGGCCTCGAGCCAGAGGCTTGAATATAGCTGATGTTTGGTAGAGACATGGGGGGGGGGGTAAGTGCTTCGACCGCAGGTCATTAGGGGACTGATCTGTGCCTGCTCCTCAACTCCCCCCCCCTTCCCCCTTCGCTGCTGTGATTTTCAATTCCTGGTTTTAAATGCCGCTCTTTTGATGCACAGGAAATGATTGGCTCTCTCAACTCGAGCAATGCTGTAACTGCTTTTGAGAACATGGAAGAAAGGGTGATGCGGATGGAGGCTGAGGCCGAGGCAACCCAGCTGCTGGTCGGCAATGACAAGCTGGATGACAAGTTTGCGCTGTTGGAAGCAGGCTCGGGTGAGCAAGATATTTATTCTAGGTTAAGCGCAAAGGATAGATTGTGTCTTTGAAGGAACACATGTCGACATGGCGCGGTTGAGGTGGTGAAGGTTCTGTGCAACCTGGTTTTCACTCCACTGCGAGTGGGTTAGTTGCAGTTAAAGAACTAAAAGGGGTCCTTAGAGTCAGTGAAAGTTTTGGACGCACCAGCGGGTCCTGTGGGGCCAGATCGACCGTAATCTAGCGCAGGGATATAAGGGTTCAGGCCAGGCCATGAGCCCATGAGTAAGACCTGCTTGAATAGGTCGGTCTGAATGGTCTCATTCTTTCTGCCCATCTCGCCGGGGGCCTTGGAAGCCGATATGAAGGACTCTTTGCTTATGCCTGGCTGTCCTGGCATGATTGATGTTTGGCCATGGACGTGAAGGGTCCGTGTATTGACTATTGACACAGCTTTCGCCTTGCTTCTATATAGCCTCCACCTTCTATGACTAAGCAGGTATGACTCCAGCCCTGCGCCGAGGAATGCCGCATGCTTTACATAATGAACTGATGATATATTGATATCCCTACATGGTGTTTGGTATCCTATTTTCTGGTGTTTTCTGTTGTTTCCCCTCCTTTTTGCCTCGCTCACTTTCTGTTCTGGCCGCAGTGGATGATGAGCTGAGCGCACTGAAGCGCAGTGCGCTCAAGGGGAGGGCTGAGCCTGTGGCGGCACTCCCTGAGGGGCGGCCCATCAAGGATGCGTTTGACATGGAGCTGGAGGAGCTGCGCAAGAAGGCCAAGGAATGAAGAGGGTTCTCTGAGGGGAGGGGAGGGGAATCAGCCGAGAGGTTGAGAGCGGTGCATACCCGCTGGGCCCTGCTGAACGCTCGGCCGCGTGGGGCTGGTAGGGAATGAGTGACTGGGCTTAATTCCAGCGACCAGCTGAGATGTGTTGTTGGTGGTTGAGGGCCACTCATGGGAGAAGTCTGAAGGAAGAAGATGACGATCTGGACATTTATTATGTTGTGGGCTCCTTTTAGTTATCATAATTCCTCGGTAAGCAATCAGATGTTGCTTGTGTGGGTGGAAGAAAATATTGAAAATGTACCCGAAAGGAGAGATTTGTTCAAGAGTTACTTGCACTCCCCTTCGCTGTTTTATGATGTGTCAGGTCATACAGGTCAGGGAGTCCTCTGGACGCTGTTTTGCCCTAGCTCGATTCTTTACTCCGCGCATTCAATTTGATAAATTGATGGTGCTGCACACCTGAATAGCATGCTACGGGATGTGTCGGTTGTGTGTTGAACTGGTCGTCATGCGTGCTCACCTTGGAACGTGTTTTGCTGTTGTTGCGTCCGCATTCAAGCTGCATGTGTTGTGTGCTTGCCATTTGATAGAACGGCAGGGTACTAGGATGAGCTTGGTTGTCAGTTAAAATGCTTCAGACTGAAGAGTGAACTCTTAGTGGGTCAATGCATTTGGTCCCTGCACAAAAAGGCTCGGCCGGGAGTGATTTCCTGGTGGATAAGCATGATGGATATGCACCTGCCAGTTTGTCGTTGAGGAAATGGCTCAGTGGTGAAGTTTTGTGAAGTTTTTACAGTCCAACGGGGCATCACATTTGATGCATGGGACTTGTGCCCGTAAACCGGTACAGGCACTAAATATGCTAGGACAGCGAGTGAAAACCAATGACCCCTCTGGGCAAGCAAGCAACACTCAACCACCGAGCAGTAGCGTGGGAATGAACCCCAGAGTGCAGCAGATTAGTCCCAGCCATAATGCCCACATGACGTGGGTGCAAAAGAGTTCGGTTGGACGCCTCCTAGGAAAGACGGGTGAGTGTCGCAAAAGACAGCGTTAGATTCTAATTGAGAAGGAAACAAGAAAGTTTTAGTGAAATTTTATGAGTCTGTGTAAAAACTGTGTGATGTGTAAGCGAAACTTCAGTGTGTTTAAGTGTTTTAAAATGTGTGAAATATGTATGAAACTGTGTGACACATAGCTTAAGTGAGTTAAATGTTTAAAAAGTGTGACCTGTGTGTATAAATCATTGAGATGAGTGTGTAAAACTTCTGTTAGTGAGCCATTTCAATGTTCAATTAGTGATTCAGAAACGATGATACAAACACATGGACCAGAGATAGGAATTGTGATAATCAAGGTGATAGTCATCCCAAGTCAAGACTCCCCCTTAACCTGACAAATGAAAGCAAAAACTCATGCGGCCACCTCCACCCCATCGACAAAGAGCCGAGCACGTGGAAAAACACCCTCAACTTCATCTCCTTGGCAAACTGGAACTTGGGCCAGAGCTCATGCCGTGCCGACAACTCTGCAGGGGACATATCATCCCAGATGGTGACACCCTTGCCTGCCAACTGAATCCTCCCATACACTATGCTCTGGGCCTCGCTGCGATTGCCCACGCGGAACTTGATCTTCCGCATGAACTTGTTGTTGGGATCCGGCTTGCCCATCCGAAAGGCGCTGTTGACATTGATAGTGATACCCATGAGCTTGCACATTGTCTCACACCAGAGCCGCACAGTCCTCCCCCAGACCACCCTCTGGCAGGCCAGATATCACGAAGCTGGAATCCCTGCTGTCATGCATGGCTAGCGGAGCAATGCCGTTGGCACCCATGCTGGTGCCACCGCCGCACGATGTTGCAACCGCTGGGGCTGCTGCCTGACGCTCTGTGTTGTTGTTGTTGTTGACGCTGCTGCCGTTAGATCGTTCTGTTTCTACCATCAGTGTTGTTCCTGCTGTTGCTGCTGCCAATGTTGCTGCTGACACCATCTTCTTCAAAACTGCCTTCACATTGACATGCTCCTTCTGCATCGCAGCTATCACGACATCCCTGCCGTTCAGCACGCTCATGCTAGCCTTCAGTCCCGCTACATCATCACGAATGATCAGGAAAGATGGCTCAACGACTTCCTTTACCCACGTAGAAACCTTCTTCTCGAGCTCCAAGAACTCATTTTTAATTCAAAGCATTTTGTTGCGTGCATCTGAAGCATCAACTCGTCGTTTTTCTGGGAGAATTGCTCCACCATGGGACGCACCGCCACATTCTGCCCCTCCAGCCACTTGATCCTCTGTCCTAGCAGCTCGTTTGTCCCTCGCAGATGCCCGACTAGCTCCTCCAGCGCAACCAATCTCTGCTGGTATGACTCTGTGGTATGACGCTGGTGGCATCCATGCCCAAAGGTTGAGCGACCGAACCCGCCACACGAATTTCTCTCTCCTGCTGTCTAGATTGCCTAGATGTCCCTGTCACCTCGCATACAAGTGAAGCATTGCTGCACCATAGTCCTGGCTGTGCATGGTAGCTGGGCTTTAGCTACGTCATTTCCTACCAGCCCCATGCAGCCTTGCGTTCAGCTGGGCCCATCATGTATCGAACATGCATGACTGGGAGAATCAGACTGACAGTTCACCTAATGCAGTAAATTGTGAAATTGTTGCAGTAGGCTGGGGCATCACATTTGATATATGGGAATTGTAGTATGAACCGGCACAGCGTGAGCTAAACAGTATCGAATCCATGGAATTATTGGCATGCAATGCAAATGATCCTGCCCGTCCTTCAGTGCCAACTGCCAACCGTTCATCATTATATACACTCACCACCAAAGAATAATACCGTACATGAAACAGGAACACAGTTCTGGTGCATGCTGAAAGGGAATCAGGCACAAACGTGCGCAGGGTGCACGACAGCACCATTCCCCACGTGCATAGCTTCGTCTGCTCATGGCTTGTACAGATGTTAAGATATCAGTCCATTTGGCGCCAAGAAGGTGCTTCCTGCTGCTTGCGCCCCCAAAATATCCACATGGGTTGAATAAACACCCTCCTGTGAGTTGGTCGCCCATCACTTCCAAGGCTTGACAAAGAGCTGTTCCCCTTCCAGTCATTCCATGCGGGAGAGAGTGTTCATGGATCCAGCGCATGAGTCCAGCTTCCCCCAGCTTCCTAGCGTATGGATCTAGCTACCTCTAGCTTCCTAGCACATAGATCCAGCTACCTCCAGCTTCCTAGCGCATAGATCCAGCTATTCCATGCGGCAGAGAGTATTCATCATTGTGTATCGGGAGAGTAGCATGAACAGGTGGCGATACCTACAACAGCAGGACAGGACAGGACAAGTCGCATCAAAGGGGGTGCAAGGGCGCATCAACCTACAACAGCAGGACAGGACAGGTCAAGGCGCATAAAAGGGGGTGCAAGTCATGCAACAGGTCGAGCTCAAGGAAGGGATCATAAAGGCCCGGGGAAACATGATCAGGCTCAAAACATGTAAATTAACGTGACGTCACAATGGTGGGGAAATTACACGCACACAGAGTAGCCTGATGGATTCATGCAGCGCAACATTGAGCGTGATTCTGCATCAGTCTTCAGAGCCTCTCTAAAAGGCTTGATCAGAATATGCTAATCCTCAATAATAGATGATTTAAGGACGCACATCCCACACACCCTTGATCGATCATAAGTCATCACCCCATGGCACACACAAGGCCCATGGCATGGCACAGGACCAGCATTGGATCTCACCATGTGCGCTGCGAGCGGTGCTGGGCCATGGCACGAGACGCGATGCCCGGGTAGGGGCTGACGACGAGGCGGGAGTTGCGCCCCAGGAGCAAGGAGGAGACGGGCAAGTCCAGCAGGCCGGAGAACTTGCGCAGCAGGTTCGTACTCTCCTGGCCAGGGTAGAGGACCGATGGGGCAGTGCATGGTCATGTGACTCATGTCTTATTAAGTGATGATCGGAGGACACATCCTCAACGCACGGGAGTGCTTAATGAAATAAAAGCCTTGGTCGCAGATTTGATCGCAGGTTTGAATTCATCTGACTGTTGATCATCCAACACAATTCAAATACTTTGAAGCTGTATTGTCGTTTCCTCACAATGATGATTATAAACCCTATACCCTACACCGTCGTTTCTTCACAATGATGATCCTAAACCCTAAACCCTGTATCGTTGTTTCGACTCAAGGATGTGCATGCCTCACAGCTCCCCAGTTGCCTTACAATGATGATTATATACCCTTAACCCTAGACCCTGCATTATTGTTTCTTCACAATGATATACCTCACAGCTCACCAGTTGGTGGAAGGTCAATAAGGCGTCGCCTCTCAACCCTCTGTACCGCTCGTCCCGCATGTACTGCACAACGCCGTGATGGGTGCACCTGTGGTTTTTGTGCCCAGACACTCCCCAGGCATCAAACGTTACCACCTGCAAAGAGTGCCATCAACACTGCTGTGATAACTCAGCTGAGACGGTTCAGTTGAAATTGAACTGCCCCCCTTCCCATCATTTGGTTACCTGTTCTGACACCTACCCCCCTGGCCCCCTTGTGCTAAAACTTCCCAACTTGGGCAGTCCTTATTCATGAATCAGTGTCCGCTTGCATCGTTTAGCCCCCCAAGCCCCTCATCATCACCTGGGTTGGCTTGCACCTCATGACCACCTTGTGAACCTCGGCAGCCACATCCTCCGCTGGCCAGTCATTCTTCATACCATCCTAGCAGCAAAGTTATCAGATGTCAGTGATCAGCTGTAGGGGCCCTAGATCACTGCACCTCAAAGCTCCAAGTGGATTCAAATTCAAATTCAAGACGCCATGAACTGCATCTAGCAAACTCTGGCACGGCCTCTAGCCTCTGACAGGATCTAGCAACTCATCCAGGCAGCTGTGCTTGGTGATCACACGTGGAGACAAAGTAGAATGAGTACCGCTAGGGAGAGGTACTTCCCAATTGAGAGCGCGAAGGTCATTTACTGTAGCTTAACTTCTAGGACCTTCTCACTTCCTTCCTTACAGCATTTCCCCACTCCCATATAGCACCTTCCCACTTCCTCAAAGCACTTTCCCACTTACTTGCATGCGTGGGTGGTCAATCACTGTAACGTTGGTTGATGGAATCTTCGAACAGGGTCACAGACAGGATTATTGTTACAAGGTTTGGAAGTAATGGTGAGGAGGCCAAACACCCGCATGACATCAAACTGGTATTTGATTCAAGCCAAGTGTTGTTCCACTTACCTTGAGGATCTTGCAAGCTGCCACCATCTCCTTCTCACGCGCTGTTCCTAAGCCATATGCCCCACCTGTAATCCATTGGGGGGAGGCCTATCAGCAATGTCTTTCACAATCTCAGGCCTCGCGACCGAGGGCTTCTGGGCTGAGTGGATAGAGTCACGAAGTATGGTGCTCGCATTGATGTTGCCTCATCACATGGGTTTATGTACTATTGAGGCTGAGGATATATAACTGAGGAGTGAGGACTCGTCGCCAATCATCTTGATGGTCAGGCTGTGTACGCTCGTGCATCAGGATGCATGGTCGGATGAGTGGTTGAGTGTAAACACCAAGGGCAAATAGTGTCCAGGGCAACCTCGTTAAGAGTACAAGATAATGCCATTTGTCGTACCAATTTGAAAGAGTTCAGTAGGGTTTTGTGTGGAGCATGGTCTTATTGGCCTGAGGCATGGCGCATGGGGTGCATGGGGGTGCATGGGGATGCATGGCGTACCATTGGACAGGCAGAGGACTGACACGGCCACCTTGCTGGAGGCCAGGCTGAGTATGGTGGGGGAGAAGAACATGGACTCGTCGTCTGGGTGCGCCACGATGAGCAGCATGTGGTCCTTGTCGCTAAATGCCGGGGTCTGCAGCCTCCGCATACGAGAAACAAGTAGGTACATGCTGATGAGGAAGGGAAAGGCCAAGAGCCACATGGCACTATGGTGCAGGTCAGGGCAGTTTGCGTATACTGTAAGGTATACAGGCCCGGCTCGGCAGGTAGGTCAGAAGGGTTTCCTCTGATGCTGAATCGTGCAGCCAAGATTTCTGCCTGCAGAGGCTCTGACTAATTTTGAATATTACAGGGCACAGTCTAAGAAACTGAATAGCTCTGCTTCCTCTTGGGGAATATGGTATTCGGGCAGAAATTGTGTTGAGAAACTTGGGGTGGGGTACTGATGACTGTGTTGGGGTGTGCTAGGCACGTTTGTTGGAGGAGTTATTTTGTATGTACAGCTTTTTTCTTTTTGATTGCCGCCGATAAAACCCAGATTCGCATACATTTAGTTATCCACCTCAATTGTTTTCTGCAATCCGCGACAAAAATTGTCGCAAGGCCTCATGGGAGACATCTGAACGGCAGCTGTGTCGAGAGCAAAGCTGATACTCGTATAGATTCTACGGCGGATTCTGATTGCCTAGCTTTGATACCCCTACGCTTGTGGAACATTCCGATACCACAATGAAGCAAGCATTGGCCAACACTTCCGGGAGGGGGTCTGCAGCTGCGGGCGTCCTGCGCCCGATGCCTTCACCATGCCCGGTAGGCTTGACATTTTAACTATAAACGAGGCAGTCATGTGCTGAGTTTATGCCTCGAAGTCTTATTGCAGTCCTGACTCATGGATAAAGAGTCAGGACACCCTGGTCAGGACCAGCTCGGGACAGGGAGATTTGTTCAGATTTGCTCAAGACTGACCTGGGAGACTGAACGACGCCCCCCTTGCATTCGCAGAGCTTGCATAACCTCTCACACATCGCATCGTGTGTCAACGAAGCCGCTCGATCCCCGAGACGCAGCATCATAGCACCCAGTCAAGCTCGCCTGAGCTCGAGCAATAACGCCAGCGATGCTGGCAGGAACTACAAGATCGGGACAACCTACGGGGGCCTCCTCGTTAGTAGACTGGTGCGTCCTCAACAGTCCGGTCCCCCCGAACTCACATTCGGCCCCGGGTGATTCGGCACTCGATAAGCACCGAGCTGAGCATGGCCCATGAGTCCTTTGAGCCAAGTCCTGTCGACCCTCATGACCCCGTTTATCCATTATGACCCGGCCGCATTAGGCTGCCTGATATGTTTGTGATTCCAGCTTTTGGCTCTTGTACTCTGGCCCTGAACATAGGCCTCTGCTAGCTTATTGTGCGTCGCCCTCCCCACTTGCAAGCCACCTGAAGTGCCAACCAAGGGAACTCTGATCCACAGGGGCTAAATTATGCATCTGTCCTCCTCGTCAGCCCTTCTTAGCTGCATGATAGGTTGTCCTAAAACCTCTGGCCATGCGCTGCACGCAGGGGTAGTGTCGCCTTTAAGTCATGCGAATGGGTGAAGCTGGCCTCCCAGTTTGTTGCAACCCTGCCCCAAAGAATGCCCACCTACCGGTACTCCAATGCAGCGCCCTTATCTGCCTTCAAGAATAATCTCTCCCTGCCCCTGTCCTCCCTTTGACCTCAGGTGGGCTGGACTCCCCGTTTGTTGCCACCCTGCCCCAAAGAGTGAAGAGGTACTCCAAAGCGTTGCCCTTATCTGCCTCAAAGAATAATCCCTCCCTGCCCCTGTCCTCCCTGCCACCTTAGGTCTCCAGCTCCCAGGGCATCGACGAAAAGCTTTTTGGGAGGTCGCCTCAAGATTGGAGGCGCTTCACGGCTCGCATCTCGCAGGTAGACATGTAGTGATTCTTTTTTTCGGCCACCAGTCCGGGTGCGGGGCGGCCTGCCGAAGGCCCAATTGGGTCCAAATCTGGATCAGCCTACAACTGGTGGCCAAAGCAGGTTTTTTTAATATTAAGTATTATATACTAAATTTAAAAAAAAAACTACGTGTCCCTCCGCGTAGTTGAGGGGCCCCAAAAATTACCTTACACCAAAATCCCGCAGGCGGGCCTCTTTCAGCATAGTTGGCCGCAAATGGGGTCGCCTGTCGGGGTCAGAGTGTAGCTGACATGTAACTGAATCACGTAAAATAAACACAGTCCACATTATCTGCTTTGAAACATGTTGACATGTCTGTAAGGCAGCAAATGCCTTTGCGGAGGAATACTGTCCCTTTCTGCAGCATCTCCGCAGCCTACACCTCGAAAGCTCAGAGATCCAGGTGGCGAGACGGGATTTGTTTGGCCTGTATGTCTCGGAGGAGAACAGGGACTTGAGGAAGGGAGGGGGGGTGTAAGGATGTGCCAATAGGGGCAGTGATCGTGCTACTCGGACAAAGGGATCTAGATGTGTGCGAGGCACGCTTGCGGGTACTCAGCCCCGTGCGTGTACGCTACAGGTGAAACAGGTTGAGACCTACCTTGGCCTGTATGTGTAGGAGGGGATCAGGGACTCGAGGAAGGAGGAACCCTAAATCCTGGCCTTCAAGTGACAGGCTCTCCTCAGTCTGCCCCTTCACACATCCACTCCGTCCAAATCTTCGTCCCGCACAACTGTACCAGGCCTCATGGCTCGAGCTGCGCGACCTCCTGCCCGCCAGCGCTGCCCAGTGGGCCGGCGCCGACACCATCTGCCTCACAGCCGCTTTCTCCTCTTTAGCGAGAGCGGCCACCGGGCGCGGCGGTCCCAAGGGCGCGGCGTCGGACCTGGAGCGAACCGAGATGGCTGCCGCCGCCGCCCTGCTGCTCCGCATTGCGCGGCCGCGTCTGGCAGAGTTTGATGTTCAGGGTCTTGTCACGGTGGCAGTCAGCATGGCTAAGATGAAGGAGGAGTGCCTGGCAGAGGGATGGCTGTGTGCGATACCCGCTTCCGCAGGTCGGTCCAGTAGAATTGAGATGCAGATTCCTGCATTCCTTGCATGTCAATTGAAATTGCGACCAATGTATGTTGCTCGGGCCTGAGTGACTGGCCTCTTCCTTGATGCTTTGAATGGTGAAAGGCCTTTCCAGCCACATTGTCAGTTGCGCTGGGTTGATTTCCCGGAACAAAACAATATTTGTGGTTTATTCGAGGTTGGAGTTTGTCCTCCTGAACCCTCAGTAAACTAGGAACTACTACCGGTAGTTTAATATCGCATAGGCTGTCGCTCTAGATACTTCTCGCTGGATCTTTTGAAGCCATAGGGTAAGCTTGTCCCAAACAAGCGGATCAAAACCTGGTGTCAATGTTGAAAAGTTTGGACCGGGGGGGGCACTGATGAAAAAGTGTAGGCAGGGGGGCTGATGAAAAGTGTGGTGGTGGGAACACAGATGAGAAGTGTGGGCAGGGGGAGACTGATCACAAGCTGGTGCCGATGATAAAATAAGCTGTCCATACCTGTTGCAGGCGGTGGCGAGGCAGCCAGCCCCTTCTCCCCTAGGGCCGGCAGTAGCACCGGCGTCACCGCCAGCTCCAGCAGCTCCTCGATCAGCGCGTCGATCAGCAGCACCTTTGACTCTGATGCCGTCGGCAGCCAGACCTTGAGCGCGCTCTTCGACGAGCTGCTGCACTTCAGCGGCCTGGTCATCCACGAGTTCACGCCCCAGGCGCTGGCCAACCTGATCTGGGCGCTGGCGACGGTCGGCCGCCAGCCGTGCGGCAAGTGGCTGACGGAGTACTACCGGCGCCTGGACGACCAGCTCCCGGAGCTCAAGTCGCAGGACGTGGCCAACATTCTGTGGAGCCTGTGCAAGCTGGACCTGATGCCCGACATATGGCTGCGGGATGGGCTGGTGGAGAGGGCGCTGGACGCCGTGAGGGAGCAGAAGGGGACCAGCGGCCAGGATGCGGCCACGCTCGTCCAGTGTCTGGCGAGGTGAGGGGCCTGTCGCAAGGGTTCAGGGTTTTCCCCACAACCCTCAACCCTTAACCCAGAGGCTCAGGCACACAATTTGATGAGTGGCCTGTTGCAAGGACGCGGCCAGGCTTGTCCAGTATCTGGCAAGGTGAGGGCTTTATTGTGACATGCTGCTTAGCTGGGAGGAATTAGTTTTACTCACGGCGTGGTCATTTGCCAGTGTCTTGTGAGGCTAGGGCTTTTGTGGCGCCGGTCCATTGGGGGTGATTGATGTTACTCTCCTGGTCAAGGTACAGGAGTTTATGTGAGATCAGAAGGGCCATGACTGGGATTGGAGAGATGAGACGTACAAGGATGAATGTATGAATGGTGTGCAGCAGCGGATGTGGGTGAGTGCATCCCCCCTTTCCCATTTGTATGACCTGGAATTACACCTTCCTCGCCCTCGTCCCTTGCCCTGTCTCCCCTCGTCTTAGATACTGATTACTCAATTATATACTTATGACTTCATTAGATATCTCTTACTTTATTAGATAACGGTGCTGACATCTTTTAGTACTCCCACCTGGATCTGCGCAGGTGGTACTACATGTTGTTTAGAATCCCACGCCCCACCGTCTTTCCCTATTGTGAGATGCTTACCGGTATTAGGTACCGATACCTTACTACCTTACCTCCCCCCCTGGATCTGCGCAGGTGGTACTATTTGTACAACTACCGCGTGCCCGACGAGTACTTGTCTGAGTACCTGTCGATTGTCTCCCCCAGCCTGGGGACGTACCTGCCGTTTGACCTGGTGGCCATGATGCACAGCTGTGTGGTGATGAACTACCAGCCCAGCAGGCCGTGGATGTCGGGGTACTACGCACACATCATGCGCAGTCTGAAGCACGACCCAACGCTCAGCTACAGGTGGGTGCTGGCACGAAGTCAGGGGAGGAGGGGGGGGCTGGAAGTCTTGTTAAGGTAGGAGATAGACTGTTCTGGGGTTCATGCTGGGAGAAACGGGTCAGAGAAATTAGGGAGACTACGCACACTTCATGCGCAGTCTGAAGCATGACCCGACCCTCATCTACAGGTGGTTGGTGCGTGGGACCCGATGAAGCGATGGGGGGCGGGGTGGGGGGGGGGCCACACTGGCTAGGCGTCATTTCGTTTTGTGCTTGTGTCCTGAAGGGAATGGGTTCAAAACGAGTGTCACCTGGGGGGCCACCCCGAGCATGACCATGGATTCTGCAGGGGGCTTGAAACGAAAAGAACGTGCTCCGCCACAAGCTGTCTATTCTTTTATTCACTGTGAATGAATGAACATAATTCACATGAGTGTGCGCCTTCTTCACAATTCATTACCGGGTGAATCAAAATCTCTGATTGCTGCAACTTCCAGCGCTTGTTCTGGGCGCTGCTTCATGTTGCAACCTAAACCCAACCCTATCTGAACCCAACCCCATCTGCATCATCTCTGTTCGTGATTGCAGCGACTTCCAGCGCTTGTTCTGGGCGCTGTCCCGCGTGGACTACACGCCGCCTCTCATCTGGCAACGCGAGTTTGTGGCCATCTCCATCCCCAAGCTCAAGCACCTCAAAATCCGGGCGCTGTCAGAATTCGTCTGGTGAGTGAGAGGGGCTGGTAACAGGCTGGTGAGAAGGAGAGGATTCATTTGTTAGGAATTTGTTGTTGTCACTAAAGCAAAGAGGTTTGAGAGCTTGGAACTGTGCGTGTGTTGAGACTGTGCTGCTGTGGCGGTGAGGAAGGGAGGGCCAAGGGCCATCTGGCTCGTGTGTTTGTTGCTGCATCCCCATTCCCCTGCCACCCCCCACCCCCGCTCATCCCTTGACCATCCCCTGTCCCCTGCCCCCCCCACCACACACCACACCACCACCCACCCGCTCATCCCCTGCCCCTCCCCTCTCGCCCCCTCATTTCAGGACACTGGCGTGCTGGGGTTGCCGCCCCTCGCCTCAGTGGCTGGCTGAGTTCTTCACCGTCAGCCACCCGCGCCTGAGTGATGCCCGGCCGCAGCACATCAGCTGCCAGCTCAACGCACTGGCCAAGCTAGGGTGAGAGCAATGGGTGGGGGGAACAGAGGCTGAGGGCAAGACCGTACGTGGAGTGAGGGCTGTCCCCATAAAGGGTCTCCATAAAGGGCTCCCATAGGGTCTCCATACCTGTATAGAGGTCTCCATAGAGGGATGGCTGTCCCCATAGGGTCTCCATACGTGTATGGTATATACGGTGCGCATGTTGAGCTCAATATACGGAATGCAAGTATATTAGGGTTATTGCGTATATGTGCTTATATATACCGTATAGGGTATGCAAGTGTTAGGAATAATGGGAAATAATGCTTCGGGTGGACGCAGTCCATCAACACTGTCCATGACTTATTTGCTTGCCGTGCATATACCGGTGCTTGACTTATTCCACAGTTTCCTTCCCCTAGTATAGCAGTATGAGCCTCATCGTGCTTCCATTCCCCCCCCCCACACACCGTCTTCCCCCCCCCCACCCACCACCATCGCTTCTATCCCCCCACCACCGCACACCGTGTTTCCTCCTGCCCCCCACCATCGCTTCCACCCCTCCCCCCTCCACCGTGTTTCCAGGGTTGATGCCCCTGGGCCCTGGCTGGATGAGGCCCTGGCTTCCTTCTGCGCACAGCTACCAGAGGCCAAGGCACATGACCTGGTAAGTGGCCTGTTGCAAAGGTTTAGGATTTAGGCCTGTTGCAAGGGTTCAGGGTTTTCCCTAACCCAGAGGCCAAGGCACATGACCTGGTGAGTGGCCTGTTGCAAGGGTTCAGGGTTTGCCCTAACCCAGAGGCCAAGGCACATGACCTGGTGAGTGGCCTGTTGCAATTGTTCAGGGTTTGCCCTAACCCAGAGGCCAAGGCACATGACCTGGTGAGTGGCCTGTTGCAAGGGTTCAGGGTTTGCCCTAACCCAGAGGCCAAGGCACATGACCTGGTGAGTGGCCTGTTGCAAGGGTTCAGGGTTTGCTCTAAACCCAGAGGCCAAGGCACATGACCTGGTGAGTGGCCTGTTGCAAGGGTTACAGGTTTGCCCTAAACCAGGTGCACACTGACCAATTTAGCCTGCCTGTTTGTAACCCAGGAACTGATCTTGCCTAAACCCCGAACTGAGACCTGGGCCGACAGATGGAGAGATTAAAAGCTACGCTCGCTTTGGGATTGAGGCGGAGAGAGGGCTCGAGGGGGCAGCGCAAAACACACACAGGCCGCACTGCCCCCGCTCGCCCCCTCTGCTCATAAACGCCGAAGTCTCAACGTGTTGTGTTGGCCTGTCTTTAGCCTAGAGGGCGAGCTTGCCTGAACCCTTTACTGATTTACTGAGCTACGCTTTCTTTGGGCTTCAGTCGGTGAGAGATGAAGGGGGCTGCGCGGGAAGGTCCTTTGGGAGTTCTGAGCAGCGCTGTGTGCCGATGACGGTCCTTGCGGCGGCTGAATTGCGCAGCTGAGTTTCAGTCACCGTAATTTCAAGGCAAAATTTCAATTACTTACATTCAGCTACTTTTACCAGTAAGGGACCGTAATTATGTCCCGTATATGAATTCTGAATTACGGCGCGATTGCACATCACTGGTTCTGAGACCTCTTCAGAAGTTCAGGCCTCGGTGTGCCGTGATCCAGCTCACAAGCCTCTAATTACGTTTGAACGCACGCTTAACTATCCTGCCAGCTCCTTCAATGGCCAGGCTGGTATACGCGCATGCAACACAAACGCAATCCAATAACTACCCGGCTCGCCTCTACTAGATAGGTCGGCCGGTCTTATGGATTGCAACATACCGGTAATGACAAACGCAAATAATCTCAAGTCAATACCAGCCCATGTGTGTACAGCAGAATGTAGACGCAGCCAGCCTTATTTGAAGCCAGCTACCTAGAAGGTTTGAACGCACGCTTAACTATCCTGCCAGCTCCTTCAATGGCCCGGCTGGTATACGCGCATGCAACATGGACGCAATCCAATAACTACCCGGCTCGCCTAATACCGCATAGGTCAGCTGGTCTTATGGATTGCAACACACCATTCAGTGCAGCCTGTCTTGATGCTTGCAACTTCGAACAGTGTGCAGTTGAATACAGGGGTAGCCAGTGTCCCAAACGCACGCTTAACTATCCTGCCAGATCCTTCAATGGCCAGGCTGGTATACGCGCATGCAACACAAACGCAATCCAATAACTACCCGGCTCGCCTCTACTAGATAGGTCGGCCGGTCTTATGGATTGCAACATACCGGTAATGACATTCGCACAAATAATCTCAAGTCAATTCCAGCCCATGTGTGTACAGCAGAATGTAGACGCAGCCAGCCTTATTTGAAGCCAGCTACCTAGAACGTTTGAACGCACGCTTAACTATCCTGCCAGCTCCTTCAATGGCCCGGTTGGTATACGCGCATGCAACACAAACGCAATTTAATAACTACCCGGCTTGCCTCTATAAGATAGGTCAGCCGGTCTTATGGATTGCAACATTTGCAACATCTTAGCTCACTCCCAAGCTTGCACTGAACAAAACTTAATTCCTACCCCATGCATACCCTATTCACCCTATTCACCCCATGCATACCCTATTCACCCTATTTACCCTGGATATTTGTTGTTTGCATAAGGAAACCAAGGAATCTGCGAGTACTGATCCAAGCACTGTAAAACCTCTATATTATGACATTGGGTGGGCGAGCCTGGGTGACGGTCCTGGACAGCCTCACCACAGCTGGTGGCATGAGCATGAAAGCCGCCTCTCCCTGCCTCCCTCTCTCATCCCTCGTCTCCTTCCCTACTGTTTTAGGTGACAGTCCTGGATACGATCACGACGGTGTGTGGTGACCGCACCTGGCTCCTTGGCCACTCGGACACCATCCGGCACCTGGCCGACATTGCGGCGCACAAGTTTGCGGTCTACGACGCGGTCATGCACACCAAGCTGTGTGTTGCGCTGGCAGCGGCAAACGTAATTCCTGCGGCTGACTGGTGAGTTGGGGGAGGGGGGTGAGGGGGGGGGGATGATGAGGGTTTGGGTTGGGGGGGTAAACTCAGCGGCGTTATTGATCATTCATCTCACTTATTTATGTACTCAGTCATCAGTCATACCTCTTGCTACCATTGAATCTTGACAAGTCCACATCCTTGTGTTTTGTTTCTAGGCTGACGAAGCAGCAGGCGGCTTTGGTGGCCTGCCTGCGTGGCGGAGAGACTGTCGGGCGGGCCGGGGCGGAGGACCTGCGCGAGGTTTACCGCGGCTGGGACGTGGAGATGGAGGGAGAGCTGCAGCACTTGTTGTGATTCGACCATGGTGCAGCAGCGCTCGTGGTGGAATGAAAAGCGACAAGCACAGGCTGCTTACTCACGCTGGAGGCGGCTTGAGGCCTTGCAGTACTGGTCTCCAGACTCCATATCATGGGCGTCTAAGGCTGGAGGTGGACCTGGGGGGGGGGGGTAAACCCTTAGCCCTTAACCCAAAAACCTGAGGGAGGTTAAAACCCCTAACCCTGAACCTTAAAACCTGAGGGGGGGGGGTTAAACCCAGAACCCGAAAACCTGAGGATGGTCATCCCGCCTTGCTTTTCCTTGCCTTGCCTTCGGTTTCTTGGTGATGTGCATTGCTTGTCAACATGGCCTGGCCAAGGCGTGGAGAGGAGAAGGAAATGGAAAAGCGACGCCTGTGATTCAGGGCCTGATGCGCTGGAGCCTGGAGGGGGTTGAATGGAGCCGCAGGATGGGGGACAGGAGCAGCCATGAAGGATGTCTCTTGATGGTGTGCCACAAGAGGCGAGAGCTTCAGGCGTTGCGTATGTTCCCCTGACAGTGTGCCACAGGACATTGACATTGCACCTCTGGGCCCTGCCCAGAAAGGCTTGGCTGCGTGGGCGCCCAACTGTCCCATTGGGAGAAGAGAAAAGGACAGTGTGCCACAGGTTGGGCACTCCATGGCTGGGTTGCATCAGGAGCAGTGTTTCTTTTAGTGGGTGAGGGGCCACCTTTTCTGGGCCGCCCCGCGTCCACCCCTGGGCCGATTCCCACGAAACCTGGATCTGCCTTCGGCCAGTGGCCCACAGGGCTGCACCATGGGCTTGTGGCTGTGGGCCACAGTGTAGCTGAATTGTAGCTGATAGTGGTACACCACTCCCTAAAAAGCGCTGATCAGGCGCCGGTCCTGAAGGCCTGTGCGTTGATGAAGAATGAATTGTCGGCAGATTTGTTTGGGACTCACGAGCTGATCTGAGTTCGAACGTGGGTCTGATCTCCTCGAGTGAGAGATTGTCAGTCTCCTCATCCACGCCCTTGAACAATTTTCGATAGGCCACAGTGCTCCATGGGGCATGGGTGTTTGTTTTGATAAGTCAGGCGAGAGTGAGTTTTACGTGGTTTTGTCGAGAAGAATTGTGAAGAGCGTGTTTAAATCTGTTTAGAGTTTGGATCGTTTGGATGTAGGGTCCCAAGGATGTATTGGGTCCACCGACACTTAATAAGCATTTTTTTGCACACATCCCTCCCCCTTCCACTTTTTCGTGTTATATAAACAAATGTGCAAGTGTGCACACATGGAGACTCGACTTCCATTATTTTTGCGCCCAGCGCCTTGGTCAACACAAGTATGTGGCAGGGACGCTGAGGCATTTAGTTGATACATCTGCCAAGCGCAGAAAGTGGACTTACTTAACATTCTGTATTTTGAGTACTCGCCCTGATTCAGACATGCAAAGCACAGGGATTTTGGCATATAAATGCCTTTCGTACTGAATAGGGCTAGTTTTCTTTAAGTCATCGTCGCCTCGCCCTGATGCCAAACCAGGCGGTTATAACCTAATGACCCAAAGCGTTCAGAGCTCATAGGAGGGGACACACGCACCCTTGGAAGCTGCTTACGGAATCCACCATTTCAGGGCAGAAATGGATGGCCCGCCCACTCATGGGCCCATCTCATGTTGGTGTCGACCTTGATGAGTCACATGACCGAGATGTTTGATTAATGATTAATACCCTCAGACGGGTAACTATCCAGGTGCCCTGAGTCGCAAGGATCTCGTGGGGTAGAGTTGCTAGACTGCTCATTTGCTCCTAGACCACACCCTATTCGACAATGATCTAATAGGTCCAGTGATAGGCAGGCAGTCACAATGTACGCACTCTCTTTGCCTTGGATTATGTCTATAACGTGACACCTCTGGGCCTGCTCAAAGCTTGGCCACGTGGGCGCCCAACTGTTCAGAGGGGAGAAAAGAAGAAACTAACAGGAAGAGGGGGGGACTTGGGACTCCCATTGCCTTGGATTATGCGCCATGCTATTATGCATGGGCCACATCTGTCAAGGCCGATAGATTCATCGGAGTTTTATGTCCTTGGAAGATGGTCACCGGCAGATAAACCAGGCTAGAGCGGTGCATGCCCGCTGGGCCCTGCTAATCGCTCGGCCGCGTGGGGCTGGTAGGGAATGACTAAGCTCAATGCCAGCTACCATGCACAGCCAGAACCATGGTGTAGCCATGCCACCCTCCTACGTGAAAGGGGGGCAGGAACATGGCACCCAGCGATCTAGATCAGGGGTCAATGACATTGCACCTAAGGGGTATACCGGTATGGACAGTTGTTTATTTCATACACACCGTCGGCATGCCGCTGGGCAGCCACACCGTAGGTCCAGTGGTGCCAACACCTGGATTCCTTGACCGGCCTACTGTTCCTGGCCCAAGTATCCGGGGTTGCTGCAACTGCCCTGCATTGCCTTAGACCGTGATGTGGCTAAATTGTGGCTGGAGAATGCTTACATAAGCAGTGGTTTGAAACTGGGGTTTGAACGGTTGTAAAATGTAAATCGTAATGTAGCACTGGCAGCATGTGGGGTTCCTTCAGCATCTTCCCCTCCAACGGAAAGAAAGAAAGGAAACATTGCAACGTAGTAATGCTGAAATAACATTCATACCAGTTGAATATATGTTTGTGCAATTACGAGAGACAGCACATTGTGCCACGTGTCATGACCGTTAGCTATTTTGTGGCGTAGGAAGGGGCCCGTGCGGGCACGGTGAGAACGGGTGCATCGAAATCAATCAGATGTCTTCGTGCCTCATATCTGAGTGATGATGGGCGAACAACGTATCAGCACGTTACCATGAGCACCTTATTCTCAAGGTTGCTTTACCATACCGCAAGTAGAAATGCCTCAACTCTTAAGTACCCATCCGACAGCAGCGACTTTGAACCCACATCAAACGCGCGCGACAGACATTCAGCTTCGCGGGTACCAGCTGAGGATTGTACAGCAGGTGGAACGGGACAACACGATCGTCCTCCTTCCCACAGGATCTGGCAAGACACTGGTGGCCGCAGAGGCGATCGTGCGCCTCAGAAAGAAGCGCGCTCTGTTCCTAGTGCCAACATGCCTACTGGTGGAACAACAGGCGCTGGCTGTGCGCCAGTGGTCCGGTCTCAATGTAGGAAATACCTTAAAGGCATGAAAGCAACCCTAGTTGGTTCACAGACAACCAAAATTGACATGACCTAGCTAGGAAGATTACTCAAGCTAGTATGGGACAGAACCAACAAATTAACCCGATAATACGGTTTCCTTGCCAGCGGCTTGATTTGGTCCTCTCTGATTAAGTCCGTTAGTTGGGCGCCCCCCTTCCAGGAGTTCATCATTCATCAATGGCCTCAGTTCATCCTCCCATCCTCCATCTCCAGGTTGGCGAATTCCAGGGGGGGAGCGCCCTGCCCTCTAACTTCGACGTCCTAGTTTCCACGCCCAAGGCTTTTGAGATGGCACAACAGCGCATCGCGCCCCGACTGGATTGGTCGACATTTGATGTAGTGGTGTTCGACGAGGTAGGTGTTTCTTGTTCACAAAAAGAGGGCCAGGGCGTGCAATGGCATGGCTAGATAGTAGCTGGGTGGTAACTGGATAGTAGCTGGGTAGTAGCTGGGTAGTAGCTGGATAGTAGCTGAGTGTCAGATAGTAGCTGAGGCCTGGATTATATCTGGATAGTAGCTGCATAGTAGATGTCAGATGGTAGCTGGATAGTAGCTGGGCAGTAGCTGGGTAGTACCTGGATAGTAGCTGGAACACCCTAAAATCAACGCTGGCCGATACCAAGATTCTGCTTATTATGCCTTGACCAGCCACTCTGTCTCTCCAACTCGCTCTGAGTACAAACGCATGCTTATCAGCAATCACGTTGCTGAAAACAACTTGGGCCAGGGGCGGGGGGGGGGGGGGGGGGGGTACCGCATTGGTGTATCGTTTTCCGTCTTTCCGAGTTTCCAGTTTCATATCTCTCCAAACTGTATGCTGTTTTGAGCATGTCTTAAAAAATATCTAGGAAAATATCTAGGAAGATGGCCATGTTCGCAGCATGTAATGTGATCAGTTGTGTTCTTTTATTATTTGCATTAATACACCATTGCATTCATACTTAGTTATCGGAACTTACCCATTTATTTCCCACACTTCTTTAGGTGCACCACGTGCTGAAGGACCACCCCTACCGCAAGATTGCCCTCCAGCTACACTGCCTGGCTGCTCAACATTGTCAGCAAGGTACCCAGCAGGCTGTGTTGACAAGGCTTTCACAGATGGAATGACGGACAAAAGAAAACTACATCCTGCACAATTGTGAAGTGCACCGATTAGGCAGGCACGCAGCCTGGCATTCATCCGTACAATTTATTAAAACCTTGACATCTTCATCGGTATCCTCATATACCCTATCTGCCAGGCCAGCGATCCTGAACCCTGAATTCAAAGTCCTGAACCCTAAACTTTGAGCTCCCTGTAATTACACGGCGCACCTTATGTCCTGAGGACCCAGATCTGAACTGAGATCGGATCTGAGCCACTGCCACTATCGGATCTTTACCAGGATCGGATCTGAACCACTGCCACCATCAAATCTTGGCTAGGATTGGATATGAACCAATCTCGGATCTTGGCCAGGATTGGATCCAAACCAAGGTTTGATCTCCTATCTTGTCATTCCGTCTGGTGTGAAGAGGGGAGGGGACAGCTTGGTTTGAAGTTACTGCTTGGTATGAAGGAACTGCTTGGTATGAAGTTACTGCTTGGTATGAAGTAACTGCTTGGCATCAAGAGGCTGCTTGTGGTGGTGGCTCCTCTCAATCCCTTTTTTAGGGTTACGTGTTAAAAGAACATACAATCGATGCCTCTTGTACCCTTTGCAGGCTCGAGTGGTGGTCCCCCAGGCCCCCGCGTGGTGGGGCTCACTGCTTCGCTCACGTACGCTGTGAACGAAAAGAACGTGCAGCAATCCATGCAGAGGATATGTGCGGAGCTTGGGATCAGGGCCATCGCCACAGCGACGGAAGAGGAGCTGAGGGCCTCCAACTACCATGCAAGGAGCGCACAGGCGGAGGTGGCCGAGCCCCTGATAATTCCCCAAGTGAGTAGTCCTTGTCGCTGCACCTTGTCTGAAAAATGCGAATTATTTGACTAGAGTAAAACAAGTAGAATCAGTAAAATAATGATAATAATTTTCCACTCAGGGTCCCACTACCGCTGGCATCCTGCACATCTCTGAGCGCAAATCTGAGAATATGATCAACGGCTTTTTCCGTCGGGTCGAGAAGGGAACCGCCACGCCGTTTGGCATACGGATGGTGGCCAGCATCAGAAAGATGGAGATGGCTCTAACTGGTACTGCAAGCTACCAGCAGGTTGGCCATAAAAGGTACGTGGCCAGCTCGTGATTCAGAATTCCCTTGCTCCTTTAATTAGTCTGGGCCCTGATCTGTCTGGACCCTGATTTGACTGGGTCCCTGTTTTCTTCTTTGCAATCCAACAGGCAGGCAGTTCATGACAGGGCTTTGAAGGCACTTGCTACAATATGCATTGGCCATGCAGTATAATTGCTTGTAGAAGGTATGTGTGGCAAGTTCGTGAGTCAGAATTGCCTTTTTATTTCATTTGATTTGATTTTTCCAAGCTATTTCTGTTCCCCTCCTTGCTAGCCAGCAGGCCACCAGTTCTTGAAAGGGCCCTGAAAGCGATTGCCTCACAATAATGGCCAAGCGGATTATGAACTTCAATAGCCAGGTCATGGGCCTCCATTCCCGTCACCATTCGCCATTCACCCGTCACCATTCACCATTCACAGGCCAGCAGGCTGCCCGCCCTTCCTCTCCCCTTTGGCACGTCTTCCTGCGCGGGAGTGGGGTGTCTATGCTAAGAGGCAGGCAGAGGCTGCCGCAGCAGCAGGAAATGCAACCCTCAGTGCCCATCTCACGGAATTGCAGCACTGGTACGAGGTAGGAATTTGAGGGTGATGGCACTGATGGGGTACCGCTAGTAAAATCTAGGGGGGAGAAATCTGTCCACACTACCTGCCATTTTTAGAACTCCTGCCAGCCTAAAACATACCCCAGTTCGGCAAAAAAACGGCAAAAACAACTGCAAAAACTGCCATTTGGGAGACCCCTGTCACTACCTTGGGTACCGGCCCATGCTCCTCTGTTGCCCCTTCGCCAGTCCCACGCCCCATGGGAGACATAGTTCCCTTCCTTTCTTCGAAGCTTCGAAATCCCCTGCTCAAATACAGCGACGTCAGAGCTGCGAGTTCCTACTCAAAAGTTCCTTATTTCTCCTACTGAAGTTTGATTGCCTTGATCTATTCGTATTACTCACTGCGTGGCCTTTTTAAAGCAAGACTTTTAGATGGATGCGTTGTTGGCACACTATGATAGATATTTGCTTACGTATGCGGGTCTTTATAATTGGCAGCTATTACAAAACAGTCTGACCTGTACGCCATTCTTGGGATGGCAAAATCACCTTCTTACGCAACCCATCACACCCTAAATCCTTAACCCTGAACCCTGATCCCTGAACCCTGAACCCTACCACCCACACCCTACCTGCTTTTCGTTGTCAGGCACTGCGTCTCCTCCTCGTCTCGTGGGAGGAGGCGGAGGATGCTGCTGTTACATTCCTGCGAATGAACGGCTTGGAGGGAGGTACGTCCCAGCTGGCCACTGTTTCCACTCCTAAATCTGATACCAAAATTAGGGTCAGAAGCAGCCAAGTTTGGAGCGTCAGAAATGGCTTGCGACTACCTTGCCTGTTTCCACTTGCAAATGTGCTACTTGTACTTTCGCATTGACTAGTGTTCCCTAGGGGATGGCTGGCTGGCTGGATGTAGGGTCAGAAGCAGCCAAGTATGGAGCATCAGAAAAGGCTTGCGACTACCTTGCCTGTTCTTTCGGTTTGTACTACCCTGCCCTTTCGAAGAGGACTTTGTGGCTGCTTCGTTGCAACACATAAACTGCTAATAACATGCATGTTCTCATCATCAGGCCATGCTTGGGTCTCGGAGCTGGCAGTGTCAGCTGGAGGTATCTGCCTTAACCAATGTGATCTCTGAATAAAAACAGTACCGATCTCGGTGCCGATATATATTTTCTTCCTACACCCTATGGTTCGGTTTTGGCAGATGCGCTGAGTGTCATGATCTCATCATCATTCCCCCTGGACAGGTGGAAACCCTGCCCCTCACCCCACCACCACCACCACCACCACACAAAAACTTCCAACCCTAACCCTAGCCCTAGCTGTAAACCCTAAACCAGTAAATCCTAAACCCAAACCCTAAACCTTTAACCCAACCCCTAACCCCTACCCCGTAACCCTAATCCCTAAACCCTAGGGTGCAGGACTGCGCTGATTTCCCGGACTCTCCTCAGCAGGTGCTTCCATTTGCAATCCAGCAGTGGCCGCCCATCTCCGGATCTCTTTCTGGTCCACGGTGTCTGATGCCTACCCTCGATTCGAGCGCCTGCGGGAGGTGCTGCTGGACAAGCTGGACAAGTATGCCTCCAGTTTCCGCGGCGTTTTATTCGTTCAGGTGCGAGGAGGGGAACTTCAATAATATCCCCTGCCGGCGCGCGATGAAGGACGTCTTTTTGTGTGTGTACTGGCTGCCGCTTGTACTGGCTGCCACTTGGCTGGCTTTGTGTGTGTACTGACTGCCACTTGGCTGGCTTTGTGTGTGTACTGGCTGCCACTTGGCTGGCTTTGTGTGTGTACTGGCTGCCACTTGGCTGGCTTTGTGTGTGTACTGGCTGCCACTTGGCTGGCTTTGTGTGTGTACTGGCTGCTGCTTGTACTGGCTGCCACTTGGCTGACCTTGGCCAGTAGGTAGATTCCTCAATTCTGAAAGAATAGGATGAGAGGCAATAAATAGATGACCCCCATAGCGCTCAGGACCACCGCTAGCCCGTCGCAACTGTGCTCAGGCCCACCACTAGCCCGCCACAACTGTGCTCGGGCACACCACTAGCCCGCAACAACTGTGCGCAGGCCCACCACTAGCCCGACACAACTGTGATCAGGCTCACCACTAGCCCACCACATCTGTGCTCAGGCCCACCACTAGCCCGCCACAACTGTGCTCAGGCCCGCCACTAGCCCGCCGCAACTGTGCTAAGGCCCGCCACTAGCCCGACGCAACTGTGCTCAGGCCCGCCACTAGCCCGACACAACTGTGCTTAGGCCCGCCACTAGCCCGCCACAACTGTGCCCAGGCCCACCACTAGCCCGCAACAACTGTGCTCAGGCCCGCCACTAGCCCGCCACAACTGTGATCACGCACACCACTAGCCTGTCACTACTGTGACCAGGGCCACCACTAGCCCGATGCAACTGTGATCAGGCCCACCACTAGCCCGCCGCAACTGTGTTCAGGCCCGCCACTAGCCCGATGCAACTGTGCTTAGGCCCGCCACTAGCCCGCCACAACTGTGCTCAGCCATACATGACATGCTTCTTCCCACCTCGGCGCAGCAACGCGTCATGACCCACATCATCGAGTATGTGATTCAGAGCGACCCGGACCTGCAGCCCCTCTTGCGCCCCGCTTGCTTGTACGCCAGCGGCTCTCCGGCAACGCCTATGCTGTCCCTGAATCAGCGGCAGGTGGCCGAACGCCTTGCAGGTAAGGTTGGCATCCACAGATGCCAAATTTTGAAATGTATTCCAAATTTGACTCGCTTGATTCCCGCTGCAGGGCATACACCGACGGTGCATTCACATTAGGTTTAGCTAGCTAAGGCCTGAAACTTTGCTGGTGAACCTTGTTGATTGGCCAGTGTGTTTTGCTGCAGGAATGTGCCGCGTGTTAGAGAATATCGGTGCGAGCTGCACCGCCACTAGGACATCTTGCACAGGTGGCAGTGCAGCTCGTACCAATATTCTAACTGCACCGAATTCACCGAATTATCATGTGGCATGCTTGCACCCTTTGGCTAGGGTGATGTCAACCTCCTCATCACGACAGTGGCGGCAAAAGAGGGCAAGGACGTGCCCGCTGCAAACTGCATCATCCTCTTCGACTCCGAGCTTAATTCAGTATCGTTCGGATAGCACAGGACCGATGTGTGTGTTTTTTTAGTCATGGGGGGGTGCTAAGTGTGCCCGCTGCTTGCCTTGCGCGCAGCATTCGGTAAGGGTGAGGTCAACCTCCTCATCACGACAGTGGTGGCTGAAGAGGGCATGGACGTGCCTGCTGCCAATTGCATCATCCGTTTCGACCCCATGCTCAATTCAGTATCGTTCGTGCAGGTGCGTGTTGGATAAGCTTGCACGCAGGCATGGTGCTTTGTTGTCATATGCATAAATGCAAGTTGAATAAGCGTGCATGCATGCATGCATGCATGGTCTTTTGTCGCCATCTGCATGGAGATGGAAGGCACCAGTGGAACTGCTTCAATTTACGTCTTGTTCACGCCCACTAGGACCTGGGTGGGCATTTAATAATAGGAAGCAATGCACGTCAATCAAACAAATAAAAATAACGGGTCACCCAGTAGTCGGAATCATGCAGTTGCCTTCGCTATTATGCTGGTCACACAGTTCAAGCCTGCCTGCCAGCTTCCTCAAAGTCACACAAACCCCACTGGTGCAAATTCCTTTTGGTCAAGGGCCTTTGCGCCAAATGTAAGTTGAAACAGTCTCCCTCCAGGTCAAAATAAATGTCAGTTGCAACAGTCATCCTCCAGGCCAAATTTAAATGTCAGTTGGGACAGTCTCCTTCCAGGTCAGGTTCAATTAAAGTAAGAACAGTCTCCTTCATTCCAGGTCAAACTCAAATGTCAGCTGGAAGAATCTCCTTCCAGGTCAAGTTTCAATTAAAGTAAGAATAGTCTCCTTCCAGGTCAAATTGTAATGTCAGTTGGAACAGTCTCGTTCCATGCTAAATTTTCATGTCAGTTGGAACAGTCTCCTTCCAGGTCCATTAAAATGTGAGTAGGAACACTCTCCTTCCTTCCAGATCAAACGTTGACACCTCCTCTGCCAAGCTCTGCTGACACCTGCCGGCCTCCTTAGGGTTGCAGCCATGTATCATTAGCCTTGATGACAATGCATACGGTCATGCATACGGGCATGCATGACAATGCAAGTGGTCTGCAGCCCTGCCCTCCCTGCCCGAGTGGAGTTCAACACTGCCCTCCCTGCCTCCCCCATCCACAGGGTCGCGGCCGCGCATGAAAAGCTGCCTTTTCTGCTCGAATGGTGTTCAATACTGCCCTACCCCCCTCCCCCTTTTGCAGGGTCACGGAAGTGCTCGACAAGCTGCCCTCCCTGCTCGAATGGTGTTCAACACTGCCCTCCCTGCCCGAGTGGTGTTCAACACCGCCAACCTTGCCTCTCCCATCCACAGGGTTGAGGCCGCGCACCACAAGCTGCCCTCCCTGCACGAATGGTGCTCAACCCTGCTCCCCCTGCCCGAGTGGGGTTCAACCCTGCTCTCCCTGCCTCCCCCATCCACAGGGTCGCGGCCGCGCTCGACAAGCTGACAGCAGCTTTGTGGTCTTGAGCGAAAGAGAAGATCGTCCAGCAGCTATGCTGGAACAGGTAACGGTACCGGTTCATATCTTTCCTTTCTCCTCTAGCCTTTAGTTTACATTCCTCCCGGCCACACAGTCGGGAGCCCATGCGGCTGAGCCTTTTCAGCATGGCCTAGATGTGTTATGTCATTGACGCGATAAATCGGTAATATCATAATATATGCCGGTATAATAGATTATAATACCGATTTGTGACCAATGAAAAAACAATTTGATGTTACTGGTTCGCCCCTTGTTGCATTAATGGAACCTCCCGTTGGATTATTTATTCATTTATTTATTTATTTTGCGCGTCTGACCAGCTACTCAGCAACTACCATATTGCCACAATCAGCCCAACTCTACCGAGCTTGCTAGGATCAGTGATTATTTTTTCGGCTAGGATTCCACCCTCGGCGGGCCCCCCCGCAGCCGCCAAAGGCCCAATTGAGACCAAGCCAGAACCGGCCTACGACTGGTGCCGAAGGCAGTTTGGCTTGACACAATTGAGGCCTCTGGCCAGAGGTCAGAGTGTAGCTGACATGTAGCTGACATGTAGCCGGGTCACGTAAAAAAAACTGACTAGGATCCAAATACCTCCGTGGTCCAATCTACTCCCTCCCCTGATCAGCCTGATAGCGCATGCTCTGGAGCAGCTGCAAGCTGTATGCACCTAATGGCGTCCCGCCAACCTGAGACTAACTGCCATACGAGAACATATTGGCATCCCACCAACCTGAGACTAACTGCTATACAAAACATCTCGGCATCCCGCCAACCTGAGACTAACTGCCCTACAAAACATCTTGGCATCCCGTCAACCTGAGACTAACTGCCATACGAGAACAACTTGGCATCTCACCAACCTGAGACTAACTGCCATACGAAAACATCTTGGCACCTTGCCAACCTGAGACTAACTGCCCTACAAAACATCTTGGCACCCCGCCAACCTGAGACAAACTGCCATACAAAAACATGTCCTTGATTCATTGGTTTTGCCAGGTGGAGCAGCAGCAGAAGGAGATAGCGCGCACTTTCAAGCCTGAAGACCAGGACGCGGTTTTGGAGACGCAGCGCGCGGCGCAGAGACAGAGAGAAAGGGGCGCCCTCCCTCTCCTGAAGAGGTGAGAACAATGACGCTCTCGGCACGCAAATCCAAGCACTTGGGTGGATGGGGACCATTCGTATTTTGGGGTGGCTCTGTCAGACTAGGGACATCCGGCAGGGTTGGCCTAAACTTAAATCCGTAACCCGAAACCGTTACCCTAAACCGTAACCGTAACCCTCCGGCAGGCATCTGAGCAGCCACCCTTGGTTCAATGGCTAAAGAAATCCTGACCCACCAATAGGCTCTAGGCCGGAAGCCTTGCAAGGAGCGGAGTCTCCTGCACCTGTCCTCCCAGTTGTAGGAATCATGGTGCTGAATTGCTGCTGATGTGCATGTGTGCTACGGGGATCCCTTTCGATAAGACGCCCTATGACGATCAATGGAACACAATCCTTTGCACACAAATGTTTGGACCAGGAAACCATATCGAACTTCCGATCATTTGTGACTCGAAATTTGGAGATTTCACCTAATTAGTGGGATGGTTGGGCGCCCACACGGCCGAGCCTTTTTTAGCAGGGCCCAGAGGTGTTATGTCATTGACCTGTACATGGGATGCCTAGCTCACCGCTCTTAATTCAGCCCCTATCCTACCCTGCATCCCAATGCTGATAGTCATCATCGTCAACCTGCTATGGCATTTAGTGGCGTGTCATGTTCCTGCTGGCCCCCTTTTTGTTAGAAATGGACGGCTGGTTGACGACGCCTTCGCCTGCCTGAACGAATATCGCACCAAGACCAAGGTAAGCCCTCCTAGCTGGACAGTAGGAGTGCAAAAGACGGGCACAGTTGTGAAAGAAAGGTTAAGGGCTGAAGGGAGGGAGAGAAGCCTGGTTGGGGGCCGCGTCCGCGCCCTTACCTTGAGTTGTTAAGATGTTGCAGAACAGGTTGCCAGGGGCATATGACGTGGTATCGGCTGTCGCACATATTGTAGTACGGATTGCACTGATCTTTGCAAAGTTGCGTATGGCTCCCTCTGCACGGCTCCCTCTGCATGGCTCCCTCTGCATGGCTCCCTCTGCATGGCTACCTCTGCATTGCTCCCTCTGCATGGCTCCCTCTGCATGGCTCCCTCTGCATGGCTCCCTCTGCAGGGCTCCCTCTGCATGGCTCCCTCTGCATGGCTCCCTCTGCATGGCTCCCTCTGCATGGCTCCCTTTGCACGGCTCCCTCTGCACGGCTCCCTCTGCATGGCTCCCTCTGCATGGCTCCCTCTGCATGGCTCCCTCTGCATGGCTCCCTCTGCATGGCTCCCTCTGCATGGCTCCCTCTGCATGGCTCCCTCTGCATGGCTCCCTCTGCATGGCTCCCTCTGCATGGCTCCCTCTGCATGGCTCCCTCTGCATGGCTCCCTCTGCATGGCTCCCTCTGCATGGCTCCCTCTGCATGGCTCCCTCTGCATGGCTCCCTCTGCATGGCTCCCTCTGCATGGCTCCCTCTGCACGGCCCCCTATGCACGGCCCCCTCTGCACGGCTCCCTCTGCACGGCTCCCTCTGCACGGCTCCCTCTGCACGGCTCCCTCTGCATGGCTCCCTCTGCATGGCTTCCTCTGCATGGCTCCCTCTGCATGGATCCCTCTGCATGGATCCCTCTGCATGGCTCCCTCTGCATGGCTCCCTCTGCATGGCTCCCTCTGCATGGCTCCCTCTGCACGGCTCCCTCTGCACGGCTCCCTCTGCACGGCTCCCTCTGCACGGCTCCCTCTGCATGGCTCCCTCTGCATGGCTCCCTCTGCACGGCTCCCTCTGCACGGCGCCCTCTGCACGGCTCCCTCTGCACGGCGCCCTCTGCACGGCGCCCTCTGCACGGCGCCCTCTGCATGGCGCCCTCTGCACGGCTCCCTCTGCACGGCTCCCTCTGCACGGCGCCCTCTGCACGGCGCCCTCTGCACGGCTCCCTCTGCACGGCGCCCTCTGCACGGCTCCCTCTGCACGGCTGCCTCTGCATGGCTCCCTCTGCACGGCTCCCTCTGCACGGCGCCCTCTGCATGGCTCCCTCTGCACGGCTCCCTCTGCACGGCTCCCTCTGCACGGCTCCCTCTGCATGGCTCCCTCTGCATGGCTCCCTCTGCATGGCTCCCTCTGCACGGCTCCCTCTGCACGGCTCCCTCTGCACGGCGCCCTCTGCACGGCGCCCTCTGCACGGCGCCCTCTGCACGGCGCCCTCTGCACGGCGCCCTCTGCACGGCGCCCTCTGCATGGCGCCCTCTGCACGGCTCCCTCTGCACGGCTCCCTCTGCACGGCTCCCTCTGCACGGCGCCCTCTGCACGGCGCCATCTGCACGGCTCCCTCTGCACGGCGCCCTCTGCACGGCTCCCTCTGCACGGCTGCCTCTGCATGGCTTCCTCTGCACGGCTCCCTCTGCATGGCTCCCTCTGCATGGCTCCCTCTGCACGGCTCCCTCTGCACGGCTCCCTCTGCACGGCTCCCTCTGCATGGCTCCCTCTGCATGGCTCCCTCTGCATGGCTCCCTCTGCACGGCTCCCTCTGCACGGCGCCCTCTGCACGGCGCCCTCTGCACGGCGCCCTCTGCACGGCGACCTCTGCACGGCGCCCTCTGCACGGCGCCCTCTGCACGGCGCCCTCTGCATGGCGCCCTCTGCACGGCTCCCTCTGCACGGCTCCCTCTGCACGGCTCCCTCTGCACGGCTCCCTCTGCACGGCTCCCTCTGCACGGCTCCCTCTGCACGGCTCCCTCTGCACGGCTCCCTCTGCACGGCTCCCTCTGCACGGCTCCCTCTGCATGGCTCCCTCTGCACGGCTCCCTCTGCATGGCTCCCTCTGCATGGCTCCCTTTGCATGGCTCCCTCTGCATGGCTACCACTGCATGGCTTCCTCTGCATGGCTCCCTCTGCATGGCTCCCTCTGCTCGGCTCCCTCTGCACGGCTCCCTCTGCACGGCTCCCTCTGCATGGCTCCCTCTGCATGGCTCCCTCTGCATGGCTCCCTCTGCAGGGCTCCCTCTGCATGGCTCCCTCTGCATGGCTCCCTCTGCAGGGCTCCCTCAGCCCGTATTTTTTTTGCGCCACAGCAATGCCACAGCCATCTGCCTGCGGGTTTCTTGTGCCTTTTAGTGTTGAGAGGCGCGTACTAGGCACGTCTGGGCAATCAACAGACCTTGTGCATCATAGCTGCATTAATGGGGTGTGAAAGAACAGTAGGATGTGCATGTCCTGAAAATTTCAAAATTGGCCCGACATGAATTAGCAGCTCTAACGAAGCTCACGACGCACGGGGCAGGAGTAGGCTCCCCTGTTCATTTTGACATGTTCATAGGACAGCAAATGCGTTGGCAGCTCTATCAAATCTCACACTAGTAGTAAATGACGTTACACCTTTGGGCACTGCTGAAATAAAGGTCGGCTACGTCGGCAAATGTTAGTAACCTCAGCTAGGTAACAGCTAATATTAGGCTAGCCTGTTCAATTCCCCTTTTTCATCGGTCGGAAAACGAAGCCTCGTGCATCATGTGTGCAGGCCAGCATCACCGAAAACTGGACCAAGGAAATGGATACCGGGGTTGCGTCCAGCATCTGGGTATGTCACCTCACCTACACATCAGTGCTGCGATCCGCCAAGGCGACGACCAGAGCCCTTAGCAAGAAGTTGGCCAAGGCAGAGGCTGCCTCACAGATTCTGGGAGACCTGCGGCAGCAATTTGAATGATGAAATATATAATAACATGGAAACATGTACTGCCATGCCTGAGAGGGACACAACCATGTCAGTTGTTGTGGCTTTGGCAGGACAGACAGCAAATGACTAAATTAGAGTTTTGTGTGAAGTGACGGGCTGGTGAAGCAGTCCTACTAGCAGATGCCGCTGAAGAGTGGGCAGTGTACGGTATGTGAGTATGGATGTATGTACCTGAATGCGGAGAGGCTTGGAAAGCACTGAATCAAGGTCGATGTTGCCTCCCAGGCGCGGTAGCTCCAGGGGGCGGGGGGCAACTGGTCAGTGGTTCTGGCTTTCTGGGCGGATTGTTTTGGTTCTGGTTGCCCATCCCCTTGGTAGCGCAGTGTGGAAAATAAACTTGTGCAAGTCAATGATAATACTCTGGGCCATACTGTTCTGAAGAAATGAACATGTGCAAGTACGGTACCAAGCTTTTGATTGGACATTTAGTCCAAGCTTCTGATTGGACTTTTAGCCACGGCAAAAACTGCCAGCCAGCCTTTTACGATAGGGTTGTGTGCACTGATTTATCATTTCAGTTACAGATACCACTCAATGGCGCCTCATTTTTTGGAGTTCCCTGCTCAACCAATTTGGGACAGGTCATTTATAGTGGAGAGGCTGCCCCTTTCGGTACCACCCTACTCCTGAGGACCTGCTGTGTTCATAGATTCCTATTTCTAGCAGGGCCCCCCCCTGGACATGAGACAGCACCAAAAGCAATAGAGGGGGGGAGGCCCATGGCTTCGAAACCCATTGATGACGTCACCGTCGAATCTCGGCGGATCGTCCCCAACAAGTTCCGTAAGATCGTCATCACAGGCCAGGCAAACAAAAGCCAGGCAATATGGCTATTTCCAATAGATTAAGTGGTGCGACCAGGGCAGGCCTGATCCCCAGCAAGATTTTCACACGTACATTTCGCACGCACCTTGATTTATGCCGCGTGTCTTGCCGAGCAGCTGCAGATGTGGTCAATTCAAATGATGCATCAAGCAAAATCTCCCCGGCCAAGGAAGCCGTGCCTGAGACATCGTCCTTTGCGACACCATCGACGAGCAGCAGCACCGCACGTCGACTGAAGAGGCGCGCCTTGATACAAGAGGCTCAACAGCAGAAGCAGCAGCAGCAAGCAGGTGTGTGAGCGTAAGCGAGGGCTGGGCCGGCCCATGCCCGCTGCCTCCATGCAAGAGACCTGCGCCCGCAGCACCAGCAACAGATATGCCGGGATGCTTAGGCACTCAGAGGTACCCAGAGATAAAGCATGCTTAGTGTGTGGGTGGGAGACTAAGGTGAGTGTGACTGTGTGTAACTCCATGCAACCTGGTAGGAGCTCGCCTTCCCTGGGTCCTGCCCAGGATGTACCGGTGCCGATCATAGTCCCCAGATGATATGGATGACGTTGTCAGTTTGAGGCGCCAGAGGCAGCATCCAGTTGCGTCAGCCGGAGAGATGTTCTATGGCTTCCCCTTTCCGCCAGAGGCGCTGCTTGGTTTCTTTGTTTCTGGCCACAGGTGGTAAAGTGCTTGTTTGCATAGATGCATCCCCTGATTTGACGTTCAGTCATCAGGTATAAATAAAAGAAACTACGCCCCGCAGGGGTGTGAAGGTTAAGGTAACAGTGCAGCATGGGCCGAGGCCGCGTCCGCAACGTTACCGTACTTACATCATAAATGTTATGCTCTCATGCTGCCGGGGTGTCTGATGACCTTTAGGGTACCTTTGAGTCATTGATGGGTAAATTCTGTCTTCCCCCTTTATTTTTTTCCTCTACATGAATCCCTTTGATCCATTCCCTTGATGATATGACCCAGTTCCCCTTTTTACTTCTCCCACTCGCACTTGCCCCCTACCACTGAACCCGATGACATGATTCTTTATCTATTTGCATGGCCTGCAGAAGCATCCAGCGGCTCCTCGCTCCTCGTCCCTATTGGAGCAGCATGTGCCGCCGTAGCGCTGCTGGGGTTCATGTACCGGCAATTCTTTGCGGGGAAGGCCGCATCTGTGTTTGAGGGCACGAGTCAGGCCGTCTCCCAGGTGCGAACAGAGAAACTGTTCCCTTTGGGCGACCACCCGTGCTGCGCCGATGACGGTCCTTACGTTGGCTGAACTATGTAGTTCAGTTTCAGTCACCGTAATCTCACGGCAAATCCAGCTACTTTTTCCAGTAAGAGAGCGTAATTACTTGTATGGTTTCTGAATTACGGCGCAATTGCACAGCACTTGCTGAGGTGTGGGTCGAGCAGTGTGTTTCTTTTTTCAGCTGCGAGGCCACCATCAGCGGGCCGCCCCGCGGCCTTCAGAGACCCAATTGGGACTTAACCTGTACCTCCTACGGCCGGCGGCCCCAGCAGCATAACTGGCCACACCAGGGGCTTCTGGCGGGAAGCCGGTTTGTAGCTGATATGTAGCCGAGTCACATTCGCTGTAATATCTCCCCGTAGGGCATGCAACAGAAGAAGCTACAAAAGGACGCGGAAGGCCGGCTGAATGACTTCAGCGACCGGCTCCGTAACCTCCCTTCGGTGGATCTGTCTGCCCAAAACCTGGGCAATGAGGGCACAGCTTATGTTATCGAGGCGCTGGCGTTCAACCCGGGATGTGCGTCCGTGGACCTCTCCAAGAACGGGATTGGGAAGGTGAGTGGTCTGGCGAGCAGGTGGCAGGTGGCAGGTGGGGGGCAGGGCGGAGGAGTGTTGAATGAGGAGCTGGGGCTGAGGAGCTCTGGGACTGAGTAGCTGGGAATAGAGAGGTGAGAATAGATGAGCGGGGACGGAGGAGCGGGAATGGAGGGATGAGAATTAAGGGGTGGGGGCAGAGGGGGAGGGAATGAGGAGCGGCGACTGAGCAAACGGAACAGAGAGGTTCCGCATGGGGAGTGAAGAGAGCAACGCAGCGCACAGTGCGGGGAACGAGGAGTGGGGAACGAGGCGCGGTGAGGGGACGGAGGAGTGTTGAGTAAGGAGGGGAGAGGGAGCAGCAGGGTCAAGGAGCAGGGTATGAGCAGCGGGGTGGAAACTGACTGTGGCTGGCCACACCCCTACCTCCACTAAGGCAGACAGATGGGGTCAGCTGTCTTAAAATTGATGTTCCTAGTGTGGACCACCCAAAGCACTGCTCCCAAAGGCTCTCCTGCTTCAATTCTGCTCCTCTATTTCCCGCAGGGTGGCATCGATGGGTTCAGCCCTCTGCATGTTGATGTCCCTAGTGTGGACCACCCAAAAGCACTGCTCCTAAGGGCTTTCCTGTTTCAAACCTGCTCTGCTCTTTCCTGCAGGGGGGCATCGATGGGGTCAGCCGTCTTTATATTGTTGTCCCTAGTGTAGACCAACCCAAAGCACTGCTATCAAGAGCTTTCCTGTTTCAAACCTGCTCTGCTCTTTCCTGCAGGGGGGCATTGATGGGGTCAGCCGTCTTTATATTGTTGTCCCTAGTGTAGACCAACCCAAAGCACTGCTATCAAGAGCTTTCCTGTTTTAAACCTGCTCTGCTCTTTCCTGCAGGGGGGCATCGATGGGGTCAGCCGTCTTTATATTGTTGTCCCTAGTGTAGACCAACCCAAAGCACTGCTATCAAGAGCTTTCCTGTTTCAAACCTGCTCTGCTCGTTCCTGCAGGGGGGCATCGATGGGGTCAGCCGTCTTTATATTGTTGTCCCTAGTGTAGACCAACCCAAAGCACTGCTCCCAAGAGCTTTCCTGTTTCAAACCTGCTCTGCTCTTTCCTGCAGGGGGGCATCGATGGGGTCAGCAGTCTTTATATTGTTGTCCCTAGTGTGGACCACCCAAGCACTGCTATCAGGAGCTTTCCTGTTTCAAACCTGCTCTGCTCTTTCCTGCAGGGGGGCATCGATGGGGTCAGCAGTCTTTATATTGTTGTCCCTAGTGTAGACCAACCCAAAGCACTGCTATCAAGAGCTTTCCTGTTTCAAACCTGCTCTGCTCGTTCCTGCAGGGGGGCATCGATGGGGTCAGCCGTCTTTATATTGTTGTCCCTAGTGTAGACCAACCCAAAGCACTGCTATCAAGAGCTTTCCTGTTTCAAACCTGCTCTGCTCGTTCCTGCAGGGGGGCATCGATGGGGTCAGCCGTCTTTATATTGTTGTCCCTAGTGTAGACCAACCCAAAGCACTGCTATCAAGAGCTTTCCTGTTTCAAACCTGCTCTGCTCTTTCCTGCAGGGGGGCATCGATGGGGTCAGCAGTCTTTATATTGTTGTCCCTAGTGTAGACCAACCCAAAGCACTGCTATCAAGAGCTTTCCTGTTTCAAACCTGCTCTGCTCTTTGCTGCAGGGGGGCATCGATGGGGTCAGCAGTCTTTATATTGTTGTCCCTAGTGTAGACCAACCCAAAGCACTGCTATCAAGAGCTTTCCTGTTTCAAACCTGCTCTGCTCTTTCCTGCAGGGGGGCATCGATGGGGTCAGCAGTCTTTATACATAGTTATTATAAATTGAATGTTACCTTTATTTGCCGCTCGAGATTTCCCTGCCAGGTAAGGTGGTGAAATCTTATAGATGAGACATTGAATTTTTGCATGATTGGAAAAGACTTACCCGCTCATATGTTCCTAGTGTGGACCACCCAAAGCACTGCTCCCAAGAGCTTTCCTGTTTTTACCTGCTTTGCTATTTCCTGCAGGGGGGCATCGATGCCTTGGCACAGGTCCTGCCCACCAGTGTTCTAAGGACGCTCGTGCTGAATACCAACAGCGTGGGGGATGAGGGCTGTGAGACCCTGTCCAAGGTCCTCTCAGGTTTGTGGGTGATTTGATTTAATTTGCCGACCTCACATAAGTCTTATCATATTATTTAATTCCGCACATTCATTTTGAAGATTTACAACATTGTATTATTTTGCACATGAGTTTCATAATATTATGTAGCTTATAGCCTTATATAAGCTTGTATAACATTCTATTATTTCACACACAATATTGTATGCCGATCTCCTGTGATGCCAGATGGGTTGCTTGTGCTCTGAATTGCATTGTTTGTGCTCCAAGTTGCGTAGTTTGCATGCACGTGTTGTGAGGATGTGCGAGGATGTGCTTGCAAATGGGACATGAGTCTGCTTGTGCAATGTTGACCAATGTTGTAAACTGAAACATGGGACTCATGGATTCTGCGATGGAGTCAGTTTTTCTTAGATCTATACCCTTCACCCTAAATCCCAAACCATTGACCCCTACATCCGAAACCCTTGACCCTAAATCCTTCACCCTTAACCATAAACCCTGAAGGCAAACCCTTGACCCTAAACCCTGAATCCTTAACCCTTGACCCTGTCTTTGCAGGAAACAGCATCATGCAGAATCTGGACCTGGGACAGAACGGCATTGGGGTGAGAATCCAGCAATAATTATTTAATTACGAATTATTTAGTCCAGTGAATGGTTTAAATGAGCAAAGCAGGGAGATCTCGATGCCTGTCTGAAGGTTTTTAAAGGAGACGAACAAGGGGCTATGAGGCCTGGTTGAAGATGTGGGCCGACAAGGGGCCGAGCAAGGCACGGAGGTTCACACTGTTGCAGGTTCACTCTGTTGCAGGTTCACACTGTAGCAGGTTCACACTGTAGCAGGTTCACTCTGTTGCAGGTTCACACTGTTGCAGGTTCTTAAAGGATCTGAAAAAAAGGTCATGATGAGGTGTTGAAGGGTTAGAAGAACACTGAATCCTCCCGAGCAGCTGAAATAAATAACACCTCTGGGTTCCTTCCTGGCAGGACCGAGGAGCAGCTGCCCTAGCAGAGGCACTGAAGCTCAACACGACGCTCCAGAAGTTGGATTTGTCCGGTAACGCCGTTGACGTCGCGGGGGCAAGTGAGTTCTCGTTAAACAGTTAATCGTTCATTCATCATTGAATAGTGAGTTCCATAGTGAGTCAAACAGTGAGTCAAACAGTGAGTTAAATACTGGGGTAATGAATTAATCGTTAAATAGTGAGTCAAATAGAGATTGAAATAGTGAGTTAAATATTGAGTTAATCATTAATTAGCGAGTTAAATAGCTAGTTAAATAGTGAGTTAAATAGTGAGTTAATCATTTATTAGTGAGTTAAATAGCGAGTTAAATAGTGAGTTAAATAGCGATTTAAATAGTGAGTTAAATAGTGAGTATAAGGCTCTTTGGGGAGCCACCCGTGTGACGTGTGTGTGGGGCTGACCCTGAATGGGGGGGGGGGAGGAGTTCATTTTTCAAGCCTATGCAGTTTCTGCTTGGATGCTATCATGGCATCACTAGGCATTCGTTAACAAAGGCAAGAACATCAGCAGGGAATCAGTCAATGTTTTTCCAGGGTGCTTGCTGCTGATCTCAGGAGGTACACCGCATGCACTCAGGTGTCTGCCTCTGGCTGCGAGGACCTCAAAATGCCACAAGCGTGTGACAGTTGTGGCTGCATTATCAATATGATGGCTGAGCCGCTACTGCGCATGCGCCATGTAAAATTGCCGCAAGTGTGCGACAGTTGTGGCTGCATTATCAATATGATGGCATGGCCTCTAATGCGCATGGGCCCCGGTGATCGAAGGAGATCGAAGGTGAGGCTGAAATTCATCCCGTGAACCCTCATTCGCACCACCCTATTAAACACAAAACAAAGTGCGCCTCACCTGACGCCTCTTGCTGCCGAGGCGTTGGCAGGTAGACTCGTAGCAGCTACAGCTGCACACATTCAACAAATTGCGCATCACCTGCCACCTGACACCTCGTAAATGCCACCTGAAACCTAACAACTGACATCTGACAACCAACACCTGACACCTCTCTTACTGCAGAGGCGTTGGCGGGTGCGCTGCTGGTCAACCAGACTCTACGCAGCATTAACCTCAGCGATAACTACATCGGGGAAGAAGGTGCGTGTCTGCCAGGCTGGCAGTTCCTTTTTTCGTGACTCAGCTACCTGTCAGCTACACTCCCGCTTCTAGCCGGATGCCCCGTTTGTGGCCAGCCATGCTGATTTGGCCACCAGTCGTAGGCCGGTCCAGGTTTGGTCACAATCGGGCCTTTGGCGGCCGCGGGGCGGCCTGCCAAAGTTGGACTTGTAGCCGCCCCCCCAAAGCACTGCTACCAGCGCCAGCCATGCTGTCAGCCATGCTGCCAATTATGTCAGCCCTGCCACCTTATTCTCGTCTTTCCTTCGCTTTTCCACCGGGCTGAGTTGCAGTGCAATCGTGAAATCACATATAGCACACAACATGGCACCAAAAGTCGACGTAGCATCAATTTTCTTCTTAACCCTAAAACCCCAAACCTTCAAGTCGACGTAGTATTAATTTTCTTCTTAACCCTAAAACCCCAAACCTTAAAGTCGACGTAGTATTAATTTTATTCTTCATGCCAGCCAGTTAAGGATAGTCGTCAAGGGCTCCCTAGAAAATCTTGATGAAAAAGACGTAATTTGTTTTTAAAAGCCGTTCAGCAAGTTGCTCATCACTGTGATCCCCCTCTGATTTTTCACGTACCCAGGAGCCCTGGCCCTGGCTGAGGCCTTGGCCGCCAACCAGTCGATCCGGGAGCTAAAGCTTAAGGGCAACGAGATGGGCGATAAGGGGGTCAAGGCGATTTGCGAGGCACTACAGGTGCGAGTGATGACCGCTATGAAATCATGAATTCACTTGCTGGCACGGTTTAAGTCACAGCAAATAAGTGAACAGACACTACCACACTACCCTGGGGAATGGTCGCATGGATTGAGAGATGCTCACATGTTGCATATGTTGCATATGTTGCATATGTTGCACATGTTGCATATGTTGCACATGTTGCATATGTTGCACATGTTGCATAGCCTCAAGGGTGGATAAGTGCCGCGTCCCCTTAGATTCTCATGCGCCAGGGGGGCACGAAGCTTTCTTCCTATTTTAACGCAGTTTGTTGTCAGGAACGTGGAGGGCCAGGGCCTTCAATGAAAAGCAGCAGAACGCCCCCCCCGCCCCCCTGCCCCTCTCTTGCATGGGGCTTTAAGTTATGTGTATACATTAAAACAAAAGTAACTGGAATAAATAAATAAATTAATGTTGTGTCCCAGGGCTCTGGCCAGGTTTGTCAAGGGATCCTAGGATGGGCTATGTTCACGGGCGGGTCGGTTGGATGCCGAAAACAAGGCTCCAGCCCTTTTGCTCCCGCCCTCGCTAGCTGCTTGAGCAGTCCCAATATGAACTGGTGGAAGCATGTCTTTGTTGTTGTAAATCGCAGGTTCATGAACGCTCCCTGTAAACCCCAACCCAAACCGCAGGGTCATGAATGCTCCCTGTAAACCCCAACCCAAACCGCAGGGTCATGAATGCTCCCTGTAAACCCCAACCCAAACCGCAGGGTCATGAATGCTCCCTGTAAACCCCAACCCAAACCGCAGGGTCATGAATGCTCCCTGTAAACCCCAACCCAAACCGCAGGGTCATGAATGCTCCCTGTAAACCCCAACCCAAACCGCAGGGTCATGAATGCTCCCTGTAAACCCCAACCCAAACCGCAGGGTTGTGAATGCTCCCTGTAAACCCCAACCCAAACCGCAGGGTCGTGAATGCTCCCTGTAAACCCCAACCCAAACCGCAGGGTCGTGAATGCTCCCTGTAAACCCCAACCCAAACCGCAGGGTCATGAATGCTCCCTGTAAACCCCAACCCAAACCGCAGGGTCATGAATGCTCCCTGTAAACCCCAACCCAAACCGCAGGGTCATGAATGCTCCCTGTAAACCCCAACCCAAACCGCAGGGTCGCGAATGCTCCCTGTAAACCCCAACCCAAACCGCAGGGTCGTGAATGCTCCCTGTAAACCCCAACCCAAACCGCAGGGTCGTGAATGCTCCCTGTAATCCCCAACCAAAACCGCAGGGTCGTGAATGCTCCCTGTAAACCCCAACCCAAACCGCAGGGTCGTGAATGCTCCCTGTAAACCCCAACCCAAACCGCAGGGTCGTGAATGCTCCCTGTAAACCCCAACCCAAACCGCAGGGTCGTGAATGCTCCCTGTAAACCCCAACCCAAACCGCAGGGTCGTGAATGCTCCCTGTAAACCCCAACCCAAACCGCAGGGTCGTGAATGCTCCCTGTAAACCCCAACCCAAACCGCAGGGTCGTGAATGCTCCCTGTAAACCCCAACCCAAACCGCAGGGTCATGAATGCTCCCTGTAAACCCCAACCCAAACCGCAGGGTCGTGAATGCTCCCTGTAAACCTCAACCCAAACCGCAGGGTCATGAATGCTCCCTGTAAACCCCAACCCAAACCGCAGGGTCATGAATGCTCCCTGTAAACCCCAACCCAAACCGCAGGGTCGTGAATGCTCCCTGTAAACCCCAACCCAAACCGCAGGGTCGTGAATGCTCCCTGTAAACCCCAACCCAAACCGCAGGGTCATGAATGCTCCCTGTAAACCCCAACCCAAACCGCAGGGTCGTGAATGCTCCCTGTAAACCTCAACCCAAACCGCAGGGTCATGAATGCTCCCTGTAAACCCCAACCCAAACCGCAGGGTCATGAATGCTCCCTGTTAACCCCAACCCAAACCGCAGGGTCGTGAATGCTCCCTGTAAACCCCAACCCAAACCGCAGGGTCGTGAATGCTCCCTGTAAACCCCAACCCAAACCGCAGGGTCGTGAATGCTCCCTGTTAAACCCAACCCAAACCGCAGGGTCGTGAATGCTCCCTGTAAACCCCAACCCAAACCGCAGGGTCATGAATGCTCCCTGTAAACCCCAACCCAAACCGCAGGGTCTTGAATGCTCCCTGTAAACCTCAACCCAAACCGCAGGGTCGTGAATGCTCCCTGTAAACCCCAACCCAAACCGCAGGGTCATGAATGCTCCCTGTAAACCCCAACCCAAACCGCAGGGTCGTGAATGCTCCCTGTAAACCCCAACCCAAACTGCAGGGTCATGAATGCTCCCTGTAAACCCTAACCCAAACCGCAGGGTCGTGAATGCTCCCCTTCGATCTCTTTAACCCTTAACCCTTAACCCAAACCGCAGGGTTGTGAATGCTCCCCCAAACATTTTAACCCTAAACCCTTAACCCAGACCGCAGGGTTGAGAATGCTCCCCCCCAACCCTTTAACCCTAAACCCTTTACCCAAACCGGAGGGTTGTAAATGCTCCCCCCAAACTTAAATGGCAGGGTTGTGAATGTTGCCCCAAAACCCTTAACCTAAACGGCTGGGTTGTGAATGTTCCCCCTAAACCCTAATACCAATCCTAAACTACAGGCTCGTGGATGTTCCCCCTACACCCAAACCTAAATCGCAGGGACGTGAATGCTGCCCCCAAGCGCTTAACCCTAAACCCTTAACCTTGAACTTAAACTGCAGGGCTGCGAATGCTCCCCCTAACCCCTAAACCCTAAATCTAAACCGCAGGGTCGTGAATGCTGCCCCCTCATCTTGGACTTCGGTAACAACAGCATCTCTGAAGAGGGTGCAAGCAGCATTGCCAAGATGCTGGCTGTCAAGCCGTCGCTCACGGAACTCACGCTCTACATGAACGACATTGGGGATGGAGGCATCGAGAAGGTGAGGAGAGGTTGACTGTTGGTCACGTGATTGGGGAAGTGAGGAGATGTCAGGAGTTTGGTTAAGCGGTATGGTTAAGCGGTTTGGTTTGGTCGGCGGTTTGGTTAAGCGGTTTGGTTTGGTCGACGGTTTGGTTAAGCGGTTTGGTTTGGTCGACGGTTTGGTTAAGCGGTTTGGTTTGGTCGGCAGTTTGGTTAAGCGGTTTGCTTTGGTCGGCGGTTTGGTTAAGCGGTTTGGTTTGGTCGGCGGTTTGGTTAAGCGGTTTGCTTTGGTGAAGACCTGATCAGTGGTATGATGCTGGTAAAGATGTAGATGGGAGGAATGCGTGTTTCCTATTTCCTGCCTGTGTCAATTTGAGTACATCCCTCCGTGTCTGCCCCCTGCTGCCTCGCAGCTTTCTGGTTCGTTGGCTAAGTGCAAGGCCCTCAAGGTCCTGGACCTGGGAGGCAACAACATTGGGCCGAAGGGCACAGCATCGCTGGCTCTGGCTATCAAAGTAGGTGGTGGGGCGATGGGGGAGGAGGAAGAAGAGGGGGGTGGGAGTAGGAAGAGGGGAGTGGGGGGAGGGAGGGGGGGAGGGAGTGAGAAGAGGGGGGGGGGGGGGAGGGAGTGAGAAGAGGGGGGGGGGTGAGTAGATGTCCCCCGACTTGCGGTGATATGCCGTGCGGCGCCATGGGCTGGGCAAATGAAAAGGTGAAATAGGGGTAAAAGGATAGGGAAATAGGGAAAGGGATGTTGGCTGAGTCGTTGGTTAGGACCAGGGGCATGCCCCATCTTATGATAAGCACAGGGTTTGAGCAGGGCTTAATTTTCCCTGATTTAAACAGGGGTTTGAACAGGGGTTTGAGCAGGGGTTTGGTTTCGCTGGTTTGAGCAGGAGTTTGAACAGGGGTTCGAACAGGGGTTTAAACAGGGGTTTGAGCATTGCTTTGGTACCCCTGGTTTAAGGAATGGCCTTCACCGGCTATCTCATTTGTTGCGACATGAAGACAAGGAAGGGATAGACTCGATGGAGGAGGATTCAAACGTGGGCCATGTGTTTTCAACTCCCGTTCAAAAGCTTGGTACAGGAGGTAATATGAAACACCCACCCCTGTTATTTGAATCTCCTGTTATTTAAATCTCCTGTTATTTAAATCTCCTGTTATTTAAATCTCCTGTTATTTGAATCTCCCAGGGCCACGAGACGTTGCGCCTGCTAGAGCTGGGGTACAACCCATTGGGCGCCGAGGGTGCCAAGACGATTGTGGACGTGGCCAAATTTGACATCAAGGTAGGGGTGCGGTGCCTCATTAGCCACTGTGAATAAGGGAGGGTGTGTGTGTTTAGAACGGTGCATACTTGCTGGGCCCTGTGTGGGGGGGGGAGTGCTGTGAAGGTTCTGTGTGGGGGGGATGGGTGCTGTGTGTGTGTGTTTAGAACGGTGCATACCTGCTGGGCCCTGTGTGTGGGGGGGATGGGTGCTGTGTGTGTGTGTGTGTTTAGAACGGTGCATACCTGCTGGGCCCTGCTGTACGCTCGGCCACATGCGGGAGGGTGTGTGTGTGTTGCCCGCCCTACTGTATATGACCTCCCTTTCATTTTTTTTTCTGTGCATTTTCCCCCCCCCTGGCTATTCCCGCATCGGTCCGTGCAGCAGCTGGAAACGTTGAAGCTGGGGTGGTGCAAGCTGGGCCCCGAGGGCGCCCGGAGCATCGCAGATCTGCTCATGTTCAACGCCACGATAGGCACGCTGGACTTAAGAGGGAACGAGCTGGGGAACGATGGGGCCATCATCCTGGGCCGAGGGATCAAGTGAGCGGTGCTGTGCAATTGCGCCGTAATTGAGAAACCGTGTGGAAGTAATTATGGTCCTTCACTGGTAAAATTAGAGATGGATTTGCTTTGAAATCACAGCGACTGAAACTCAGCTATGTAATTCAGCCACCGTAAGGACCGTAATCGTTACAACACTGCAAATAAGTATTTTGTGTGTGTCAGCTGAGAAATGGGATGGGAGTGACAGGGGTGACTCCAGTGTTTATTTTGTCGGCTATCAGGCCACCATCCGCAGGCCGCCCCACGGCCGTCAGAGGCCCCTTTGGGACCAAACTTGGACAGGGCCTACTGCCGGCGGCCCAAGCAGCATGGCTGGCCACACCTGGGGCCTCTGGCGGGAAGCCGGTTTGTAGCTGATAAGTAGCTGAGTCACGAAAAAGGAAGCACTTAGGGGTGTCAGAGTTAAGGGTGCTCCTGTTGGCTAAATCCTAATTAATAGGGGGGTTGAGAGCGCAGCACTGCCTGTCCTTACATGGTGTCGGGGGTATCACGTGCCGTCGATTTGATTTGCCTCCCCTCGGGTTTGAAAAAAACGCTTTTATTTTATTTTATTTGCCCTCATAGCAAATATCGACCAAAACACTTTTGTGTTCGGACGGAAAACTAGCGTTGGCATTCGATAAATAGTATAGTCATGGATCCCCTAACCCCAAATAATGTTCATTCTGAGGGAAGACCAAGCAAATATACCCAAGGGGGGGGGGGGGACATTTCGATAAATTGGTCGTGATGTGAATTTCACATCAGAGTACAAAAATGGGGTTTGGGGCCTAGTGCCCCCCCCCCTTGCAAAATTTACGGTCGACAGTCCAATCAAACCCTCTTTTAGTCTGGCAGTCATGCGGCTGTCGAATGTCATGACCCCCCTCCTGCCTGTAGGTCCTCCAGCACGAGTAAACTTGTCGAGTTGGATCTCGGCTACAACGAAATCAAGGATGATGGCGCGTGTGCGTTGGCACAGGTGGGGCCATAAGCTGCTGAGGTGGCGAGGTCTTCCCCAAATTCATTCGAATTTGAATACCGGTACAAAATTGTCTGAACAAATGGCACGGAGTTCGGCTCTCGGAGTGTGCTGTCCTAGTTTCCATGTTTCCCATGTTTCTATGTTCCCTGACGATTATGTTCCCAGTCAAACCGTCGAAGTGTGCTGTCTTGATTCACATGTTTCCTGACTGCTAGTGAATGAATGAATCCTCATGCAGGACGATACATGACCCCCTGAGCTCTGACCAGTCATGGTTATAAATGCTTACCGGTATTCGACCTGATATTGGATCGGAAGCCTTCATACTGATCAAATCTTCCCGAATCTGCAGGCGTTGAAGGCCAATGCCGATGCTGCCCCGACAGAGCTCAAGCTCAACTCCAACTACATCACGCGGTTTGGGCAGGTTGCCCTGTCAGAGGCGGTGGACATAGTATTCGAAATGGCCAAGGGCAAAATGACCACGGTGCACTTCTAGCAAGCGCAGCCCGGGGAGAGGGGCAGATTGTGCGGTGTTTTGTTTTTCAGCACCATCAGCAGCCTGCCCCGCGGCTGTCAGAGGCGTCATTGGGACCATACCTGGACGGGCCTACAGCCGGCGGCCCAAGCAGTATGGCTGGCCACACCGGGAGGCTCTGGCGAGAAGTTGAGTAGTAGCTGATAAGTAGCTGATGAGTCACGGAAAGAGAAGCGCTGAGACTATGGTTGCAGAGCGAGTATGCGAGGCTGACTGGCTTCAGCCCCCGATATGAGCGTCGTTTCCTGAACTGAGGTCCAAGTTGTGACCCAGCAGCTTTGATTGCTTCTTCATGGCTGGAAGGGAAGGATGAACGAGGCTAGAAAAGCAATAGTTGGCCAAGTGATTGAAGACCCTCATACGTGCACAAGGTGACCCCCGTGCACAGGCCCTTGATTGACATGTTGTTAACTGGTATTCAGACATGGGACTAGGGCTGGTCTTGTGACAGGTTTGGATCACACTAGTGCATGCGGTGGGAGATAGGCTGTCCTGACAATAACTGACATCATATGACTATATCAGGTGTACTACTTTTAGTGACTATGGTGTATATACTCTGAAAGCAGATGCTGTGAATGATGCAGGCTGTGGATATCATAGTTTATTTGGGGGTGCAGAAGCTGCAATTCAGCTGCAACATGGCCTATGTCCTGTGGCCAGGGGGGGCTGAGGCAGAAAGGATTACTGCATGGGCTACCGGCCGCAAGCAGGTCCATGACAGGGCCCATCGTTCTTCTCAAGGTTGCCTGGAAAATGTAGACGGTACAGTGTGCACCCCCTTCCACGACCTTCGAAAACAACCACTCCCGGAAGTTGAGATCACATAGCATGTGCCATTCACATGCTTCTTGGCATACCGCACCCCAACCTCGATACACATATGAATAAAGTACCAAATGAATGTGTAACCAGCAACGGGCAATACATCTTTGGTATCCTGGCTTGGCCTGGCCTAGCCTAGCAAGGCGTTGCAGCACCTGCCAGCGTTTACACATGCCTGGCAAACGTGTCACCGCAAAATCTCCATCAACCTGCCAGACTCTTTCCATATGCATGCAATCCACAACTCTTGTCAATGGCATGATTTATATATCTTATTTTGCTTTCTTTTCTTTTGCTTGGACTTCACCACTTCAAGTTTGGTTTGAATTGTGTGGGAAGTGCGTGTGCCCTTCGAACGTGGGGCCAGTAGTGAGCGTTGATGCCGAGCTATGGAGGTGACAGAAAGTGTGGCCATCGCAAGGCGCAAATGGGTGCTGCACTCATCCAACTGCAAGGAGACCGCCTTTGTGACACGCATCGTTAGAGCAGCATGAGCCGAATGGCTAGCATTAACGCAGTGCGCATTAGTTCTCTCCCCATCAGCCTGAACAGGGTATGCAGCGTTCGTCACTCCCTCGTGGTGAGGGCGGAAGCACCGGCCTCCGGTACTTCTCAAAAGCTGCCACAGCCGGTGGCCATGTCCCAATCAGCAACCTCCTCGGAGCCTTCGCTTCCGGTGATGGAGCCGAAGCTGAAAAAATCTAAGCAGGCGAAACCTTTGAAGGACCTGGAATGCTTCGCCAGCGGTGACAGCGTCGTATGCGAGACCAACTTCGACGTTGTGTTAGAAGAAGCAGGGCGATCCAGTTCAGTCTCGGACGACGAGGGCTCGGTCGCATCGACATCGGATGCGAAGCCAGAGTCGCTGTTGAGCATGGCGCTGCTCGTGTTCCCCTTCTTCGCGTGGGGCACCTCCATGCCCGCGTTGAAGCTCGTCATGCCGCACATCGCCTCGCCGCTGCTGCTGGGTGCCATAAGGCTGCTGCCCGCAGGTATCTTGCTGGTGCTCTGGGCAGCAGCCACTGGACGCAAGCACCCCACCAGCGCGAAGGCATGGCTCTGGATAGCAGCATTTAGCATTATTGATGGGGCGGCTTTCCAGGTGCGTTACCTTACGGGTTGCAGACAGGCAGGGTGCGTCCCCACGCCATGCTTTACAAGCCAGGCCATGCAGTGTGCAGCCGCCATGCTGAATATGGCTTGCTAGCCATGCTGAACATGGCTTGCTAGCCATGCCGACTTTGCCATGCCATGCCACGCCATGCCATGCCATGCAACTTGCAAGCCATAATTAGTGAACTCGGGGGATTTTGGCAATGTCTTGGTGAGTATTGGTATCCCCTCAAAGCGCCTCTCAGGATTTTCGCGTGTCTTTTGGATTTTTCAGTTCTGAGCGACCACGCTCCACTTCAAGTTCATTGGTTGCTCGATACTGTGTTGTAGCTCAAGTCCTACTCAGCTCTGACTAACATAATCGCTGGCCATGCCTTACCCTGCCGAGCCATGCCATGCTAACCAAGCTGGCCATACTAGTCATTACCCCACGGGTGCTACACTCCGCATGTGACTAGGAAGAAACAGAGCATGCAGATGTGTGGAATGTTCAAAAATACGACCCTGGGCGTGGATTTTATGAATTGCCCGGTGATGGCCGAAGCAGCAGGTCTGGAACTCTGGATAGATCATTGCTACCCTTCTGTACGATACCGCAATGGGTTTAGGGTGCTTGATGATATTGCATGTATGATCCAATCGGGAGATTGAGAGTAGAAGATCAGTGTGGATGGAATAGCAGATACAGACCTCACCTGCCTGTCCCTTGAAAGCCATGCTATTAACTGCATGTGCCATGCCCGTGTCGCCATGCCTGTCTCAGGGTTTTCTGGCGGAGGGCTTGACAAAGACGGGCGCTGGCCTAGGGTCGATCATCATCGACTCTCAGGTAGGGTCCAGCGTGTGTTTGCCAAGCCTTGAAACAAGCACTGGTGTTTGTGTGGCTTTAAGGGAGATATGGCTGACGGGTGCTGTGGATTCTGGCTGAAAGGGGTTGTGAACAAAGAGGACTTTCGTTTTGGCTGAAAGGGGCTGTTAATGAAGAGGGTTTACGTTGTGGTTGAAGGGGATGATGTTCGAAGGATGCTGTGGATGGCGGCTGAAAGGGGCTGTAATTGAGGAGGACTCATGTTTTGTTTGAAAGGGCTGGAAAAGGCTGAGCTTGTCGAAGAGGTTGGGAGTTGGAGGGGGACAGTGTGCAGCGTGTAATGCACCTGCACGTTCGTGTACCCTCGAAATATCGTCCCTACCCGTCTTCTAAAGCTCTCTCTGTGTAGGTTAGGGTTAGGGTTAAGGATCTCAAGGGTTTTTCTGGCCTACCGTCCCTGTCTCCTTTCTGTCTCCTGTCCCCCGTCTCTGTCAACGACTCTCCATGCATCTTGCCCCGACACTGGCTCTGGCTTAGCAAGCCCCTGACTATTGTGTCACTAGCTGCCACCCACCCTTGTCCTAGTCCCCTCTTTATTTTTGTCTTCTCCATGTCCAGCATTCATCCTTGGACTTCTGGCCCTCGGCCCCTGGCTGTTGCGATTCTGGCCGCCACCCTTTTTGTTTTAGTCCCCTCTTTATCTGCGTTCTCCTCTTCATTCATCCTCATACGTCTGGCCCGCGGCCCCCAACTGCTGCGGTTCTGGCCTTTGCCCTCTTAGTCCTAGTCCCCTCTTTATCTGTGTCCTTTTCCATGCTCAATATTCATTTTCATACTTCTGGCCCTGCAGCCCCTGACAGTTGCAGTCCTGGCCGCCATCCTCTTTGGCGAGCAGCTGGGTCCTACCGCCGTCTCCGGCCTGCTGCTGGGTGTCGTGGGGCTTCTGCTGGTGGAGCTGCCAGTGACGTCGGTAGAGGGCGTGATTCAGGGTGGGTCAGGGGTTGCGGCGTTTCATTTTTCGTGAACCAGCCGCATATCAGCTGCATCTTGGCCACTGGCCGGAGGCATCACTTGTGGCCAGCCTGGCTGCTTTAACCACCAGTTACAGGCCGGTCGAGGTGTGGTCTCAATTGGGCCTTTTGTGGCCGCAGGGCTGCCTGCCGAAGGTAGACTCGTAGCTAAAAAAGAAACAGTGGGAAGTGGTAACATCCATGGAGGACATGCTGTTCAGGATGTGTCCAAACTGTCCCTGTGATGGTCTCAAGCGCACTAATTTCTGCATATGCTACATACTTCCATAGTGTAGGATTGGAAAAGGAAGCTGCCGCCATGAGACCCCCCTCTAGTGTAAATTGTCTCTGTCATAACGCGTACGAGAAAGTCCGTTGGTTTTCTGCATGGAGGGCATGTTGTTCAGGATGTGTCCAGGTCATGGCCTCCAGCGCACTTAGTGACGGAGGCAGGGTTTGAGGGTTAGCAAGTGTTGGTGGATGACTGGACGTGCCGAATAACGAGAGAAAGTATGCTGAACACACTGCATTTGAAAGAGACAAAGGACAACCTCAATCCAAAAACCCTCAGCCTTAAACCCCTAACACTAAACCCTCTGCCCTGACCCGCTGTGATATATTTTGCTAACACCTGAGAATGTTTGCGATGACATGCTCCACGCGCCTCTTTCCCAGCTGGCTGCGCTCATCTTTTCAAATTTCGAATCTGATGTTCTTATCAAAAATCAAAACTTGACGTGCATTCAGGTGCTCAGTCCCTGGTTCACAGCGGTGTCCCTGCATTCTCTCTGTCCTCACTGGGAAACTCTGGAGAGTTTTGGATGCTCATGGCAGCGCAGAGCATGGCTGTAGGTACGGTTATGGTCAGGTGAGGTTTGGGGTGAGCTGAGCATGGCTGTAGGGACGGTTATGGTCAGGTGAGGTTTGGGGGGAGCAGAGCATGGCTGTAGGGACGGTTATGGTCAGGTGAGGACTGGGGGGAGCAGAGCATGGCTGTAGGGACGGTTATGGTCAGGTGAGGACTGGGGGGAGCAGAGCATGGCTGTAGGGTACTGTCCTGGTTACGAGAGCGCTGAGAAGGAGGAGGCAAAAGAGGGGCGGGCGAATGTGAGGATGGATTCCAGAATTTCCAATAGTTCAGAGTTTTAAAACGGGATTTAAATGGGGCCTCCCTAGACCCTAAACCCTTAACCTTCCCTAGACCCTAAACCCTAAATCCACCCCAGCCAACCATCAGTTATTGCTGTGGTTCAATATGGCCTGGGGCATTCAGCTGAGGACATGTTATCTCTTCACAGAAATCTGCGTGAGAAACCTTAAACCCTAATCCCTTAGCTGAGGACATGTTACGGTATCTCTTCACTCAAATCTGCCTTTCTGCCTCATCTACCGTTATTGCTGCCGGTTGCTGCAATGCAGTCATGTTGTGACCATATGGTTTTGGGTTAGACCTATGCCCAGCCTGCATGTTTGTGAGAAGATGATATTTCGAAGGGATGTCAGGGATGCTATTTACCAGTATAGGGATGTATACTGTTTGTAGGGATGCAAGGTCGCTATCTATAGGGATGTATTTGATTTTTAGGGATGCTAGGGATATGTAGAGGGGCGCTATTTCTATTTCTGGCCTGACCGCCACACGCCTTCCTTCCGCCTAAATCACTCCCGGCAGGTATGTGACCAAGCACGCCGACTCGGTGTACGCAACAGGCTACCACATGCTGTTTGGCGGGCTGATGCTGCTGGCGGGCCTAGCCGTGCAAGACCCGACAGCGGTGCAGGAGGCGTTGGGGGCGGCGGACCTGACGGACGCGGGGATCCTTACCTACATTTCCCTCATAGGAGGCGCTGCGAGGTGCGTGTCATGGGCTGTGTACAGTCGTAGCGCCACGCACAGGCTGGAGGACCTGGTGTGGCCTGACCATGTCTTTATCCATCCACCCCCACCAATTGTTCTTGTGGCTGTTCTTGGATGAGCTCTACATGTGCGTACAAGCTCAGTGCGCCCGCCACTAATTCGCTCAGAGATAGCAGATCCCTGGTTTTGCTGATATAGTCTCCCAAGTCCAACCAGTGCTTTGCTATTGCGCCGTAGTTCAGAAATTGTGTTGATAATGACGGTAATTACGGACACTTACGAAGTCCTTGGCTGGTAAAAGTAGCTGACTTAACCTTTGTTTGCGCGCCTGCCCGTCTTTGTTGTTCGCAGCTACGGAATCTTCTTCTACAACGCGTCTGTGAAGGGCAACCTGACGGCGCTGTCCAGTCTAACATTTCTCACGTAAGCTGAAGGGTTGTGGTTTAGGGTTAAGTATTTAGGGTTTCTCCCGCAAGCAGCAGGGTTGGGGGTGAAGAATCTAGGCTTAAAGTATCTTGCTGCTCAGTCTGACGTTTGGTTCTGTCTTGTGGCCTCTGTTATAAATACCTTTTAAGTTCTGTTATCGTAAAACCGGTTTGTTTGACGCGGCGTTTCATTAATTATTTTGGTAGGTGCGTGGAGTGGTGCGGGGCAGAATAATGATTAACAACGTTTTTGGGGGTGCGCGGAGTAGTGTTTCCGGCACCAAATATCCCAAACAACCAGCTGTGCGTACGCGGAGTAGGGTACTTTTTGCCTGCACAACGAATTTGATATATTAGTTCTCAACAGGGGTGCACGGACCCTATCCCGCTTTACGGTACTGAACTAGAAGTTCACAACAACCCTCCCTTTATGCCCGCAGGCCTCTGTTTGCCTTGGGGGGCGGTTTCGCTGTCCTTGGGGAGACGCTGACGCCGCAGCAGCTCGTGGGTGCGACGGTTACTCTAAGCTCAGTGTGGCTCATCAACCACAGAGCACCTGCTAGCAAGTGATGAAAATGCAAGCCTTTGGGTGTGGCTCACAGACAACAGGGCCAGCATGCGATGAGCAGAGCAAGCCGCTGAATGGGGATGGCAAGGACTTATGCCGGCAGGCAACGCAGCGACCAGGCCCCGTCTGTCCGTCTGCCCGTCCATCCATTATTGTTTCTCATTTTTTGTTGACCAGTTGGCTTAGTACGTTTTACGTTTCCGTATCAAGTAAGGCAGGCAGGGCTACCCTGTCACCCTGCATCTCGTCTGGTGCTACAGTTTCTGAGTGGTATATGTAAAATGAGTTGGTGCTGGGCTTCCTCCCACTACCAAGGGATTATCGGTTATGTACTGGAATCCATTTGGGATGGTCCTCCAGAGTGGCGCAGTCTGTAGTTCTGCATTGTTTGAGCGTTTGACATGAAGAGCGAGAGCAAAAAGGCATGTTTGACCTGGCTGTCATATGAGTGTTTCATCCTTTGGCCCCCCCTGCTTCGGCCATTTGTTTACACCGAATAAGGAATATACAGGAGCAAAAAATGCAGATGAACTAGGCGGATGGACAGGGGGTAGACAAAAACGGGATAGACCGGAGGTCCATACTTGCATGGGTGCACCATGGCCCAGGCTTTGCATTGTAGCTGGAATTGAGCCTACTCGTTGCCTACCAGCCCCACGCGGCCGAGCATTCAGCAGGGCCCAGCAGGTCTGCACCGTTCTAAACTTGCATGGCAAATCGTGACAGATACCCGCATCAGCGCGTCCTGTCTAATATGTGAAGCTTTTACAGCCCTACAGAGCATACCACATCTGATGCATGGGAAATGAGATTGGGTCCCATAACTGCTAGAAAACGCACCGTTGTCCAGCCTTCTGTGAGGCCTTTCATGTCAATGACCTGACACCTCTGGGCTGGGCCCTGCTCAAAAAGGCTCGGCCGCGTGGGCGCCCAACTATCCCGTGCATCTAAGGAATGTGCCTTAACGTATACTGATACATAATGTTGAATGTACAAAGTACAGCACGTACTACAGCTACGAATGGCACAGCGTCATGAACAGGTGCTACACTACCGTACAGCGGGCAGGACCGCTGGGTACTTGGGCTGCTCTGACTGGTCAGGCTAAAGCTTAGGCTCTCGTGCCGCGGTTGAAAGGTGACATCGTTCTGTACAGGGGGGTCTGAATATTTAAACTTGGAAGGCGTTCTTCCCCTCAGTATTCAAAGGTAGCTCTGTGTGGCTATGGTGGATGAGGCTGGAGTATAAAAGACTGGCGCAACTGTATCCAGACTTGCAAGCTTCTATTGCTGGCTACCAATGCTGACCACCATCACTGGCAACAGTAATCCATACGGCCAGTATTTAGTAAAGCATCAAACGTGATGCCCCGCTGGACTGTAAAAACTTGACAAAACATTACATCGGGGGGGGGACCAAGGATCCAGTAGAAATCTGGGTGGTGTCAGAAGTCCAAGTTCTGCGTGGGGCTCACTGCTCAGTCCATATAGTCATTCACAGTCCCATGCTTAAGATTCGATTTTTCCACTGTCAATGCGTGCATTCGTGCAAGCAGGCGCATATCAGGATTATACCAACATACCAATCCGGTAGCACTGTAGCAGCAAATGAATTCCAAGTTCCCTCCTAAATACTAGACGAGCCTACTCACCTGGTGTCAAGCATCATAGCAATGTTGCATCGTTCGCGCAACCACTCACAGCCCCATGTGCATTATTAAGTCAGCCCAGCAAACAGCTAATATAAGAGGAAAAAGGCAGTCAAGTCACCTTTCCACACACATTACCTCATTCAGATAGGCTTTCAGAAAACTCTGGTTGCGGTTTTCAAAAGCTCTCGGGATTTCAGGCGATACATCGCTCCTATTGATTTGCCCGAGAAGGGCGTTTTTTATGCCACACTGTCCCCGTATCCACCCAGAAGCTTTTACTACCCAGGCTATTGCGAGCCTCCAGACGGGACAGTGGCACAGTGCTCCTTTGAGTAGTTGTTCTGTGAAGGGTGCTGTCGTTGCTACACCATTACGCATCCATCCATTGTCCAGGCGGAGTCAAGTCTCCTTGCGGTACATGTGTACAGCGCTCCTAGTTGTACGCTTGCGACGGTGGGTTTTGACCAGGCTGTTGCGGGTATGGGTTTTGCTGAGGGGGAGGGTACGCTGCCACCTGTAAACACCATGCAAGGAAGGTGCAGGGATCATAACTGTAGGGTTCCATTTACTCATTCAGGTTCCATTTAGGTTCCTTTTCCCCACTATTAAACATTCAGCATTGCATTGGGTGGGCACCAGGTACATGGTGCTCAGATCGTGGGCATATTTCTGGGCATTGATGTTGCATGTCGTGCACACAACCTTCGGGTGGTTGCTGGCTGGCCACTACTGGGCCAGGAGGGCCCAAACTATGACCCTTCGACAGCCAGCGCATGCAGCAGCAGGTTTGGCTGCGCCAGGGCCTCTCGGCCGTAGACTGTGATGTAGCTGAATTGCGCTAAATGTCGCTGAAGTGGGCTGAATGAAACGGTAGCGTACTCGAGATATGTAGCCAGCACTGTAGTGTAGCTTTGGCATGCCTGGAGAAATCTCAACCCAGCCCAAGCAGCTAAGCTGAACCATTGAGACACAAGCCCAGCTAATCTGAACCCAGCGGCAGTTGCCTTAGCCCTGGCAGGATTACATAGCAATGGTAGAGGTGTGACCCCTTCTGCCTACCCAGCTTGGCCACCAATCAGCCCGCTAAGCCTGGAGCACTTGGGTTTATTCTGCCCCAGCATCTTAGAAGAAGCACCTGATTGGGAAAAAGAGTTTCGGGTTTTTGAGGGGGGGGTAGCCTGGGGTTAGCATCAAAGCCTAGAGTCCCAAGAAGCAGTACCTGATTTTTAGTTTAGGGTTTAGGGTTAATTATAAGGTTTGGGGTGAAGAAGCAGTACCTGATTGTAGTTGTTGTTGTTGCCGCCGGAGCCGCCCCCGACCTCCTTGACAAGGACGACGATTAGGAAGATGATCATCAACAACACAACGACTGCGCAGCGATTGATTGTGAGGGGGGAGCCAGGGGAGTGGGTGAACATAGGGCCAGGCTAGTGGCCGGCCAGCGCAGGCATCAATGAGCTAAAAAGGCTGAGGGGGGTATGAATATTATTCATTGAATAAGTATCTTGGAAGGGGAAAAAGGGAAGCGCACAAATTGGGGCCCATCAGGTAAGGGGCCCCTCCTTGAGCTCAATTTCGGTCCAATAAGGTAGAGGGCCCTCCCCTGCCTCCCGCTACCAGATGGGACCCAAATCGTGTGCGAGAAGAGATGGCGGAAGGGTGCGAAGGTTGGACACAATTGGGTAGCCCTGGATGCTGACGTTAACAGGGAAGACACGGCTGCCCCATGCCCCTAGCTTCCCCACAATTGATGTGATCCAGCAGCAGCCCGAAAGAGAAAACCAGGAGGAAACCTTCGCTCTCTCCGGGCTGTGAAGTTCAGCAAAACGTACCAGAAGTAGGGCTAGTAGCTCCTTATTGCGTCTCTTCCTAGCGCCCGGAAGACATGTCAATAAAATCAAATTCAAAGAAATCCAATATTCGCATACTGGCACACATACAGCTGCCGGAAGCCCGTAGCTATGCTTAAGAACTTAAGCTATCATCAAGCATTGAAATTTGTAATTTTGTAATCTGCAAGCCTTACTCACATAGGCTCACAGCTGCCGTGAACAGGATCTGGATCTTGAGGCTCTCGTCTAAATTTGATTTTGAAATTTTATTTGCAAGCCTTACTCACATAGGCACACAGCTGCGGTGACTATGACCAAGATCTTGAGGCTTTCATCGATGTCAGCCGGGGGAGCAGGAGGGGCTTGCAACGTCTCATCTGTTGTCGTCCTAGCACCCTGTTAGCATAACAGGGTTAAAGGTCCAGGGTAAACTACGCTAGCATAACAGGGCCTGGGGGCTGGAGTGAGCGATTAAACAATTGATACAGGGTTGAGGGTTCACGATCGACACAGGGTACGAGTGCTGGAGTAAGAATTCCAGAAGCAGGGGAGTAAATTTGTTCCTATTTATCTCAGAGTTTAGGATGTGCTGCATACCGGTGGACTGGAGGTTTTGGTTGAGGGTCTAGGGCTTTCAGTTCAAGCAGCTCTTGTGGCAGCTGAGCCTCAATAGCCCCAGGAGGGCCTCAGTCGGTGGCACTGTGTCATACAGCCCCAGAAGGGCATTACTTTCCATCAATAATTTGCAGCATCCCGGAGCGTCAAAAAGTGGGAACGAAGGGCGCCAGGCCCCTTGGAGTGAGAGTGAGGTCAGCGCCTTAGGAGCCGCACATTTTGAGCGCCATGCACGCTCAAAACCTCATCCAACACAGGGCCACGCACCAAATGCAAACAGGCCCGGTGACCTCAACAATGAAAACGCCACCACCCTTGACAGCATTAACATCATGAAAGTAGCGTACGCCACTACGTTGAGTCATAAACCCTCAACCCTAGGACTCAACCCCGAATGCCACTAGACTGGTGAAGGACTCAACCTAGTGGCGTTCAGGGTTGAGTCCTAGGATCAGGGTGAAAGACTTAACCTAGTGGCATTCAGGGTTGATTCCTATGATCAAGGTGAAAGTGTTTTCCTAGTGGCGTTAGTCCTGGGAATAAGGTGAAAGTGTTTTCCTAGTGGCATTCAGGGTTGAGTCCTAGGATCAAGGTGAAAGTGTTTTCCTAGTGGCGTTCAGGGTTGAGTCCTGGGATCAAGGTGAAAGTGTTTTCCTAGTGGCATTCAGGGTTGAGTCCTGGGATCAAGGTGAAAATGTTTTCCTAGTGGCGTTCAGGGTTGAGTCCTGGGATCAAGGTGAAAGTGTTTTCCTAGTGGCATTCAGGGTTGAGTCCTGGGATCAAGGTGAAAATGTTTTCCTAGTGGCATTCAGGGTTGAGTCCTAGGATCAGGGTGAAAGTGTTTTCCTAGTGGCATTCAGGGTTGAGTCCTGGGATCAAGGTGAAAATGTTTTCCTAGTGGCATTCAGGGTTGAGTCCTAGGATCAGGGTGAAAGTGTTTTCCTAGTGGCATTCAGGGTTGAGTCCTAGGATCAGGGTGAAAGTGTTTTCCTAGTGGCATTCAGGGTTGAGTCCTGGGATCAAGGTGAAAGTGTTTTCCTAGTGGCATTCAGGGTTGAGTCCTAGGATCAGGGTGAAAGTGTTTTCCTAGTGGCATTCAGGGTTGAGTCCTGGGATCAAGGTGAAAGTGTTTTCCTAGTGGCGTTCAGGGTTGAGTCTTGGGATCAAGGTGAAAGTGTTTTCCTAGTGGCATTCAGGGTGGAGTCCTGGGATCAAGGTGAAAGTGTTTTCCTAGTGGCATTCAGGGTTGAGTCCTAGGCTCAGGGTGAAAGTGTTTTCCTAGTGGCATTCAGGGTTGAGTCCTAGGATCAGGGTGAAAGTGTTTTCCTAGTGGCATTCAGGGTTGAGTCCTGGGATCAAGGTGAAAGTGTTTTCCTAGTGGCATTCAGGGTTGAGTCCTAGGATCAGGGTGAAAGTGTTTTCCTAGTGGCATTCAGGGTTGAGTCCTGGGATCAAGGTGAAAGTGTTTTCCTAGTGGCATTCAGGGTTGAGTCCTGGGATCAAGGTGAAAATGTTTTCCTAGTGGCATTCAGGGTTGAGTCATGGGATCAAGGTGAAAGTGTTTTCCTAGTGGCATTCAGGGTTGAGTCCTAAGATCAAGGTGAAAGTGTTTTCCTAGTGGCATTCAGGGTTGAGTCCTAAGATCAGGGTGACGATGTCTTCCTAGTGGCATTCAGGGTTGAGTCCTGGGATCAGGGTGAAGGTGGTTTCCTAGTGGCATTCAGGGTTGAGTCCTGGGATCAGGGTGAAGGTGTTTTCCTAGTGGCATTCAGGGTTGAGTCCTAGGATCAGGATGACGATGTCTTCCTAGTGGCATTCAGGGTTGAGTCCTGGGATCAGGGTGAAGGTGGTTTCCTAGTGGCATTCAGGGTTGAGTCCTGGGATCAGGGTGACGATGTCTTCCACAAGCAATGAGTTAACTCCCCTAGTTGACACGCCACCTCAGATCGATTCACATGTTCATATTGCATGATGCTTTCTACGAGCGACATGCACCTGCAGATTGAGCGCCGTGATGGGAAGGCCAGCAGCAACCAAGTTGGCCAACAGGTTCCCTACAGAGCGGAACAAGGAGCAATGGCAGGAGAGATGTGAGTCATTCTGTAGTGGTGGAAGTAATGTGACAGGATAGAGTTGGATTATGAGAGGAAGGGCAGTGTCAGCACAGTGGAGGCATGGCCATGGCCAGTGTGAGGAAAGGCAGCACAGTGGCATGACAGTGGCATGACAGTGGCAGGGCAGTGGCATGACAGTGGCAGGACAGTGGCAGGACAGTGGCAAGACAGTGGCATGACAGTGACAAGACAGTGGCAGGACAGTGGAGGCACAGAGGTGGCCTGTGAGAGGAAAGGCAGTTGGTACAGCAGGTTTTGAGACCAACTGTACTCCAAACATTTGAACTGCGACAGAATGTGCTTTCCGTCTTGTTTATTTCTCCTTAATCGCATCATTCCTTCTGGCCTTCAGGCTGTCATGGGAATTTAGACACAGGAAGCCACGTCATCCCGGAGATAGAAACGTTGGTTAGATCTCGTTGCTTTTTGATTTCGAAATTCAGAATCGTGAGACAAGTGACTATGTGAGTCATGTCATCATGTGTGTCACGTATTCCTGCTACGCACGTCATCATCACCCACCATCTTCAGCCCCAGCCAAGAGGAAGTCTTTGCCCCGGTTGGCCAAATCTGGCGAATCAAAGCCTGCATGCATGGGGGGGGGCGACACGCAAGTCAGATTCCGCTTTGAGATAGGCGCATCGACGCTGTAAGAGCAGTAAGGCAGTACCAGGCGTAAATTTTGGCCAGGGCTTAACTCTATCTACCCTCCTAAAAGGTTGTTTGTTTGATTATTTACCGAACACTACGAACTGGACCAGGAGCTGCTGTGACGTGAGGGGCAGCGTGGCGCCATTGTCGATGGACTGCAGCAGCAGTGCGGTGGCGGCATAGCCCGCGTTGTTCAGGCTGACCAGGAGACCACCTGTTGGTAAACACATGACAATGGTTGCGCAGCGCAGTGCAACGTCAGGACGTCAGAAACATGAAGAGGAGGAGAGGCACGTAGCTACATACACACAAGGAGTGCCCCCCCCACCCCCGAAGTCTCACTCTCCAAAAGGGGGGAAATGTTGATTTCTTTACATTTGAGTACGGTATCACAGTCTGGGAGTAATTTCATGACACCCAGCATCACCGGCGCCAGCACCGATAATAATCAATATGTGCAATGCTGTCTAACTGTATGAGATTTTTCCGTTGAAGCAAAGTTGTTTGAGTAGAGACTACGAGAGCGCACCGTTGGCGGCCGCAGCCGCTAGCCTGGCTTTTGCAGCTTCAATCTCGGACTGGGACGAGAAGCTGGTGATCAGGAATTGGACCAACGTCCTACTCGCAAGCAGCCGCCGCTTGCCGCCACTACTGCCCAATGACACACCTGCAGGTTTGAATTCGAATTTCGAGGTTCGAATTTCGAGGGGCCAGGGCAAGTTTGGAATAAAAAATGTAATTTATTGCAAAATAGAGACTTCTGGAGCAGAGCTTGTTCTCAAGAGCTGTATAGGCTCATTGAGCAGCACCGTCATGCAAGTCTCGCTGACTGCGCGTATAATACCCCCCCCCCCCTATGACCTCGCCTGGATCGAGACGGTTGGAGGATGGGCTGATGTCAGCAAGTGGACTGGCGTCATGACCATCTTCCCAAGCTGGCTGTGACTCCGCCAGTCCGCGCCTCCTGTTGGAGGCTATCAAGTCTGTGGTCAACTGCTCCACCACCTGAGGGGGACATGCACAGTGCTCCTTTTTATGTGACTCAGGTGCATGTCAGCTACACTCCCGCCGCTATGCTACTTCGGCCACCAGTTGTAGGCCGGTCCAGGTCTGGATTCAGCCGGGCATCCGGAAAGAAAAAATGCGGCCGCCGAAGCTGTTGGAATGGTAGCCGATAAAATAAACAATGGGAACGCAAATTGAAAGAGCGCCAACAGGTGGCATTACGAGGGTGACATCTTAACAAGCGAATGCAGGTTTCGAAGTAGGGACGATGCAAGCATGCATTCCAAAGCATGTACACATGGGTGACAGATCCAGTCAGAGAGCAAAACAGGGCCGGCAGGCCAAAGGAAGACCAGCAAGCCATAGCATTGAAAATTTCCCCGTTTCAGGCACACAAATCATCATGTGCATCGCTTTCCTCGCGACTCAAACCCCAGTGAATTGATGCAATTGGATAACGGGGAGAAAGGGGCAAGGGAGAGGGTTCAGAGTTGCAAGGATTTAAATTAAATTGAAAGCCGGTATAACCACATTATGCCGGGGGGCTGCTGGCACTGTAACCATCACTCACTCGGTTCGTGTTCCCGGTGACGTTTGTGACACCGAAGACAATGGCCGCAACGCCCTTCTGGAACGCGAGGACGTTTGCTGAGGTGCCGGATGTTGCTGCGGACAGGCCCTCCACAATCAGCGTGGCGGACAGGTACCAGCCGGAGGGAACCGGGGGACGTGGGGGAGACGGGGGAGATGGGGGAGAAGGCGGCGGAGGATGCGGGGGAGAGGGGGGTGGCGGGGAAGAGGCAGGAGAGGGTGGAGCCGGCGGCGGGGGGTAGGGGGGAGGTGGTGGTGGGGGAGGCGGGGGGTACGGCGGCAGTGGCGGGGGATCCACCTGTAAGGCCCAGCGCCTGGCTGATTGCGGGCTAGGAGTTGGCAGGGGCAAGAAGGTCGCCTCTAAGGCCTGGCTCCTGGCTGATGGCTGGCTGGGAGTTGGCAGGGGTAACGGGGCCGCTGCCAAGGCCTGGCGCTTGGTTGATGGTGGGCTAGGAGTTGGCAGGGGCAAGAAGGTCGCCTCTAAGGCCCGGCGCTTGGTTGATGGTGGGCTAGGAGTTGGCAGGGGCAAGAAGGTCGCCTCTAAGGCCTGGCGCTTGGTTGATGGTGGGCTAGGAGTTGGCAGGGGCAAGAAGGTCGCCTCTAAGGCCCGGCGCTTGGTTGACGGCGCCAATGCTGCAACCATCTGGATGTAAACCTGGGCACACGCAAGCCATCAGTCATCAGTCAATGGTGGTCCAGCAAGAAGTGCGTTGAGAGTGATGGAATGATGGGTTCAGACGGGGTTACTATTCAGTGGTCAAGTTGCAACGGTTGTCGGTTGCATCTACGCATATACCCAACCGCCTTTTCCGAAAGTGCCAGGCAGGACATGAGGGGGAACAGACAGCACGTTCCGGCTGACATATTGCAGGGGGTCAAGGCCGGACAAGCCACTTACATTTTGGTTTGAGGGTACCTTTCTATCCTCAAACCTGCTGGTCGTTATAAAAGTACTTTGATTGGGCTCATCGAAGCTCAATCAGAGTCTCTTCTATTTAGGGCAGGTCCCCCAGATCCGAGTCCCTGGGTCAGATATCTCAGATCTAAGTCCCTAGGGCAGGACTCACTCGTCAGTCCCTAGGGCAGGACTCACTGTGCTGTTTTGAGGCTTGCTTCCTGAAACATCTGTGAGGTTGAAGACAACCGCGGCAACGCCCGTCCGAAAAGCCAGGAGGTGTGCAGGGGTGCTGAAAGATGCCTGACGGAGTGATGGGACAGGGAGCAGGGGGGAGGGGGGAAGCGGACAAATCGTTGAATGCAGAACGTGTGTGCACCCTTTGCAGGATATGGATCATTGTGCATCATGAGCTCAAGCAGCCTGGTCTGTGTCACAATCACCACACCATGAACCATGGATCGAGAGCGGGGTACAGAGGACAGACAACCTGTTGGACCTATCCCCCACAGGGTCCGGGGGTCCTGGTACCCACAGGCGCGGTGCCGCGGTGGGGCCCATAACGTCTTTTCCCACACTGCTGGCGCATGCAGTCATGTCTCCCCCTCAGGAATGGAGATGTATGGATCTTGCGGGTTCATACATCCCCGAATCTAGCGCTCCCAGGACCTCGGCATTGTCCCAGGCATGCCCTCCTGACTACACACAAATCTGGCCCGTTTATGTCATCATGAGGACCTGCCTGACTGATCCCGTTAATGCTCAAGATGCTGGAAATGTAGAAAGCGGAGAAAGGAGGAGCAGGGGGTGGCGGAGGCGATGGGGGCGGGGGAGACGGGGGGTAGAAAGGAGGCGGGCGTGGGGGTGCTGGAGACGGAGGAGGGGATGGAGGAGGAGACGGAGGGGTAGCCGGGGGAGGGGACGAGGGGGGAGATGGAGGAGGAGATGGAGGGGGGGACAGAGGCGGAGACGGTGGGGGTGACGGAGGGGGGGATTGAAACGGAGGAGGAGACAGAGGGGGTGACGGAGGAGGAGACGGAGGAGGAGACGGAGGATATGACGGAGGGGGAGCCTGAGGTGAAGCTATTTGAAACAGCAACGCTGTGACAAGGAGCCTCGTCAGCACATGCATGGTTGTGTTCCTGACGCAGACCATGCGCATGCGTCCATGAACGTGCGGCTTCCTCTCATGCAACCAGCGGCTGCCTTTAGGCATCAGAGAGTTAAACACTCATTCATCCATGCAAGCTGCGATGGTCTGGTGGGGCAGCTGTTTTTTTGTCCTGAAGGGAAGACCGCTTCGGGCTTTGACTTAGGGTAGACCTGCAGGTTGTAGGAAGGTTGCGCCATTGAATGAAGTGCGGGTCTCAGCTGCAAATGTGCATCACTGCACATCTTCGACAAATTATGCGAGCGCCCATGTGAACAACACCTTCGAGACCGGGAGCTTACCTGTAGAGACCAGGAGGACAAACGCTGAGGCTAGTACCGGAGAGATAGGAAATCAATAACGTGCAGAAGTAAGAGGTAACGTAAGATAATTAAATTGCAACAACTTCGGTTTCGGCCTCCTCGGTTGACTACCAACTCGCGGACACGCATCGGCAAGCCAGCAACAGAACATGAACCGGCAGCCGCGCTGAAAACGCATGTGAATGTTGGAATGGAGCCATTCACGGAAGCACTGCCGGACAAACGCACAAATTTGATAACTCTTTTAGCCATGCATATAATCTTGGATGCCTTTGATTGAACCTTATAGATGGGCTACCGCTGTGGTTAACGACGCACACGTCCGCCTGATGGAAGAAGCCCAGATAGACAGCTTGTCGTTGCCCGCCCTGCTTCCCGATTAAGTTATGCAATGGTGATGAATGTGAAGCAGGAAGAGCTTTGCCGATGCTGTCAAAGGAGGCCGGGATGGGTGCTAAAAACAAGCTTGATGATGAGGCACCAGACGTTTCATGCATGGCACGCACGCATCCTCGTCTCCAGCTCCCATCTTACGCAATCGTCGCTGTATTTCCATATTCACTGCCGTTGCACGGCCTTTGCTGGACAGCCTAGAGGCTAGGCACCTAGAGTGAAACTAGGTATGCATGAATTCATGAAATCCATGAATGCATGTTGTATGCATGCCTCAGACGCAAATCATGACTGGCCTTGGGCCTAGGAATCTAGCGACGTAGGAAGGCGTTATACTCACCACTGGATGTGGCCATGTGCTGATGGAGCAAGCGACTTTGATCTGGACACATGCTGCAGGTGAGTTCAAGTTGCTGCCTTTTTGTATGCTCCTGTCTTGTACGATACCCTTGTCCAGGCTTCTGTCCATGTGGGTGCATGGGAGTACACTCAAGACGCAGTGAGTGCATAAGCTATGGTACATTGGCCAAGGGCTTGCCAGCAGCCCATCACGTTGTCAAGCCTCCAACCCGCTGCCACCCTCACAGCTGCATGGAGTTGCATGGGTTGTTTGCGGCTGTACGGGGGAGAGGATGTGAACATTGGGTAGGGGGCCTGTGCATGGGTTGCAGTGAGTGTTTGGGAGCACACTCACAATGCAGGGAGGCCGGGAGGGGCAGGCCCCTCCTCAGGAACATGCCAAGTGTGCCGTTACTGGAAAGGGAGATGAAGACCCCACACACACAGAGTATAACATCAGAGGCTTGACTATGAAGGCTGGCATGGTCTCAACCGACATTTACTGCAAGACCATTGGTTAGTTGCAAGGCTTCAACCGCAGTGCCTGTCTAGGATCCAAGGCGGGAGACTTGCCTCAGGCTGCCCAGATTTGCCAGTCCTGCTCCTTAGCCACGGCCATGCCGCCTGTCATCAGGGCCCTACCTGACTTGTGGACAGCCAGCCTGGAGACGATGGATGACATCATTGGTGGCATCCATGCCCAGAGGTCGAAGGACCTACCCCGCCACACGATCTTCTTTCTCCCCCTGTCTAGATCAACAAGTTCCGTGTTCCTGCCCCCCTCACATAGGAGGGTAGCATGGCTGCACCGTGGTCCTAGCTGTGCATGGTAGCTGGAATTGAGCTCAGTCATTCTCTACCAGCCCCACAGTCCCACACGGCCGAGCGTTCAGCAGCGCTCAGCGATTATGCACTGTTATGAACTGGGGTTGTTGCCAGGATGGGTTACCATGATAACAACGTGCGGCCAGCAGTCCTGGAGGAGGCCAGGGAATGGAAGCTGGCGCATCCTGACAGTGCGCCAAAAGGGAGGCAGCTGTTGAAAGTGTAGGCTGGCGTCATTTGTAAGACCTATGGGCCTTGCTCAGCAGGCGCAGTGACCGACCAACTCAATGTTGAGGAGAGGGGGAACAGAAGGGGAATAGAGGGGACAGAAGTAAGAGATCCCAATAACAGGGGAGATGCACACAGAATATACCAGTAAGCCAGCACTCATGACCTCTGGTTTATGAATAATACAGGTGAGGTGGGTTAGGTGACAGAGTTCGATGTATACGCAAAGTTAGAGCACCTCAATGTCTTCCACTTTGTGGCGTTGCATGACAGCACGGTAAGCTGTGTTGTGCATCAGTCGTGCACTCACGAAGGCAACACAACATCCTGTTAGGTTCAAGATTTAAAACTAAAATGATATATTAGTACCGGATTAGTACCGTACAATTGCACGCAAATTTCACACAAAACAAAAGCTGAGGGCCCCATTGAAGTGTGGTTGATGGGAGGTATGGGGGAGGTGCACTGCTGGCATGTTGACCACATCAGATCCGTGAGGCACCTGGGTGCAATGGCAATCAGAACCAGGAAACCATCCTTAGCAGGGGAAGTGGGATGTGAAACTCCGAGGGGGGGAAACAGATATAGACTGTCCTTATTCCCAGCCTGTTGTCTCATCGGTATCCCCCAGCCTTTCAAGAGTATAGCCCTCAATCACCCACAATTGATGGTGGCCCCAAATGAAGCTATCAATATAAATCTGGGCATTGCTCAAAAAGGCTAGAAGCTATCAAGAAGATGTCCAGCCTGCTGTCCAAGGCATGCATCAAATGTGATGCTCTGCTGAACTGTAAAAATTAAAAAATACACAGCTGGCACAATGGACAAGACAATGTAATAATGTATGCCTCGTTGGCACATTCCCTGCTCTCGTTCCCCACCCACTCACTGCTACGATTAAGGCTGTAAATAGGCACCAGCAGCCCCATGTTTCCGCAGCCGGTCGCGTGCCAGGGCATGTAGCACCCCTCGGCTTGACCTACGCCGTGACGTGCCCCTTTGAGCAGGGCCCAAGGGTTTTATGTCATTTACCTATGCCGTAACGTGCCACCTTGTAAGATCTGATTCCAGAGACCTGGGTACTGATAAATTCTCATGACTTTGACATGAGCTCCAGGAACGTCTTCGAGTTGTACTGGGCCGGCTTGGAACATCCTTTGTCCTTCCTTTCCAACCTTTGGTCTGCCCCTTCACTTTTTACCCCTTTCATCTTTTTGTTCTACCCCTTTCACTTAGGCGCCCACGCGGCCGTGCCTTTTTTGAGCAGAGCCCAGAGGTGTAACGTCATTGACTGAGGCCGGTTTGGGTGGGATGCCCTAGCTTCTGTGGAAGACGTGGTAGATATCATTGAGGCATCGACGTTCTCAGAGGCTGGAACTTCCTATGCCTTTCTTTACCGGCCTTTTGTCTGTCCCTTCTCTTTATTCCCCCTTTTCCCTTTTTTCTGCCTCAATTAGTTTGGCGCCCACGCGGCCGACGGAGCCTTTATGAGCTGGGCCCAGAGGTGTAACGTCATTCAATTGAGGATGCAGCTCCCACCCAGCTTGAGCGCTCAACCACGGTCAGTTCGAGACGGACAAACATTCGAGCATGGAATCGGGAGGCAGGCCTCGGGGCCAGCCCTTTAATGTATACGCTCAGCTCATAAAAATAAAAAATCATGTGCATTATCATTTTAAATCTGAGGGGCGGATGGACTTACCAGTACACCGAGCGCCAAGATACCGGTAGATGGTGCATGCAAAACTGTCGCTAGGGATGGTTAGATGGAAACATTAACTGTGATGTGTGCCTAACACGTTCGAGAATTCAAGGTTTGAAGGGGCACCAGCCTAGGAGGAGTGACTGTGAATCACTGCGAAAATAAAACTGTGGTGCCGGCACCAAGTATCAACTCCCTTCTAGCATACTAACCGAACTTGTCTTATTGCCCCGGTATATTGTTCAAGACATAAATAACTGTACATGTCGTCGGTGTAGGGCACCACAGTAGATTAAGGAAATAAAAAAAGATATACAAACCGACCAGCAACCGACCGTCGTCAGACAGTCCTCGCTCGTCACCACGGCCTCGTGGTAATGTTAACATCTACATCGCTGGTGTATTTAGCTGCTATTATCTATCATATCTTGTCGAGTGGAACATCGAGAGGAAACCGTGAGTCAGAGAGTGAACAACGATGACTGTCTGGGAGCGTGCCTCTTACAGCTGTCAGCTGGGATTCAAACAGTGTTCACACTTCACACTAGTCACACTCGTCACTGTCAGCCGTATCTGGTCTGGCTCGTCGATCAATACTGCTGCCATATAAACATCCTTCGTCAGCGTCGCCATCTGGAAAACTCCCCTGCCCATTATTGCCCGGTACCCCTTGACGACCCTCCTTAACCACCAGGTTTTCTGTCTCCCGGTGTACGGCATTTAAAATCCCGTATTCCTCAAGCCACGCTCAGGCGTTTTATTTATTTCTTTCTTTCTGCTCAGTCGATCAATTGTTGCTGTCACTGTTGCTTGTTGTCTTTACGCTCGTAATATATTAATAACTAGGCATCGCGTGGGCAGCGATTTTAGCAAGTGAGCAGCGACACTGACAGCTGTAATTTAAATTTTCACAATTGTCCACACTCGTCACATGCAGTCCCCTGTTGCTTGGCGACAGTAGGATGATAGTTTGCGGTTTGGATCTGCGCCAGAAAAGTGTCCCTGCCGGCACCGCTTCCCTGGAGTTGCTAGGCTGTTAGTCTGCGGGTTGGATCTGCGCCTGTTGGTCGACTGTTCGGTTGTCTTATATATGGGGTGACCCACGCGCCGGTCCGGTCGGACCCATCGTGGAGTGAGTGGGTCGCCCCACGTGCACTTTTTCCGACGCCCCCATAGCCGTAAATAGAACCGGGGCCTGTAGCCACCACTACACGTGGTGATGTACGGCACCACAGTAGATAAAAGACATTAAAATATGTACACACCGACCAGCGACCGACCGTCGTCGACCAGTCCTTGCTGGCCCACGCTCGCGCTCGTCACCGCGACCTCGTAGTTATGTTACATCTACATCGCTGTTGTATTTAGCTGATGTTACCTTTCTTATCTTGTCGAGTGGAAAAGCGAGAGGAAACCGTGAGTCGGTGGGTAATCAGCGCAGCGATGACTGGCAGGGAGCGTGCCTGCTACAGCTGACAGCTGGGATTCAAACTGTGTTCACACTCTTCACACTCTACACACTCTCACACTTCACACTCGACACTGCCAGTGTATATATATAATGCCCGTTGCGCTCACGTTCGCTTGTCAATACGCTGTTTAATTCTATCGCTCGAGTGGAACAGCAACTCAGCAAGTGAGCAGCGATGACAGATGTAATTCAAAATGTCCACCGTCCACACTCGTCACTGGCAGTCGTTGCTACTAAAAACATTATCCCGCCTCTCGCCAGTTCCGTCCCATCCATGGAACAAAATGTGGGTGCAAACCAATTCCATCCGATGTGCCCATCCGTTGTCGTATGCATTAATTGCCATGCCAAAACAACAAGTTGGCACCGTGATAACTAGTATTGGGCATGCCCTGACAAATGTGATGTCTTAGTTGCAGTTCAGTCAGTTAGCCCGCAAGAAAACTGAAACATTGGATTTAATGGTGTGAAGTGTGCCTGAAACTTCGCCTTCTACCGTGTAAGAGCATTTTGGAGAGCAATTCCAGCCCACATGCACAGCTTTCAGCCAACAAACAAAACATCCCACAATTATACGCAGCCTTTGACATGGATTTGCAGTTTCTGCCCGAATCAGGAGCACTGCAATGCATGCACATTACCCTAGCCCTTGCATTAATGCACATTACCCCGCCCTCAAACGCACCGCCCGCATGTATGCACATCTCCCGCCCACATGCACACTACCTGCATGCACACTCCCCTGCCCACATGCCCAGCACCCCGTGTGCCTTCGCGTTGCCTGAATGCACAGCACACTGCGCGAATTTACAGCCCCTGCCCTCATTTGCGGCCATCCACCCGCATTCTCAGCCCCTGACCATGAACACAACATGTTTTTGATATGACAGGGGCCATCAAGCATGGATGTGATATGCATGTATCTAGCAATGTGCTTGTACCCCTGCACGTGCTGATGGGGGTAGGTTTCACCATGTTCCTATTTTCCTTACTGTTAGCCGGCCCGCCTTGGAGCCAACCGCGTTTGCTAGGAGGGAAAAAGGAACCTTGCAGGGAAACGATGTGACTATGAAGCAGGCTCGTGACGTAGTTTACAGATGGAACCCGGATAGTAGGGACTTTTACGTTACAAATTTATGTACGTCTGCCTCGGTGGCAGAACATTTTGGAGCCATGTATCACCTTTCTGCATCAGTGCATGAAGTCTCCCAAAACTTTAGCCGCGCTATTGAGTGTGCCCTTATGAATTTACATAGATCGCAGGGTAAAGTTGCCTGCTATCCCAATGAGTCTAAAGTTATCAAGCAGGATAGGCCTTGCAATACTTGGTATGATGACCGGTGCAAAGCTGCTAGGAAAACTTGTTTAGTGGCTGCCCAGTTTTGGGGTGCTGGTTCAGGAGAGGTTAAGTTGGCCATTAGGGAATATCGACGTATAACTCAGGCTATCAAGCGTGAATGGGAGGGTGTACGAGCAGCGGATCTACTGTCAGATCTTCGGTGCCAGCCTAAGAATATTTGGTCGGCTTATGGCAGTAACAGGAAGATTAGCCCCCTCACAGATGTGGGGGATTGGACTGAATACTTTAAAAAGCTGTTTGAACCTTCAGAGCATGTGCCTTGCCACAAAGCTGGGGATGAGACTATTCAGGCGTGTTTATTTCCTCTTCCTTTAGAAGTTCATCTTTCTCAAGCAGAGCACCTAAATTGTGTTTTTACGGAAGCCGAGATTGTGAAAGCTTTGGAAAAGACTGTGAATGGAAAGTCTGCGGGTGTTGATGGTGTCCCTATGGAGTTTTTGAAACACGCGGTTATTGTGACTCCTAGGGGAGCTTTTTCTCAAGAGAAGCGGCAGTATGTTTTGGCAAATCAAATTACGTTTTTGTTTAATAGAGTTTTGGCAGACGGTTACCCTAAGGAGTGGGGCATCGGAGCACTCGTTCCGGTACCCAAGCCAAAGGGCAGTCCTGCAATCAAAGACGATTATAGGGGTATTGCCGTCGGAACTGCCCTATCCAAATTATATTCCCTCGTCTTATTGCAACGTCTTGATTCTTGGGCAGAAAGTCAGGGTTTCAGAGCCGATGGCCAGGCAGGTTTTCGGCATGGACGGGGAACACCTGATAATGCTTTCATTCTAAACCACATTATTGAAAAATACTATTCGGAAAAAAAACGTTTTTTGCTGCTTTCATTGATTTTAGGAAGGCATATGACTGCATTGACAGAGATTTTTTGTGGCGGAGTCTACAGAGCATGGGTGTGCACGGCCGGATTTTAGAAAGTTTGAAGGAGATGTATCAGGATGTACAAATCCGTGTACGGGTTGGTGGTAAACTGGGAGATAGTTTCTCCTCCTTTATGGGTGTTAAACAAGGAGACCCGCTGTCCCCTTTATTGTTTGGCCTGTTTATCGACCGTTTCGAGAAGTTTGTCGCTAGTGAGTGCCCTGATATTTGGCGCCCGTCTTTCACATGCTTTGGTCAGAGTTTTACTTTATGCTGATGATCTGGTGTTATTCGCTGAATCGCCGGATGATCTGCAGAAACTTCTTGATGCTCTCCATATTTTTTGTCGCCACAATGCCTTGACAGTCAATAAAAAAAAATCTGAAGCAGTTGTTTTTAACCAGAAATATTGCAGTCATTTGGCATCTCTGTCATATGACGGAAGCGTTCTTGATATTAAGCCCTTTTTCATCTACTTGGGTATGTTATTTGATGAGGCAGAGGGTATGAAGGGAGCAGGTAGACGTTGTGTCAACAAAGGTAGGGCAGCTTTGTATGCCATGGTCCGGAGATGTCATGAGCTTGACATACACAATGTTCACATTAAATGTCATCTTTTTGACTCTTTAGTGAAGCCTATTCTGTTTTATGGGTGTGAAATTTGGGGACCAGGTCTCCTTGCTAAAGGAGTCGGCTTGACAGATACTGGTTTCTCTAGAGATTTGGAGGTAATTCACAAGGGTTTCCTTCGGCAGTGTCTGGGTCTTCGCAAGTCTGTGGCCGAGTATGTTCTCATGAGTGAAGTAGTGAACTGCACCGTGAACCCCTTATCTTAAGTCTTTTTCAGCAGACCCTGAGTTTTTGGAATAGAATTAATCTGAGGCCTGACAATGACCTTGTGAAAATGGCTATGCAGGAAAGTTGTGATTTGGCGAAGGCTTGCACTTCACTTTGTTGGGCTGGTTTTCTATCTACGATATAGATGACTCTGGGTATTGATTTATTGACTGCATCAGCCAATACCTCTTTCAATATTGAGGTCATTGTGAATTCAGCTAGGGATCAGTGGCTTTCCATAATTTCCAGGGACATGCCACATAAGGCCCTGTCAGTACGTGCTACTCCTGACTCACAACGCTCGGGGTTCAAATTGTTTACGTTCTCTAAGTGGTTCCAAATTAAGCGTGATGTGAAGGAGACTTTCTGGTACAATTTGAGTAAGCCTAATATTATTTTTGCTGTAGCCCGGTATCGGATGGGGTCGCATTGGCTGAATGTTGAGACGGGGCGCTTTGAGAAACCCTGTGTGCCTCGTAGCGAGAGGATTTGTAGATGTTGCAATCTTAAATGTCGGGAGGATGAGCTTCACATGATTTACTGCCCGTTCTATACAGACCTTCGTTTTCAGTTTAACCTTACTTTCCATAATTTCCTAGAGGACGAGGATGAGGCCATGAAACGGTACGCAAATGGAGTGTGAGGCAAACTAAATGCAGCAGATTCTGCATATGTGTTCTGGAAGAAATTTGGTTGTTTTATCTTTCAGTGTATGATGAAAAGAGATAATCATCTCAAAACTCTGCCAAAATTCCTGTCTCCCCCCTAACTCTCTAGGCGGTGCTCAATCGAACTCTTTTGCACCCACGTCATGTTTTATGGCTGGGGCTTATCTTCTGCACTATGGGGTTCATTCCCACGCCACTGTCGTGGTTGTGTGCTAGTTGCTTGCCCAGGGGGGTCACTGGTTTTCGCTTTCTGTCCTAGTGTATCAAGTGCCTGTACCGGTTTACGGGCACATGTCCCATGCATCAAGTGTGATGCTCTGTTGGACTGTAAAAAAAAACTTCAAAACTTCATGTACATTTAGTCCCCGCTTGCTCAGCACCACTGCTTGCAAATTCAGCCCCGGCAGGCACAGCAGTACAACACCCCCGCACGCACATTCAGCCCCTTGCATTGTATGCAGTAATGCAATACTAAATTGCGTGTGTTGGCCTCCCCATGGGTGGGCCCACTAGGCCCCCGCACCCTGCATAGTCCCAGTTGGGTAGCCTTTTTAAGTTTCATACCGGTACATAGTGCATGTGGTGCATGACATAATCCGATAGTTCTGGAAGTCGCCTCTGAGAGGTTTTCTTTGCCATCGAAAATGGGACAAGTCTGAATGAAGCTACGTCACAAATACTCCGTTCATACCAAGTCGGACCCACCAACATTAAGTGCCCCCCCCCCCCATAGCCGTATATAGAACCGGGGCCTATAGCCACCATTACACGTGGTGATAGACCTTGGCCTCATCATAAAGATCGAGAAATCGGAAAGAAATTGCTGCAGCTCGCTTTGTTTACATGCTGCCTGGGCTTCTTGGGGGCCTCGCCTTACGTAACACACACAAAACCCCTTCATTTAGACTGCATGACTCCCTACTACTACTACCACCGCATACTGATCAGGACTGAACTAATCCAGGAAGTCTGAAAAACGCTAGCACATCTCACAACATGTGATGTTTCATTCGGTTAGACAACCGAACTTAAAACCCGCAGATTCGAACGTGCTTGCCATGTATAGACCCGCTGTTTCCCCAGGTATTAGACTGCGCCCTCAAATCACGGTAATTTGAGGGCCCATGATGTTACCCAGTGGCTATCACCTAAAGGCATTGCCCCTCCATCGTCGTCCTTTTCTACTTCAAACAAGCAATGACCGGGTTCCCTAGCTTACACTTGTCTTCGTTATCTATCAACCAGTACATACAGGCCCTTGCTTAATACGGACGACCCGCATAATGAGCTCTACCTGCACGAGCTTCACACAAAAAAGCTGTCCAAACAGGCATATGTACAGGATATTGAAAACAAAACAAAAAAATGTCTTGATGATATTCAGCCATGAATAAAAAGATTGCTACAGCAAAGGGATATCGAAAATCAATGCTAGCAGTAAGGTAGCACGATTCTGACCAAAGCTGAAAAATACAGAGCAGCCTAAAAAATCATGACGCCACTTGCTCCTCTGTTGCAGCGTGCACATCATGGAAATGCCTGAAGGGTTTGCTTTTAATATGGGATCTTGCATGCTGGTCATTGAAGGAAAGGAGCATTCATGACTGTCGTCCATTCCCATGAAACCGTAAGGTACACATTGCGGTACACTTCATAATACCACTTTTCTCACATTATGATTCCATGAGGATTTCACACGCTGGTCAATCATCCAGGGTTCCATCCTCATGTGTATGCCATCAGCGCCATGTGTATACCACACGTGACAAAAATCGATTCATCTGCTTTTCCTGGTCACACCATCCGGCTCTTTCGAAATACAGGCCATTAGGTGGACGTGTGGGCGATGAAAAACAAACCCTGCACCATCCATCAAAATGAAGATAGACCGGTGGGAACTTGCAAACACAGCAGTTATTAATGACACCTGAAATTGCAGTTACTAATAACACCTGGAATCCGGACATGAGGAACAGATTCCTATATGCCACAAGGCACACCAGCGCCAGGCCCCAAATGTGACCTGCAGATAAAAAACTCCCAACCTATAAAAACTACCACATTTTGCTTATAACCTAAACATCGTCTGCTCGAAGACTGCACCTCTTGTCCAGCCTTGATCTCCATACAGTACATGTCCGGTATCCATCGGATGATCTGATCTATCTTCAGATCATCAGATCTATCTTCTGATCACCTGATCTATCTTTGGATCATCTGATCTATCTTCAGATCACCAGATCTATCATGAGATCATGGATCATATGATCCACATTCAGATTATCAGACTCTTTTGAGTTATGACACAGCCCCCAGAGTGGCAGCCTCACCCCCCACAGCAGCTAGCAGGCATCTGCTGCACCAGGAAGCTTTGGGCCGGACGTGCACACCCTCGCAGCGACCAGCCGCTCATTTAGAAGCGAGCAGCCTCACCCCCTCAGCAGCTAGCAGCCGCTCATTTAGAGGCGAGCAGCGTCTTCACGCCCTGCAGCAGGTGGCGGGCATCCACTGCATCGGGGTGCTTTGCGCCATAGGCGCGTGCCCTTGCGGCAGCCAGCCGCTCGTACAACGGGAGTGCCTCGTCCAGTCGTCCAGCACCATAGCGGTACCCGGCCAGAGACTGCAGGACAGCCATAGCCTGTAAACAGCAGTAGAGCAGGGAGGCAGGAATTCAGCGTCAGAGATCCACCAGCGAGCAACGGAACACAAATTGCATCCATTGCTCAGTAGCAGGGTACGCTTTTATATATTTTGGGGGGACAGACCAGCGGCTATATACCCAAACAGCTGACCAGCCGCCACAATTCCCAGACAGAATACCGTATGAGACAGTGGGCGACTCTTGGCTTGCATTCTATCAGTAAATATGCCCACGGGGCATGGAATAAAGACTTACTCATTATAGCCCGGGCATGCCCTAGCGCCTAGGGTTTAGGGTTTAGGGCCCTTCAGCACATAGAGTTCAGCATCCCTACTTAACCCTTCAACACATAGGGTTCAGCATCCCTACTTAACCCTTCAGCGCATAGGGTTCAGCATCCCTGCTTAACCCTTCAAAACATAGGGTTCAGCATCCCTACTTAACCCTTCAGCGCATAGGGTTCAGCATCCCTGCTTAACCCTTCAAAACATAGGGTTCAGCATCCCTACTCAACCCTCCAGCACATAGGGTTCAGCATTCCTACTTAACCCTTCAGCACATAGGGTTCAGCATCCCTACTTAACCCTCCAGCACATAGGGTTCAGCATCCCTACTTAACCCTTCAGCACATAGGGTTCAGCATCCCTGCTTAACCCTTCAAAACATAGGGTTCAGCATCCCTACTCAACCCTCCAGCACATAGGGTTCAGCATTCCTACTTAACCCTTCAGCACATAGGGTTCAGCATCCCTACTTAACCCTTCAGCGCATAGGGTTCAGCATCCCTGCTTAACCCTTCAGCACATAGGGTTCAGCATCCCTACTTAACCCTTCAGCGCATAGGGTTCAGCATCCCTACTTAACCCTTCAGCGCATAGGGTTCAGCATCCCTACTTAACCCTTCAGCACATAGGGTTCAGCATCCCTACTTAACCCTTCAACACATAGGGTTCAGCATCCCTACTTAACCCTTCAGCGCATAGGGTTCAGCATCCCTACTTAACCCTTCAGCGCATAGGGTTCAGCATCCCTACTTAACCCTTCAGCGCATAGGGTTCAGCATTCCTACTTAACCCTTCAGCACATAGGGTTCAGCATCCCTACTTAACCCTTCAACACATAGGGTTCAGCATCCCTACTTAACCCTTCAACAAGAAACCCCTTCTGTGGCCAGCCTTGTTGTTTTGGCCACTAGTCGTAGGCTGGTCCTTATCGTGCCTTTGGCGAATGTGGGACGGCATTCCAAAGCTGGACTCGCAGCCAAAAAAAGGAACACGGTCGATGGCGCCCAAAGACCTCTCATCAGCCTACCTGCGGGTTCTCATCCGGTAGCCCTGCTGCGCCGCTGCTGGCCGCGAGGAGGTCCAGGGCCAGCTGCCAGGAGCTCTCGGCCTCAGAGGTGAGGCCCAGGTCCAGCAGGCAGCCTGCAACACCATGCAGCGCCGCCTGGGCCTCGGCGCCGCCAGCCCCCCCAGGGCCATTCGCCAGCCGCCTGATGGCAGGGCAGCGGTGGAAACAAATTCAACAGAAATGAAGATGCTTCCGGAAGACACTTCTCCAAAACAAAAAATCAGCATCATCAGCAGCAGCTTCGTGGGCAGGTATGAATCAATATCACAGCCGAAGCTTTTTTTTTGTTGCTTGGCGCATAGATTATGCGAGCCGCCAATTCAATCTACCAGTGGCTGATTTCCCCCCCTGTGGTCGAAGGTTTCCTACCTGTGGGTCTCACGCAACAGCTCAAGTGCATCAGCGGCCTGCCCCGCCTGACGCATCGTGACGGCCAGCAGAGACAGGCAGGCCAGTGAGTCCGCGTGGGCATGCCCCAAGTGGCCATCACACAGGGTCGAAGCGCGCCTCAGCACCGCACACGCCTCCAGCAGGTCTCCGGCCCCAATGTAGCTGCGCCCCAGCGCGACCTGCGCCAATTTTTGACAGACACGAATCACGCTAAGCATCATATACGTGTGCCTGCCCAGTACATGACCCCAGGGATATTATAAAAGGAAAGATGGAAAATAAATTTGGAAATACTTCAATGTTTCTCAAACCTTAAATAGGTGCGATTCGTGAAGTTATCATGGCAAGTCACACAACCAGGGATTTCGATTTAGCGACACATTGCTCCAGCGTTTTCATGGCCTATTCTGTCATAGCCCTTCTAGCTGCTGGGGTTGAGGGGAGAACACACTAACATAGACTGTGCCGAGGACGCATCCGCGCACGATCAGCATGAAGGATTTAGGGTCTAGGGTGAGCTTAACCCTAAACCGCATCCGCGCTCGATCAGCATGAAGGGTTTAGGCTCTAGGGTGAGCTTAACCCTAAACCGCATCCGCGCACGATCAGCATGAAGGGTTTAGGGTTTAGGGTGAGCCTAACCCTACACCGCATCCGCGCACGATCAGCATGAAGGGTTTAGGGTTTAGGGTGAGCTTGACCCTAAACCGCATCCGCGCACGATCAGCATGAAGGGTTTAGGGTCTAGGGTGAGCTTGACCCTAAACCGCATCCGCGCACGATCAGCATGAAGGGTTTAGGGTCTAGGGTGAGCTCAACCCTAAACCGCATCCACGCGCGATCAGCACGCATGAGGCCTCACCGTGAAGCTTTGTCGCCCTTCTGGATCTCATGCATTTGTCGGCCCCACCAGTACCGTTCATTTGATTTGTCTAATTCCCTTGGTCATGAAAAATGTTTTCTTTCAATGCTGTCCTCAGGGCAAAATATTGACAAAGATTCTTCATGTCCGACTGAAAGCTGGCGTTGACAATCAATCATTCGTAAATATGGTCCCCAAATTCTGCAACATATGCCACTAACGCCAATGCATGGATCCCTTAAAACCCCAAACAGCGTTAAACATGAGGGAAGGCAAACCAAATCTAAGGTTTACAATCTTATACATTGCTGAAGCAAGATGCTGTCAGCCCCCCACATCCAAGGCAGCCATCATCAGAACAAAACGCTCCTCCACTTGACCATAAAGAAATCACCCCCTCTTGCTGGTTGGAGGAGGGGTTATGCCTTCTCCGTCACGTCCAACCCTCCCTCTCCCCCCACCTAGGTTAGGGTTTAAAGTGAAACCCTAACCTAAAACCCCAAAACTAAAATCTACCCCTCCACCCCTGTCTGTCAGGTGGCCCCCTGTACTGACCTGCGCTCCCAGTGCCGCCATGTTTGCCTGCCCCCCCCGGCGGGCTCGACAGGGCGATTGGCTAGTCAAAAAACGCAAAATCGACTCATTTCTGAATTGCCACCCAATCGCCAAATGGCGCTTAATACGGTAGCCGAATAGGAAGGCACTGTCAGGTGGCCCCTGCACCGACTTGCGCTCCCAGTGCCGCCATGTTCGCCTGCCCCCCCCCCGGCAGACACGACAGGGCGATTGGCTAGTCATAAAAAGCAAAATCGACTTACTATTGAATCGCCACCCAATCGCCAAATGGCGCTCAATGGCCGAATAGGAAAACACTGTCAGGTGGCCCCCTGCACTGACCTGCGCTCCAAGTGCCGCCATGTTCGCCTCCCCCCCCGGCAGGCGCGACAGGGCATACCAGGCCTTTGTGCGCAACTGCAACGCCTCCTCCCTCTGCCCAAGCGTCTCGCAGCACACCGCAGCCGCCTCCAGGCAGCGCAGGGACGCGGGCAGGTCCTGGCTGCAACTACGCTCGTGGAGAACCAACGCCTGAAACATTACACACTTCACGGTGTCGGATTTATGAAGCTGCACATAAATCACCGAGTGAGATCAATGAAACACACACTCTGTCACTGTACCAGCACATCAATAAGTGAGAGATATAAATGAAAATAACACGCCCTGTCTGGGTCTTGGATAAAGAGAACCTCCAGTTTGGGCCTAAGCAGGGGTCACGGCTTATGCCCCTTAGGGGACCAGGAAGCTTCGATTCTTGCTAAAGCACAGCTGTGGCAGCACCGTCCATAAAAACGGCCTACCTCCATGAACTCCCAGCCAGGCTGTATAAAATTCCAAGTGCAGGCGTAGCTCTCACGCAATGCAACGCACGTGACTGGCTCCACGGATACTGTCACAGCAGCACAATTAACGACTAACTACAGTACATCGCCTTCTCACCTTCATGAACGCATGCTTAGCTCCCGGTAGCTGCCCGCCCGCCTTCAGAATCTGCCCGCACATCAGCAGCTCCGCCGCCACCAGCTCCCAGCCGCGTTGCAAGCCCTTGCCTCTGGCCAGCGGCAGCTGCCGGGCAGCTGCCGCAACGGCCGGCGAGCGGGGAGACGGCGGAACCCGCTCCGGGGAGTGGGCAGACACGTGCCCCGTCTCACCGCTGGCAGTCGGCTGAGGGGAGCGGGAAGGAAGGGCGCCGCCGCCTCGGATCAGATCCTGGCCAGCTGCGGCCTGGCTGGGTTCGGGGGGGGAGGAGCTGGTCCCCGAGCGGCTGCTCGGCCCAGCAGGCAGCCCTGCAGGTCTGGGGGAACCAGTCACCCCTGGGCCACCCACTTGCTTGAAGGAGGCCATGGGTGACGCCGGAGGATGGGCAGCAGCAGCAGCAGCTGCAGCAGCATCAGCGTGTGCGGTGGCCGCTGCTAGCCTTGTACCATGGGTGGACTGAGCGGGGGTGGGGGCGCCGGCAGCCGTGGGGAGCGGCGTCTGTTCAAACATTGGCACCGGAGGCGGTGTTTCGGCTCCCACATGCGCGGGCTGGCCAGCCATCGCAGCGGGGACGAAGGATCGCGCCCTGTGGTTCATCGAGGATGTGGAAGTTGAATTGCGCGGGGACCTTGCGGAGGCGGGGCCGCTGCCATCTGTAGTGGGTGGCGAAGGCAGGCTCGGGGCCATAGGCAGGTGTGGGGGCACGTTTGACTTCCTGCCTGCGGCAGTGGGAGGCGTCGCGCACTGTGCAGGCGGGCTCTGAACGATCTGATGCACCAAAGGGGGGTCCAAGGCACTCGTAGTGTTCCTGTCCCCAGGGCTGGCTCGACTGCCCGAGGACGTCCGCCCGCTCCCGCTTGCGCTGCTTTGACTGGTGCGGGGAGAGAACTGGCTCTTGCCCGGCGACAGAGGGGGCAGGCGCATCCCACATTCAGCCGGAGGAGACACCACCTGAGGGCAGCAGTGTCCCTCCGCTGCTGATGCCTTGATGGAGGGCAGCCTGAACCTGGAGCCTTCTTTGACAGCCGGTCCCGCTGAGATGGGCGGGACAGTTCTGTGGACGTCATTACCAAAACCGCCGGAGGGAGATGCGGCGGTTTCGGTGGCGCCACCGCCCGGGGGGGACGCGTGAGGTAGCTCCGAAAGCGAGAGAACCTTGTTGACGGGGACTAAGGCCACGTCGGCCTCGGGGCCCATCAGCGCCTGCACCTGGCAGCTGTTGATGCGCTCCGGCGACATGGCAGGGTGCCAGCGGTGCGGGGCCGCCGCGCCCTCGGTGATGCGGCTGGGATTGAAAATCGAATCTGATCCACAAGTGGGACAATCTTGCTCGAGCTGCGGCTTGGGTGTTGCCCCAACGACCTGGCTCGACGCGGGCATTAGCGGCGTTTGAGGGTCAGTAGGGCTGCGTGGGCCAGGCTCGTCCCAACAGAAATGCGGTGACGCGGCCACTGCTGGCTCAGCAACTGGGACAGACGTCTTTCCGGCGCTACCACCCGCATGGCCCGCTGGCTCCTTTGCCTCCCCCTCTGCCTTCCGCCCTGCTCCTGTCCCGCCTCCAAGGCCGTAGTCCCCGGAAACCATTCCCACCATGCCGGCCCCCGACGCCTCCTCCACTTTGCAGAGTCCCGATGCCTTCTCCACCATGCCGGCCCCCGACGCCTCCTTCACTTTGCAGAGTCCCGATGCCTTCTCCACCATGCCGGCCCCCGACGCCTCCTTCACTTTGCAGAGGCCCGATGCCTTCTCTACCATGCCGGCCCCCGACACCTCCTCCACTTTGCAGAGTCCCGATGCCTTCTCCACCATGCCGGCCCCCGACGCCTCCTCCACTTTGCAGAGTCCCGATGCCTTCTCCACCATGCCGGCCCCCGACGCCTCCTTCACTTTGCAGAGTCCCGATGCCTTCTCCACCATGCCGGCCCCCGACACCTCCTCCACTTTGCAGAGTCCTGATGCCTTCACCACCTTGCCGGCCCCCGACACCTCCTCCACTTTGCAGTGTCCCGATGCCTTCTCCACCTGATGTCGGGCAGCGTCAAGCAGCCACGTGCACGGCCCCGAGCACTTCCGCGGTCCTTCGCCGCCACGTCCCGACCCACCCACCAGCGGACCCGAGGGCCATGACATTCTCCGGACCCGCGCCACACGGGGCAGGCCCGCAGGCGCCACGCTCCTCCTGCTGATGCCACTGGCCGACATGGTCACGGCTCGGGACCTGGGAATGCCCTCATATCCCTTTGCCACGGCTTCCTCGGGGGGGTTCCTAGCCGCGCCGGGAGTCTGGCTATGGTATCTGCCGGTTAGAAGGCGCTGCACCTGCTTCTGCTGATCTTTCAGCGCGGGGCGCACGACGCCGAGCAGGCTGCGCGTGTTGGTGCATAGGACGGAGTGACAGCGTGTGCCGACACCGATGACCTGCAAGCAGGCAGAGGTGGGATTCAGGGCGGATTGGGAACGATCTGGGTTTAGGGTTTAGAGCCTAAACCCTAAGCTACAGTGCGGGTCCGGATGATTTGGAAAGGCAACATTTCAGGTTACGACGAAAAGTGTAAATCAATACTCGGGTCTTGACCCAACACGGTACATGAATGAACAGATAAAGGAGAGAGACCAACGTACAGCTCAGCGCCCCTCTAATTGCTTATATAAAGAAAGGGTCTTCCCTCGGCGTTGCCATCTGTAGTTACAATTCTGCTTGTGTCCAGAAGATTGCCCCTTAAGGGTACTAAATTAAGAAAAGTTTACCGATATACCGGTACTGGTTGGCCTCTTATTTGTTTATGTCACCGTCAACACCTATTGGATGGCACGTGTGCTCTAAAACCAGATCAGATGTCCTACAGAGGGATTTTTTAATCTTAATCTGCATTTTGCCACTGATGTGCTAGACGGAATAAACATTGCTGGCTTGCTGAGCCTGCCTCACGCCATCCATCCTTTCGTTTGTGCAGATTTCCAATGCCTATTTTTGTTAGAGTTTTCAGCTCCAGGAGGAAGCATGCCCCTTCCTCCAGCACACATGCTTGAGATGCATGCAGTGCTGCACCCTGTTGGCACAGCTTGAGGCCCTTCAAATTAAGGCTCCTGGGTGGCCACCCGGGGGCATAAGGTGTTTGTTGCTTCACCTCTCACACCTACACGCTCACCTTCACACCTACATCACACCAGTGAGTCCGTCATGTCCGCTGCTTCACCTTCAACCCCCCCCCAAAAAGTATCAGCTGATCAGCCCTTATAACTCTTCCAATAGTGTGCGACACTGGCTGTATAAACCTGAAGCCTCACCCCGAGAGTCTTATTGGGTGTCTGCTGCTGCGCTGCTGAACACTGGACAGTCCTCACCCAAGAGGCTCAGGCTCAGTCCTCAGTCCTCACCCGTGAGGCTCAGTCCTCAGGCTCAGTCCACAGTCCTCACCCGTGAGGCTCGGTCCTCAGGCTCAGTCCTCAGTCCTCACCCGTGAGGCTCAGTCCACAGTCCTCACCCGTGAGGCTCGGTCCTCAGGCTCAGTCCTCAGTTCTCACCCGAGAGGCTCAGTCCTCAGTCCTCAGGCTCAGTCCTCAGTCCTCACCCATGAGGCTCAGTCCTCAGTCCTCAGGCTCAGACCTCAGTCCTCACCCATGAGGCTCAGTCCTCAGTCCTCAGGCTCGGTCCTCAGTCCTCACCCATGAGGCTCAGTCCTCAGTCCTCAGGCTCAGTCCTCAGTCCTCACCCGTGAGGCTCAGTCCTCAAGCTCAGTCCTCAGTCCTAATTCCTCAGTTCTCACCCGTGAGGCTCAGTCCTCAGGCTCAGTCCTCAGTCCTCACCCGTGAGGCTTGATCCTCAGGCTCAGTCCTCAGTCCTCACCCGTGAGGCTCGGTCCTCAGGCTCAGTCCTCAGTCCTCAGTCCTCACCCGTGAGGCTCGGTCCTCAGGCTCAGTCCTCAGTTTTCAGTCGTCACTCGTGAGGCTCGGTCCTCGGGCTCAGTCCTCAGTCCTCACCCGTGAGGCTCGGTCCCCAGGCTCAGTCCTCAGGCTCAGTCCTCAGTCCTCACCCGTGAGGCTTGGTCCTCAGGCTCAGTCCTCAGTCCTCACCCGTGAGGCTCGGTCCTCAGGCTCAGTCCTCAGTCCTCACCCATGAGGCTTGGTCCTCAGGCTCAGTCCTCAGTCCTCACCCGTGAGGCTGAGTCATTAGGCTCAGTCCTCAGTCCTCAGCCCTGAGGCTCAGTCCTCATTCCTTATTCCTCACCTGTGAGGCTCGGTCCTCAGGCTCAGTCCTCAGTCCTCACCCGTGAGGCTCGGTCCACAGGCTCAGTCCTCAGTCCTCAGTCCTCACTCGTGAGGCTGAGTCCTCAGGCTCAGTCCTCAGTCCTCACCCGTGAGGCTCAGTCCTCATTCCTCATTCCTCAGTCCTCACCCGTGAGGCTCGGTCCTCAGGCTCAGTCCTCACCCGTGAGACTCAGTCCCCAGGCTCAGTCCTCAGTTCTCACCCGCGAGTCGGAAGTTTGCCGGTTCTGATAGCGCACCGCTGCCGCCAGGTCATCGATGCTCATCATATCCTCCTCCAAGCTGGCGCTCATATCCATCTGCACATCCAGATGAATCAAACGAACAAACCCAATGAATTCAAACAATCTTAACCACAATCAATTCAAACAATCTGAATGTATTTACCCCTCGGGACTGTGCCAAACTCCTAGAATGGGATTTAAGCTTCGACCATGACAGTTACGATATTTTTTTTTTTTTTACAGTGAGCCATCCTTAGTGTGCATGTGCAATACAGGCTTGCTTCTCTTCGGGCCAAAGCATGGGAATTAATGCCGGTAAAACATCCCAAGATCTAAAAAATACGGAGAAGCACGTCCTGTGATCGCGCTCTCCGCATCACACCTAAATTGCATTTCAGTTTGGCTTAATATCTAAAGGACTGAGAAACACAACCTATAATCACGCTCTCCGCATCACACCTAAATTGCATTTCAGTTTGGCTTAATATCTAAAGGACTGAGAAACACAACCTATGATCACGCTCTCCGCATCACACCTACATTGCATTTCAGTTGCGCCCATCTTCTAAAAGACTAAGATACACAACCTATGATCACGCTCTCCGCATCACACCTCGTTGCATTTCAGTTGGGCCCAAGATCTAAAAGATGGAATAACAAATCCCACGATCGCGCTCTCCGCATCACACCTCGTTGCATTTCAGTTGGGCCCAAGAGGCCTCCAGCTTGGCGATGTCGATTCCGCCCTCCGCAGCCAGAAGCAGGTGGAGGCACCGCGGCCCCCGAACTTCGACCACTTGCTGCACCTGCACAGGGGATGACCACAGGCAGGGGGGCGAAGGTGACAGATCTGGAGGAGGGACAGCAAGAGACGAGGGTACACCTGCACACGGGATGACAACAGGCAGGGGGGCGAGGGTGAGGGATCTTGAGGACGGACGGCAAGAGACGACAGTACACCTGCACAGGGGATGACAATTGAATGGACGAGGCTGGGGAGCGGGCGAAAGCCAAGAGAGGGATATGCACTTCTGCAGGATGGTAGGTGACGAAAGTGGACCAGGGATGCAGGAAAGGTGTGACCAGGGATACAAGAAAGGTGTAACATCAAGACAAAGTTTAGTTGGGATGAAGCAGGGGAGAGATAAGGGTTTGAGGGCGACGGCTTTTAAGGGACATCGTGGTTGACTACAAGATCCACTGTAGACTGTTTGCAGTGTTCACCCCCTGCCCCCTTCAGCCCTCAAACTCCTCCCCATCTTACATAACAAGGGGCCCACAATTGGCATGCCAAACAATGAAACAATGCTTGTAACTCAGGGCTTGGATCAAGTGGGTTGTCGCTTGAGGATTTCCGGAGGAATTCAGCTAGCTGCAGCTTCATGCAGCATGCCCAGGCTAGCAGATTCAATGAGGTTACACCTCTGGGACCTGCTCAAAAATAAGGCTCGGCCGCGTGGGCGCCTAGGTAAAAGGGGCAGAAAAAACAGGAAAGGGGTAAAAAGACTAGCAGGCTGCATAAGCAAGTTAGCCCAAACCAAATAGCTAAGACATACAGCGGGCCTGGAATGCCATTGCCTGCCCTCTCCCCTCATCGTGCATGCACCACAGTCATGCCTGAACTGACCAGCTCCACACAAGCCGGGCTTGCCAACAGCTGCCCTCCCTCATCGATGCACAGGAGCAGCTGCGAAGCAGATGACACGCCACTCAATGGGGCCAGACGTGCCCATTGAGGGAGCGGCCAGTTGGCCGATCCCTGGAGCCGCCCGAAGCAGGGGGGTTGCTGCCAGCAGCTGCCGATCCTGTTGGACTCGTCCTCACAGAAATCCACCTGGTTCTGTTTGTCTGTGCCGGATAATGTTTCCAGAGTGGGAAGAATGTACAGGTACACAAAGGCATTCGAGTTGTGTCCGTCACTTGGGCAGCTGTTCCCAGTGTCAGTTGGGTTGTTGGCCCCGGTATCAGTCGGGTCAGCGATGTTAGCTCTTGTGCTAGCACCGCCGACTGCGTCCTTAGTCCTGATACTGCTGCTGCTGCTCCTACTGATGCTGGTGTCGAGGAGGTAGCTGGAGAGGCAAGCTGTCAGGGAGGCGACGCTACAGGTTTCGGAGGCAGCCACTAGGAAGTGACGCTGGCCATCCACCTGTCTGGGGGACACACCCTCAGCTGGGCGCCACGGAAGCTGCCTGCAGGGGGAAGGAGGGGGGAAAGTGCTGAGGACATGCTGAGGTGTGGGATGAGATAAATCTGTGATGCCCCCTGAGACTTATAAACGGCAGCCCACCCCTGGGATCACTTCCTCCGAGCACGCTGCCACTGGGCTCATTTCACTCCCTCCAAGCTCACACGCTCCAGGCGACCAAGCTCATTCCCTCGCGGCTAAATATGCATGCAAATAAAACTGATGAAGAAAACAATGGCATGACCTTCTGTACCCCCCATGGACCTTGACCATGCTGCTGGTAGAATGATACATCACGAACCCAGCTTGAGAGGCCCACCCTGCGCGCAGCGACTCCCGCAGCGTCTTTCCGATGAGCTGAGGCGCGCGGGCGGCCTCAAAAAGGGCCGACAGCGTGCCCACATACGCAGGTCTCGACCAGAGCTGCTGCTGTGGCTGGTTTTGAATGGTGGATTGTGTTTCCTGGTCGGCGCTCTGTCCGGCAGTCCGAGAAGGGCCAGCTGCTGCAGGAGATCTGAGGTTCAAGGCCGAAGTCATCGATGCTCGCACTTTCTCTGGACAGGTGTCTGAGGCTCGGACCTACAGATGCACGAGTGAAGAAAAAAAAACTGCCAGCTGTTGGGAGCGACAAGGGGAGGGGGGCTGTCAGTCGTGGGGGTGGAAGTAGGACCAGCCACGTGGAAGCAGCAGATTGCAACCTTGCAAGTCGAATTACCTACTACTGGGTAACATACAGCAATATAAAACCATGCAGGGGAGGGGACATCGATATGTCGTGATCAGATTATTCAAAGTTCAAGGTCCCGACCAGACAGGGCAGTCCAGAAAACAGATGGCGGGTTAGGTGCGTGCATGATGATGTTAGCCCTGGTGCTGACCTCTTTCGCCGAGAAGGCTTCAGATGAATTACCGCAGCCCATTGGAAGTGGAAGCGGATGGAGCGTACGTAGGTCGGGTATATGGCAATTGTTCGATGCTTAAGATCGACGGATTGAGCAGACAGCCCTAGCAGATGGCATATTGCTGTCAATATGTAAAGAAGAGAGTGGTAACAGAGGCAGGCTGTCTATTCTAGGGAGGCGGTCCTTGCTTGGACGCTGACGTGGTGGAATTAGCTGATGTACGTTGACAGGTGTGCACTGGGTATGTGAAATCGCTGCTGCGTAAATGGAGCTTCGGAACATGGGAAGTCATGGGTTTCGACCAGGTCTCCCCTACTTCCGACATCGGGCACATTCTTTTGCTGGGAAGCTTCAATTGGATGCACCGAGGCTGAAAGATCATAACCATTTGGCCTTTGGCAAAACCGCGCGTCGTGAAGGCTTGGTATGCTGACGTGTTTGAACGCTTTAGGTGGCTTCGTTCAGCAGGGCACCCGCACCGAGTGACAGGAAGGCACTGGGTAGCCACGTCAGCACACGGACACTTAAGTGTCTTCAAAAGCGACTACCACCAGATCCCAATGACCGATGCCGAACACCTTTCAAGCGCACCTTTCCAGCGTTGGAGTTCCAAAAGATGCGACGTCCGCAAGTGGCATGAACACAGATGCGGGTACGATCTGTACGCAACTGCACAAGACTGCAAACATGGGAAAGTCACAATTCAGAGGCGATTCAAGCCGGGTCACTTTTGTCACTGACCCTGCTAGGAGACGCAGCTCATCCCCATCCGGGCCATCCCCATGACCCCATGTGAGAACGTACCGGTATGTCGGATTCTTGCTCGATATCACTCGTAGCACTCCTCTGCATGCCGCTTTTCACCCAATCTTTACATCATCCGTCTCTGTGGCAATCGGTTTGGACAGCTAAGCATGTCCTTCCCTTCCGAATCCCCTTCACCACCACTATTGGCTTGTTTACTGATGACCATAACTTGGCACCATCTGCACCCCACCTGTCTCTGGTCCACCTGACGCTACGCCTGACACTCAAGGATAGATAATTGTTGGTGGACAACGCATGCATCCAGTCCTCATCTGCAGGCAGGCCGCCTACCTAATTCTCCTGTCTGGACAAGGGCACCAGGCCCTCTGCCCATGCAACCCGCGCATGCGTGCAAGATCACCTTAGGGAGCGGGATGGGCAAGTCCCCCAGACAGTGCTACAGACTTCCATGCTTTGTACTAGCAGGGCAGGCTAGGGTGGGATGCTTTGACTTTTGTGGAGGATGTGGTAGCTTTCGTTGAGCTTAAGTCGTGTCACAGGCCTTTGTTTACCCTTTTCCTGGTATTCCTGACCAACTGCAGCGCATGCTTGTTTATTTTCTCTCTATTGAGGGCTATGATCTGGATGGGCCTCAGGATTCTGCAGACTTCCATTCCTTTTGGGATGGTCTTCTCCTTCTCTTTTTTCGTCTGCTCCTTTCCTTTCTCCTCCAGCTTTTCAGAAGTTTCTAGACTTTTGTGGACTGAGGATGTGGTAGCTTCCGTTGAGGCTAAGTTGTTTCAGAGGCTGGGGCTTCCATTTTCTTACTCCCCCCTCCCCCCAACCATTTGCCTGTCCCGTACCCAACTGCGATCGCAACAGTTAGGGGCCTGTCACCGGGGGGGGCGAGCACATTGAGCTGCAGCGGCGGGGGCGCAGGTTGGGGCAGCTGTGTGCCAGATGCGGCTTGGCCACTGGCTGGAACTGAACAGCAGGGAGATGCAGCCGCAGAGACGGCAGCTTGCTGGCCATGAGCATGCAGCTGCTCTTTTCGCTCGGTCCGGTGGTGCTTGCACATGCAGCGATTTCAGATGCCAGCTGAGACAGGATGCTGCTGCGTTTGGTGTCCACGAAAATCATTTGATTATCGCGTTGCAAAGGCACTAGTGTCCGCCATCAGCTCTGGCACAATCACTGGCAAGCGCATGCTTTTGAAGCTGCTGGATTGTGCTAGCACCACCAATCTCAGAGGGCAGAAATGCGCTGGTTGCAAGCAGCAATATATGGCGGCAGCGGATGCAGAGGAGGAGGAAGAGCGGGCAGTTGAAACTGGAGTGGGAAATGACCGCACCCGTCACATGACGAATCGCAGGAGGACTGTACTGCATGGAGGATCTCAAGAGCCTGGGTGGTAGAAGCTTTTGGGTGGATGCGGAGGCATTGTGATTAACGAAAATCCCCATCTCAGGCATATCAGTAGGAAAGATGAATCGCCTGGAATCCTGAGAGCTTCAGTAAACTGCAACCCGACTTGTCTTAAAGGCGGCCTAGCTACATGAGCCAACGGGTGCGGAAGGGTGACTTGACTGCCTTTTCCCTCTCATTAAGACTGTTTGTTGGGCTGACTTAGTAGTGCACAAAGGGCTGTGAGTGGCTGCGCGGACAATGCAGCATTATCACCATGCTTGACACCAGGTGACCAGGCTTTCCTAGCATTTAGGAGGGACATTATTTTTAGTGTTCGAATTGGTTCGCTGGCATAATGCCGATGCACCTCCTCGCACGCTATAAATTGTGAACAGTTCAATTCTAAAGCATGGGACTTTAAAGTGGCTGCATGAAATGGGCAGTGAGCACTGCAACTTCAACTTTTGAAACTACTCAAATTTTGACTGGATCCTAGGTCCCCCCCACCTCCCCAAGCGGGACTTCAAATGCTGGCCTTACAGGAGAATTTTGTTGCCAGTGATGGTAGCAAGCAATTGTAGCAAGCAAGTCTGGATCCAGCTGTGCCAGCCTTCGGCTTGGACTTAACAAAGTGTGAGGCTGGCCGCCCAACCCTTGAGACGCAAACACAGAAAACAGCCCAGGTGCCGGGCTACCTCGGTGTCAGCTGAGGAAAGGCGGGTAGGGACAGTTAAGGCACATGACCAAGAAGCGTTCACAGGGCTACAATTACTCATGCGTAATAGAAGATGCAATTTCTTGGACAAGCTGCCCAGCTTTTTGTTTAAGACGTACCGTAGATGCTTTCTCAGCCGAAGACAGGAGGCTTGCCACTTTGCCATGGTAGTGCTCAATTGCTCACAGTTGTGAATTATGGGTGGACGCAGCTCAAAATGTCTATGCTTATACATTGACCCCCCTAGGCCATGCTGAAAATTTCATGGGGGCTGTTTAACCAGTCAACTCATACCTTGATACCAATGCCCAGTCCTTTGCGGCTTTCATGTTTCCAAGGATCCATGCAGCATGGAGATTCTCGATGGCTGTCACGATCTATTTGTTCGAAGGTCCCCCTCTTGTTCTCTTGTTGAAACTCATGGAACAGCTGATGCCATGTCGTGACCTCTGATCTTTCTGTGCCTGGCTCTCTCCTTGGCAGATAAGATGTGACCTGCATTTTCATACCTGTCATTGCTGAAGAGCTCACCGCGCGCGATGCAGACCCAGGGAATACCCAGGGTCTCACTTCTGACAATCACAGCTCCACGACAGCCTTGGCATCGGTTGATGACGGCGTGCAGACCTCATTATTCCTGCGTTATGTTAAAATATCTGATGCGCTGGCGTATTGATACCGGTAGTCGATTTGGAAACCGGTTTGCGAAGTTGAGATCTACAGTACATTCTCTGGTTTTATTTCAAGCTAGGAACTGCAGAATTGTCAAGAACGCACTTTTTCATCTACCGCACGGTATTAATGAATAGCAAGTCAAGCGGCGCGGACTTCGGACATGGGGCAATATCGGTGAAAAGCGACCGGATTTCGGTTGGTTCGTGTCAGGGGGTTCGTGCACCTGGGTTCGTGTATGGATTGGGCCTTAGATACCTATGCCCTGTTTTTCACAAGGACACAATCCGCAAGCCATCCATTAATATTCAAAACAAACTATCATAGCAGCGCGTACACACAATGTCAAGGCCACCAACTTCTAAGCCGGCCACCATGAAGGGAGGTGTCCCTGGCCTCCCATCGCTGCAAGACTTCGAAGACGGGGATTACGAAGGTCCTGAGATAGAGGCCAATGATGCCTTACACGAACATCTCGCCCATATTCTGGCGATCACGGACAAGACCTGCACCCACTTAGACGTGTCTCGACAAATCAACCAGGACGCCATCCTCTCTGCCCTCCAGGTATCAATAGCTGTTCAACGCACACAGTTTTGACTTAAAGACTCTATCATACAAGCCATGTGAATGGGAAACTTCAGGCCGGAGCAGAGCACGATGGTTTTCATGCAAAAAATAATCATCGACCCTCATGAGGACGGTCATGCATGCATGCTGGGCGCTTCCCCCCAAAGACCAATGTTTCATCCCCAAAACTTCTATGGCCGGTTCACGTTCCCCATCATGAATTCATCCAATTCATCATCGAAAAGGAGTCGATTGTGTTGTCCAGGCCTTATGCATGGTGCTCATGCATGGTGACAAAACACCTACAGATGTTACGAATCTGCCCCCATGCATGCTTATTTCCATCACAGCATGCATCAGCTCTGAAGCACCCCTCAAGAGCCCAGGCAGCCAAGTGCCATGCACCAGATCCTCTGAAATACCTGCCCTGGGCATACTCTAATTTACAGCGCGGTGTGTTCGTGTTTCTAGAATCTTCTCAGACGGCCTGCTTCTCTTGCTTTGATGAGCCTTATTCCCTAACCCTGAGACTTTGTGAAGAGCTGCATGCTGTTCCCTGGAGCACAATGCCACCTCCCTCACCCAGACATAAAACCAGGTCCCCGCCCCCGCCCTCGCCCCTGCCCTCCTGTGCAGAGGTGCATGCAGGGCTTGGGCATGCAGCTTCTTTCAGCATTTTGCCACCTGTATAAAAAAGATGACAAGCGTGGCCGCCAAATGGACCGAGAGGGGGCCCATCGCCGACAGGCGATGGGACCCTTTCTTGCCTAATGCCTGATCCCGCCCCCCCTCACCCCCTCTGTGCAGAGCTGCATGCAGGGCTTGGATATGTTGTTTCTGGAGCGTGATGCCACCTCCATCACTTCCACATCCATCGAGAACGGCAGCTGGGAGCAGGAGGCCGCGCCCACGCCTTGTGACATGGACGCCTGGCTGAGGGCGGCCATCCCAGAGAACACCACCCCGGTCAAGCATCAGGTGGGTCGATGGCGCGGAAGTGGTCTCTGCCCGTGCAGAGAGTGCCATCCCATCCATGCCCACCTAACCCACGCCCATCCCGGACGCCACCACCCCGGTCAGGCATCAGACGATGGACGGCGCGGAAGTGGCCTATGCCCATGCTGCACTGTTTCATTGATCCTGACACCCCATGTGAGGGCGTAGCTTCTTTATTTATTTATTTGCATGGCTCTGCATCATCATTATCCCGCACCCTCTCTCGGCCTCTCCCCGGCTAGACGGAGACGGCTGATCTCCGGCTAGACAGCCAGACGGCTAGACGTCTGATCTCCTGGCTAGACGGAGACGGCTGATCTGGCTAGACGGCTAGACGGCTAGACAGCCAGACAGCTGGTCTCCTGGCTAGATGGAGACGGCTGATCTCCGGCTAGATGGCTAGACGGCTAGACAGGTAGACAGCTGGTCTCCTGGCTGGATGGAGACGGCTGATCTCCGGCTAGATGGCTAGACGGCTAGACAGGTAGACAGCTGGTCTCCTGGCTAGATGGAGACGGCTGATCTCCTGACGCCTCTCCGATGGTTAGCTGGCATGTATGGCAACCGGTATACAGAGCATGTTCAGCAAGCTGGTGAGACGAGTGATTCAAATCAACATGAAATATTTCCCCTTAACATCCATATTAACATGTATGTACCTGAATGTCAACCGCTAGACTCAGAGCTCCCTGTGGTTACACTTCGCGGACCACAATTCGATACCTGCAAGTTTAAACCTGTCATCTGAAATCTGAATGTGTTTCACCAGTTGGATGCAGCGTGGCACGGTTTACAATGCAGTTATGCATGTGTACATCCATGCACCCTTTGAGCCCAGCCCTGCCAATCCATTAATGTTAGCCAGTAATACGTTGATTGTTCGTGATGCTTTGATCAACCTCTTTGAGATACCCTCTTCATCGTAATGGATTGCCTGCTTCTTCCCTGTCCTTGCTGTACATTATAAAGAAAAAGCCCATGGGGACTTGTGTGGGGGGGTAGGGGGGGGTGAGGGGTGGGGATGGGGGGCTTTTTTATTACCCGGTATTCCATATTTCCGCTGCCCTCTTTCGCGAAGATTTTATCCAGACTGTTTTTGTCCTGCCCATCCGCAGCATTCTTTCGCCATGGCTGAATTCCTGGCCCAGGACGTTCCCAGGATGAAGGGGGTCAACAAGTCTTTCAACAAGTCACCTTCACGCTCCAACAGCAGGTACGGGGCAGGCAGGGTGGCAGCACCTTCCGACACCTACCTGCACCTTCCTGCGTCTTCCTGCCCCCCTATAGCAAGGGTTTACCTGCTGTCGCTGAAGGCTTAAAAGCAGCGTTGTTTAATATTTTTTGTTTGTGCATGTAGATGCAAAGGGATGGCAGTGATGCCACCACCGGGGCGATTGGGATAATGCCATGACTAGACTAATGCTAGGCGCCAATGCCACAGGGCTTGCCGCACCAGGTCCCCTCTGCCGAAGGACTGTTGTGGCTGAAATGTAGCTGAATTGTAGCTGAGGGGTCTTTGCTTTCCATATCTGTTCACATTTTGCCTGGATTGTATGTATATTGATAGCTTAACCTCATTCTCGAAGTTGACCCTCCGTGCTAAACCTGGAACTCCACACTTTGTCCGCCTCAAATCCCACACTTTTCGTCCTTTAACTCCACATTTTGACATCCTTGCCTCATCAGGCCCAACAGTGGGAATGGCTCCAAGAGCCCCAGCAGGCTGTCAGCTCCAGTGTCCCCCACCAAGGCTGTGGCGCCACTGCCTAAATTGCCCATGGTGCCAGAGCGCTCGGTGAGTCATTGCTGAAGCACCTACACATCCACTCGATGGGATACATTAAAACGACCCGGTATCAACAACGGGAAGAACTCCCAGTGTTCCTTTTTGCGTGTCTCAGCTACATGTCAGCTACACTCCGGTCTCTGGCTGGCGGCCTCGTTTGTGGCCAGCCATGCTGCTTTGGCCACCAGTCATAGGCCGGTCCAGGTTTGGTCCCAATGGGGCCTCTGAAGGCCGTGGGGCGGCCTTCTGATGGTGGCCTCGTAGCCGGAAAATGAAGCATTGACTGAACACCCCTGTGCAGACCACGGGTGTGTGCATACCTGATATTGAGGAGACATTTGCAGACCTTCACTTTTCTTCCTGCCCCTCCCCCCCGCCCCTTCGCAGACAGTGTCCCCAAGCCTGCGTAAAAGCGAGGACAGGCTGCGGGAGGAGATCAAGGTGTGGTGGCAGCCTAGACCCTGAACCCTATTCCTTAACACCTATACTCAACCGTTAACAGTACAACCTTTACCCTACAGCCTACACCCTTAACCTTATAACCTAAACCCTAAACCATATACACTTAACCCTAAAACCTATACCCTTCACCCTACACGTTTTTCTGTATACCCTATACCCTTAACCATAAACCCTATACCCTATAAGCGAGGAACGGTTGCAGGAGGGGGTCAAGGTGTGGTGGCAGCCTAGACCCTTAACCCTTTACCCTAAAAGCGAGGACCGGCTGCGGGAGGAGATCAAGGTGTGGTGGCAGCCTACACTTGTAACCCTAGACCCTAAACCCTAGTGGGAACCGGCTGCGAGAGGTGATCAAGGTGTGATGATAGCCTAAACTTTCAACCCTACAACCTAAAACCTAAAACCTAAACCCTATCCCTAAAAGCGAGGACCAGCTGCGGGAGGAGATCAAGGTGAGGTGGCAGCCCCGTGTCTACCTGCCTTTGCGGTTGAAGCCCTGTACCATCTGCTGCGCTGTTTCCTTGACCCTCAGGCCCTTGTACAGCGCAGCTTTCTTGACATGTTTCCTATTTATCTGGGATTCATTGCTGCACGGCAGACATGGGACTTGAAGTACGGTCCCTCCCTCCCTCCCTCTCTGTATAATGATGATGATTATCATTACTGTATTGCTGGTGCACAACAAGCATGCTGATGTCCCATGCTACTTCATCGGGCTGCACAAACTGGCATATTAGAAAGGATCCCTTAATTCACGCCTCAGGGCAAATCGTTTATTTATTTATCATGGAAGGCTTCCCTGCTTCCCTTTGCGCGACTGATGTGTCATTGCCCTGAATGGGTTGGCATGCCTGAGGCTCCTCACCCATTCCATATTTCGAGCCGTTTCAGCATTTGATTTCAAAGCAAGAGGTCGAATACTGAGTTCAGAGTATCATCTAGAAACAAAATGGTGAACCCGGCGTTCTAGTCTCTAATGCCTTCTTGGCGCCCTAGGGACAGCGTAAGCTGAAGCAACTCAGAAGGGAAAGTTAGCCCAGAACCCAGGACCCCTGGAAATTGCCCTGGCTGGCCCAGCGACCAGCTGTGTTTCTTTTCTCGTGACTCAGCTGCATATCAGTATCGCTCCAGCCACTAGCCCGAGGCCCCATCTGTGGCCAGCCGTGCTGCTTGGGCCACTAGCCAGAGGCCCCATCTGTGGCCAGCCATGCTGCTTGGGCCACCAGCCGTAGGCCCCATCTGTGGCCAGCCATGCTGCTTGGGCCACCAGCCGTAGGCCAGTCCAGGTTTGGTTAGCCATGCTGCTTGGGCCACCAGCCGTAGGCCCCATCTGTGGCCAGCCATGCTGCTTGGGCCACCAGCCGTAGGCCAGTCCAGGTTTGGTTAGCCATGCTGCTTGGGCCACTAGCCGTAGGCCAGTCCAGGTTTGGTTAGCCATGCTGCTTGGGCCACCAGCCGTAGGCCCCATCTGTGGCCAGCCATGCTGCTTGGGCCACCAGCCGTAGGCCAGTCCAGGTTTGGTTAGCCATGCTGCTTGGGCCACCAGCCGTAGGCCCCATCTGTGGCCAGCCATGCTGCTTGGGCCACCAGCCGTAGGCCAGTCCAGGTTTGGTTAGCCATGCTGCTTGGGCCACTAGCCGTAGGCCAGTCCAGGTTTGGTTAGCCATGCTGCTTGGGCCACCAGCCGTAGGCCAGTCCAGGTTTGGTTAGCCATGCTGCTTGGGCCACCAGCCGTAGGCCACCAGCCGTAGGCCAGTCCAGGTTTGGTTCCGATCAGGCCCTCGGCGGCCGCAGGGCGGCGTGTGGAAGGAGGACTGGCAGCCTAAAGAAGAGAGACACTGGCGATCAGGTCCCTCTCGCCGAATCTTCAGTACTACCTCCAAAAGGTTGCAGACGTTCGAAATAAATCAGCAGCTCTGACGAATTCTTTTTCCCGGCGCACCTTACTGGTGATTCGATCTTGCTTTCTTATCCCGCGGTCTGTCCACCTGCAGGTCCGCCGTGCTCAAGCTGCATGCGCTCGTGAGCTGGACGCCAAGGACGTGGCTGAGAAGGAGAGCATCTTGGCCATGGGGAAGAAGCTCAAGGGGCGCAACTACGCGTATGATCACAAAGGGCAGGTGGGGCTGTGAGGGGGCGGGGGCGGGAGCTGATCTCTGGTGCCATGTGGGGGGGCAGGTGCACAGGTGGGGCTGTGAGGGGGGGGCTGATTTCTGGTGCCATGTGGGGGGGCAGGTGGGGCTGTGAGGGGGCGGAGGTAGGGTAGGGTGGGGGGACTGATTTCTGATGCCTTGTGGGGGGGCAGGGGGGGCTGAGAGGGGAGGGGGGGGGGGGTTGAGGGGGCCAGTTTCTGGTGCCATGCGGGGGGGCAGGTGGGGCTGTGAGGCGCTGACGGGGGGGGGGGCTGATTTCTGGTGCTACGTGGGGGGCTGGTGGGGCAGGTGGGGCTGAGAGAGTGTGTGTGCCAGGGCGGAGGGAGCAGTGAGGCATCCGACCATCCTGAGGGGCGGGTAGGTGGCAGGAGGGGCAGGAACGATGTTTTCAAAGGTCTGGAAGTAGCGATCTCACCCGGGGCTGGGCTACATTTCTGGACTACAATTTTCCCACCCACATCATAAATTGGAAGTACCTTTGTGTCCTTTTTAAGTTGTAGGTTTAGGGTTTAAGCGTGTGTGCGTTTATTTATGCCTCAGGTGGTATTGCTATCCACTATTGGAGAGGGTGGCCTCCAGACTAGCAGCTCAGCCTTCCGCCTGGCCCTGCCCCTGGAAGAGGAGGAGGCGGCAGCGGCGGCAGCCAACAGCCACAAGATGAGCTTGACCGGCAACACAGGGGGCCCACCCTCCCCGCCCAAAAAGGTGGGAGCACACACACATGAAAACCTCACTTCCAGGTTTGGTCGAAAGGGAGAGGAAATCAAAGCTCAGCCCTAGGAAGGAAAAAATACTCTGACTGAAGGTCTGTCATGAGCACATCTCCTTTACGCCCCACGCCTCCTGCTATTTATGTTTGGTGCTTCGAATTTGGGGGTAGCAGCCCCCAAACGTATTGCCATCGATATCAGGGGTCTGCTCTCCAACTCTTTTAGTCGAATCACCACACATTTTTCAACCTAAGTGTAGATTTTGTGAGAAACTGCCGGGGATGCTGCCGGGGATGCTGCTGGGGATGCTGCTGGGGATGCTGCTGGGGATGCTGCTGGGGATGCTGCTGGGGATGCTGCTGGGGATGCTGCTGGGGATGCTGCTGGGGATGCTGCTAGAGAGCGATGTTTGTCTTTGGGACCACTGAGTGGATTCTGCTGTGTAATGAAGTGTGAATCATTGTCCTACTACGACGGGGACAGAGCCACAGAGGGCGACGCTGGTGCCCGTCATTTTGAAAAATCGTCCACACTAAGATATCCTTACTAAAAATCCACACTAAAAATGAATCCAACCCCAAAGTCATGGCACTGTTGCTATATTGAGCGTCTTGAGAACCCCCAAAGCGAACCACCGGAGCATTATAAATTTCCTGAAATTGGACCCCAAAGGCATCGAAGCACCAAACATGAATAGCAGGATGGTTTAGGGAATATGATCGAGCATTCCTACTTTTTGACCCCCAAACCCTTCAGGTTTGTGCATTGCTATGCCTCAAACTTGCTCTAGTGGCACCGGTGCAGCATCGGCCCACGCTGCACTTCTGTCTTAAAACCTCCCGTCCCAATGGGGCTCTGTTCTCCTCCTTTCTACGCTGAAGAAAAAGGGTCAGCCCACCTCCCCCTCGTTAAGACTCACTCCTGCCCTGGCCCTTCTTCCTGTATTCCTGCCTCCTCCCTCCCTTACACCCCTGTCCCTCCCCCCTTACCCTCCCACATTCTCCTCCTGCCCCCTTCTCCTCCTCCCTTGACCCTTCCACCTTATCCTCCTGCCAAGGGACTTTTCCTGTCATTTCAAGGCTTCGTTAAATTCCCCTCCCCCCGTCGTTGCTCCTGTATCCTCAGGGGGCTTTTGCTGCCAAGCAGGCCGCTGCAGGCACGGAGCGCAAGCTCGTCGCCAATTACCGAGAAACCGCCTCCCGTAGCCAACCCCCTGCTATGGACACCATGCGTCCCAACCCGGGCGTAACCTTGAGGCAAGGGGGGATGACAAAGGTGCGACGAGCTCGGATTTAAAAGTAGATAAAGCTGGGGGGGTCTAAAAAACAAAGTTAGGGATTTTTCAGTAATTCAAGCTTGGGATTTATCAGAAAAGATAGCCAAGTATTTCGAAGTTAATAAAGCTAGGTATTTCGAAGTTAATAAAGCTAGGTATTTCGAAGTTAATAAAGCTAGGTATTTCGAAGTTAATAAAGCTAGGTATTTCGAAGTTAATAAAGCTAGGTATTTCGAAGTTAATAAAGCTAGGTATTTCGAAGTTAATAAAGCTAGGTATTTCGAAGTAAATCAAGCTAAATATTTCGAAGTAAATCAAGCTAAGCATCCGAAGTAAATGAAGCTAAGTATTTCGAAGAAAATTAAACTAGGGATTTACAAGTAAATAAAGCTACGGTAGGGAGAGTGATTTCACCCTGAGGCTGGAGAGTGATGAAGGTATGACTCAGAGCTAGGGAGGCCAGAGGAGTTGTACCAGGACAGGACAGATGTGGCTTGTCAGTCGGGTGTCCCTCTAGGCCACAAGGAGAGAAAGTAGATCATCGTCCCGAAATTCCAAAATACACCGCGTCACCTGAGGAGCCCGTGTCTCAGGGAGTTTGCATGCCGGTATAGATGAGAAACGTCCAACCCCGCTACTTGCACTCACGCTGCCCTGCTGAACCTTCAAATATTACTTGGCACTGCACCTGTCGCTGAAAGTGTCTATACCCCTGCTGCTGCTGCCCCTGCTGCCCCTGCTGCTGCCCCTGCTGCTGCTGCTGCTGCTGCTGCTGCTGCTGCTGCTGCTTGATACATCATCCTTCCAGTCCGGCCCGGTGCGCCCCCCCCCCAGCAGCCGAGATGCGGTCGTGGCCCTCCTCACCATGACGAGAGAAGAATACGGAAAGTGGGTTGCTGCCTTATTCATTTGAACGGAAAAAACGGGTCGCTGCTTGATTTATCGGTACGGATTTTGGGTCGCTGCGCTGTACGTCAAGTGAAACACTTATTTTTTGTGTTCCTACTCAAAATTGGTTTGCCTTCTGGCTTTGCCTGCTTGTTTTGCCTGCTTGGTTGGCGAGTTGTCCATGACTCCATGCATGTAACAGGTATTGCTAGATCTCCCTGCATGGCCAGTGTTTATCTTTTTGGCTACGAGTTCACCTCTCATTTACTTGCCCCGTGGGGCCAAGGGCCGGATCGGGGCCAAACCTGGACCAGCCTACGGCTGGTAGCCAAAGCAGAGCAGGGCTGGCCGCAAACAGGGCCTTTGGCCAGAGGCCGGTATGTAGTTGACATGTAGCTGAGGCTAAAGCAACATCCATGCTGGTACCGTTGTATGATCAAAAGGGGAGGGTGGGGGCGTGGGGCTGAAGCCGTGTCTTTTTTAATTTGAATTCGAATTCGAATCCCGTTGTCTCACAGGTACTGCACCGGTAAGAAGAAGCGTGAGGAGTTGTCAGCGGTTAAGACGCAGAAGGCGGCGGTGGCGGCAGCTATACAACAGCGACAGGCAGGTTACAAAAAACATACCCTTGATCCTAAACCCTGAATCGGTGCTCGCAGCTGCCGTGCGACAACAACCCACAAGCCAAATGCTTAAAACAGGGAATTTGTGGGTGCAGAAAGTGCGGGGAGGGGGGGGGGGCAGAAAGTGCAGGGGGGGGGGCTTTTCCCGACTTAAGATCTGTCATGAGCTTAGCTCCTATACGCCCCACATAGGGGTTAAAGGTTGTGATTGAGCATTCCCACTGTTTGGCCCCCAAATCCTTCAGGTTTGTGCTTTACCATGCCCTAACCTTGCTCATTCAGATTGGTAGGTGCTTGGGAGGCCAAATAGATATAAGCAAGTGGTGCTGGCAGCTGTTTTGTGAAGCAACAACTGGCAAGCTCAACAAACAGAATCATGAAATATACGCTGCAACGTGCTGGGGCATGATTGAGTGAGCGTGCAATGTTTTGTCGCTGCAGCGTGGGCACGGGCACCTCCAGACACAAGGGCCCCTCCAGGCTGTTGATCACAGAGGCTGGGTTTCCGACCTCATGGCTGTGGATTTGCTCTAAATCACTAAAAAAACAGGCACAGACAAATATTCTGCTAACTGTCACCTACTTGGGCTGATGAATCCCTGCTGGACGGGCCATCCATTCCCTGAACCCCTCACGAAAGGCCCGTTAGGACATGACTGTCTCATGGCTGCAACATGTGCCTTGAATGCCCTTAACTTTGCTGCTCCTGGTGCCTGCCGGGTTCTCACCTACTCATCTGTCTGAGAGCTTGCACCGCAGCATTAAATCATGACCGGGATGTGATTCAGATATATCATCCCGTTTTCTATAATGGTATCCTGTGTGTGGTCCAGGTTCGACCGTACAATTATCTGGATATAACCTGGATCTGATCTGAAACCTAGATCTGGATATGATCACATGGTGATCTGGATTTAATCCGGATCGGATCCAAAATGTGCCTCTGGATCTGGATAACACCTGGATCTGATCCGAAATGTGCCTCTTGATCTAGATGTCATCTGGATCTCATCCGGGCTGTGCCTCCTTTTCCTCCACCCTCAGAGTGTTCCAGCATCACCGCTCTCCATGGAGCCGTCGACTCCCCTTTCGTCCGATCCATCGCCTTCCAAGGAACCTTCATTTCCGCCAATACTGGTAGGGCCTGATGGACGGAAGCGTTCATGTTTGGGGGCATATGGTTTGTAATGATCCTCAAGTGATCTTCGTGGCTGGGTACATGGTTTGAATTGATCCTTAAGTCGGTTGCGTGGCTGGGCATATAGTTTGAATTGTTCTTGGAACCATCTTTGTGTCTAGGCGCATGGTTTGTTCTTCGTCCCCCACTTTGCACTTGTAGCCCCAGCTGGGGCTCCGTGGCTTCCTATCTTCCTTTTTCCCTGTTAGATCCAAAGCCTCGGGCTCCAACCGTTCCGCATAGTTTTATCGCAATCCTTCGTCTGCTCCAATTCCCGCCACCATGCTGGCTGATCGCAGACATGCAGAAGGTGCTGTTTGGATGGCTCCCCAAATTCCCCTCCTAGGACATTTCTTCTACCCATGGAAGGGGATCAGCCCTGGAGTCCCTGCCCTGTAGCTAAACCCTAAACCCTGAACACTTAACCCTGAACCCTAAACCCTAAACCCTTAACCCTTCATCCATGCCCTATCCCTACCACTGGTGCTTTTAGTTTGCTTGTTTATTTACATTCTCTCCCTGCAGGAGGACAGCGTGTCATCAATTGGCAGCACCTCCCGTTCCGCCATATTGGGCACATTGGCTGCCGCAGCAGCAGCGGCGGGGGAGGCATCGGCAATTAAGGCATCGGCGGCGGCGGCGGCTGCTCCAGCCCTTTCCAACGATGCCCTCCTCGAGGCGTCATTGAGATACCTCATGTCCGGCGCACAGCCTCGGGCACCGCCAGGGTCCGCATCCCAGGTGCGAACAAGTTTCTGATTGGGGTTCAAAAAAAGGGATCAAGAATATAAGAATACAGGGAGACAAGAAGATCAGGCGCACCGCACAAGAGGCAGAAAGAGATATTGTTTATTCCCCATGTGGCTTAGGAGCTCCAGAACCATCTTTTGGCGAGGTGTGGGCTCAAGCCTCTGCTTTACTCGCGCCGCTGCACCTACGTTTTCACCCTGGTAGCTCCAGCTGACCTGCACCCACTGCCATAATGGTCTCTCTTTCCATGTTTCTCTTTCCTTGTCAGCCGTCAGAGGCCCGATTGGGACCAACCTTGGGACCAGCCTACGGCCGGCTGCCCAAGCAGCATGACTGGCGACAGCTGGGGCCTCTGGGAGGAAGCTGGGTTGTAGCTGACATGTAGCCGAGTCACACAAAAAAAACTGTCCCCTTCCACCCTTCCACCAGATTACGTCCGATGTCAATGTGGTGCTCACGAACCAGCGTGACTGGGGATCAACGGCAGGCGGCAAAGGCTTTGATGCCCCGGCGGCGCTCCCCTTCGTCAAGCCTAGCGAGCACATGATCGAGATGGAAAGTGAGAGCTGATTGGGAGGACTCTAGACCTCGAAACCCATAACTTGAACCCTTAAGCCATAACCCTTAACACATAACCCTTAACCAATAACCAATAACCCATAACTTGAGCCCTTAAGGCATAACCTTTAAACCTTTACCCTTAACTAATAACCCGTAACGTGAACCCTTAAGCCATAACCCTTAACTAATAACCCGTAACCCTTGACACATGACTTGAACCCTTAACACATAACCCTTACCCAATGACCCATAACTTGACCCCTTAACACATAAGCTTCAACCCTTAACCCTTTATCAGAAGCCCTCATATGTCTACCATACACCCAGTGGCCAGTGCTTATTTTTTCTTGACTCAGCTACATGCCAAGGACACTCGGGTCGCTGGCCGAAGGCCCCATTCCTGGCCAGCCTTGCTGCTTTGGTCACCACTTGCAGGCCGGTACAGTTTTGGTCCTGAATGGGCCTTTGGCGGCTGCTGGGCGGCCTGCCGATGTTTAACTTGTAGCCAAGAAAAGAAGCAGTGCCTACACGTCACCTCATGGTCAGCGATGGAATGATTAAGAAGAGTGACTATTTCTGGCTGGATGGATGTTGCAATGCTGTCTGTTGTCCCTAAACACTACTCTGCCTCAACCCTATGCTGCCTTTCTACTGGAACATTCATACCGGTACATTGGTTGGCCCAGCGGTTGGCAGTGGTTTGATTTGACGTTGGTTTTATTTGATTTGCAGTTGGACGCAACGATCGTCTGCCCCGAGACCGTGCGAGCCAGGCCACCATGTCACCGCCTTTGTCCCCGAGCCGCACCCCACAGAGGGTGCTGCCTGGTATGAGCACGCTGGGCAAAGTGCAAGGCTGAAGAGGACGTGGATCTCCGCAAGAAGGTTCAATTTACGACATGGGGAAAGTACGAGGCTGAAGAGGAGGATGCCCTGGTGTCGACTGAAGGGCTTAACAAAAAAAGCTGGGGCCCTGGGCAAAATGCAATGCTCAACATCTGCTAAGGAGGACGGAGGGCCTTGGGGTGGGGGGGGGTATTCAGGATTGATTTCCCCCTGTCTAGGAGGTGGGTCCCCCGGCCCTGAAAACAGAAAATCTTGTATATGACCGAGGAAGGAAAGAGGTGGGGACGAGACAGAGCCCCCATAACACTCAGGCCAACCACTAGCTTCAAGGGTGCAACTTGTCCAAGCTTGATGAAGACCAGATGAAAAAAACAATCTGCCTGGATCTGTCATCAAGATCCACGTGGATCTAGCTAGTGTGATGTGTTGTGAAGTTTTACAGTCCAGCAGCTCGGCGCCGTCAGCATGGCAGACACTCGAGGACGGCGCAGCGGTCAGCAGCTTGACAGACGGTGCTGCCAACGGTGTTGGGCAAGGGGATATGGCAAGAAGGTGGAGGATGCGCTGCATGTCTGCTTCCAATGCAATAGCGTGAAGAGGAGGCTTAGGGACAGAGGTTGGGCAGGACCCCCGGAGGGCGTCAAAGATTTATAACAGTTGTACCGGGGCAGGCTTGGATGGGAGGCTCTGACTTTTGTTGAGGACGTTGTACGCTTTGTTGAGACCTAGATTTGTTGCTTTTCTTTGCCTTCTTGAGGAATAGGCTTGAGAGGGGCAAAGATACTTTGGGCTGCCTTTTCCTTTTCCTTCCAGTTTGCACTTCTTATGGCAGGCTACTTGAACTAAAAGTCATCATGCGCAACATACCGGCGAAGAGCAATTGAATCTCAAGGCCCCCGGCATATATTGCCGCATATATAAGGGGAGGGTCGGACTTCCTAGGTCAATGACGTTACACCTCTGGGCCCTGCTCAAACAGGCTCGGCCGCGTGGACGCCTGACTAAAAGGGGCAGACAAAAAAAAGAAGGAAAAGGTGAGGGAAAGGGGTAAATAAAGTGAAATTACAGACATAAGGCTGGAAAGGAAAGGCAGAGAAAGTTCCAGCCCCTGAGAACGTCTACGCCCAACGACTTCCACAAAAGCTGCGGCATCCCACCCAAGCTTGCCCCAGTACAACTCGGGGACCTGCCCATCCCCGCTCCTAAGTTGATCCTGCACGCTGGGGCATTGAAAACATGCATGCAACGCGTCCTCCATATGGTCGCCGTCTCCCCTAGCCCAACATCGCTGGCAGCACTGGTTGTTACGCTGCTGACCGCCTGGGTGAAATGCCACTTATTGACTCCTCGAATGAGAAAGTATCAGCAGCTCCTTGATCATGCGGTGATCAAAGCCTGCCCATTGTCTAAGAGCCAACAGACACTGACAAAGCTCTTGGCATTTTTTGTATCAAGTCAATGACATTACACCTCTGGGTAATTGCTTGTATCAAGTATGAATCGGATGAGATGGGCATATGAGTGGTTAGGACTTACGACGTGTGAAATGGGGGTCGTTTTATGTTCTGAGCCTGTTTCGGCTGCAGTTCAGCCCCATCTCCAGCTTCAGCCCTTACCCCAGCTCTAGCTGCATTCCCAATTTCTTCTCCAGGCCCAGCCCGTTACCCATTTCAGGCAGGGGTCCCAAGTGTGGCCATGCATGCATGCAATGTTGCCATGCGAATGCTGTGGTGAACCTTGCTAAACCGTTTTTCAAACAGAATAGCCCCACACGGCCTTATTGGGTCAAAACCGTAACAACCCTGGGCCCTGCTCAAAAACTTGGGCGCGTCGGCGCTTGACGAGTTGGGAGAAAAGAACCCTTACCGGGTACCCTGGGTGCCTGGTTACCTACAAAACCTGAGCGACGACATATAGTACTTGTGAGGATGGTGCACGTCTGCAAGAAGCAACTCCTTTAAGAAGCACCCAGTAAGGCTAAACGACCCATACCTCGCAACATGTAAGCATTCGATTTCAAATAAATGACTCTGATGTGCTTAGGACACAACTCTGCCATGGACACAGATCTGGATATTTCTGCTGTTAATCTCAAGGGTGAACTACAACCTCCTCAATCTGTCAAATGGCGTATTTGAGCCACGAGCGAGACACTGAAGAAAAAAACCTGGTTATTGTCAGCAGGCCTCAGCCGTTATAGTATGCGGGGAAACGTGAGCAATCTCGCCATGCAGACTGACGGGAAGATGTATCCGAGTCAGACCAGGCTTGTCGCACCATAAAGCAGTAAACGTGCCAATATGGTAAACTCCGGAATCTCCGGTAAAGGCGCCTTAGAGAAGTGTCCTTCTACTCATAAACACGGTACATTACCGTACACACAGACTCCTTGTACTTCAGACAAGAGCTGTTAACTGGCTACTGTAAGGTTCGGCCCTAGCAGGAAGTCTCTCTGCCTAGGGGTAATGTCTGGGTGTCCCTGTCTTGTGGGTACCGCCCCTACTACTTCACTTATGGTGGGATTCGACCGTTATCGCCAAGCTTCACCCATATACACCGTATTGTATCGTTTACGGTTATATGCTGTGACAGCTGTCGCACGATAACTCGGTAATCGTGATATAATGGTATCCGTCCATTATATCCCATTTTATCAGAGCCAGAGGATGAGGAGGACCAGGCGTGGGAAGGATTTGAAACAGAGGTGCAGCGGCCTGAGGGGCGCAGGGAGGTGCAAAGGTGGCAGCAGCAGGCGGGAGCCGCGCCAACACCAACACTCAGATCTGCAGCTTTCGAGGTCAGCAGCGAGCCCAGCCTCAGAGGACGGCCAAGGGGCAGGGAAGCGCCCAGAGCCAGCAGTCCAGCCGCCAGCGAAAGGGCGGAATTGACTAGCCGATCACTCGCCAGGATGGCAGAGCAAAGCACAGCAACACGCAGAGCAAGCAGGCAAGAGTCTTATGAGTTGCTACGCATAGTCGAGGACAAAGAGAACGCATACCAGGAAACCCAGGTGGATTACATCAAGGAATTCCTGAGGAACAGGCAGTCAGGCGCAGCAAGGGGAGCCAGGAGGAATGAGCCTGCGGGCAGCGCACGGAGCAGTGGTCCAAAAATACAGGAGGCCAGAGAGGAAACACAGTCTGATTCCTATGCCAGGAATTACACAGGCGGGACGCAGCCAGGTCGGCAGAGCCAGGAGCCGCCCAGGGGGCAGGCATACTCCAGGGAACAGCCTCACCAGCACAGCCAAGAGCCGCCCAGAGGACAGGCAGAGGGCAGGGAACAGCCAAGCCAGCAGAGCCAGGAGCAAGCCAGGGGACCAGCGGAACACAGCAGAGGAGGGCGGCAGGAATGGCAAGACCAGGAGCTGCCCAGGGGACAGGCAGAGCCCGGTAGAGCACAGTCTCGGAGGCCTGGATCTGACAGCAGACCAGGCAGAAGCGAATCAGAACGTCCGCCACCCGAAGGAAGTAAAAGCTCGGCAGGCAGAGCGGGCAGACAGCCATCACGAGACGCTCACGATCAGGATGAGGATTATAACAGACATGACAGGTATCATTCAGGCCGCAGCCCATCGAGGGGCGGCAGTGGAGGACCGGGGTCGCGGTCAGAGTCAGTAGATTCGGGACCAGGAGGAGCGGACAGACGCAGGCCGGGGGCCAGACAGGAGTCCAGCGACCAGGAAATGAAAAGGCTCGATCGGGAGCAGGCGAGAGTGAACCTGCAGCTGCAGCAGCAGATGGTACTGCAGCTGGCAGGGGTAGCCAAGGTCGCCAAGATCCCAGCCATCCAAGGCAACGTACCAGTCCTGGATATGTCACACCCAGGCGCAGTTGCAGCCAGGAAGTATTGCCAGGCGTGTGGGTACTGGGGATCGCACAACAGGTTGGCAATGTCAGATGACCAGCCAGCATTGGCCGTGGTGGCAGGTGAAATAGCTGGATCATGCCAGTTGCCGTCAGCTATGACGTTGCTGATCAAGTCGCTAGTCAAGCTGTGGGACAGCAAGCCGGCCAGCATGAGGCCGCTGATGGCGGCCATCAGGGCAGCGCCCCACGCAGGAAACAGAATTGCCAGAGAGGTAGAGCGGATCGGACAGCTGTGGATAGCCCCAGCTGAGGGGCAGGGTTGTGAAGCTTCGCTACTCACTTTGTGGATCAGGGTGGTCCAGGAGGAGGTGGGAAAGCCAACTTCAGAGGAGAGGACGGCCATCACCAACCTCAGGTTAGGAGTAAAGACTACTCTAGACCCAGACGTCAAGCCAGAGGAGACGGTGGAAGCATTTGCTCACAGAGTGCTGACAACAGCAGAGTTGCTGCAGATCTCAAGGGAGGCAGTAGATCACTTCGGCAGAAGCCACTCGGTCTCGCGCATGTTCCATGACGGACTTCCAGCAGTTGCTAGAGCCAAGCTGAGCAAGTTTGTTATGACGGTGCCAGGGTACCTCAGCATGAGTGATGAAGACCAAATCGCAGTACTCACGCAGCAGGTGGTGCTGTGGGAGAGGTTTGCCCTGGAAATGGGTGACCTGGGAGGTACCGGCTTCAGGCAGATAACCAACAGCGGGTCTGGCCAGGGAGAAGCACAGCCCAACAGGGGCAGAAAAGAGAGAGCAGGACAATGGGAGATGCGGACACGCCTTGATGGAATTATGCACCCCGCAGGCGCAGCAGCAGTACCACAGGCGCGGATGGATGGTAAACCCAGAGGAGTTGCCTGGGCGGACCAAACGGGGGCGGCACATAGCAGCGCTGAAGGTGTCCCAGGCGCAGCCAAGGCATGCTACCAGTGTGGTAGCACGACGCACCTAGCCAGGGATTGCAGGGCGCCCAGGGCCAGGGATGAGCGCAGACCTATGCCCCTGGTTACAGACATCACACCTGGACCGGCCAGACAGACGCAACAGCAGTATCCGCAGCAACAGCAGTACCCGCAGCAACAGCAGTACCCCCTGCCGCCAAGGCCGCAGCAGGGACAGGCGGCAGGCAGGCCGTATGACAGGAATCAGAACAACAGACAGTATCCTAGGCCTGGGCCTGGCCAGGGAGGTCAGGCGCAGCAGGCAGCCCACGTGTCGCACCTCAGCAATGCAACGGGGCAGGCTGAGCCAGAAGGATGGCACCAGACCATGGCAGAGATGCTCAGCGAGTCCGTAGCACTCATGACGCAGGTTGGGCTGGTACCCAAGCCTGCAGGTTTCAAACAGGCGGTTCATAACGCCCGTCCTAAGTCGTTTCTGCCAGAACCTTTGCAGGAGGAGGAACCAGTGCCAGGATTCGTGGTACCTCCCTCCAGGAAGGGGGCAAAGAGGCTGGTATTGAGTAAACTAGCTGACGATATGTCTGACATCCGCCTACAGGTGTTCAAGCTGAACGAGCGGCTCTCAGCGCTGTCTTTCACCACGATGCCCATGGGAGCAGACAACACCGGCCACAGGGGTGAGACCAGTAACACCAGGCCAGAGGGTAGAACGGTGACAGCTGCACCCAAGCTGCAGTATTTCAAAAATGACAGAAGCAACCTGGAGCAGTGTGTGGGACTTATGGTCAATGGGAAGGTCCTGGTGGCTCAGAAAGCACTCATGGACTCCGCATGCACGTGCCATGTCATCACTGTCAATATTGCAGAGCAATTAGTTGCCATGGGGGCGGAGCTGGTGCGCACGGACGAGAAGATACGTACCACAGACAATGCAGGGGCAGATCTGTATGGAGTACTGTTCATTTATGTGGTGTATGGATACGGAGGGCCCAATGCCATTATGGAGCCCACGGTGGTCAGGGTCGTTAAGACACCACCGGATGCATATGAGCACTTGGTAGGGAACCCAGAGTTCCTCAAGTATAACGGGGTCTTAGAGGCAGCAGGAAGGCTGACCTTACGGCCCAGAGAGGGCCCACAGAGAGTGCAAGGGGTCAAGGACCTTACACTGCCACTACTGCGGGCATCTCCGGCAGGGGGGTACCAGGCAGCAGCAGTGGCATGGGCAGGAATTCAGTGTGGATTCGCAGAAAGAGAGGGGTGGCCAGCTGCAACAGTTGAAACAGAGCACGAACCGCTCTTACAGCATTCCATGGCCACACGCGCAGGTGCCGCTATGAGAGCTGGACAGGACGCAGGACCCAGCAACCAGGCAAACCCCAGGCTACAGAGGCACAGGCTGGTGCCAGTCGAGGCAGCAGTGGCAGAGGCCGCCGCACCAACAGCAGAGGAAGTGTCAAGAGCGCGCAGAGCCGTGAGAATCTCTGACATTGAGAAGAAGGCGGTCAGGGACTTCATGCCAGCATGCCCCGCCTACCCGTGCGCCTTGTGCGGAAAACCAGACAAGCACTCGGTGGAGGAGTGTGAGAGGAGGATTCAGGTCTTTTCGCGGACCCCTGAAACGGCGCCTGCGGTGCAGGCAGTGCCGCCTGCAGCGCAGAAGAGGGGATATGGCACAGCTGCAGCCAGCAGAGCTGCACAGGCAAATCCAACGCGCAGCAGGGGAGAACAGCAGCAGCAGCAGCAGCAGCTGCAAAAGCAACCGCAGGTGGCAGGGCCTAGTGAGCAGCAGGCCAGCGACGGCAAGTGTAGACAGGCGCAACAGCAGCAGCTGCAGGGGCAGCCAGGGACAGCAAGGCCTCCCGCGAAATCAGCAAGCAACAGTGATGACGAAGCGCAGGAAGAGGAAGAGGAGGAGGAATGCAGCGTAGAGAAGGTTCCAGAGCCAGGGACCAGCCCACAAGACAGGCACATCGGCAGGCTGGCCGGGCAAGTTGACGGGCTGAAAAAGGCTCTAAGGTGGAGAGAACGTCAGATGTGGAGGCAGTCAGCAGGAATCGTGGATTACCTGAAAGGCCAGCTGGCTGGGTGGAAGAGCATCAAGGATGGTCAGCAGGCCATGGCAGAGGTTCATCGGCAGTACATCCTGCGAGCAGATGAGCTGATCAAGCTGCAGGAGGCCATGGGAACACAGTATTTGGGGGAGCCGCCAAACCGCGGGCAGCCGCTCCCATTTGAAGCGGACCCAGAGTTGGCGGGGTGCGTCAGGGAAATGATGGCGATCCCATCCCCGTTACCAGACATGGATATTGAGTATTCCGGCAGGGAGGAGCTGAAGGAGGAACACCAGCAGCACGGCTCTTCTAGCAGCGACGATAGTGGCTCAGGGAACAGAAGGCTCCGACAGCGCAGCAGAAGCGCGCAAAGGGCCATCAGTGAGGAGCGCCAAGGGACGGTGCCTACGCCAGCAGCCAGAACCCAGCGGCAAGGCGCAGGGCGGCGCAGCAACAGTGAGGAGAGAAGCAGGGACCGCAGGCAGCGGTCACCATGCAGGGACCAGCCCAGGGGCAGATCCAGGGAACGACACCACGCTGAGTTTGCCAGGCCTTACAGGCAGGGGCAGGAGCACCAGAGAGGCCCAGGCCCCGGGCCAACAAACAGAACCCTGGCAGAGGGCAGCGGGGCGGCAGAGCCTAGGCGTCACCTGGGACCGCGCCATGGTGGATTGTGCTTCAAGTGCAACCAGCCGGGGCACTTTGCCAACGAGTGCACCAACCCGGAGCAGGCCGGGCTGACAGGCGACAGGCCAGGGGCACCCGCAGGCCCGGCGCGGAGCTATGGAACCTGGGGCTCAGGCAGAGGCCAGGGGGTGCCCATAGGGAGCCGGCGCAGGAACTTCGAGACAGCCATGGGGACTCCCAGCGCAGTGGACTTTCAGCAGGCAGCAGCAGGCCCCAGCGCGTGGCCAGAACCGCCAGCGCGACAGGAACCACCGGAGGGCGAGCAGCCAAGGTGGGAGGGGACAGGAGGCCACACGTGCTTCATGACAGGCCACATGGAAATTAGCCAGGACAGAGATGCCTACCAGGCTGAGGTCAGTCAGGCAGGACCAGTTCAGGTGGCCCCTCAGAGGGTGCCAGAAGGGCAGGTAGCCAGTCAGGTAAACCACTGGGCGATGGCTGTGGAGGCATTAGCCATGAACCATTATGGGACTATGCCTGCAGGGTCGGCCAGATCCGTAGCACATGCGTTGGAGTTCTTGAAGGATTTCAGAGGAGGGGGTGCCCAGCTCCGTGTGTAGGATGGCCAAATCTGATGCAGAGGTTCCTAGACAAGGAATGGGACAAGTATGATGAGCAGTGGGATGAGTTTGAGAGACGCGAGCGGGAGGCAGTACCCCAGCACGACGTAGACGGGTGGGATACCGATTCAGGGTCCAACCTTTCAGCAGGCAGATATGAGCCTCAGGAACCCTCGCCCTTGCATGAGAGAGAGTTTGGCGTGTTATGTCCAGGTACCCCGGAGGGCAATCAAGACACAGGCAGAGGGGTAGCGGGAGCAGCCGCCGAGACAGAGGAGCCACACAGAGCGGGGTCGCGACTCCCAGCGGCCAGAGGGACCGCAGCAGGGAGCCAGCTGGACGCTCGGGCGGGGCCCGTTAGGACCCATAAAGGCACTAGCTCTCGGTGCAATGCTTGGGGAGGTATCGACGAGGACGGAGAGACGCAGCACAGCAGCGAGAGAGGAGGGAGGTCTGGCGCAAGGGGCGAGGACAGGCAGCTTGACCAGTCCTTCAGCAGAGACAGGTCCTACAGCAGAGAACGCGTCTACGTACAGCCATTCCCGCAGTCGCTGCCAGCAGGCGAGCCCTTTGTGCAGTACTTCCGCCTGGGGGAAGAGATGCCAGAGGCGTCCACCTCCGGGGCCATGCTGACTATGCCAGGGGAGTGCAGGGACGGGCCATGTCGGGTGCAGAACCATAGGCTCCTGGGAGGCGGAGAACAGACATGTGTTGACAGGGCAGCAGCCATGCAGGCAGTTGCCAGGATGATTTTCCCATGGGACGCAGTGACAGCTGTCATGCTGGGCGCTGCGCTCAAAGGATACATCCAGCCCAGCACAAATATGGCAGATTACATGCAGAGGGGATGGGCGCGGCACCCCATCTATGCATACTGCGTTAGCGAGATGGTGAGTCTCGCCATTGCAGCAGGCATCACAGCGGTGGATGCAGCATGCTGGGCGCACCCGGACATGCCAGACATTGCGCCGGCCGAGGGGATGTGGCAGGGCGCGCAGCCAGGATTCATGCGCACACCATGGGCGATGGATTGTGTCCGTGAGCTGATGGGGCACCCAGCCCTCAGAGACCGCGCATTTTATGTGCCAGTCCAAGCCATGGGCGAGTTCGAGAGATTTGCGGAAACAACAGAGCAGGCCCCGGTGAGGGCAGGGCTGCGTCACCCAGGCAGGCCAGGGCGGTGTGAGGCGACCATAGAGGCGTCCATCGTCATCCCCAGGACGGTCGCAGGACAAGCAGTGCCGTGGGGGCCAGCACCAGGGGACGCCAGGGCAGCCATTCCAGTCCAGCAGCTAGTAACTTACTACTATGAGGAGATGGCTGATGAGGAGTTGCCCGTTTCATCGGCATGGATCCACATGCACGCAACTCACGATGATATGCCCGTCTACCTGTTTGCAAGGCACCAGCAGGACGTGGCAGTCACTAAGTGCGCGTCAGTAGACGAGGCGGAGTTCCATGCCTATACCTACGCTAGGGGAGCAGACCCGACAGTGTGGACGCTCATGCTCATGGCGCTGCAGAGGGTCCTGCTCCCAGGACAGCGGTCAGCGGCCATGCGGCATGTGTGGGGCATAGAGGATCAGTGGGCGCCTACAGAGGTAACAGCCTGTCCAACATGGCCTTACGGACCCCAGCAGACGCCAGCATCAGGAGCCATGTGGGAAGGAGAGGAAGAGCTGGCGAGCTCGCCGTTTGCAGTAGAACGCCTGGCAGCATATGTGCACCAGTGGGTGCGTCAGGAGCGGAGGGCGTGGCACGACAACAGGGCCAGCAGCGTGCTGCCCTATTGGCAGGCTGACGTCATAACAACGCAGTTGTGGAGACAAGCGCACCCAGCAGGGGTGCGCACGCTGCACCCTCTGTTCAGAGGAGCAGGGGAAGTAGGCATCGAGGAGGAGTTGGAGGACTTAAGGAACCAGCCGAGTAGGGGACATGGGCCGGTGGGACGGCGCGGCGCCTATGCAGAGGAACCCGCGGCTGCCACCGACGACCCTATCCAGGATGGGGAGCCAGAATGGACCCAGGCGGCATTTGTAACAATTGGGGCAGCAGCAGCCTCATGGGAGCTGCTGGAGTACGTGGACGACTTGGGAGTAGCAGCAATGGAAGCTGAGCCTAGGGGACGGGCAGAGCCCCAGGCACCCCTAGACATTGTCAGCACACCGCCCACGGAGGACTCAGACAGCAGGGCCCCAGAGTGCAGCGACGACATTTCAGAGGGTCCACCATCACTGGTTGAGATCACCGAGTCAGATGAGGAGTGGCACGAGGGAGGAGCCATGCCCCCGGACCAGGATAGCGTCACCAGAGCAGAGGCTCGGGATGCAGAGGGCAACTATGTGCCAGCAGACAGCGGCCCAGGACCAGGGAGTCCAAGGTACGGCATGGTGGGAGAGCTGCCACAGCTGAGGCGCGCGTGGGTGCGCGGCATATTTCAGGAACAGGCAGCAATGGAGGAGCGCAGAAGCAGGAGGGCTGCTATAGAGCTTGGTAACGGAATCACGCTGGAGGAAGAGGCAAACCAGGTCACAGCGGGGATCAGCCATCAGCAGGCAGCAGACCAGCGCGCTTGCAGGCCCGAGGGGGCAGCAGCAGACAAGAAGGGCAACGGGCGCCCAGGATACCCCCAGATCAGCCAGCCAGCACAGACAGCGGCACAGGGGCCTTGGGGTGACCCAGCAGCGTACAGCACGGGACGCTGGGTTGCAGTGCTCAGGAACTTTGTAGATCAGCTGGACGTGCTAAGAAGGCAGGAAATGGGGCAGCCAGAGGCAGGCCAGGAGGCTAGCCTGCTGTTCCGACTTAAAATGCTACCACAGCCCGATCCGGACCCCAGGATGGGAGGTTACAGCAGGGCGGTCAGGGAGCTACAGGAGGAACTGACGGAGAGAGTATCAGCCCTCTACACAGGGAGAGCAGAAGGAGCGGGCACCCAACAGCCGTCGGACAGCCGCAGCAGACAAGCCCAAACCGGCAGGGGCGAGAACCTCGCCAGAAGGGTGGCCGGCGCGCAGGAGACCATACGACGGGGCTGTGGGCAAGATGAGCCCGCGGGTGCAGGCAGCAACGAGGCTGTGCAGCGCGCCAACCACAGGCAGGAGAGGATGGCACAGTGCAGCACTGGACAGATCCCAGGAGCAGGGCCAGAAAGGGCCAGCGCGATTTGGGCTGACACTGCCAAGTTGCAGGGAAAGAATTCTAAGAAGGCCAGGCGTCGCGCAGGAAAGGCGCAGAGGGCGGCCGCAGACAGGAACCGTGGCAGCAGACCAGGAATGGACTGCGCAGCCCTGCCACTCAGGATCAGCCAGGTAGACCTGGAGATCACGTGGGCCAGAGGACAGCAGCCGCCAGCGCAGAATGCAGAGCCATGCGTTCAGCCCGCAGAACAGTTACCGCAGCAACCCATGAGGAAGATGACAGCGTGCAGAGGACTCCTCACCTGTACAGCAATTAAGGGGATCCTGACGGGGACGCTCCAGCTGATACTGGTGTGGCTCCTGCTGTCGGTGTGTGTGCCGGGGGCGCGAGCTACCGAGCAGGGCGTGAGAGGAGGAGGATTTACAGCAGGCCAAGGGGCTTTTGTGTCTGGAAAGGAGGCAGCAGCAAAGCTGTCGTCTGGATGGTTACGCCCACAGGCAGTCAGCCCCATGGGGGCCGCCAGCAGGAGGGGTGCATGCAGCCAGCAGGAGAGATGGCACAGCGACAACACCACTGGCGGGGAGGAGCTGCCCGCGGAGGACGACCCGCAGGCGGCTGTGGTGATCGACATGTTCCAGCCAGGGGGAGTCGTAGAGCCACCTGCAGAGTACGTCAAGACCAAGGAGGGGTGGCTGCTGGGCAAGCATCCCGACTTCACTGCGGAGCAGCAGGAGAGCCTGGAGCAGAGCCTTCGAGATCGCCAAGGAGCATTCGCTTACTCCATGGAGGATCTACCAGGCTACTGCGGCACGCAGGGCCTGGACACAGCTTGCCTGTCGAGTGGGGCTGTGCGGGCCATGGAGACCCAAGGAGTCGTCCTTTTCGAGCCCTTTGGAGGTATGTGCTCAGGGCTGGAAATGGTACTCAGGGCAGGTATCCCAGTAGTGCAGTAGTATGCAGATATCAGTGAGGAAGTCAGAGAGATCGCAGGGGGTCGCCTGTTGCAGTTGCACAAGAGATTCCCCCAGTTGCTTCCGGTCAAAGCGTTTGATAAAGCTTTCAGAGCATTGCCGCAAGATGTGTATGCCATTACGGCAGAGCACCTCAAGGAGGCGGGTGCCCAGGAGGGGCGCCAGTGGTTCATGGTAGCAGGCTGGGAGTGCCAGGACCTTTCGTCAGCTGGCAAGGGGCGTGGGCTCGCGGGAGAAAGAAGCAAGTCTTTCTTCCCGTTAGTCAAGCTGTTGGGTACTCTACAGTTCCTGCAGGGACCTAGGCCGCCAGCGTACCTGATTGAGAACGTAGCAATGCAATTGAATCAGAAGAGTGTGAAGGCCAGTGTTGAGGCTTTTCAGGAAGTGTGCAGGATTCTGGGGACACCGGCGTTGTTTGATGCAGCACAGGTGGGGTCTTACGCCCACCGCACCCGCAACTATTGGGGGAATATTGCCCCTGCAGCAGATATTGAATTTGTGATTCGTGCGTCGACCAGACCCCACGAGGGGATTGTAGACGACATTCTGGACAAGGGCAGCAGGGCCCAAGTAGTATCATGTCCGGACAATGGGGGGTACCGTATCAATGTCACAGGACAGCCCAGGAAGGTGCTGCCGTGTTTGATGGCCACGCCCTCATCATATGCTTTCCGGAACGGGCAAAATGGGATGGTGTACAGGCCCATGGGGGACTTGCAGGAGCCCAACGCAAACGAGCGTGAGCGCGCCATGGGGTACGCTGTGGGGTCCACATTGCCGCGCCCAGACTTCCCAGAGGCAGCCAGACGGGCAGCCTTGGGCAGGAGCATGGATTCATGGGCACTAAGTGCATGGCTCAATGTGGCACTTGAGTGTGCTAAAATCATGCCAGCAGAGTTGACACGCAGGGCAAAGCTGCCAGGCCAGGACAGGGACCCAGTTCTGGGGGCGACTTTAATGTCCAGCCACTATGCCCTTGCTACTGCAGGAAACGCGTGCTCCGGCAGCGGAGGAGCGGCCGCGTCATACAGACAGTGCCTGGGGGAATCGGCCGCGGCAGACTGGGCAGACGCGGCACAGGAGCCAAGTGGGAACGCGTCTGAAGAACAAGTTGATGTTGGAATCAAAGTAACCAGGGAAACAGAGAGTGAGAAGGACCAGCCAGGTTGTCCTGCAGGACCGTCGGCTAGGGTTGATGTGTGGGCAGATGAGCCCGTCTTGAGGTTTCTCCGTGAGAAGACTTATGTCCAGGGAACAGAGCTAGGAGAACAGACTAGAATACAGCGCAGAGCAGCGCCGTTCCAGTGGGAATCAGAGAGGGGAGGAGTCCTGATGAGACTCATGCCTGATGGTAGACGTTGTGTGGTGCCCAGGCCAGAGGACAGGCTAGCAGTGATCCAGACAGCGCATGCATGTACGGGCCATTTTGGCAGCCACCGCACGGCTTTCATGGTCATGCAGCAGCATTGGTGGCGGGGGCTTCGAGCAGCAGTCAAGAAGGCGGTGCAGGAATGTGGTGTGTGTGACAGGGCCAGGGCGTCCACGTTCAATCACATACAGCCCAACCTGCACCCGCTACCCATTGAGGGGTTGTTTTTCCGGTGGGGAGTGGACCTGTGTGGTCCATTCACGACCACGTCCAGGGGAAATCGGTTTGTGATGGTGTGTGTGGAGCATTACTCCAAATGGGTGGAGTTAATCCCCATTCCAAGCAAGGCGTCTGATGTGACGGCCTTGGCATTCTTTCAAAATGTTGTTGCACGATTCGGGGGATGCGCAGAGGTGGTGACAGACCAGGGATCAGAGTTCCAGGGTGAATTTCAGGACATGTTGTTGGACTGCTTCATTGACCATCGCACCACTTCTGCCAACCACCCCCAGGCAGACGGGCTTTCGGAGAGGGCTGTCCAGACCCTCAAGGCAGGCCTGCGCAAATGCTGCGAGGAAGGCAGCAGCGACGAATCCTGGGACAAGATGGTGCCCTGGGTAGCCCTCGGCTTCCGATGCTCGCCGCAGCAGGCCACGCGCATGGCGCCGTACGAAGTGCTGTTCGGACAGAGACCCACCTTCCCCTCCAGAGTGGGGGCCAGCACCAGGGGACGCCAGGGCAGCCATTCCAGTCCAGCAGCTAGTAACTTACTACTATGAGGAGATGGCTGATGAGGAGTTGCCCGTTTCATCGGCATGGATCCACATGCACGCAACTCACGATGATATGCCCGTCTACCTGTTTGCAAGGCACCAACAGGACGTGGCAGTCACTAAGTGCGCGTCAGTAGACGAGGCGGAGTTCCATGCCTATACCTACGCTAGGGGAGCAGACCCGACAGTGTGGACGCTCATGCTCATGGCGCTGCAGAGGGTCCTGCTCCCAGGACAGCGGTCAGCGGCCATGCGGCATGTGTGGGGCATAGAGGATCAGTGGGCGCCTACAGAGGTAACAGCCTGTCCAACATGGCCTTACGGACCCCAGCAGACGCCAGCATCAGGAGCCATGTGGGAAGGAGAGGAAGAGCTGGCGAGCTCGCCGTTTGCAGTAGAACGCCTGGCAGCATATGTGCACCAGTGGGTGCGTCAGGAGCGGAGGGCGTGGCACGACAACAGGGCCAGCAGCGTGCTGCCCTATTGGCAGGCTGACGTCATAACAACGCAGTTGTGGAGACAAGCGCACCCAGCAGGGGTGCGCACGCTGCACCCTCTGTTCAGAGGAGCAGGGGAAGTAGGCATCGAGGAGGAGTTGGAGGACTTAAGGAACCAGCCGAGTAGGGGACATGGGCCGGTGGGACGGCGCGGCGCCTATGCAGAGGAACCCGCGGCTGCCACCGACGACCCTATCCAGGATGGGGAGCCAGAATGGACCCAGGCGGCATTTGTAACAATTGGGGCAGCAGCAGCCTCATGGGAGCTGCTGGAGTACGTGGACGACTTGGGAGTAGCAGCAATGGAAGCTGAGCCTAGGGGACGGGCAGAGCCCCAGGCACCCCTAGACATTGTCAGCACACCGCCCACGGAGGACTCAGACAGCAGGGCCCCAGAGTGCAGCGACGACATTTCAGAGGGTCCACCATCACTGGTTGAGATCACCGAGTCAGATGAGGAGTGGCACGAGGGAGGAGCCATGCCCCCGGACCAGGATAGCGTCACCAGAGCAGAGGCTCGGGATGCAGAGGGCAACTATGTGCCAGCAGACAGCGGCCCAGGACCAGGGAGTCCAAGGTACGGCATGGTGGGAGAGCTGCCACAGCTGAGGCGCGCGTGGGTGCGCGGCATATTTCAGGAACAGGCAGCAATGGAGGAGCGCAGAAGCAGGAGGGCTGCTATAGAGCTTGGTAACGGAATCACGCTGGAGGAAGAGGCAAACCAGGTCACAGCGGGGATCAGCCATCAGCAGGCAGCAGACCAGCGCGCTTGCAGGCCCGAGGGGGCAGCAGCAGACAAGAAGGGCAACGGGCGCCCAGGATACCCCCAGATCAGCCAGCCAGCACAGACAGCGGCACAGGGGCCTTGGGGTGACCCAGCAGCGTACAGCACGGGACGCTGGGTTGCAGTGCTCAGGAACTTTGTAGATCAGCTGGACGTGCTAAGAAGGCAGGAAATGGGGCAGCCAGAGGCAGGCCAGGAGGCTAGCCTGCTGTTCCGACTTAAAATGCTACCACAGCCCGATCCGGACCCCAGGATGGGAGGTTACAGCAGGGCGGTCAGGGAGCTACAGGAGGAACTGACGGAGAGAGTATCAGCCCTCTACACAGGGAGAGCAGAAGGAGCGGGCACCCAACAGCCGTCGGACAGCCGCAGCAGACAAGCCCAAACCGGCAGGGGCGAGAACCTCGCCAGAAGGGTGGCCGGCGCGCAGGAGACCATACGACGGGGCTGTGGGCAAGATGAGCCCGCGGGTGCAGGCAGCAACGAGGCTGTGCAGCGCGCCAACCACAGGCAGGAGAGGATGGCACAGTGCAGCACTGGACAGATCCCAGGAGCAGGGCCAGAAAGGGCCAGCGCGATTTGGGCTGACACTGCCAAGTTGCAGGGAAAGAATTCTAAGAAGGCCAGGCGTCGCGCAGGAAAGGCGCAGAGGGCGGCCGCAGACAGGAACCGTGGCAGCAGACCAGGAATGGACTGCGCAGCCCTGCCACTCAGGATCAGCCAGGTAGACCTGGAGATCACGTGGGCCAGAGGACAGCAGCCGCCAGCGCAGAATGCAGAGCCATGCGTTCAGCCCGCAGAACAGTTACCGCAGCAACCCATGAGGAAGATGACAGCGTGCAGAGGACTCCTCACCTGTACAGCAATTAAGGGGATCCTGACGGGGACGCTCCAGCTGATACTGGTGTGGCTCCTGCTGTCGGTGTGTGTGCCGGGGGCGCGAGCTACCGAGCAGGGCGTGAGAGGAGGAGGATTTACAGCAGGCCAAGGGGCTTTTGTGTCTGGAAAGGAGGCAGCAGCAAAGCTGTCGTCTGGATGGTTACGCCCACAGGCAGTCAGCCCCATGGGGGCCGCCAGCAGGAGGGGTGCATGCAGCCAGCAGGAGAGATGGCACAGCGACAACACCACTGGCGGGGAGGAGCTGCCCGCGGAGGACGACCCGCAGGCGGCTGTGGTGATCGACATGTTCCAGCCAGGGGGAGTCGTAGAGCCACCTGCAGAGTACGTCAAGACCAAGGAGGGGTGGCTGCTGGGCAAGCATCCCGACTTCACTGCGGAGCAGCAGGAGAGCCTGGAGCAGAGCCTTCGAGATCGCCAAGGAGCATTCGCTTACTCCATGGAGGATCTACCAGGCTACTGCGGCACGCAGGGCCTGGACACAGCTTGCCTGTCGAGTGGGGCTGTGCGGGCCATGGAGACCCAAGGAGTCGTCCTTTTCGAGCCCTTTGGAGGTATGTGCTCAGGGCTGGAAATGGTACTCAGGGCAGGTATCCCAGTAGTGCAGTAGTATGCAGATATCAGTGAGGAAGTCAGAGAGATCGCAGGGGGTCGCCTGTTGCAGTTGCACAAGAGATTCCCCCAGTTGCTTCCGGTCAAAGCGTTTGATAAAGCTTTCAGAGCATTGCCGCAAGATGTGTATGCCATTACGGCAGAGCACCTCAAGGAGGCGGGTGCCCAGGAGGGGCGCCAGTGGTTCATGGTAGCAGGCTGGGAGTGCCAGGACCTTTCGTCAGCTGGCAAGGGGCGTGGGCTCGCGGGAGAAAGAAGCAAGTCTTTCTTCCCGTTAGTCAAGCTGTTGGGTACTCTACAGTTCCTGCAGGGACCTAGGCCGCCAGCGTACCTGATTGAGAACGTAGCAATGCAATTGAATCAGAAGAGTGTGAAGGCCAGTGTTGAGGCTTTTCAGGAAGTGTGCAGGATTCTGGGGACACCGGCGTTGTTTGATGCAGCACAGGTGGGGTCTTACGCCCACCGCACCCGCAACTATTGGGGGAATATTGCCCCTGCAGCAGATATTGAATTTGTGATTCGTGCGTCGACCAGACCCCACGAGGGGATTGTAGACGACATTCTGGACAAGGGCAGCAGGGCCCAAGTAGTATCATGTCCGGACAATGGGGGGTACCGTATCAATGTCACAGGACAGCCCAGGAAGGTGCTGCCGTGTTTGATGGCCACGCCCTCATCATATGCTTTCCGGAACGGGCAAAATGGGATGGTGTACAGGCCCATGGGGGACTTGCAGGAGCCCAACGCAAACGAGCGTGAGCGCGCCATGGGGTACGCTGTGGGGTCCACATTGCCGCGCCCAGACTTCCCAGAGGCAGCCAGACGGGCAGCCTTGGGCAGGAGCATGGATTCATGGGCACTAAGTGCATGGCTCAATGTGGCACTTGAGTGTGCTAAAATCATGCCAGCAGAGTTGACACGCAGGGCAAAGCTGCCAGGCCAGGACAGGGACCCAGTTCTGGGGGCGACTTTAATGTCCAGCCACTATGCCCTTGCTACTGCAGGAAACGCGTGCTCCGGCAGCGGAGGAGCGGCCGCGTCATACAGACAGTGCCTGGGGGAATCGGCCGCGGCAGACTGGGCAGACGCGGCACAGGAGCCAAGTGGGAACGCGTCTGAAGAACAAGTTGATGTTGGAATCAAAGTAACCAGGGAAACAGAGAGTGAGAAGGACCAGCCAGGTTGTCCTGCAGGACCGTCGGCTAGGGTTGATGTGTGGGCAGATGAGCCCGTCTTGAGGTTTCTCCGTGAGAAGACTTATGTCCAGGGAACAGAGCTAGGAGAACAGACTAGAATACAGCGCAGAGCAGCGCCGTTCCAGTGGGAATCAGAGAGGGGAGGAGTCCTGATGAGACTCATGCCTGATGGTAGACGTTGTGTGGTGCCCAGGCCAGAGGACAGGCTAGCAGTGATCCAGACAGCGCATGCATGTACGGGCCATTTTGGCAGCCACCGCACGGCTTTCATGGTCATGCAGCAGCATTGGTGGCGGGGGCTTCGAGCAGCAGTCAAGAAGGCGGTGCAGGAATGTGGTGTGTGTGACAGGGCCAGGGCGTCCACGTTCAATCACATACAGCCCAACCTGCACCCGCTACCCATTGAGGGGTTGTTTTTCCGGTGGGGAGTGGACCTGTGTGGTCCATTCACGACCACGTCCAGGGGAAATCGGTTTGTGATGGTGTGTGTGGAGCATTACTCCAAATGGGTGGAGTTAATCCCCATTCCAAGCAAGGCGTCTGATGTGACGGCCTTGGCATTCTTTCAAAATGTTGTTGCACGATTCGGGGGATGCGCAGAGGTGGTGACAGACCAGGGATCAGAGTTCCAGGGTGAATTTCAGGACATGTTGTTGGACTGCTTCATTGACCATCGCACCACTTCTGCCAACCACCCCCAGGCAGACGGGCTTTCGGAGAGGGCTGTCCAGACCCTCAAGGCAGGCCTGCGCAAATGCTGCGAGGAAGGCAGCAGCGACGAATCCTGGGACAAGATGGTGCCCTGGGTAGCCCTCGGCTTCCGATGCTCGCCGCAGCAGGCCACGCGCATGGCGCCGTACGAAGTGCTGTTCGGACAGAGACCCACCTTCCCCTCCAGAGTGGGGGCGGACCTCTGGAGCACAGCCAAGGTTGCAACAGCAGAGGAGGCAGCAGACCTGCTTTTGGCCAGAGTGGCCAGGATCAAAGAGGCACTGCCAGTCGCGGGTGAGCATCTAAAAATTGCGCAGCACCGCGACAAGCTGCGATATGCACGCATTCGTGGGGGAGGGTACGTTCCCCAGGTCAGGCGTTTTGCAGAAGGAGATTACGTGTATGTGAAGTATTCATCAGAGCGACGCAGCCTCGATCCCAAGGCCAGGCCTGAGATCCTCAGGGTAAAAACACTGGGGGCGACGGGAACTTTGGTGTTGGAAGGGGCAGATGGCCTCACAGTTACAGAGAATGCAGTCAATTGTTCTCCATGCCACTTGCCCAACCTCAGGGGAGTGGTTGATTTCAGTGGAACCAGACCCAATAACAGCCTGTCATGCGAGGTGTGCCAGCTGCCCGATCGCGGAGAAGTGATGCTTTTGTGTGATGCCTGCAATACAGGTTGGCACATGGACTGCTTGGTACCAGTACTCGAGGAGGTGCCTGAGGGCGAATGGTTGTGCCCACACTGCACGCCGGAAGACAAGGGAGCTGGGCCCGCTGCAGTAGCAGGGCCCCCCACAGAGGAGCGCAGTTTACAGGTCCAGGGGCGACCGAGCCCAGCGGCCAGAGCGGCTGCCAGGACAGCCCAGGAGGCCGACGTCATGGACAGGCCTGAGGTGGAAGTCATGGCCACCAACCCAGCAACAAGGCAAATGGAGCGGGGCATCGCAAGACCAATGGCGAACGGGTTGTATGACATCTCGTACACCACTGGCCGGGGAGAGGCCAATGTCACCCCGAGAGCAGTTACAAGAAGGGCCAAGGTGGCCAAAGAAGCAGCAAGGGAGGAAGAAGAGTCAGCCTTTGAGGATCTTACTGGGACCTGAAGCCCGGAGCGGCAAGGCCGCTGAGCACGTGACGTCACCCACGCTGTAACTGGCAAGGAACGGGCAGACGCCTACAGAGCAGAAATGCAGATGCAGCGCGGCTTGTCCTAGTACCCAGTAGGCAGTGGGCCGGCAGCCAGCGGACCGAAGACGGAAGATGCAGGAGTAGAGTTACGGCAGCTTAATGAAAATTTGTTTCTCAAACACCATAGCAGCAAGGCTACGGTAGTACATATGTTATAAGGATGATGAGCGAGGAGAATTAGTCAACTCGGGCAATGATTACACGGCAGGGGGCGGATCACGCTGCTACGGCGCACATTTCCTGTGGCCTTTGAAGACCAGGCGGCTATGGCGCAGTGGGGCGAGAGCAGCGGTTGTTCTTAGCTTGACCTGATCACTTTGAAATTCCTCTGTTTGCTAGCCGGTAGTGGGCTGAACAGCTTGAATTTGCAGGGTTCTGCGCATGGCGCTTCAGCCGAAACTCGGTTGATTTTTTATTTCCTGTTTGTAGAAGGCCTGAACCAGGCAGATTTGTAGAAGGCCTGAACCAGGCAGATTTGTAGAAGGCCGAAACCAGGCATATTTGCAGATGATGATTTGAGCTTCTACGTACATATTTTTTCCAGAAGTTTATTTCAGTACCACCCCTTTTTCCGGCTCCCCGCGCATGCCTGGAGGGCTTAACGCTGGGGAGCGGGGGGCGAGTAAAGTAGTAGGGGCGGTACCCACGAGACGGAGACTTCTATGCAGAGACATCCAGTTAGGAACTTCCAGTTACAGTTATCTTGTTGACACACTCTTGTCTGAAGTACAAGGAGCATGAGTGTACGGTGATGTACCGTGTTTGTGAGTAGAGGACACCTCTCTAAGGTGTCCTGACCGGAGTTTACGGTATTTACCATAGTATTGCAGTTACTGCTTTATGGTGCGACAGCTGTCACAGTATATTACAGTATACGTGACAGAACCGTTTAGACCGCAGTTAGCGTCATCGTTGACTCCGCAGCTTCTCTGCAGAGTCTCCGTATTTGAGCTGAGACCTAGAAACCCGCTTACGCAGGATAAGTTTGACAGGTTCTACCGTACTCTGTATTGGGCCTGCCGGGTCCCTGTATCCCGGCAATTGCCTTGGCTAGTTACTTCGTCCCTTTCTAAAGGACACTGAGAGCGGGGATGCTCGGGGTTGCGAAGGAACGGCGACGGAGGTGACTTTGTCCGTGGGTTTTGTCGCCGGGCGGACTCAGCTGGAAGCTGGTACGCCGAGAGCTCCTGGTCGGCTCTGCGCCTCCTGGTCTATTTAGGTGAATATCTGCTTGGGACTGCTTGCCTGATTAGTCGTCTCCGATGGACGAGTAGTCAGGGATCGGCACCGTAGGTCGCGTGCTCCTCAGGGCGAGCTCCGTAGGTCGCGTCGGCTGGGGATGACCAGTGGTATGGATGGGGCTCGCTTGTCACTTGCTTATGCTATCACCACTTTCCGTGATGCTAGACTTGACTGAAGTGTAAGGTACTGACTTAGTGGCTAGCAAGGGCTAGTATCCGTGAGAGCTAGGCCTATACTCTTTACACCAGAGGCCTGTCCTTCAAAAGGGACAAAAGTAGTAGCTTAGGCAATTGCCGGGATACAGGGACCCGGCAGGCCCAATTCAGAGTACAGATTATGCTAAATCACCCTGCGTAAGCGGGTTTCTAGGTCTCAGTTCAAATCCGGAGACTCCACAGATAAGCTGCGGAGGCTCCGCGGCCGCTAACTGCGGGCTAAACGGTTCTGTCACGTATACGGTAATATACTGTGACAGGCTTGCAGAGTGTCCACTTGCAAAATGGACATCAAGACCCGGTAAAGATCAGGGAATTACCTGGGGTGACATTTCTTTACATCGTGCATTTATTATTTCTGAAGCAATCATGCTCTGAAATCGAAATTAGAACTACAAAAAGGTATTCAGTAAGGGTAAATACAATACAGCATGTAGGTTATAGATGGAGACGGCTACGTTATTGCACGAGTCATTCTTGCCAACTCATGGCCGACTCATCGCTGTACATTTAGGGTGCTTGTGCCAATGCTCGTGCTGCTATTCAGCTGCATGCATGCTGGCCCAGCAGCTTGGGCCACCAGCTGCAAACCAGTCAAGCTTTGGTGATACTATCAGCCAAGGTGGCTGCCCTGCGGCCTGTCAAAAGTGGTCTGGTGCACACAGAAATAAACACTGCTGCTCGCTACCTGTCATTGGACATCACACTTCCCATCAGCAGCCAGCCTGTCAGCCAATCAAGAAGCCATTTTTTGAGCGACGGGTGGGGCTGCAAACGGAGCAACAACACCGGGGAGCGCACCGTACCAGACACCCTCATGCACCTGCTCATGCATGAGGGTGCGGGTCTCCTGGGCCAGGGCACAGGGCGCGCAGCAAACGTACAGCAGTTGGTCCTCCCTGGTGCTGCCCTCAATACCGAAGCGCTCGCGCATGGCTGTGCGGCGGCGAGCGAAGAAAAGTGTGATGCAGACAAAGAGAGCGATGGCGACAGCGACCACAACAATGATGGCGGGGGCGACGCGGGCGATGCATTCCTCGGGCATGTCAGGGTGATCGTCATGCGGACCGGGTCCATGGTGTCCAGGTCCGTGGTGAGGCCCGGGTCCATGGCTGGCATCCAGGCTGTCATCCAGGTCGTCTGTTGTAGACAGGGTGAGAGTCAGCAGATATTTTTCTCATGGCGAGTTCAAGGAAATGCTGTCTGCGAGTGGTCCTACTTGCATTGCGATACTGGTACAGTACCTCGAAATTACAACAAACTCATCTGTGGGCTGCTGTGAGTCTGCTACTGCTGGTCACTAGTCATGTCACTGATCTGTCTTGATGTTCACCTGGGGGAGGGGGCATAGCCTCGGGACAGAGTGCCATCATCGACACGCAAGCAGCAGCGTGCAAGCCGAATGCGACGCCAACGGTGAGCAGGATGAAGCGCAGCAGCTCTCTGCCGAAGGAGTGCTGCATTGTGCGGTTCTGGTTCCAGCCCCACGCGACGCATGGAGCTTTCACGGCGAGAAATAAAGCAGCAATGTCGGACGGGGCACATTGGCCGAAGATGGCATACCACTTGCCACGCCACCTGAGAAATATGTGAGACGGCAAGATTCGCAAGAAGGCCAAGATGTGTGCACCCAATATCGCAGAATGTCTGCATTAGCTAGAAGCAAGAAAAATACGAGGCTTCGGTGCACACATCACCGATTCATGACAGGCCTAGGAAGTGTAAGGCCTATACAACGCCTGCACCTGCCTAATGCATTCAATACAAACACACGATGTTTCGACCGAATCATATAGACTTACTGGCGGGGGGCGACCTTGCCGGGAATGCCGGTCACGGGAGCAGGTGCCACTGGGACGCCCATTAGTGGCTGAGCCTCCAGCTGATCAATATTCTTATCGTTATTCATATTCATTCGAAGTAATAACAATTGAGCAAAGGACCAGGCCTTTATTCTCAGAAAATCCGAAGCCGTGTCGAAGCTGCCAAACCATGAACGAGGTTTGGTAAAGGGATGCCGGTCCACTTTTCTGACCCACTTTCCTGAAAATTGGCAGTTACACTTTCGGGCCAGCTGCGGCTACCTGTCCACGTCGGCCTCTGCTTACGCCTCAGATTATGCCTTTACACATTGGAAATTCATCAGCGTTACCGGGCAGTGAACTGGCAGGATACATTTTTCCTTTCCTGATGATTTTAAAGTTGGCGAGAGCTAACCTGAGAGCTAACCAGATCCTGTGATAGATCCAGGCAGGGCGGCCTCGATCTCTCTCGGCCCCGCCCCACCCTCCACATCCCAGCTCTGCGCACAACTACACATGCAGACATCCAACTTTCAGCAGTTATTTTTCCAGTCGCGATAACAATTCAGCAGTGCCAGTGCAGCCACTGCAAAAAGTGTAGGGCGTGTCTAGGGCATTTCATTTTTCACTCGTTCCTAGACGCCTTGCAGGCTTTCGATGCAATTAAAAATATAAGTATAATGGCCAGGCTTCAATTTACTGGGAGGGCTAGCCCTCATGGATGAAGTGAGGTTGTGGAGCACACGCACGAGGCGCTTGAGAGCTCACGGTGACGACTGATCTGACTATCGGTACGTGGGAACTTTCATCATAAGATCCCCAAGGCTTCGTAGCAGCCTACACAAGGTCACAAAGCTGCAGCAGCGGAAGCCAACCAGCATGTGTACAGGTGTGAGAGTTATTAGGCAGCTCGGAATTTTGGCCGCCCTACCGATAAGCGAACGGGCAGCAACTGCGACAAGAGTAGAGGAGGCAGCAACAGATGTAAACAGTAGTAGACCCCTCAGTGGGGTTCAGCTTCGTGGGACTCGCATTTCAGCATGCATGCATGCCTGGCATGGACAGTTCCTTGCCCATACTACCGGTAAATTGATCCGGTACGGCACGGTATGCAAATACGGTTCTGCTCAACGCCTAAGCGCTACGCCCTGCCCGCATGCACAACACCCTTCTTGCATGCGCATTTTCGTCGAGTATGAGCAGCGCGGCACATGTATCCTAGCATTTCCTAGTATGCCTATCGGCCACGGTATCGCCGGCCTGTTTGCACAGTGCCCTACATGAATTCGTAGCACCCCATAACCTCACGTGCATGCATAGCATCCCGCCCGATGGGCAGCGCCGCTCGTACGCACAACGCCACTCCCATTTACATGTCCTGCGGATTGGTGCAGTGCCCCACATAGCGCCCACCCATATTACCGCGCCGTTTGGATAGTGTAGCGCCCCACCTGCATGCACAGCGCCTGCCGCATGGACTATACCCTGCCAGTGGGTGCAGCGCTTCACCAGCATACCGGTACCGCCCGTATGGACTATGCCCTACCGGTGGGTGCAGCGCAACCCCCCTTGTAAGCTATGCCCTACCGGTGGATGCTGCACAACCGCCATATCCTGTGCCATGCGGGTGGATGCTTGATGCAGCGGAACCGCCCGTATTTCCTGTGCCCCACGCATGGGTGCAACACAACCGCCCATATGGTCTGTGCCCTACGGGTGGGTGCAGCACAACCGCCCGTATGGACTGTGCGCTACCGGTGGATGCAACGCAACTGCCCGTATTTCCTGTGCCCTACCGGTGGATGCAGCGCAACCGCCCGTATTTCCTGCGCCCCACGCGTGGGTGCAGCACAACCGCCCATATGGACTGTGCCCTACCGTTGGGTGCAGCACAACCGCCCACATGGACTGTGCCCTACCGGTGGGTGCAACACAACCGCCCGTATGGACTGTGCCCTACCGGTGGGTGCAATGCAACTGCCCTTGTGGACTGTGCCCTACCGGTGATGTGAATTGGGTAAGGGGAAGGCAACCGAAAACATTCCCAGCGACCTTGCGAAAAAAACGGAACTGGTAAGCTCTGGCTACTGAAAATAGGATTTTCAACGGATAAAAAGTCGGGGGCCTGTCGTAATTCACACAGCCCACTATTATCCCTCACCACGCGTCGGGACAACGTCGCGAAAGCTTTGCGAACGTCTGTCCAAAGCCTACCGAAAACATTCCTAGCGACTGTGTGGTCTTCTTTGAGATGTTCATGGGTGCATAGAAGTTGGAGGAATACATACATACACATAGCCCACTAGTATCCCTTACCAAGCTTCGGAACAACGTCGCGAAAGCTGTGCGTACGACTGTCGAAAGCCAACCGAAAACGCCGTTTAACATCACACATGAACAAAAAAACTTGACATCGACAGCGAAAAATAAGCGAAACTGGTAACCTCTGAAATCTGGATACTCAAAATAGGAATTTCAACGCATATTCGGGGGACAGAACCACGCGTCGTGAAAGCTGTGCGAACGACTGTCGAAAGCCTACCGAAAGCATTGTCAGCGACCCTGCGAATAAGATTCGACGCGCAACGGCCTGCCGGGGGTGGGCTTGGCCGGAGGGGGGGGCGAATATCGACACGGGGGGGTTGCCGGAGGCTGGGGGCCTCCCGAGGTGTCGCGGCCGATGGCGATGGGGACCCATTTGGAAGCTGTTTGTTGGGTTGCTTGAGATTGGGCGCTGTGTTGCGTGTGATGTTCAGCGCGGCAGGGGTGGAAGTGGGTGGGAAGGTGGATGTGTCGAAGTTCAAATTTCGACGGTGGGGCCGGGGAAGGGTACGAGGGGCATGTGCGGCTTCATGTGCCGTTGGCGACGGCGTGAGAAACCCATTTAGGAATTATGTGTTGGGTTATTGCGATGGGAGGTATCCGGCGCTTGTAGCATGTGTTTGTCGACGAACGTGTGAGGCGTGAAGTCGGCGTTGCAGGCTGACGTGTGACGGGGAATGTGGTGAGAAGGTATGGATGCGTTTGATGCCCTCTGGTTTCATGGGTGCATTGTATGGTGCCGCCTGAAAGAAGATGAATGTTGGCGCGTGTTCTACTATTGCGCTGTGAGTTTATGCCTCGTGGGCGACCTGTGACAAACTTTTCTCCGAAAGCAGTGACCCGTCGAGAGAGGCAATGTGCCAGTGCCCAACGACGACGCCAACGTGGTGGCCATGCCAACGCCAGCCAGCTCAGCGGAGGTGAGACCTGCCTTGCTGCTGGTATCAGTGATATGAGCATGTTCCATACCGGTAGAAATGTAGAATGCATAGGTATGCGGTGCTCATTGCGTATCCTCCCCTGCAGGAGTGTCAAGACGTCGAAGAAACCCTGGCAGATCGTATGTGCAGCTTGAAGCGTCAGGTATATAAGAACAGGAAAACTGCAACCACCAGAAGCTTTCCTGATCAAGAATGCGTGTGCTCGCTACTTACAAGACTGTGCGCTTGCTGTAGAGTGTAGATGCCTCGTCGGAGCCGTCATCGTCAGAGTCTTCTGGAAGACGAGATGCCCGAACAGGAGGGCAGTCCGGGCAGTCCGAAACAACAGGTGCGTTCAGCGACTCTACCTGTTATTGGTACCATCATGTGTTTGCTGGGTTGTGTTTCTTGAAACTGGATTCTTGAAGGACACGCTGTAAGTCAGCAGAATGCTAACCCCTCTCCCGCCACTGACAGGCAGCCAACAGCGACAACCATCCTGCTTCCTTGCTGCCTCACTTGTAATCGTTGGTACATGCTTCAGGCCAGCATGTCGGAGTTTCGGCAAGTTCGAAATTTCGACATGTCGAAAATCGACACCCCTTAGCCAATAAGATTCGACGCGCAACGGCCTGCCGGGGGTGGGCGTGGCCGGAGGGGGGGCGAATATCGACACTGGGGGGGTGCTAGGGGTGCCGGAGGGAAGAAAATGTAAAGGTAACGAAATATCGACACTGGGGGGGTGTCGGAGGGAAGAAAATGTTAAGGTAACGAAATATCGTTATAAAGGGAAGAAATTATAAGGGGGGGGATTACACTGTTGCGGTGAGATGAAATACTTTAAAGATATGCGGAACTTGTATGCGAGAGTTGCGGAAAACATTACCGTTTGGACAGCTTTTCGGGCGAAAAGTCGAAATTCACAATTTTCATACTTTTGGCACGGTGAATACATCGGTGAATACATTCGTGCATGATCCATAGCATAAATTTTGTTTCAATTGGAGACGATTTATTTTTTACTCAATCAGACACATACCGACCTACCCACCTACCTACACATTTTACCCCCCTATAATCCCTTACGTTCCGTTTCACTTCACACGGGAATCTCCAGCGCAAACGTGGATGGCTGAAAACAACTTCCGCGCGCAATTTACTTGTCTCTTGGCAAGCGGCTCAAACCTTGTCAGCCCTTCCCACGACACAAGAAATTGCATCATTGCCCCGTCCAGGATGGGTTGCGATTCCAGGAAGATGTCGATCGAGGAAGCTATTGAGAAACCGAGCGTTGACATCTTCCGACAGACGCCTCCACGATTCATGGGCTACGCAAACGAGGCACACATCCAACGCCCACAAATCTGAAGTTATTACTCTTCACTCGCAAGAAACACTGGCACTACTGGCACCACGTATTACTCAAAGGGGGCGACCTGAGGACCTGAGGATAAGATCAGGGTGCATGTGTGTGATTAAAGTGCCTTGAACCAACACGACTGAATATGATAAACAATGTTCATGAGGAAGATCATTTGCATGCGCCATGCTGCATGGCCCATGGCATGCATGCACCAAGCCAGCATGCAGCCACGCATGGCGAACTTTGTTGTCGGTACAAAGTTGACGCAACCACCCACAGCCTTCTTGGTGTGTGGGGTGGGGTGGGGTGAGTGAAGACGTCTGGTTATCTGGTATCGTTTATTTCGGTTCTCGGCCTCCTCCAAGGCAGTTATGCATGCTCTTTGTGCTCTAAGCCTATCCTTATATCATCATGTCCATCACGTGTTGTCAAACGTATCAGGCAACCTACCTCAGGCAACCTCCTCCTTAGCTAAGTATCACATGACCTACCCATACAGTTATCCCTGAAAATTGAAGAGCTCTTAAAGCCTGAATCTGAAACCTGAAACCTGAAACGTCCCCTTCAATATTTGCTCCTCCTTCCCATTCCCAGCTCAGGGAGTATTTTCGCCTCGTTCGCCCCGGCTTGGTTACACCCTCCCACGCGGTGGCCTTTGCGTATGTGTTGGCTGACATGGTTGACAAGGGCCACAACAGTATGTCGCGGACCGGTGCCGCGTCAGCATGACCATGGCGGTCAAGTCTCTCGATTGCTTGATCTGGCAGACTTTGGCGTCGGTGTTCATACCAGGCAAGTTGTTCATACTTCATACCAGACCTGTGTTCATGCCAGGTTAAGTGGTCATACCAGGTGACTAACTCTCTTTCTGCTAACTCTTTACGCATGAGTTATTGCGGCCGTGTGAGAGCTTGTTAATCGTGTGCCTTTCCTGGTCCTGCTCGCCTTTCCTTAGCTGTCGACGAGGGCCACAAGCGCAACCGGGCTGTTTTTCTATGCTTGCGTATCAGGTTTTCTAGGGTGTGGTGGCCAGCCTCATACTTTGTCAAGTCCAAACAAAAGATACCCGGTTACTCTCAGTCTTGCACAACATACACGTTGGCTTATCTTAGAAGGGTAGATAATATATCCGCCTTCTCATCATGGCATGCTTTGCCAGCAGCGTGCTTTTGAGAACTCGCTTCATTCTGTGTGATGGATGGATGAAGCAGCTGCCCCAATCGCCACCCTCCGTCAATCTGTAACGTTAACAGCATGGCTGTGGGCATGGGGGCGCAGGGCACAGCGCAGCTTGGGTCGAGCGAGTTGCCGCTTTCTTCCTTTCTTCAAACATCATCCGATTTTTTTTCTTTCTTCCTTTCCCATAACACCATCCCGCCTTCTTCCTTTCGTCTAACACCATCCCCCTTTCTTCCTTTCTTCTAACACCATCTCGTCTGTTTTCTTTCTTCTAAAGCCATCCCGCTTTCTTCCTTTCTTCTAACACCATCCCGCTTTCTTCCTTTTCTTCGAACACCATCCCGCTTTCTTCCTTTCTTCTAACACAATCCCGCTTTCTTCCTTTTCTTCTAACACCATCCCGCTTTCTTTCTTTCTTCTAACACCATCCCGCTTTCTTCCTTTCTTCTAACACCATCTCGCTTTCTTCCTTTCTTCTAACACCATCCCGCTTTCTTCCTTTCTTCTAACACCATCCCGCTTTCTTCCTTTCTTCTAACACAATCCCGTTCCAGGGTACATCATCCACAAGGTGGTAGGGGCCACTACATGGGCAGTAGGCAAGGCAGCCCCCGGCAGGCAGGCCCTGATCAGCGTTCTGCCTGTGGTCGCGGGCCTGGCTTCGATCCCATTGATTGTTAAGCCGGTGGATCACTTGGTGGAGGAGGCAATGGACATGACTATTAGGAAGAGCTACAAGCAGATCTGCTCATTGGCGCTACCGATTGGGTAAATGGGGGCAATGCCTGATGAAGCTAGTGGGGCCAGTGAGGCTAGTGCGGCCAAACGTTGCATTCTAAGGGCGTTGGTGTGACTAGTGTAATATATTGTCAAGTGAATGTGGGTTGAGGTCATGGTGACCTTTTACTTGATTGGCCCGGCGGCGGGTCGCAGTTCCGGCTGGTTAACGTATTAACTGCAAGTACCAGAGCAATGCCATGATCCTGAAATTAGTGCTCACCGATCACCATGTCGGAGAACGGAATAATATTTTCTGATTTCCGGGTATGGTACTGGTGTTCTCATTTCATAAACGTGATTATTTTTGCCAGGTTTATCGAATGTCAGTGGCACTTGCGTAGGTGGAGAAACAATTGCTGAATAAATATACCGGTACTGAACGATGACAGGGTTACATGTAACGTACAGTAGTGTCTTAGGAAATATTAAACAGGTAATCATGTGTCCATGAGCTGAGTGTTCTATTCGATGGATGGATCGCATAACTTCATTGCTTCATGACCCCAGTGTGTCTGACAACGCCCGGGTCGGGGCCCATATCCATGAAATCACACCTCTAGGCAGCCCCCCCCCCACACCACCACCAAAAGCATCCAGCCCTGAGTGCAACAAGTCCCTGAGCACGCGTCGCTGCCCCCCCTTGGAATTGTTGTCTACCAAGACCAGCTGCCATACCATCCAGGCCCGCGCCGCCGCGACATGCAGGCGCATGCAAATAAAAAGGCTAGTGACAAAAACAAGAGGCTAGCTGCTTAGCTCGCGCACCCAGCTATGTCTTCGTTTCATGCTTTCCTGCCCATATTTGCTCTCCTTTTGAAAAAAAACACCTAACGCCTGTATGTGCAGACCGTCTCCTTGGGAGCATGCTTGAAATTGTTCAACAAATAGCATGGCTCCGAAGCGCAAGGTACTATAGGTACTCATATACAGTAATTAATGCGCTTTCATGCGCCTTCGCTCGTTTAAGAGGCAGCGTTATGGCCCCTTGGCACCGGCAATCCATGATTCACTTGGGGCCTTGAAGTATGCACCCACTCTCTTCTTTGCCCGAACCACCGCTCGCAGCTCCTCCTTGCTGATCCATGGCCCCGTAAAACCCCTGCAGACATGGGCAATGCGCCAATGACACATAAAGCGAGATGCAGCAACGACAGTGTTCCAAGTGAACTTGAAATAATAAATGCCCCTGCAGATTTCATGTATCCACGAGACGTTTACCTGATGCTTGCCGCGTAGCCTGAAAAGGCCAGCTGGTCGATGTAGGCATCAGGAGCCCCGTCCCAGATCTGGATCAGGATGTGGTGGATACGGCGCCGCTGGAACAGCTCAGTGCAGCCAGCAAACACGCCATCCTCCATTCCTGAGAAATACACCATAAGCTATCAATGTATCAATCAATTAAATCAAAGGTAGGAAGAAATCTATGCACCACAGACACAAGATGTGAGGGTGAAGGCATTAGGTAGGCATAAGATAGGCTGCTCAACACGCAGTACACCTACTGCCTACCTACTACCTGCAGTGAGGGTGAAGGCATCAGGTAGGCATTCGGCTGTTGAACACACAGTATGCCAGGAGCATGTCTCGACAAAGCTGCTCCTCATATGTTGCGAGGTGCCAGCGCTGTTACAACATAAGGTGGGGTCGCTGCGGCCATGCCCTCACCTTGGACGTCGATGGCAAGCATGTGGATGTCCTCATCCAGCACACGGTCTAGGCGCTGAGTCACAAACGAGCCGCGGCTGACGTAGCCCTCGCCTTGCAATCGCTCCTGAGATTGACACGAAAAAGACAGTGCATCATCGTGTTGCAGGTAAAAGATAAATAGACGGATTCATCTCACTCATCAAGCTTGGGGGGGGAAATAACTAGAATCCCCATTAGCCCATGAAACTGAACATGGACACTAAATTAAAAGACACTGAATCTTTATTTCTACCGTTCCACACCCTGGTTCCACACCATGGCTTCCAGGCTATGCTAAGACCTCGGCGGCAATAGGCACTAAGGCCTAAGACAAAGGGCTAGCAATGCGCCACTTCTTTTAATTGGGGATGGAGGTAGAGTTATCTTCACACTATAAGCCGGAAACGGAGCCCATAGCCCGGTAGCCTACACTTGAGGGAATGCTGCAGGTCACTTATGGGGTGACGTCACCCACTCACCCCATCTGCAGTTCAGCACCAATCCTTGTTATGATATCAATGATGGATTTGATACTCCGCAGCTCCGCAACATAACACACCACAGCATGATACTCCGTAGCTCCGCAGCATATACTCCGTAGCAATCCTCGCAATGGCACTCACCTCTTCGCTGGAGTCACATGCCAGCACACCACCGCCTTGGTTCGAATCCTTAGAGTAGATGGGGCACACACGTGACGTTTCCGCCAGCCCAAAAGGGAACAGCATCAGACGCCCCGTCAGGTGATTAGCACACACACTGTTGAGCAGCCGGTGGACGTTGCTGCTCATGCCCTCAAATGCAATCACCCTGAAAGAGATGAAGGAGGTCAGGGCGTGTGCGGTTAGCCATGGCTGCACTGTGGCCCAACTTGTTATCAATCATAATGTGAGGCACATTGTTCAATCACGGATAAGGTTCAGGGTTTAAATTTCAGGGTTTAGGCTTCTACAATCCTAGGGTTTATACTTCAGGGTTTAGGCTTCTACAATCTTAGGGTTTGCACTTCAGGGTTTAGGCTTCTACGATCTTAGGGTTTAGACTTCAGGGTTCTGGCTTCTACACATGGTAGCACGATACGGCATGATACACAGGTTCAGCCGGATTGCACGACCAAAGTGCCACAATATGGCACAGGTTCCGCCGGATTGCACGACCAAAGTGCTACAATATGGCACAGGTTCCGCCGGATTGTGCTACCATGCTTATACAATCCAGCATGTGGCGCAGGATAAACAGCGTCATCCTAGCACCATAATGGTTCAGTATAGGTGCGGGTGCAGGTGCTACTTCAGGTGTTGCTTATCTCATCCTGAGGCAGGCAGGCAGACAGGCACCCTTTTCAACATGGCAAGCTGTCACTGCGCCTCCTGCAGGTGTTGCTTTTCTTATCCTGAGGCAGGCAGACGAGCACCGTTTTCAAGCTGCCAGATATCCTGCACCTCCTGCATGATGACGGTCTGTAACATCAACTCCCTCTAAATGCAGCGCCGTCATATAGCTCTAACCGGGGGGGGGGGGGGCGCTGCATGTAGATTGTAGACGTATGCCCTGCCGCATGAGGCTGGATTGGGGCACCCTCTTTGTGCTCGCTGCTGTTGCTGGCAGGAGGGGCTGCTGGCAGCTGGGGCAACAGTCAACTATAATCAATTGATTGGAAGTTGGTTCCAATCAATGGAATCAAATTTCATGAATAAATGTCCCACCCAAGTTGTCCTGCACCTTGCGTTTCCATCGCTGGCGATACGTAGTGCGCGTGAGCCAATGTTTGCCCCTATGTCGACATAGAGTGGAGGCCGGAACCTGCTGTCGGGCTTCTGTCCCTCCTTGGCCCCCATGGGCGAGGGCCACCACAGGTCCAGGGAGGTGGGCCGGGACATCCTTAGCGCAGATCGGATCTCTGCGACCTGCCCTCAAAAACAAAAACAACAGCATGCACAGAATCATAATAAGCAAAAACGTAAGCATGAGCATAAGCTTGAGCTTGAGCATAATCGTAAGCATGAGTATTATAAATAGAAAAAGCATAAGCACCAGCATCAGCAATGCTGTTTCAGCATAAGCATTAGCACAAGCATCAGCTTAAGCAGCAGCAGCAGCCAAAGCCACATCCACATTGCTACCACCATGCATGACTGTTTGTCACATTCAAAAAATCGCTACCTAGGGAAGTCTGGAAGCCGAACTGCCTTTTTTTATTTTTTCATCTTCTTCGGCGGTGGATCGGCCGGCATTTCCCCGCCGCCAAGCTTTTATCCAGTCAGCAGCAAACAGTGCAAGTCCTAGAAGGAGGCGAACCACCAATGACGTACCTCCTTGTCCTCAAATCCGTTTCCAGCCATCAGGTTGGAGGAAGCTTCGTCCACACTTGATAAGCCGCCGCCGACGCCGCCGCTTGAGTTGTACAGGTAAACCACCTGCCCTTCGGGCTGCATGACAAAGCGGGCCATGTCCGGCTCCTCCGCTGGAAAGTCCTCCCGGCAGAACTCATCCTGGAAGTGGCCATCGCCCGTTCAAGATACGGTGGAACAAAATAAAGGGAAGCAGGCTTATTTATGGATTGGAAAGTGCAGCATTGTTAAGCTTCAATGTGCATCGTGATATGATATGATATGATATGCGCTTTTCATATAGCTCTTATGCCCAAGGGTATGGCTGGCCGTTGGCGTATATCAAGTATATGAAAAAATACGAATACCGGTCCAGTATACCGTATACGCCGTACAGGAATGTACAGGTATATTTTAGTCCCATGTACGCGTATGTGTATGATAAGCGTATATTGCCCAAAGGGGATATCAGCTTTCCTCCTTCCTTTGCTTGTCCCGCCCAGACGGTCATCAACAAGACTAGGCCCGCTTGCAGTGATCAATGTATGGGTGGGCGCAGCAGAAGGTTTCTAAGGCGAAGAAGGTCGGAGGTGGCCGCCCGACCGCGCCCCAAAAAGTGGTCTCTGATGCGCAGTTGATAAAAGTGCCGTTGATAAAAGTGCCGTTGATTACCGGGCGGCATATTGCGGCATGTCCTTGAAACACCCTACTCCCAATCTCCCATGCATCATGACCTTGCCCATCCAGCATGATGGATTGAAGGCCTGGTTAATTTCAACAAGAGATCTGGCTGGTGGCGCTGTATTTAGGACCATTTCCCCCCCCCCCCCCAATGCATCGTGCTCTATCCCATGCATATCCACCCCCCATGCATCGTGCTCTATCCCATGCCTCCACGGCTCCACCCCCCCATGCATCATGTTCGATTGGTCCACCTTAATGGCTTTCATTCAAGGCCTCCAATACAGGGTATTTCTACCCGATAGTCGCTGTTACATTGCCTACGATCCACCCTGAAGGTAGTACTTCTCAGCAGCAGCGGCAATCACCTGTTCTCTATCCTGAGGGTGCGACAAGGGCTGTCGCCAGTACGCCTCGTCCATCTCCTTCATCCCAGACAGGCACGACCTGCTGCTGAGCCAGGCCAGGCTGAAAGTTGCGAGGAGGATGCAGGGGCCAGCCAGTACGACAGCCTGAGGGCAACGACCACGTCTTCGCCGCATGGATCCAGCAGTCTGCTAGCTAGTGCGGTGCGGAACGAGAGCCTGCATTAAGTTGGAAGTAAGCGAGAATGGCTAATCAGATGAGACTCCGGCAGAGGACGTTCCGTCACGCCGATGGGGTCCCGGGGACCTGACCGTGTTGGTTAGGCCCTGTGAGTCGGGTGCGGGTAGTGCCAGCAGCTTTGATTTGTGGCAACTGCTGACGTGGAGTGTGGGAATGTGGACGTTACTTGAAGCCGTCGAGGTTTGTTTGTTCCGAACTACCGGTACTCACACGACGGTGGCCCGAAGCACGGTCATGCTTGGAATTCAAGATCGCAGCGACTGAGCAGAACAAAGCACGCCATATGGAAACAGCGTTCACGTATTGAAAATATTACGGCGGGCCTTGACTGATAGTAAAGCAGCCCTCTGTCAACGAGCGCGTTCCTTGCATCCTTGTGACGACGTACTTCAAGCATCAATTTCGTGCCCCTCTTAGATTACACCTGTGTTGATTTTAATTTTGTATCCGAAGCTTAGCTCAGGCGACATGAAGCAGGCGAGCACACCCGTGCCTCGTCGGGTTCTGTTCTCCAGCTGCGATAACCACGAGCTGGTCGCGACGCTGCAGCGCACCCTCCAGGAGAAACACAACGTAGAGGTAGTTGTAGATGACGCTGTCAGCAACGCAGTGGCCGCGACCCGGCGAAAGACCATAGCAGGCAGCAGTGCCATGCTGCTGCTGTGCTCACAGAAGTACGTCGCAGACCTGTTCAATCGAGAGAGCTTGGGACACAAGGACGTGAGTCGAACTCACTTAATTTACATTGGTATATCAGAGGTTCTTAGTGATGGAAGAGTACAGGGAAAGAAGATGCACCGCGGGTACATTTTTGTATGCATGGAGTGGGGGTAGAGTGTATCCAACCCCATGCAAGCGATCCATGCACCTGATCCACGGTAGCAGTACTGATTGCTGCAACAGGTGACACGCATCCACCAATTAAACTTTTCTGGCAGTATTGGCAGCATCCAACATGACGTCATCAATCTATCGCATGGGATAATAAAGGAATAATCATGAGAACAGCATGCATGCATGTGTCCGAGCAGAAAAAAGAAAGATGGCCCAACAGCATGGCCATCCTTACCATGCAACCTGGAGGAAGGGATAGCCTTAAGGGCATGGATGCCTGGATGGGATGGGAGCATTTGTCGCTGGATGCATGGATACATGGGCTCATGGATGCATGGTGGTATGTATGCACGGATGCTTGGATGGATGGTGATATGGATGCATGAATGCATGGTCCTATGGATGCATGGATGTATGGTCGTTTGGGTGCACGGTTGCATGGTGGTATGGATGCACGGATGCATGGATGCATGGTGGTATGGATGCATGGGTGCATGGTGGTATGGATGCATGGTCGTATGGATGCATGGTCGTATGGATGCACGGCTGCATGATTGTAAGGGCTCATGGATATTTTTTTTAACCTGGGTTTTCTCATTCAATTGAGCATTCACTTAGGGGAAGCTCCTCGGAGTACTACATGAGGGGCGGTGATCGTTAGTCCATACATTTTTCATAGTTGGGTTTTGGCTTTGGGGTTTGGGCATTGCCTTTGGAGATTGGCGTTTGCCTACATATTTCTTTCTGAGACATCAAGACTCAAGATAAACTATGCACTTCTATACTTCCATGAAATCCTCATAAGGAAATACCATCTGCTGAAATCTTGCGTAACGCAGGTCAAATGGGCGGCAGAGTCTGGCTGCCCGATCGTCCCCATTGTGCACCAGTCCTACCGGGGCGTGCATCCCTTCACGGCCAATCACGAGGTTGCGCTGGATGATGCAGGCTTTTTGATATTCCACGAGCACGAGGCGAAAGCACTGTTCAAGCAGACGCCTCTTTACCACTATGCCGACAGCGGTGAGTATAGATTCGTAATAAATCAATACGATACAAGCATTTACAATTTTATATTAAACAAACAACTGTTTGGAATTCATGCCGTGTTCCCTCGGCCACTGTGCCAGCAGCGGTGAGCAGTCGTAATAAAAACATACAAATGTTTGAAACCCATGCCGGGGCCAAGGGGCCTGTCATCTAGGGGGTCGGGTCCATTCCCTCCAATAGGGGGTTTGGGGTCCGAGATAGCGCCTTTGCACAACGAAATTTAGACTAAAAAAAAATCTATGTTTCATTTCGTAAGTAGAAGTTGATGTCCGAGACATTCGACCCCCGGATGGCGCCTTTGTTGCGCAAAGGCGCCATACGGGGGTCGAATGCGACCGTGTTTTGGCTCTGAAATCAAATCACTACGCACCTTAACGCCTAATACCGTAGTTAAATGTATTAATTATTGAAATGATGGCTCAGGTGGGCGCATGGGGCTGCTAATAGGGTGATTCGTTGTTGGCACTCCTGCCGCCTGACTGGCAGGCTTTGACGAGAGGCCCTCTGACAAGGAAAACTAGGCGGCACATGAATGTACATAGTTAATTATAGTTAAGTAAAGCAATAGTGAAACTCGAAGCCGCGTGCGTCAGAGTCACAATCAGTAGGTGGCCACAGCCAGCCTCATGACAGCATGCATGTTCGAGGCACTCATGAGGGCCCCAAGGGAGATTCAGCTGCCTGGCTGCCTAGCTGCTGCCGCTCTGTATCTTGACGACCTCCCGCACTGTCGCCCTCATGCTGCTGGATCTGTAATCACAGTGGTCATGCCTCTGCTGGCGCACTGGCCACAGAAGAAATATGAGGGGGAAATGCTGAGATATCTGAGCGGTCCTAACGTTTAGGAGAGCTCCACGGATCGCGAAAAGCAGTCCGCGCGGCATGGATCGCCAGCTAGGGGGGGGAGTGATGCTGAGAGCAAAACGAGAGTTTCGGAGCAAGCGGTTGGCTTAATAAATTGATATTGTCGACATTCAATAATGCAACCCAGTGCCATTCAGGAAGCTGAACAGGTCCCACAAGTGGTATGGGAATATGAACGGCAACTTGACAGAGTGACGGGGCCTCAAAGGCCTTCAGTCCTAGTATTTGACAGCGATGTCGATAATTACATATTTCTTAACTGCCAATCTTAGTCTCAAACTCTCCCGAGGACATTCTGGCCCGTGAGGCCCCGAGAAGCCTGATTGGGGGCATGTTTCACGTCATAGGTCTACTGGAGAGACACACAACAGATCCAGGCCTCTGAACTCTCTTATTAACACCATTTGGTAACATATCCTGTATTATAAGCCGGGAGATGGGTCCAACCTCCCTGGTGACAGGCCCCTTCCAAGGCCTCTTGACTCCCTTTTTCTTGCCAACATGAATCAGTGATCTTACTGAGCTGACGTTCATGTCCCCTGAGCCCTGAACTCTGGACACCAGCCTACCCTTCTGCTCTGCACCCCGCTAAACCCCCCCTCCCCCCCTTCTGCTTTGCACCTTGCTAATCCCTACCCCCCCCCCCCCCTTCTGCTCTGCACCCCGCTAAACCCTACCTGCCCCCCTTCTGCTCTGCACCCCGCTAAACCCTACCTCCCCCCCTTCTGCTCTGCAAACCCGCTAAACCGTACCTCCCCCCCTTCTGCTCTGCACCCCGCTAAACCCTACCTGCCCCCCCCTCTGCTCTGCACCCCGCTTAACCCTACATCCCCCCTTCTGCTCTGCAACCCCGCTAAACTGTACCCCCCAACTTCTGCTCTGCAACCCCGCTAAATCCTACCTGCCCCCCTTCTGCTCTGCATACCCCCCTAAGCCCTACCTGCCCCCCTTCTGCTCTGCAACCCCGCTAAACCCTACCTCCCCCCCTTCTGCTCTGCAACCCCGCTAAACCCTACCTCCCCCCCTTCTGCTCTACAACACCGCTAAACCCAACCTCCCCCCCTTCTGCCCTGCAACCCCGCTAAACCGTACCCCCCAACTTCTGCTCTGCACCCCGCTAAACCCTACCTGCCCCCCTTCTGCTCTGCACCATGCTAAACCCTACCTCCCCCCCTTCTGCTCTGCAACCCCGCTAAACCGTACCCCCCAACTGCTCTGCGCCCCTGCTACAACCTGCCCCCTGTCTACTCTACGCCCGTGCTGAAACCTCCCCCCCCCCCCCTCTGCCCTGCACCCCCGCTCCCCCCCCGTCTCCTCTGCTCTGCACCCCTGGTTTACCCTAGCCCCCTCCCCTCTCTGCTCTACACCCCTGCTAAACCTCTGCTCTGCACCCCCTCTAATCCCTACCCCCCCCTGCTCCGCACCACCGCTAAACCCTATCCCCCTTCTCCTTGATGTACGCCTACAGCGGAGAGCTTGGGCATCTTGGTCGACGAGCTGTTTGTGCGTCTCGGCTGGGGCCGCCATGAGGGCCCTGCGGCCGCCACTGCGCTGCGTGACGTGTTGATCAGTGTCGGGTTTGAGCCTGCCGCCCGGGAAGTGCTCATGGCCCCTCCCCCTCTAGGCCGGGGCCTGTCCAGGTGGGCAAACAGAGACATACACCCAACACCCTACACCCTACACCCTACGCCCTGCACCATAAACATACACCCTACACCCGGCACCCTACACCCTACACCCTACACCCTACACCCTACACCCTGCACCCTGCACCCTAAACATACCCCCTACACCCTACACCATGCACCCTACACCATGCACCCTACACCCTACACCATGCACCCTACACCATGCACCCTACACCCTACACCCTACACCATGCACCCTACACCCTACACCATGCACCCTACACCCTACACCCTACACCCTACACCATGCACCCTACACCATGCACCCTACACCCTACACCCTTAACTTGCACATTAACTTGGATTTTAACTTGAAAACTGGAAAGCTCAAGAACCGGTGGCAGAAACAGAGCGGGGAACCCGTCACTCCGGCAGTGTTTCTCTTTTTAGTCACGAGTCCACTTTCAGCGGGCTACCCCGTGGCCGGCAAAGGCCCAATCGGGGCCTAATTGGACCAGCCTAAAACCGTCGGCCAAAGCAGCAAGGCAGGCCACAAATGGGCCTCCGGCCAGCGGCCAGAGTGTAGCTGACATGCAGCTGAGTCACAAAAAAAGAAACGCTGGAACCTGAAGCAGCCTGCATTTGAATCTTGTAGTTCAGGCTGTCTAATTCAGTTGCTAAGGCAGTGGCTGCCTTTTTCACCATTGAATGCATGACGGGTCTCTGACCTACGCACTCCCTAAGGGCAGTAATGACCCGTCTTTCGAGCTCTGAACCCTGAACCCTGAGCCCTGAGGCCTGAGCCCTGAACCCTGAACCCTGAGCCCTGAGCCCTGAGCCCTGAACCCTGAGCCCTCAACCCTAAGGGCAGTAATGATCCGTCTTTCGGCCAGAATGGGATAGAGGTTCCTCTTACTGATGCCCCAGCGTGCACGGTGCACCAGACGGCATCCCTTGTTCAATTGTTTTGCCCCTGATGCTTCAGTTTTTGGTCATGTGTCCGGCAAGTCAGCACATGTAGCAGCTTTGGACTTCTAAGGTTTGCGCCCGCAACATCTGTGGGCGAGTTCCTTAGAAGTCCGTAACACTTCCTCAGCTGGCGCAGCCCTTCAAACCCTGAAACCCTCCAACGCGTTCGCCATCTAACGCCGCCGTCTGATCCACCTCACCCTTCTCTTCTCATTCAGTGTGGACGAAATTCGTGGCATCAGCCGGGAGGAGCTGCAGGGGCCTAGCATGGGGATGTCGGACGTGCAGGTAGCTTGATGATGGGAATGGGGGCACCAGGGCTTCAGCTACATATCAGGTTCACATTAGCCACATGTCATTCACATGTCAGCTACATGCCTGCTTCATGTCAGCTACATGTCAGCTACATGTCAGTTACATGTCAGCTACACTCCAGCCTCCGGCCTAGTAAAGGACCAGAGTTAGCTTGGTGAATGGCAGGGGGGCGCCAGGGCCTGGGACTGTTCCAGGGTCTGTTTTTACGCAACTCAGCTACATGTCAGCTACACTCCGGCCTCTGGTCAAGGGGCCCGTTTGTGGCCAGCCTTCTTCTTTGGCCACCAGTGGTAGGCGGGCCCAAGTTTGGTTCCCATCGGACCTTTTCGCCGGAAAAAGAAACACAGGGATGTTCATGTCTGTCTAGTTTATGGTTCTATCGCTATATTTTCGTCTGTCTTAAGTGTCCAGTCTCTTGTCAGTGCGTGATTTGTAGGCTTTTTGGTCCTCAGTCCCTTCTGGGCACCCACTGGACTTTTGAAAAGATCTACAATCTGTCATGCGGTGTGAGGTTTGAAATATGATGTACGATATGATTGCATGAGGTTTGAAATCTGATGCTTGATGTTTGATTTTTGTAGGTGTCAGCATTGAACCGAGGGTTGCAACGTTGGCCGAAGATGGCAACCATGCCGAGGTGGGGGGATGAGGGGCTACGGCGATGTGCTACACTAGGATCATGCTGCCCCCCCGATGCTGCTCCTTTATCAGGATCTTAACACCTACCAGCCAGCCTACCTACCAACCAGCCTGCTCACTGAGGTGCTCCCATCAGGGTGTTAACAACCTAACAGCCAGCCTACCTACCTACCTACCTGCTCACTAAGATGCTCCCATAGGGAAGTGCTGTGTATGGGACTGCAGCTCGGGACAGGCCTTGGCTTGCTACAATGAATTGTGGATTTTGTTTTCAGCGCGATACATGTCTTTCGCTTGGTTCCATGGTCTAGGACATACCTGGTGTTGCCTGTCCTAAGGCACATAATATTTATTGATTTCAAAACAACCATTCCTGTTCTTGCGTTCTGGTGTGATGCAGGTGGCTGCGTCAGGCAAGCCTTATGGCGCATTCTTTTATTGATTACAAAACAACCTTTCCTCATCTTGCACTCTGATGCGATGCAGGTGGCTGCGTCAGGCTGACCCGGCGCTGCAGCTTGTGCTCTTGTCCCTTATCGAGGCGGCCGGGGAGCAGCCTGTGGAGGGAGCAGAGGAGACGACAGCAGGGCCCTGCCAGCACCTGGACCTATCTACACTGGGAGCTGCTGGGAAGGTGCGTTTCATTTTTTTTCTCATTGTTAGCTGAGGGGCTGGAGGAAGTGGTAGCAGGGCCCTGCCAGCACTTGGACCACACTGGGAGCTGCTGGGAAGGTGCGTTTGAATTATCTCTCCTTGGTAGCGGAATGGCTGGAGGAAGTGGCAGGGGGGCCCTGCCAGCACCCAGACCTTAACATGCTTGGGGCTGCTGGGAAGGTGCATTTGAATTGTCTATAATGATGGTGGTAATTGAAGGTATGGAGAAGGAAGCTATGCCCTGCAGGTTTCAGCTGGCTTGTGGGATATGCTCTTTTAGGAGATGGCTTGAATGGGGCCACCAGTTTAGGGGGGGGGTCACACTTTCCACACTTTCGAAAATCGATAACAAACAAAGCAGGGAAAAGTAGGGCCTTGTCTGGGTTACCCCGGTACCAAAAAGGAAGCCCGTTTTGCCCAAGGGTTTTCAAAGATGATTGTCTAAACCTGGCCTTGAACCTAGTCTGTGCTGTCTCCTTATCTCTAAAAACCCTAATGGGGAAGATTGGCTCCTTTCTTGCTGCCTTTCATAAACGAAAGGCTATGCCACTCCATCCGCGCTCTAGGGCATTTGTTTAAACAGTTACCAGCACCCGATACCCTGATGTGTGAAACTGTGTGGAATGGGGATTGGGCACCCTGGCAGCACGGTCACCTTCGTGATGTTGTTCATGCTCTAGCTGCAGGATTGTTTTAAAATGTGTGTGTTGAGTGATTGTGTGAAAGCGTGTGAACATATTGGTTGCCCCGGCAGCGCGGTCACCACTGTGATGTAGCTCATGCTCTAGCTGCTCTAGCTCTAAACCTCCAAAAACCCAACACTCCCCCGCGGCCAGTACAGTTGGGATACATCAGCCAATGAAACAGTCATGAATTGCTCCCCCCATCAGATACCAATACTGCCGCAAGAAGGAAGTTCTGTTTGTAAACATACAATCAAGAGAGAGGGCTCCAAGAACATAAGATACATGGGTCCCTCGCGCATGCTACCTCTGACAGCAGCTCTGAAAAATCAATAAAGGAAATACCGGGGTATACTTGACTGGATCCTGAATTTTGGTTGTGTGAACCTGGATGTACTTAACTTGAACCAGGATCCTAGATATACTTGACTTACCCAGGGCTTTTGTTAAAGCACCTGGATATCCTTAACTTGATCCAGGAGCTGATTTGTGTTGCCCTTCAGGATTAGGGTCCACCGTACAAAATAAACAAATCAATATGTTAAATGTGTGTGATGTTTGAAAGTGTGAAATGTGTGAAGGTGTGTGAACAGATAGTTGCCCCGGCAGTGCGGCCATGACCGTGATGTAACTCAAGCTCTAGCAGCAGGTTTGTTTTTAATCATGTGCATGATGTGTGAATCTGTGTGAACAGATTGGGCGCACCGGCAGCGCCGCAATCATCGGCATGCTACTGGAGCTCAGGCAGCTGGAGGAGGAGCGAACATGTGCCGGCCGCCCGCCCCCGCGGCAATTGATCCGCTCCCTGTCCATGCGGCTGTGTGGGCTAAATATCGGAGGAGCCTGCGGTATCCTGGCCGCGGTGGCGGGTCTGTCTGGGCTGGAGGAGCTGGACCTGGGCGGAAATCCTTTGATCGGACGCAGGTATGAGCTTTCCATGATTCCTAAATCATGAAGAGGGTTGTTAAAAGAGGGTTCAGGAATGTGTGTCCAACTGTCCAAACCCTAGAGCGGTTTTTAAAGGGGGAAACTAGTCCCGGAAAAACGCATATGCAGGACTCTCTCCAAAAAAAATCATACCAACGTGAAATCTTCATGAAGTAGCTCGTTAGCCTTGCCTCAGACTTGATTTCAGTCACGGTGCCGGATACTTCAGACTTCGGTTCTTGACACTTGAGCCTGCCCAAAGAGGGGCTTCCTGTACCATTCCATGGCCCAGATAATACGGTTTACGACGTGTTCCAGATGGTATTCGGGTTCAGGGGGTAGGGTTTAAGGATAAGTACACGCCGTGTTCCAGATGGGAGGGAAATCATTGGATCACATGCGCGTCCATCAAGGACCAGGATGGAATGCCTAAGATGGTTATATTCTTTTAAAACCCGCCAAACGCAGTGCCGGATCAGACTGGGGCGCAACAGCCGGCGAGGAGCTGGGCAAGAAGCTGGCAGGCCTGGGCACTCTTCAGCGCTTGGGGCTGGCGAGGAGCGGCCTGTCAGACAAGGGCTGTGCGGCCCTGCTGACCAGGGTGGGACGCAACAGAGGCGCCTTGTCACACCTGGACCTGTCAGGCAACAAGATTGGCTCCGAAGCCGCCCCAGCTTTGGTTTCGGCGCTGCTGTCAAGCGCCAACCTGAAGGTAGGGACATATTAGTGTACGGCATTTCAGATGTCGTAATCCTCAAGGCATGCTCAGGCGTTTTCTTTCTTCTCTCTTATTGGTTGCCTGCTCGTGTCAAATTTGAAATGCCGTGCCAATTTTCAAATTTGAAGTGTCGTGTTCCTGAAGGCACGCTCAGGCGTTTCCTTTCTTTCTCTTTTAGTGATCGCCTGCTTGTGTTTTGTTGATTACCGGTGAAATGAGGGGCAGATTGATAGAGATGGCAGGAGGAAAGTTTGGGGTTGCATTACTGATGTCACCAAGTATGTCACACCTATATAGTTTCTCGAACCCTAATAAGACTGCTGACGACACTGCTGATTACACTGTTCATTCATTAAACTAATGGCTACACCTCTTATTACTATTCTGGCACTGCATGATTAGGTGATACGCCTGTCGGATGTTCCCAGCCTCGGTGTGGACGCTGAAACTGCCGCCAGCCTGGCACGTGCCATCTTCTCTGGCAGGCCCTTGGCCCAAGCTGACCTGGCAGGCTGCAGTCTGAGCTCCTCATTCGTGCGGGCCGTGGCTGACGTTAGCACAGCCGGAAACTGCCACTCGCCCTCTTGGCTTGGCCTCTCGGGCAACGGCCTGATGAAGGGCGGGCACGCCGCGCGGGCGCTTGCGGGGGCGATCAACGGCGGCGCGTTCGACACCTGCCGCGGCCTGTCCCTAGCTTGGAACGGCGGGGGCCTCTCAGAGGCTCACGTGGTGGTCAGAGCGCTGTCACAGGCCTCCCTGGGATTGCTGGGCTCGCTGGACCTGTCCGGGACGCGGCTGGCCGGGCCTGCCTGCGAGCTGCTGGCACGGACGGGACTCCCTGCGATGCCGGCGCTGCGGCAGCTGCGGCTGGAGGAGTGTGGCCTCGCGTCGGAGGACATGGCGGGGCTGGTAGTGGCGCTGCCTCTCCCCGGGCTCGTTGTGGACATGGTGCAGGCTGTTCTGATGCGGGCGCTGGGTCGCCGAGGGGAGGCGGTCAAGGCGGCTGTCGTGGATGCTTCGCGATCTGGACTGCTGGAGGAGCTGCACGGAGCGCTGGCGGGGTTCCTGCTGGGACCACCCGTGCTCGCCGGCAGCAGGTGAGAGGGTGGGTGAACTGCGCAGAGTGACGTCTCATCGACGCAGCCATAAAGAAAGACAGAAAGAAAACTATGCTCCCCTACGGGCGTGCGGGTTAAGGGAACAGCGCAGCTCGGGGCCGAAGCCACATCCGCACCGTCACCATCAATAGTACGCATCCGTATAAGAGCCTTCTTCGGACGTGTCTCAGGCGGTGCTGAAAGGAAGGAATCTTCATCCTCTGGACGAAGAATAAAGGGTGTGACGCCCGAAGGGGGCGTGCGGTTTGAGACAAAAGTTTATAGTGTTATAAAGTGTTATATTCGAAGAGTTCTGCATTTTGTTAACTTTGTTGCCTTTGCCACAGGGCTGCTGTGGGCCTGGTAAGGGTCAGGTTCGGCGCTGGGTCCTTTCTTCAGCAATGTGGTAAATGGCGTCCCACTAACATCCTCTCATACGCTCGCTCACTATGGCCGGACTGTTGCGGACGTACCCTAGGGCTTAAACAAAATGATTTCTTTTAACGCTTCCCTCGAGCAAACTGTTAACACAAACTCTCAATTTTCGACTGGAAGCTGACATTTACAATCAATAATTAGTAGATCCACAGATCCCTAATAACCCCAAACTACGATAAATATCAAAATATGAGTGGAGGCAAAGCAAATCTACTGTACCTCACCTTGCTTGAAGTTGAAGTTGAGGGAGAAGGGGAGCATGCTGTCATGCTCCATGTGTATGCCAACCTCGTGGCTGTACCGGTTACGGGCATATGTCCCATGTATCGAATGCAATGCTCTGTTGGACTGTAAAACGCCACACAACTTAACATAATATTCATCAAGATTCAGCAGTGCCAGAATTGCTGCCGCCACTTTCCCCAAGTTTTTGACCTGCCTGAGGGTCAAGTGTGCCTGAGGGTGTGTGGTGGAGGGTCAAGTGTGCCTGAGGGTGTGTGGTGGAGGGTCAAGTGTGCCTGAGGGTGTGTGGTGGAGGGTCAAGTGTGCCTGAGGGTGTGTGGTGGAGGGTCAAGTGTGCCTGAGGGTGTGTGGTGGAGGGTCAAGTGTGCCTGAGGGTGTGTGGTGGAGGGTCAAGTGTGCCTGAGGGTGTGTGGTGGCGATTTCCCTGTTCTTGTTTCTCCATCTCCCACTCTCTCTCTCTCTCTGATTGCTGCAGCCGTCCTGCGACCGCCCAGAGCAGCTACCGCCCAGGAACGACGGAGTCCCGCACTAGCATCAGGTGGATCAGAAACCCTAAACCCTAAACCCTTAACCCTAAACCCTAAACCCTAAACAACGGAGTCCCGCACCAGCATCAGGTGGATCATAAACCTAGACCCTTAACCCTAAGCAACGGAGTCCCGCACTAGCATCAGGTGGATCAGAAACCCTTAACCCTAAACCCTTAACCCTAAACCCTAAACAACGGAGTCCCGCACCAGCATCAGGTGGATCAGAAACCTAGACCCTTAACCCTAAGCAACGGAGTCCTGCACCAGCATCAGGTGGATTAGAAACCCTAAACCCTAAACCCTAAACCCTAAACAACGGAGTCCCGCACCAGCATCAGGTGGATCAGAAACCTAGACCCTTAACCCTAAATCCTTAACCCGAAACGAGGGAGTCCTGCACCATCATCAGGTGGATCACAAAATTGTGTTGTATACAAACGTATACCCAGCACCGCTAATAAATAAAAACACGTCATATTATTATTCTTAAAGCCCTAAACATGTCATATTATTATTCGTAAAGCCCTAAACAAGTCATATTCTTATTTTTAAAACCCGAGACCCTGGAGGGGGGTGAGCAAAGGCAATCAACGCTCACTGTAGGTGGTGCGGATTGGTGATAAGGGCTTAGGAGTCTTCCATTTGGACTGGAGAGGTATGTGAGGCATCAGGTGGATCCAATGCACAAAGAAACTATAAAGAAGGGGAAATGATGCTTTGGGACTAGATCTGATTAAGGCGCCTACACAAGTCAGTGCCAGTTTGGTGACGGTGCGGATGTGGCTTCGGCCCCGAGCTGCGCTGTTCCCTTAACCCGCACACCCCTAGGGGGGCGTAGTTTCCTTTATTCTGTCTTACACAAGTCAGTGTCAGGCATCGGTAGATATTCTGCATCCACCACATGCATCTCAGCAGTTTCATCACCAGATGCATCTCGGTAGATATTTTGCATCCACCACATGCATCTCGGCAGTTTGTCAACAATTGGTCCGTTGCCTAGTCCTTCTCTCGAGGATAAACCCTGAGCTTCGAGCGGTCTCTACCCTTCTTTCTCATTATGTTACTTATCTTGTGATGGCTCGCGTTTTTCAGCCCCGGAGCTTATCCCACTTTCCTATCATCTGTCCTAAACACTTATCCCTAAACCATTATCACTAAACCCGTATCCCTAATCCTTATCCCTAAACCCTTAACCCTAATCCCTAAACCCTAATCCCACCTTGCTATCATCTACCCTTCTCTCCCCCTCTTCCCTAAACCCTAAACCCTTATCACACCTACCTCTCATCCACCCTTCCACGCCCCTGTGCCCCAGGACCGAGATGTCCTCCCCACGCGGGCGGCTGGGGCCGTCATCCACCGTACGCAACAAGGCAGCCCTGACGGCCGTCCCGCCCCCGCAGCGCCAGTCCCCCCCGCGCATTAACATCACCCTGCCGCACGCGCCTCAGTTCCGCTCCTCCACCTCCTCGTCGGTGTCGGCCAGCAGCACGCGGGGGGTCACCCTCACGGGGGTTTACGCTCAGATGCACTTGCAGGGGCCCAAGGTGGGTGGGTGGGTGTTGCTGTTACTGTTTGCTGTACTGCTGCTGTTACGCTCAGATGCACTTGCAGGGGCCCAAGGTGGGTGGGGGGTTGTTGCTATTACGGTTTGCTGCCAGCGATGGTAGAAATCGCAGATACAGCGTCGGCCCATGCCGCATTGTGTCCTCAACCCTCACGCCCCCGCGGGACATGGCTCTCTTTCTTCATGCCTCAACTTGGGACACGTACGACAGTTTGTTGGCGGGACAGAGGGTGGATGAGTGATGGGGTGGTTGAGCCGTGGGGGTCTTCTGATTGCTCGAGTCATGATGAGGATGCCCGGAGCGGCGCCCCCTCAGGGCCGTGTCACCTTGCATGGCTACCAGTGCTGGCGTGGCGCTGCCGCAGCTGCGCCACCTGCCTTCTTTCTCGTTGTGACCTCAATCTGGTTGGTCGGGGCAGTGACCTCGGTGTGACCCGATGCATGGTCCAGGGGCAGTGACCCTGGTGTGACCCTGGTGTGACCTCAATCTGGTCGGTCGGGGCAGTGACCCCGGTGTGACCCGATGCCTGGTCGGGGCAGTGACCCCGGTGTGACCCTGGTGTGACCTCAATCTGGTCGGTCGGGGCAGTGACCCCGGTGTGACCCGATGCCTGGTCGGGGCAGTGACCCCGGTGTGACCCTGGTGTGACCTCAATCTGGTCGGTCGGGGCTGTGACCTTGGTGTGACCCGATGCGTGGTCGGGGCAGTGACCCCGGTGTGACCCTGGTGTGACCTCAATCTGGTCGGTCGGGGCTGTGACCCCGGTGTGACCCGATGCGTGGTCGGGGCAGTGACCTCGGTGACATCCTCTGTGTGGTCCACTCCTCGCTGCGTGAGTGAAGGACACTGCATTCCAATGGTCCCTGCCTGTTTCCCCTTCTCTCCGCCTTGGGATGTCTTTGTATTGAAGGGTGGTGGGGAGGTAGCGTCCAACTGTCTGCACAGTGTGCCCGAATAAAAGAGTAGAGGTGATAATGCTATAACCTGTAATGCAATCCCTTCCAGGGGCGCAACAAGTCACCAGTACCTCAGCACACACAAGCATTCAAGTTTGAAAAACAGCAACACATGTGATTTGAAACCTTGCTTGCAGGCGGCTGCCGCCACCAACACGGCTGTATTTAAAAGCCACGGGGCCTCCGCAGCCAAGCCAGTTCCCGTGAGGACGGGTGTCCGAGGCTTTGAATCCGCAACAGCTGCACGCACATCCCCCACAAGAACAGGTGAGCCCGGCGGACGCCACTCCCCTAGTTTAGGGTTTAAACCCTAAACCTCAAACCTGGATTTTAGGACGTCACTCCCCTACGACCAGTTATGTGCCCATTAGGGCCTTTCGGTGGCTGAATTGCCAAAGATTAGGTTTGCCTTCCCGCCGCAAATTATATGTTTCGAAGGGTGCGTGATACGCCGCGCGAACTATGAAGTATGAAATATCGGGGGGGTGCGATAACGTCGTTGCGCGGTATCGGTTTGAATCGGTCGGAATCAGTCGAAATTGGTCGTAATCGGGCAGTGCGTGATCTGACAAACAATGCAAATTGTCCCTGCGGGGCTTAACAAACAACGAAAAAGGTGGTGCGGGGCTAAATGTAAAAAGTCTTTTCTAGGGGTCCGGAAGGCACCTTTATGTAGCTTCAGTGACTGTAATTTCGCTACTTTTACGAGTACCGTAAACCGGCCGGTTGCACTTAGCTAATAACGACTTTGTACGCCAGCTTTCAATGTGGCTGTGCTTGTAGCTTTCCTAGTTGAACAAGTGCATATGCTTTGCCCGGAGGTGGGGGACGGATTTCATTAGAATGTACGAGGGCTGAGGCTGCTCGCGTGATAGAATCGCGTTTGACAGGTCGGCCATGGTATCAAATCAGTTCGACACGTCAGCCGACGTCAGCTTCTGGGGGGCTTCCTGGCCACGCAAAACGTGTGGTGCTCTGGGGCACGGCCTCGGACACGGCACCTTTCACTGCCAAAGTTGAGCTTCGCGCTCCGGCTACGGGACTGGCACAAGTTTCACCAAAAAATCGCAAAAATGAGCGCTTTCTGGCAAGCCTATTTCGGCAAACATCGGTGCAGCCTCCGAGAAGCCGTTTCAGTGCCGGAAACCATAACCCTGGGTCATGCGCGTCGCCCAGGCCACGCGACGGGCCCTAAATCTTTTTGGAGGCTCCTCAGATTTTTTCCGTCCTCTTGCAAACGCTCTCGAGGCCAACGATGCTCGCATCGCAATGTTGCTAAAGTGGTGGTTTCGGATAACACTCGTTCGCTACATACAGTGACTGGCGTAATGAATTCCGCTTGGGGGTGTGCGGAGTTGATGTGCGATAAATATTATTTACATCAGGGGTAGCTGAACGTGTACTGTTCTTTTAGGTATCAAACTAGTTTTTTGACTGAGTTGACTGTACGTAGTGGCTATCAATGCTGTGCAGAATTAATTTACGACTGACTAAAAGCGTTGCACGGGCCTGAATTGATGTCTTTTGGACCGGCTGTGCGATAGAGCAATTACCTATTTAAGAAAAAACAGGTACACAGGAATACATTATTTTTTGCCAGTGGGTGATTTTGATCAATCATTCAAAATAGGGGTGCACGAACCCTTTCCGGTTTACGCTTAAGGACCGTAATTACTTACAATATTTCTGAATTCCAGTGCAATTGCGCAGCACTGCTGACGAGGACACAGCATATTCACAGCCTCGGACTCGGCCTCGGATTTTACATCTTGAATAGTTTTTCTTAAGATGTTACCGTACCGTAATTAATTTGTTCATTGAGTCCTGTCCACATATAAAAGACCTGTTCAACTCTCAAACCCTGAACCCTGAACCCTAAACCCTGAACCCATTTAAGTCCTGATGACCCCTCAAACCCTTTATCCTAAACACTTATACCTAAAGACATGATGAATCCTCAAACCCTCTCGCCCCGCAGCCCGGCCTGCCGCTGCGACAAGGAAGCCCGTAACGCCTGCAGCCAGCCCTGTTGCTGCCCTCCAGCCCTCAGATCCCCTAATGGAGATGTTGCTCAGCCACGCGGCCCTCAGGGAGGTGCTGGTGGCCGCCAGGCGGGCATTCGCCAACTTTGACCTGGACAATGAATGTGTCAAGCAAGTGTGAGTGGGGTTTATAGGGTCGCGGGTTTGACCTGGGCAATGAATGTTTCAAGCAAGTGTGAGTGGGGTTTATAGGGTTAAGGGTTTGACCTGGGCAATGAATGTGTCAAGCAAGTATGAGCGGGGTTTATAGGGTTAAGGGTTCGACCTGGGCAATGAATGTGTCAAGCAAGTGTGAGTGGGGTTTATAGGGTCGCGGGTTTGACCTGGGCAATGAATGTGTCAAGCAAGTGTGAGTGGGGTTAATAGGGTTGTGGGTTCGACCTGGGCAATGAATGTGTCAAGCAAGTGTGAGTGGGGTTAATAGGGTTTCGGGTTTGACCTGGACAATGAATGTGTCAAGCAAGTATGAGCGGGGTTTATAGGGTTGCGGGTTTGACCTGGACAATGAATGTGTCAAGCAAGTGTGAGTGGGGTTAATAGGGTTGCGGGTTTGACCTGGACAATGAATGTGTCAAGCAAGTGTGAGTGGGGTTTATAGGGTTAAGGGTTTGACCTGGACAATGAATGTGTCAAGCAAGTGTGAGTGGGGTTTATAGGGTTAAGGGTTCGACCAGGGCAATGAATGTGTCAAGCAAGTGTGAGTGGGATGTTTGACTGCATGAAATGAGATGAGTTGCTGATCAGAAGAAATCTGGGATGTATGCATAGCTGGGGTACTCCCGAAGGTATAGCCTGATGTACACAGATGGGGTATTGCCTGATGTGTACAGCTGGGGTATTGCCTGATGTACACAGATGGAGTATTGTCTGATGTGTACAGCTGGGGTATTGCCTGATGTACACATATGGGGTTTTGCCTGATGTGTACAGCTGGGGTATTGCCTGATGTACACATATGGGGTTTTGCCTGAGGTGTACAGCTGGGGTATTGCCTGATGTACACAGATGATGTATTGCCTGAGGTGTACAGCTAGGGTATTGCCTGATGTACACATATGGGGTATTGCCTGAGGTGTACAGCTGGGGTATTGCCTGATGTACACAGATGGGGTATTGCCTGAGGTGTACAGCTGGGGTATTGCCTGATGTACACAGATGGGGTATTACCTGAGGTGTACAGCTGGGGTATTGCCTGATGTTTTGCCTGAGGTGTACAGCTGGGGTATTGCCTGAGGTGTACAGCTGGGGTATTGTCTGAGGTGTACAGCTGGGGTATTGCCTGATGTATTGCCTGAGGTGTACAGCTGGGGTATTGCCTGAGGTGTACAGCTGGGGTATTGCCTGATGTATTGCCTGAGGTGTACAGCTGGGGTATTGTCTGAGGTGTACAGCTGGGGTATTGCCTGAGGTATTGCCTGAGGTGTACAGCTGGGGTATTGCCTGAGGTGTACAGCTGGGGCATTGCCTGAGGTGTACAGCTGGGGTATTGCCTGAGGTATTGCCTGAGGTGTACAGCTGGGGTATCGCCTGATGTACTGCCTGATGTGTACAGCCGGTGTATTGCCGGATGTACTGCCTTATGTACATAACCAAGGGTAATGGCAAAGGTGTTTCCTTAGGTTTGCATAGCCTGGTTAACTGATTTCTGAACCGGTATCCCGGGAGCTGTGCCTAGCACGCCGGGAGTCTACCCAGAAGCAGAGGCCCAGCTGACTCCTCTTTGTTTGAATCTCCAATTTGATTATAAATTGGAAAAGCGTGTGTGAAAGGCTTGCCATGCACTTTTTTATTAAGAGAGAGACAAACTGCACAGGAGTTGACATACGTCACACAGATGATTTCCTCCGTCCCCTAGTCCACCCTGGCTGTCACCGTGGTGTCTGAATTTGAATTTGAATTCCATGAATGCAGCTGTCTTGAGCACCTGGAGCGGCTCCGTTTCAACCGCTGCCAACTGCTGGTGCTGGCCCTGGGCCGTAACGACATTGACATGGCAGTGCGACAGGGACCCGCCTACGCATCGGCAGTGGAGGCCGCCATGGCAGAGGCTGAGTGGGAGCGGGTCACCCAGTGGCCGCCCTCTGCGCCCGCGTACGGTGTTGAGGATGAGCAACCGAACAGCTCCGAGCGGGCCAGCAGCCCAGAGAGGGTCATGTGGGGCAGGCCTACGGGGCCCAGCCGCCGCAGCAGGTAAGAAAGACAGAAAGCTACGCCCCGTGGGTGGCGTGAGAGTTAAGGAAACAGCGCAACCTGCGCCGAAGCCACATTCGCGCTGTTATCTCGGCAGGTATGAAACAGTCAAGCAATGCTTTCATGCCCCTTCCCTCCGCCATGATTTTGCTTACTGCGCTGGTGAAAGGAGTGGTATAGGAACGATGAAATCAATGGTACTCATGGGAGTGGGCAAAAAATAGATTTTAACAAAGTTCTAAAAACGATGCCAAGCAACCGGCCTTCGTTACCGATTTCCGTTGACAACTTCCGTTGCCGACCTCCGTTGCCGACCTCCGTTGCCGACCTCCGTTGCCGACCTCCGTTGCCGACCTCCGTTGCCGACTTCCGTTGCCGACCTCCGTTGCCGACCTCCGTTGCCGACCTCCGTTGCCGACCTCCGTTACCGACCTCCGTTGCCGACCTCCGTTGCCGACCTCCGTTGCCGACCTCCGTTACCGAATCCCGTTACCGAATCCCGTATTTCTGTTGCATATTTCTGTTGCTGCCTTCTTGGAAGGCCTGAGCAAGAGGGGGCTAAAAACGTGAATGCTTCTTTTAACTCACTGATCTGGACACTGCCCTTGCTTCACAGGCCAGGTGTGGAGTCCCATCATGCCGGCACAGCCACCGAGCGCCCTCACAACCCATCAGCAGGTAAAAACACCCATTTCGATTTCAACAAGTTCACCAAAACAGACAAGCCTGGGAATAAATCTAAGTGGCTATTATTTATCATCGTGAATCACCCTTTTCTCCTTCCCCCACAGCCACCATCCCCCACCGCCACCCACTCCATACCCGGATGCAACCTCAGCCCCCCTTTCTCCCCTCCACTTGTTAGCGCTCCCCCCCGCCCCTATCACTCCTCTCCCGGGTGCCCCCCCTCCTACCCACCTACCCACTCCCCCCTGTCACACCTATCCCGGCTGCCCCCCCTTTGTACCCACCTACCCACCCCCCTATCACTCTTTTCCTGGATGCCCCCCACTTTTACCCCCCTACCCACTCCCCCTATCACTCCTTTCCCGTGAGCCCCCCCTTCGTACCCACCAACCCACTCCCCCCCTATCACTCCTTTTCTGGATGCCCCCCTTTGTACCCACCTACCCACTCCCCCCCCTATCACTCCTTTCCCGGATGCCCCCCTTTGTACCCACCTACCCACCCCCCTATCACTCCTTTCCCGTGAGCCTCCCCTTTGTACCCACCAACCTACTCACCCCCTATCACTCCTTTCCCGGGTGCTCCCCCTTTGTACCCCCCTATCCACTCCCCCCTATCACTCCTTTCCCGTAAGCCCCCCCTTTGTACCCACCAACCCACTCCCCCCCTACCACTCCTTTCCCGTGAGCCCCCCCTTTGTACCCACCTACCCACTCCCCCCCCTATCACTCCTTTCCCGTGAGCCCCCCCTTTGTACCCCCCAACCCACTCACCCCCTATCACTCCTTTCCCGTGAGCCCCCCCTTTGTACCCCCCAACCCACTCACCCCCCTATCACTCCTTGTCTGTGAGCCCCCCCTTTGTATCCCCCAACCTACTCACCCCCTATCACTCCTTTCCCGTGAGCCCCCCCTTTGTACCCCCCAACCCACTCCCCCCCTATCACTCCTTTCCCGTGAGCCCCCCCCCTTTGTACCCCCCAACCTACTCACCCCCTATCACTCGTTGTCCGTGAGCCCCCCCTTTGTACCCCCCAACCTACTCACCCCCTATCACTCCTTTCCCGCGAGCCCCCCTTTGTACCCACCTACCCACTCCCCCCCCCTATCACTCCTTTCCCGTGAGCCCCCCTTTGTACCCACCAACCCACTTACCCCCTATCACTCCTTTCCCGTGAGCCCCCCCTTTGTACCCCCCTACCCACTCCCCCCCTATCACTCCATTCCTGGGTGCCCCTCCTTTGTATCCCCCAACCCACTCCCCCCTATCACTCCTTTCCCGTGAGCCCCCCCTTTGTACCCACCTACCCACTCCCCCCCCTATCACTCCTTTCCCGTGAGCCCCCCCTTTGTACCCCCCAACCCACTCCCCCCCTATCACTCCTTGTCCCGTGAGCCCCCCCTTTGTACCCACCTACCCACTTACCCCCTATCACTCCGTTCCCGTGATCCCCCCTTTGTACCCCCCAACCCACTCACCCCCCTATCACTCCTTTCCCGCGAGCCCCCCTTTTGTACCCCCCAACCCACTCCCCCCCTATCACTCCTTTCCCGTGAGCCCCCCCTTTGTACCCCCCTATCCACTCCCCCCTATCACTCCTTTCCCGTGAGCCCCCCCTTTGTACCCACCAACCCACTCCCCCCCCTATCACTCCTTTCCCGTGAGCCCCCCCTTTGTACCCCCTACCCACCCCCCCCCTATCACTCCTTTCCCGTGAGCCCCCCCTTTGTACCCCCCAACCCACTCCCCCCCTATCACTCCTTTCCCGTGAGCCCCCCCTTTGTACCCCCCAACCCACTCCCCCCCCCTATCACTCCTTTCCCGCGAGCCCCCCCTTTGTACCCCTCTACCTACTGCCCCCCCTATCACTCCTTTCCCGTGAGCCCCCCTTTGTACCTCCCTACCTATTTCCCTCTCAGGCGCTACATCAGCCCCCGATGGAGCCTCTGCACGTCAGGCTACCATATCGTCTGGGGTTTCGACGCGGCAGCCGGCAGAGAGGCGGCCTTGCTGGGCTGCCGAGCTAGGCTCTGCACTGGGTATGGCGGTAAGTCGTGATCGGGTAACGGGCAGTGTTCTTGTTTTTGTTACCACACGGTAGGCCGCCCCGCGGCCGCAAAAGGCTAGATTGGGACACAACCCAGACCGTCCTACGCCTGGTGACCAAAGGTGCATGGCTGACCACGCACGAGACATCCAGCCTGAGTGTAGCTGAAATGTAGCTGAAATGTAGCTGAAATGTAGCAGAAATGTAGCAGAAATGTTGTTACTGATAATAAAGAAAGAAACACTGGTTATGGATCAAGTGTGACCTCCGGTCTGAGATGAGCGCTGTCTCTGGGGGAGGGGGCACCGGCGGCCTATGGGCAGTAATGTTTGCAGACTATGCGCGCCTTGACAAACAGGAACCGCCGGTTGCCCCCCCCATGAAACAGCGCTGGTCTCAAGTCTGAGGTCACACCTGCTCCAGGAGGGTGGGGGACAACCAGCACGTATAATGCCATCCCCTTCCTAGCTTCAAGTTTGCAGATTACTCACTTCAGAAAAAATCCGCCCTGGAACCGATGGTTATGCCCCCTCCCCCCTGCGCTGTTTCATTCACTTCAAAACGGAGACAGCCGGAATATTTATTTCGTTGCTGATGTTTTAGGGTTTATCGTCGACCCCCTCAACTCGTAACCCAGAAACGCTTCTCTTTACGCCCTTAAGGTTGGAGCCCTTGTCCTCTAACCCTGAACCTAAATCTCAACCCCCAATAGCCATGAGTGCCCAATAACCCAGCCACAAAAGCGCCGATGCTGAAGCCCTTAATAAGATCTTCCTTGAAGCTGTGCCAGCACACCATGTTTCATATAGCGACCTTCCAATAATAAATTGCGTCCCTGTCATCCCTGCAATAAATCGCTTACATGTTTCACCGACTTCCAGTGCCCTGTATCACCACTCCGTACATTCACCATTCATCAACCACCAACGCACCACTCACCAACTCATCAACTCACCCCTCACCAGCTCTCCTATAACCACTCACCAACGCACCAGCTCACCACTCACCAACGCACCGCTCACAAACTCACCAGCTCACCACTCACCAAGTCACCACTCACCCCTCACCAACTCACCACTCACTAACTCACCACTCACCAACTCACCACTCACCAACTCACAAATCACCACACACCAACTCACCAATTCACCACTCACCAACTCACCAATTCACCTCTCACCAACTCACCACTCACCAATTCACCACTCACCAACTCACCACTCACGAACTCACCACTCACATACTCACCACTCACCAATCCATCACTCAGCAACTCACCAACACACCACTCAGCACTCACCAACTCACCACTCTGCAGGCATGCTGCGGTCACCTGCGTCACTTGATGCTGCCCGGCAGCCACATCGATGCGGACGCCCTGCTGGCCCTGGGGACAAAGGCGACAGCTGCTAGGCAGCTTCTCACGCTCCTGTCCGGCAACAGTGCGCCCATCACCAGAGGGGCCGCAGTGGGGCTAGAGTCCATGGACCTGTATGACTGCGGGCTTGCAGTGCGGCACGCACCGGGCCTGGCGCTCCTGTTGCAAGGTAGGGGTCGGGTTGCCACTGACTGTTGTCACAGCGGCCATCCAACAGCCTTCTTAGGAATGGCCAGGTATTCAAATTCAAAAAATTTCAGGCGAAAGATTTTGTCGGTTGGGCCAGAGATTCAAACCAGGACCGCATGAGGGTTATTGTGTACAGCTAGGTCCTGCTCTCATAACAAAGCATGAATTCACAAGTGATAATCTGGGGCTGGAGCATTACTGGAGTTCATGCTGCGAGCTAGCTGTTCGTTTTCCAGACCCATTGAGTGCCTTGAGTCCACTTGCAAGCGCTCCCACTCCCCCCCACCCCCACCCCTCCATACCTGGATGCCACCTCAGCCCCCCTTTCGTCCTCCACTGGGATATCAATGCATGGAGGATGATTATATTGCCTCTTTATTGAGCACCGCACTTTCTTCAGGAGTTTTTTTTCCCTTTCAGTTTGTATTTACGGCTCCAGCTTTGGGGCGCATAGGATGGGACCCAAATTTCCTTGAACCCGAATGTTAGAGGGATCAGACTTTCCTTAAACCCAAATTTAGCGCGAGCGGCATGTCAGGCATTAGCATGTGAGAAACCGACATGTCGTGTACGGTACAGGGAAGTAGGCGCCGTTCGGCAGCCGAACAAATCGAGAAGAAAGCGAAAAGCGCTGAACGCCCCGACAGGGGTGAGCTGTGAAGAATTGGTATATGAGGAATTGATATATAAGGTTGCATGCCAAGAAGACTAAATTGACTAGCCGGTGCCATATAGTCAGGAGTACCCACAGGGCGGTCCAGCCAGGACTATGCTGTTTGAATTGTCATTGTTTTGATGTGAGACATGTAGCTGTAACAAAACTGGGACTCTGCCATTCGAATTGTCATTGTTTTGATGCCAGATGTTTAACTGTCAAAAACCTGGAGCCTTCATTGAATCGCTTCATTCCTCACTAAACTCATTCCTGTCATTCCTCATTAATACCATTCCTCTAACGCGCGAATCTAACGCTGTCCCGTACGACACTCACCTGTATTCTTTCCTCACTTAATTTATTCCTTTCACTCCCCGAAGGTTGTGGTGGACCTGCACTGAGGCAGCTCGTGTTAGACCACAACATCGTCTCCCCGGAGGTGGTCAAAACGGGGCTTGAGCCTGTCCTCGGGGAAGGTGAGGCTTCGTCATCTGATGGCGAAACATTCCTGTTTCATTACGATACAGTCACAAAAGTAAACACTCAGTGACCCTGGCTTCTTCCATTCTTTTGGCAGCCCCTTGAAATCTTGAGTCCATACCTTCGGGCAAAGTGTTTCTTTACCCATAGATCGATGTGTCCAGCAGCTTACGATCCATTCACCCGCTCCCGCAGGCAAGGCATGCCCCGCCCTGGAGCGTCTAACCGCCAACATGGCCGCGGGCGACGTCCCCGCCGTGGTCTCCCTTGTGGAGCTGGCCGGAAGCTGCCGGTCGATGGAGATTCTCTCCCTGTCTTCCTGCCCCATGGACGCCGTTACCATCAAGGCCATCACGGCATGCATCAAGGCGCTACCACAGCTCCGAACCCTGATCCTGGGGGGAGGGGCCTGTCTGGCACCGCTGGGCTCGGCGGCGGTCGCTCACCTTGCACAGGTATGCGCTCATTGCTGTGCTGTGCTGTGTCGTGCTGTGTTGTGCTGTGTCGTGCTGTGCTGTGCTGTGTCGTGCTGTGTTGTGCTGTGTCGTGCTGTGCTGTGCTGTGCCGATTATGGTCCTTAGGGTGGCTGAATGACATAGCTGAGTTTCAGCCGCTGTGATTTCAAGGCGAACACAGCTGCTTTAGTCAGCAACCGACCGTAACGGTTATTACTTGGGTGATTCCTGAATAACGGCACTAATAATTGCACGAATAATTGCACAGCACTGTACATGCTGCAGAGACGTGGTTTCAAGCAGCCTCACGTGGTCCCTGATACTCTGCAGGCCCTGTCAAGCAGCCCCAGCACCACCCACGTCATGTTGCCTAGTTTATCAAAGGCGACCCCAATGTGGCCATCAAGCGGCCATTGAAACATTCTGCCCGTAAGCGGCCGTTTAGACATTGCCTTCAAGCGCAGCCTCACGTGGTCCCTGATCCTCTGCAGGCATGGGGGCACAATCCAGCTGCACCTGTGCTGTATCGAGCCGTATCGTGCCGTATTGTGGCACTTTGGTGGTACAATCCAGCTGAACCTGTGCCGTATCGAGCCGTATCGTGCCGTATTGTGGCACTTTGGTGGTACAATCCAGCTGAACCTGTGCCGTATCGAGCCGTATCGTGCCGTATTGTGGCACTTTGGTGGCACAATCCAGCTGAACCTGTGCCGTATCGAGCCGTATCGTGCCGTATTGTGGCACTTTGGTGGTACAATCCAGCTGAACCTGTGCCGTATCGAGCCGTATCGTGCCGTATTGTGGCACTTTGGTGGTACAATCCAGCTGAACCTGTGCCGTATCGAGCCGTATCGTGCCGTATTGTGGCACTTTGGTGGTACAATCCAGCTGAACCTGTGCCGTATCGAGCCGTATCATGCCGTATTGTGGCACTTTGGTGGTACAATCCAGCTGAACCTGTGCCGTATCGAGCCGTATCATGCCGTATTGTGGCACTTTGGTGGTACAATCCAGCTGAACCTGTGCCGTATCGAGCCGTATCATGCCGTGTCGTGTTACCATGTCTGCAGGCCCTGTCCAGCAGCCCCAGTATAACCCACGTCATGCTGCCAGGCCTGGGGCTGCGGGACGTGGAGGTCAAGGCGCTGGCCAAGGCGCTGCTGGGGAGTGTGGCGCTGGTGCACATGGACCTCTCATCCAATGATATCACGACAGCGGGCGGCCGCTCGCTGCTGGAGGGACTGATTGCCAGGTGCGGGGGTTGGGGAGCTGGATTACCGGTTGTGGGGCTTGATTGCCTGATGGGTGTAGAAGGTGTGGGGGGGCAAGGTGGTAGGGTGAAGGACCTGATTGCCTGGCAGGGTGGCAGGTTGGAGGGCCTGATTGATTGGTGCGGGACCTGGGTTGCCAACCCGAAACCATTAACCGTAAACCCTAGTTGGGCGAGGTGGGGTGCAGGGATTGAACCTGTGGCGTGCATGTGGTTTCAAGCTAAAAATTGTGTATGGCAATTATGTTGTTGTTTTGTCCGTTTACCCCTCGCTTCAGGGGTGCGGGATCTTCAGTGGGTGAACGGAGCAGATGGATAGGGAGCGGAGCAGATTGACTGGGAACGGAGCAGATGGACAGGGAACGGAGCAGATGGATAGGGAATGGAGCAGATGGACAGGGAACAGAGCAGATGGATAGGGAACGGAGCAGATGGACAGGGAACGGAGCAGATGGACAGGGAACGGAGCAGATGGACAGGGAACGGAGCAGATGGATAGGGAACGGAGCAGATGGATAGGGAACGGAGCTGATGGACAGGGAACGGAGCAGATGGACAGGGAACGGAGCAGATGGATAGGGAACGGAGCAGATGGATATGGAACGGAGCTGATGGACAGGGAACGGAGCAGATGGACAGGGAACGGAGCAGATGGACAGGGAACGGAGCAGATGGATAGGGAACGGAGCAGATGGATAGGGAACGGAGCAGATGGATAGGGAGCGGAGCAGATGGATAGGCATGAACATCTAGATTCAAACTTTGAAGCGGCGACTGAAACCCTCTCATCCCGCCCAATGCTGATTCACCTGGGCCATTTGCACCGTTTCTGTTACGCTTTCCAACACGATTCCCCCCTGAATTTTCTAAATATGGTCACTTGTAGCCTCCGCGCAAGAGCAATGAGCGCCTTCCGTACATTCCAATGTTTCCAGAAGCGCCATTTAGTACTGGTATATTAAGGGTTAAGGGTTTAGAGTTTAGGCACCCTTTCCAGAAGCGCCATTGAGTACCGGTATGTATTAATTTTCTTCACAAACCGAATGGCTGCTACCAGTGTTTATTTTAAGGTTTTGGAGGAACCTTCATTTTACCATGACTATATTTTGGGGACTTTCTAAAAGCTTACTTTTACCATGAATCCGAGGCGAAGCCTCGGTGGGGGGGGTGCGGGGGGGCGCCCAAGCCCCCCCGCCATGGGGGTCCGGGGGCCACCCCCCGGTGGGGGTTCGGGGGCGAAGCCCCCGAAGTTCAGAAACAGCCTCACGTGAAACATCAGATTTCTTCATTGAAAATGCTTTGTTTTCATAATTCAGTTTATCACAATGTTGAAACAGAACATCAAATATTCAACTGCTCAGAGTCAAATTCAGCAGTCAATGTGCTTGCGATGTTTCATAATTCAGGGTAGCAACAATGCTGGGGCAGAGCGTCAAACACTCATAAATCTATTTGCCTAGTGGATCTTCCTTCGAGCCTTCTGCTCCAGCCAGGCCCTAATGGCCTGCTTGTGGGGGAAATTCTCAAGGGTGACCCTGGAATGGTGGAAGGCTCTAGCACACATGGTCAGGTGCTTCGCCTCTAGCCTGTTGCGCTGCGGGTTCTTGATGTACTTCATACATGGCCGAGAACATCCGCTCCTCCTCCACCGACCCTGGGACCATGACAAAGATGAGCTGAGCCAGCCGGGTCCACTGCGACATGATGACGGCTCTTGCTGGAAGTTTGACTCGACATCAGTCCAGAACCTTTGGCAGAGGGTTGTCTTAAGGAAGGGCTCCTCCTCCTCCCCGCTGCTGGAGCTGCCCTCATCCTCCTCCTCCTCCTCCACCCTGGCGGGAAGTTTGTTCGTGTCTGACGATGACATCTTTCAAAGTCCCGCAAGTGACATCGCAGATCTTGCATGTCCACGTATACTTGTTCATACTGTCGTTGTAGCTGTTATCTACCAGCCACTCCCTCCGCATTTCGCCCTCTTCGAAGTACGACTCTTGACAAGCGTTCGTACCAGAGCCCCTCATGCATTTCCAAGCACCATCGCTACGGCCTTTCGAAACTCGACTCGCCATTTGTCCCTTGTGTCGAAATGGACGCCTGAGGGCAGTTTGACCAGTCACTATTGCAGAATTCGAAAACCTGGGTTTCACCGCGGTGGTCAGGGTCGAAAACCTCCCGTTTTACCGCGGATCGCGGTATACCGCGGTCTAAAATAATCACTGGCTGCTACGTAGGCGGGACGAGGGCCTGCCTCGCATTGCGCTGGATGTCGGAGCCAACGCACTGCCACTCAGCCTCGTGGCCAAGATCGGGGAGAGGTGGGTTCGGAATGATCGACTCGATGAATAACTGTTTTTCCCCGCCCAGCCTTCATATTCAGCCAGCATACAGTCGCCTTAAAACTCCCAGTAAGCACCCAAGTAACCCCTGAATATGCCTCATGTAACAGCCATATACCCCTTCTGTAACTCCCCATGTAACCCCCCGTGTACTCCTCGTGTAACCCGCCCGTGTAACCCCCCGTGTCACCTCCCATGTATCCCCCCGTGTAACCCCCATGTAACCCCCCGGTCCCCTACCCAAGTATGATCCACATACAACCTCTACATGACCTGTGCAGGTGTGAGGCTCAGGCCACTGTGGAGGACATGCTGCTCGGATCCGGATCCGCCGCTCAGGGATCTAAGGACAGCGCGGATCAGGCGGCAAGCCCCCTGTTCTGGGGGGGCAGGGGTGCGGCTGCGGGCGTGGCCGCCTTTGCCCCGCCCCCGGCTCTGGGTGGCCTTCCGGCACTCCGGCCGATGCTGCGGATGCCCCAGGTGGGCGCAGGAGGGGTTTACGCAGGATTGTCGTAAAACCTCAACTGCAATTGTTTGTAAGGATGGCGACGGATGTGGCTTCAGCCTTAAGCTACGCTGTTCCCTTAACCCGCACACCCCTAGGGGGGGCGTTATCTTCTTCCTTAGGTTGTAAGGGAGGTCTGGTGCGTGCTTTTTCTCCATTTTGTGATACTTTTGGCATCCTCGAGATTTGACGATCTCCGACTCTGTTTCATTTCTGAGCAGACGGGGACTGTTTGTTTTTATTGCATTAGTGATAAATCCGTGTCTCATTTTATTTGTTTTACATTTGTTTTACATTTATAGTACAATATTTTATAATTGTGTTATATTATTCATTATTTTATAACTTGATATTTTATAATACCGGTAATTTTGATGTTTTATTTTTCTTATTTTTGTATTTTATTACAATATAACAATCAATCCGTGTTGTATTTCATGTTTTATTTTGTTTTCTGAAACGGCCCTGCTATGCCCAATCGCAGTCCCGTAACGTGGTCCCGATAGAGGAGGCCGGCGAGGGTGGCGGAAAGGGTGGAAAGGGTGAGACCCGCACCAAAGAGGAGGATCTGGAGCTGGCCAGGCAACTGCTGGAGGCGGCAGCGTCACCCTTTGAGGTCGTGGAGGAGGCCGAGGTCATAGTGGCCAGATGCCGGGGGCTGCTTGAGTCAGGTGGGGTGGAGTGGGCTGGGCTGCTGGGCTGGGCTGGGGTGGGCTGGGCTGCTGGAGTCAGGTGGGGTGGAGTGGGGTGGGCTGCTGGAATCAGGTGGGGTGGGGTGGGCTGCTGGAGTCAGGTGGGGTGGGCTGGGCTAGAGTCAGGTGGGGTGGAGTGGGGTGGAGTGGGCTAGAGTCAGGTGGGGTGGGGTGGGGTGGGGTGGGCTGCTGGAGTCAGGTGGGGTGGAGTGGGGTGGGCTGCTGGAATCAGGTGGGGTGGGGTGGGCTGCTGGAGTCAGGTGGGGTGGGGTGGGGTGGGGTGGGGTGGGTGGGCTGCTGGAGTCAGGTGGGGTGGAGTGGGGTGGGCTGCTGGAATCAGGTGGGGTGGGGTGGGCTGTTGGAGTCAGGTGGGGTGGGGTGGGCTGGAGTCAGGTGGGGTGGGGTGGGGTGGGGTGGGCTGCTGGAATCAGGTGGGGTGGGGTGGGGTGGGCTGCTGGAGTCAGGTGGGGTGGGCTGGGCTGGAGTCAGGTGGGGTGGGGTGGGCTGCTGGAATCAGGTGGAGTGGGGTGAGCTGCTGGAGTCAGGTGGGGTGGGGTGAGGTGTGGTGGGCTGCTGGAATCAGGTGGGGTGGGGTGGGCTGCTGGAATCAGGTGGGGTGGGGTGGGCTGCTGGAGTCAGGTGGGGCGGGGTGGGGTGGGGTGGGGTGGGTGGGCTGCTGGAGTCAGGTGGGGTGGAGTGGGGTGGGCTGCTGGAATCAGGTGGGGTGGGGTGGGCTGTTGGAGTCAGGTGGGGTGGGGTGGGCTGGAGTCAGGTGGGGTGGGGTGGGGTGGGGTGGGCTGCTGGAATCAGGTGGGGTGGGGTGGGGTGGGCTGCTGGAGTCAGGTGGGGTGGGCTGGGCTGGAGTCAGGTGGGGTGGGGTGGGCTGCTGGAATCAGGTGGAGTGGGGTGAGCTGCTTGAGTCAGGTGGGGTGGGGTGAGGTGTGGTGGGCTGCTGGAATCAGGTGGGGTGGGGTGGGCTGCTGGAATCAGGTGGAGTGGGGTGAGCTGCTGGAGTCAGGTGGGGTGGGAAGATACGGGTCCTGGGCAATTGGGCGTCCTGTGTAAAAGTCAGAGGACTGTCAGGAAATGGGGCATCCCATGTAAAAGACAGGACTGACAGAAAAGCCTGAGGGGGGTGAGGTCAAAGTGACCTGATGTTGGGGGCTGCTGGAGTCAGGTGGGTTTGGACCATACTCTGGGTCCTGCTGAGCATCCAAGGAAAGAGGGAAGCACTCGCACACAGCAGAACAGCTTTGCCTCCTTTTGGAGGGCCCGATCGTGCCTTTTGACATAGGCCATTCCAGTCCAGGATAAAGACGCTGCCCCTTTCTTTTGCTTGGACTTTACGAGATGTGAGGCGGGCCGCCTAAACGTAGAAACCGTCTAACCGCCTAACCGCCTAAACGTAGAAACTTGAGACGCGAATACGAAGAATGGCCGGGGTGGGCATGTGGCCCTCGTCGTCTGCCACTGCCACACGTCGTCTTGTGTGTCACGCCTGTAAGGTTTTGGGTTCAGGGTTAAGGTTTCATGGTTTAACGTTTTAAATCCCTGAACCTGGCGATCGTTGGAAAAACATGTCCTCGATCTAAATCTCTGATTGTTTATTATTTTTTATATTATTATTAATTTTTTATTCATCCTTCCTGCTTCCCCCAGGCGCCTTCGCCGATGCGCGCGACACTGCTGCAGAGGGGGACGAGGGGGACGGTCACCAGGACCACTGGACCTCGCTCATGCACGCAAGCAACACGGGCAACTCGAAGCTCGTGCAGCTGTTGCTGGAGAAGGTGACTCATGCTGGGGTGTGCCTTTCTGATGGGAGAGGCGCAGTGTTTCTTTTGTCGTGACTCAGCTACATGTCAGCTACATGTCAGGTACATGTCAGCTACATGTCAGCTACATGCCGGCCACTGTCCGGATACCCCATTCGTGGCCAGCCTTGTTGCTTTGGTCACCAATTGCAGGCCGGTCCAGGTTTGGTCGCGATTGGGCCCTTGGCGGCCGTTGGGCAGCCTGCTGTAGTTGAACTTGTGGCCGAGGAAAAAGAACTAAGGAGGAGGCGAAGGCAAAAAAGAATGCCAGAGAGCATTATTTAAATATAAAATCTCGTTGTTGACGATTTTTGGCTGAAATAGGTGACTGATGCTTGGTGTGTCTTTGTGCCGACCATGCAGAATGGGGTGCCGATCATGCAGAATCTTATGGCTGCTTAAGATTTTGCAGGGGCGTGTCTAGAGGATTCATCTGATGGTGGATTTCCCTAAACCCTAAACCCTTAACCCTTGAGAGGCGAAGGGGTAAAATAATGGCAGAGAGTCTATGTGTACAATTGAAGGTCTCATTGTACACGACATTGTTCGTTTCAACTTTCAACGCCACCGCCTATTTTGCCGTGCATGATTTGAGAGCTCTTCTCAGGCGCTGAAATGACCCAAACTCTGGATTTTCAACCACAACTGGCTCTGGTAATCAACACACTTTGGCATTTACATGAATCCTTCACCCCTCACCGGCGTCACTTGTGCGTGAAGGTAATACACGTCCACCGTACCGTATCTCTGTTCCCTATCCTGTCTCCTAATGGAAATCTCCCCTCTGGAAACCGCATGTCCGGTGAAGCTGCTCCAGCCCTGTCCAACGGTGCTCCATTCGAGGCGTCTACCGTATGTCTCTTGACCTTAACCCTAAATCCTAAACCCTAAACCCTAACCTTAAACCCTAAATCCTAAACCTTAAACCCTAAACCTTAAACCCTAAATCCTAAACTCGTAAGCCTGATCCTGTCGCTTAATATGAACCTCCCCCTTGGGAACCGTATCCTGTGTAGGGTGCTGACATCAACGCAAAGAACGATGACGGGTGGACGGCGCTGCTGGTCGCCGCAAAGCATGGTCGCAGCGAGGTGAGCATCAACAATACTACGCTTCTATTTAGAATCTGGCACCGGGACAAAATTCTCGTTTTTGACCACGTCTCTAGCAGCTGGGCCATGAAATTCCAATTCAGAATCTCATACACACTGCTTGATGTCCTGGATTGGCACAGCAGATGATCTATGGTACTTCATCGCTTGCCAATGGTAAGCGGAAGTGAGACACCTGAGGTGCTGATATGTCACCCGCCTTGATGATTGTAAAACATTTTGTCCTTCATTCTGGCTCGCGCACAGGCGGCCACGGCAGGAAGGCAAATGAAAGAGACAAGCTCCTCCCACTGGGTCCACAACCTCGCAGGCCCTGCTGATCCTGACGATCTGAGATCATCTGAGGCGGATAAGCTAATTATTTTTTCCTTCTTGTCTGCTCTGCCTCACCTCACCTTTCAGGTTTGCCGCACCCTGAACCCTTAACCCTAAATCCTCAACACTAAATCCTAAACCCCAAACCCTTCAGGTTTGCCGCACGCTGCTGGCCCACAGCGAGAAGCCCAACCTGCACGCCCGTGCTGTGCTCAAGAACCACGACGATGTTACGGTGCTGCACCTGGCCACGCGATCAGGCAGCGTGGAGACAGTGGCGCTCCTCATGAAATATGGCGCAGACATAAATGCAGAGGACAAGAACGGCTGCTCGGTGCGTGCTTTGAAGTTTAAAGTTTTTACAGTCCAACAGAGCATAACATTTGATGCATGGGACAAGAATGGCTGCTTGGTGCGCGTTTGTAGGGTTTACAATCCGGGAGAAAATGTGGGGAAATGTACTATCGGCTTGATAGACCATGGAAGATCCACCTGTAAATGAGCCTTTAAAACATTTAGTAAGCGAAGAAGACATGTATTGGAAAGGAACTATCGTGGCTGTGCCACATGGGTGTATGGTCTTTAATGCTGGGCGGATCTAGTGGGATGGAGTTGAGTCAAAGGGGTGAATGTATCCAAACTCTGAAAAGAGCCCTGAAAAGAGCCTTGGAGAGGGCTTTGAAACGAATATGTAAGAAAGCCCTGAAAATAGCCCTGAAAAAGGCTCTGAAAACGAATATGTAAGAAAGCCCTGAAAATAGCCCTGAAAAAGGCTCTGAAAACGAATATGTACAAAGAGCCCTGGAAAGAGCTCTGAAATAGGCTCTGAAAACATATGACTGGAAAGAGCTCTGGAAAGGGCTCTGAAAACATATGACTGGAAAGAGCTCTGGAAATCTCAAACCCCTCAGGGCATGATCAGACCTTGAAGCTGCCCCCCATCCACAGTGTACTGCGCGCTCTCCATTCTTTTGAAGCATTTCCAAATTTGATGGAGTTTTAAATTCGAATTCGAAACACCGGATTCCCTCAAATTCTGATGCAGGTCCCTCTGGCTGCTGCGGCTTCTGGCAACTGGGACATCCTAAAGGTCCTGCTGGCCAGCCGCTCACTGGTGCAGGATGCAATTAACGCCATGGGCCAGGTGAGCTCCCCCCCGACAAACATGCCCTCTACCGATGTCTCACTTTCCTTTTAACTGATTAACTTTGTTGAGAGGAAAAGGAAATGGGGGGAGGGGAGAACAACCCGTGTGTGCGTGTGAGGGAGCTTCCCATGCAACCCTTGCCTGCTTCTCCAGGGGGGTACCCAGGATGCATGCTTTGTCCCCTTTTGGGTTGAGGGTGAAGGGACTGGAGGTGTGACCTCCATCTGATCCCACGGGGAAACCTTACATATGAGGGCATCAGATTTCGCTGAGCAACACACCGCCCAAAAAGTAGGGAATGTTTTTCTTTTACTTTGACTGTGTGATCTTTCGCCCTTTGTCTGCAATGATTGCGAGCGCTGCTCAATGTCGCCCGCTGGCTGCTCTTCAGGCGGTGTTGAGAGCGCTGCTAGATCTTGTCTGCGGCCTGTCCTTCAGGTGGCTTTGATAACGCTGCTCAATCTTGACCACTGGCTGTCCTTCAGGTGGCTTTGAGAATGCCACTCAATCTTATCTGCTGGCTTTTGTTCTGTTGGCCTTACAAGCGCTGTTCCATCTTGCCCGCTGCCTGCTCTCCAGGTGGCCTTGACCAGGAGGGAGGAGGAGCGTGAGCCTGGCACCCGGGCTGCAAGGCGGCCTGGTGTCCAAGAGGTAGAGATCCGGTATGGGCGGGCTCCTTGGATCTGGATCTGGATCTGGATGACAGCGAGGTCTTTAGTACGAGGCTCCCTTGCTGTGGGGTGGGAAAATCCGATTGAAATGAAGATTAGGTGCTGCATGTCAGATTGTGTGACATCGGTCTCTTCCCACAGCTACCCTCAATAACATGCCAATGTGCATGCCTTCGCGGCCCATGCTGCTCCGTTTTTTCACAACCCTTTTGCCTCTGTCCTATAGCGCTCTTTCTTCCTCCTTCTTTGGCGGCCACAACATCTGCCAGGATTAGAGGATCTCCCTGAAGGGTTTAGGGTGCCTTTGGCGGCCACAACATCTGCCAGGATTAGAGGGACTCCCTGAAGCCGTGCCCCCAAGGCGCACCTGCCAAGACTGGTGCAAGATGAATCTGTCGCCCATTTCCGTATGGAGGTCCTCTTTGCTAGGCAATGACTCTGATGTCTACCGCATAACCCTGCCTACGGTATGGATCCGTATGATGCATTTTTGTATTTCGTTGGTATGGTTTGTCCCCCCCTTGCAGGGTGATGACTCGGACGTTTCCGCCTTGTTCCTGGCGGCCAATCAGGGCGAGGAGGTGGCCGTTAAGCTGCTGCTTGAGAAGGGGGCACACCTTGACATGCACGACCAGGTGGGGGGGTAGGGTTTAGGGCTTAGGGTCTTACACGCACGACCAGGTGAGGGTTTAGGGTTTTACTTGCACGACCAGGTGGGGAGTTAGGGTTGAGGGTTTAGGGTTTTCATGCACAACCAGGTGGAGGTTGAGGGTTTAGGGTTTAACATGCACGACCAGGTGGGAGACACCGTGTTTTTCTGTGTCTCAGCTCCATCTCAGCTGCATTCCCGCCTGTAGCCGGCGGCCCGTTGGAGGCCGGCCATGCTGCTGCTTCGGCCACAAGACGCAGGCCGGTCCAGGTTTGGTCTCAATCGGGCCTGCAGCAGCCGTGTGGCGGCCTGCAGAAGGTTAAGTGGTAGCTGGAAGAAAAAAAACACTGGTGGGGGAGGAATCTGGAAGGGCGTGGATAGTTGATTTATTCCCTCTGGTTGATTCTGATAAGCATTTCTCATTATTCCTGAATGATGATGGATGATTCATTGACAGGTCTATTGTTTATGTAGTGCTTGGAGATAGCTGTAGTGCTTGGAGATAGCTGTAGTGCTTGGAGATAGCTGTAGTGCTTGGAGATAGCTGTAGTGCTTGGAGATAGCTGTAGTGCTTGGAGATAGCTGTAGTGCTTGGAGATAGCTGTAGTGCTTGGAGATGTCTGTTTTTCATGATCAAATATGCAGCGTGACGTGGTGGCCGCCCGGGTTTGAACCTTGGGTTCATTTTTACGGCTTTGGCCAGGGGTGGGATGCGCAGATTATCTGGGGACATATGGGTCGGGCAGTACATGGCAGTACAAGTTGTGGATCACAGAAACCTTGAAAATCAAGCCGGGAAATCTGAAACGAAATGCGCCGGTCCCTTCCTATATGAAATTATGGATAAGGTGCCCTCAAAGCATGTCTGTGGAGGTGATCCTATAATCCGCTCTTTATTTTGAGGTAAGCATCTGATCCGCCCTCCATTTTCTTCTGTCTGTCTACCCGCTAGGAGCACAAGCATTGGAGCTATACCTTCTCTCCGTCCTCTCCTGCCTCCCTCCTCTCCTGCCTCCCATCTCTCATGCCTCCCTCCTCTTCATTTCTCCCTCGTGTCATGCCTGCCTCCCCTCCTGCCTCCGACCTGCCAGGCTCACCTTGAGAAGCTGTTCCGGCGCATGATGCTGGCCAAGCGCTGGTCCATCCTGCGCCTCATCCTCAACAGCAGCCGCGTGTGTGAGGGGAATGTGGTGGCGGCGCTCAACAGCCTCGTCAGCAGTGAGGACTTGGGCACACGCTGGGGAGATGTAAGTGGGGAATAACTACTGAATGTATTTCAAATATTTCCCTTAACCATAAGCTCTGAACCCTAACAGGTTAGATGGAAAAGCAGGGTGGGGGTGTGGGCAGAGCTAGGGGAGCTAGGGGACCACCTCGCTGTGCTTGGGGAGAAATGCCTGCCTGTCTGGATTTGAATCGTCCCTGCCTCAATGGCTTTTGGATGTTCCCTGTCTGATGTGATTTGCTGCTGCGAGGTGACCGCGTGGATCTGATGGATATGGCTCACGACTGTGGAGGCCTGTAGGGGCATTCAACACTGGCAATCGTGGTGTCATTTTTTGTTGTTTTGTTTGTCTTATCTGTCTCAACTGCCATGCAGGTGCCTATGGTGATGCCGGCAGCTGTTAATCAATCAGGGGATTCGATTTTGTCCTCCTGTTTTTTTTTGCAATATTTTCAATCATGGTTTTGATGCTCTGCCTGCCTTCATTTCTATGCAGGTGCCCCTGTTGATGCTGGCGGCTGTTGACGGGCAGACCGAGATCATCCAGCTCCTGAACCAACGGGGTGTGGACATGAACACCAAGAGCGAGGTGGGGACTAGATCAAAACAGAATCTGACCTGGCTTAAGTGTTATGTTAGTGGACATGAACAAATTCAAAAGGGTTGGAAAGGAAACAAAAGCTTGCCGTGGATGTGTGGCATAAGACCAACAGCAATGTAGGGATTTTGAGTCCCTTCACCCTTCAACACCCTGTCCCTCTGCCCCTTACCCCTCCAACCCCCCTACCCGTACCCCCTGCCTTCACCCCCCAGCCCCCTGCCTCCACAACCCTACCCCCTGCCTCCACACCCAACCCTTTGCCTCCACCCCTATCCCCGACTCTTCTTCACCCACCTGCTTCCACACCCCTATCCCCGCCCCCCTGCCCCCGCCCCCCTGCCCTCCAGTCTGGATACACCCCACTGCTGGTGGCGGTAGAGATGCAAGACGTGGATCTGATTCAAACTCTGCTGGGAGCGGTGGTCAGCGCGCCTGAGGTACGTTCACGAATTCAAAATGTATTTTGATCTCGAGCTGCGTTTAAATGTATCAAACTCTGCTGGGAGCGGTGGTCAGCGCCCCCGAGGTACGTTCACGAATTCAAAATGTATTTTGATCGAGCTGCGTTTAAATGTATTAAACTCTGCTGGGAGCGGTTGGTCAGTGCCCCCGAGGTACGTTCACGAATTCAAAATGTGTTTTGATCTCGAGCTGCGTTTAAATGTATTAAACTCTGCTGGGAGCGGTGGTCAGCGCCCCCGAGGTACGTTCACGAATTCAAAATGTATTTTGATCTCGAGCTGCGTTTAAATGTATCAAACTCTGCTGGAAGCGGTGGTCAGCGCCCCTGACCTGCGTCCACAAGTTCCCAACTGGAAAACAACGAGCTGCGTTCAAAGGATCCGAACTCTGCTCTGGGAGCGGTCGTCAGCGCCCGTGATGAGTTCACAATCCTGTTCCTATAATAAAACAAACGGGTTACGTTCACAATATTCAAAACACACAAATTATTTAAACCCTGTGAGGTTTGATCGTCAGCAGTAAGTACCTATAAGCACAACCAACAGTGTTCCTTTAATCGGCTTCAAGATCTCCCTCCGGCCCCGCGGCCGACAAAGGCCCGATTGGTACCCAACCTGGACCGGCCTATATGTGGTGGCCAAAGTTACATGGCTGGCCACATACGGCCATAAGGGGCCTGGGACAAAAGAGGCTGGAGTGTAGCTGACATGTAGCAGAGGCACGGAAAAGTGAAGACCGACAATAGCTCCTCATTGTGTTTGTGCTGAGGTGCCTCCTTAACTCAAACACAAGGGTCACCCAGGCCAGGGCAAATTTACCAAACGGATTTTTTTCAAATGTAGCAATCAAAACGATGCGTATGATGTGATGTGCCTGTCATGGGCAAATTAAGCTATGCTACTTACATCAGCTTTCAGCAGCTTGTGCTGTGTCTTCTGGGTCTGTGGGATGGATCTAATAGACCTGTAGGCCTGATCTAACAGATATGTAGGCCGGAGTAACAGATCTGCAGGCTGGATCCAACAAATATGTAGGCCGGAGTAACAGATCTGCAGGCTGGATCCAACAAATATGTAGGCCGGAGTAACAGATCTGCAGGCTGGATCCAACAAATATGTAGGCCGGAGTAACAGATCTGCAGGCGGGATTAACATATCTGTTTGCCGGATTAACAGATTTGTGGGATGGATCAGTGGACTTGGGGACCATACTTTTGACTCTTTGGCTTTCAGTCTAACCTCCAAAACCTGCTGCCTTCTCCTGCCTCAAGGCATCACTAGGTCTTGTTCCTCACATGTTTCTGTTTCGATTGCGACCAGCGTTTCTTTTTTCGCGACTTTGAGCTACATGTCTGTTACACTCCGGCCTCCGGCCGGAGGCCCCACTTGTAACCAGCCCTGCTGATTGGGCTGTCAGCCGTAGGCCAGTCGAGGTTTGGTCCCAATCAGGCCTTTGGCGGCTGCAGGGCTGCCTGCCAAAGGTGAACTCATAGCCTTCAAAAATAAAGCAATGACTGAGACTCAAAACAAGTCGCCAACTCCAGTCCTTCCCTTTGCAAACCCTGACTCTCTATGTACGGTACCCTAAAACAATCTGATAGTAGACCCCAGAAAATATATATTTTTCTTCCGTTGTTGTTCCAGGCCCGCATTTCGATGTTGGCGGCGCGTGTACCGCTGCTGTCCCTCCATATGCATGAGGTCAACGCGGTCGGGCTGGCGACGGTCCTGGCCGGAGAGGAGGATCCCATGATACAGGCGCTGCTGGAGTTCGGGGCACACCATGAGGATGTGCAAGAGGTGTGTATGAACGGGGTGTGGAAGGGTGTGAACACAGGTGTGAACAGGGTATGGAAGGGTCCCATGATACAGGCACTGCTGGAGTTTGGGGCATACCACGATGATACAATAAAAGATGTGTGTATGACCGGGGTGTAGACACAGGTGTGGAGGGGTGTGAACAGAGGTGTGGACGGGTGTGGAAAATGTGTGAATGGGGAGTGGACAGCCACTGCTTGGCAGCAGGCTGTACATCATTTTGGATAACAGTATTTCAAACGAATTCCTCCTGAAGGCACGCTCTGCCGTTTTCTTTCACTCTTCACTCACTGCGCTGCCCTCTACTCAAAGCTCACCAAATGGACATCCAAAATTGAATACTTACTTGTACCGGTGATCAGACTAACCAAGGCACGGTGCACGGCACCGTTGCCTGGTACTTGTTCATAGGTGAACATTTATATATTTTTGTAACCTGGCTGCAGGTCCGCACTATCTTGGGTCAGGGGCAGGCGGGTCCTGATGGCAAGTCCCCTCGACGCAATGCATCAGTGGAGGGCGTTCCCGCAGCGCCAGCCGTGCTCCCAGAGGTGAGCCTAATGAGTCATGGGATAGTTAATTAGTTTTAGGGACTGTTGGCTTAACAAAAACGAAAAACATAACCAGCATTTATTTAGATGTTGGCTCAAGGCTTAGGCTTTTCTCTTAGCACCAGCCACGCCCATTCAGTCTTTAGATGGGTTTTGATTTTTAGGGTTACAGGGATAGTCTGTGGGGATGCAGGTTCGAATTTCAAATGTCAAATATTCCGTCTTGTCCGCAGGCAAAGCCCTGTATGCGATGTCTTGTTTGCAGGCGAAGCCCTGTATGCAATGTCTGCCATTTTCTGTTGATCGGGCAATCAAAATACAAAGGTCCACCAAGTGTCAATGTCAAAGGTGCCACCAAGCGTCAATGGCAGTGTCACTGTAAATTGAAGTGTCAATGTCAATGCTTTCACCCACAAGCATGTCAGTTCGGAAGGGTGCCACCAAACGTCAATGCCACTGTTGGTTTCGATTCGCTCCGGAACCACTGGCAGACCCCCCCCTGGGTGCCACCAAGCGTCAATGCCACTGTCGGTTTCGATTCGCTCCGGAACGACTGGCAGACCCCCCCTGGGTGCCACCAAGCGTCAATGCCACTGTCAGTTTCGATTCGCTCCGGAACGACTGGCAGCCCCCCCCTGGGTGCCACCAAGCGTCAGTGTCAAAATAAGCGCCAATTTAAGCGTCCATGTCACCACACGTGATGAGGTGTGGCGGGGTGTGTGCTGCGCTGAACGATGCAGAGATTCCTCAATTTCATGAGGTCGAGTCAACCATGCTGTCCTGAACCCCAAATGCATCAGTTGGCCAATTTAAGCGTGCGGGGTTGAAATTCAATACCGTATCAATTTTCCACACCCCAAGCAGCCCGCCACAATCGCTTCACCAATACGTCAATGCTTCCACCCATCAGCATGTCAGTTCGGAAGGACTTTGTTTTTTCGTTTTCCTCTCTGCCGCTTGGGAGGTTGTGCGGAGAGATGCAGAGATCCTTAATCTCATGTGGTCCGGAAAGCCCTGTTTATTTTACTGTATGCCTGTATATATGCAGATATCGTTTAACATGAGGATGTCCAGGAAGCTTCTTTAGATCTTCACCTTGCCTTCCCTTTTGGCCTTTGGTATCATGCTCCTGCACACACATAAAATCTCAAGCGTTGCTGTGCTGCGCATTTAATTCACAAAGGAAACTGTCGTTTTGGTTCCCCCTGGCGCAGCTGTCTCTTGCTGGCATGAGGAGCAAGGGCTCTCAAGGCAGAGGGGGCAGCATGAAGATCCGGTCAAGCACGGGCGACATGGGCGGAGGAGATAGCACGAGAAGCAGATCCAGTATGGGCGAGAAGGCAGGAGGGGGCAGCGTGAAAAGCAGAGCAAGTGTGGGCGACAAGGGCGGAGGAGACAGCACGAGAAGCAGATCAAGCGTGGGCGACCGGGCGGGAAACGGTACGCGCTAGGGTATAGGGTACGCGCCAGGGTTTAGGGTGTAGGGTTCAGGGCTCGCTCTAGACACAGGAGAGGGAACACACGGCATGCGTGCAGCCTAAGTGCAGCTGAAGTGTAGCTGAATTGTAGCTGGAGTGCCCTAAGTAACATTTTTTCACCTGCTTGACTCTGAGGTTAAAAGTTACGTCTGTCTCCGCTCCATGACATGGCTGCAGGCAGAGACGCTTCAGGGGCCGTCAGTGCAGAGCCCTCACGGGGGACGGTCACAGAGGAGGCAGCGGGCGGTGAAGAGGAGGGTGAGTGAGGGAGAAAGGGGAGTGGAAGGTGAAGAGGAGGGTGAGGGAGGGAGGGAGGGTAGTGAGGGGTGAAGAGGAGGGTGAGTGAGGGAGGGGGAGAGGGTAGTGAGGGGTGAAGAGGAAGGTGAGTTAGGGAGGGGAGTGGGGGGAGAAGATGGGGATGAGTGAGGGAGGGGAGTGGGGGGTGAAGAGGAGGGTTAGGGAGGGAGGGTAGTGGTGGGTGCCTCGGCATCGGTCTGCCCCTCAGCCATTTAATCAATTGATAAAGTAAAAGATGGGGTTTAAATTCTCTGTGGAAGGCTCAGGAGCTCAAGGATCTTACATGCTAATAGCCTTGTAGGCCTAAACCCTAACATGTTCAAAACGGGTCGGAACTCGGAAGCTCCGTGAAACTCTGCACGGGCTGGGTCCCTGAACCTGCCAGAGGCCTGAAGCATGAGACGCCTCAGGACCTGGGGTCCCCTTTGAGGAGGAATGTGTGTTGGGCGTGTTTGCAGCCTCCTGCACACCTCCCCAACATTGCTTCCTGTTTGAGCCCTCTTGTTGCCCCCTCCTGCTGATAAAGAAAACAAAACTTTCCCGGGGGGGTGATGAACGGAATGCTGAATGCTTTTATAAACAAAACTTGCGATTCCGCTCTGTAAGAGCAAGCAAGATAATCCCTCACTTGATGTTTGCAGGTGAAGATAATCCCTCACTTGATGTTTGCAGGTGAAGATAATCCCTCACTTGATGTTTGCAGGTGAAGATAATCCCTCACTTGATGTTTGCAGGTGAAGATAATCCCTCACTTGATGTTTGCAGGTGAAGATAATCCCTCACTTGATGTTTGCAGGTGAAGATAATCCCTCACTTGATGTTTGCAGGTGAAGATAATCCCTCACTTGATGTTTGCAGGTGAAGATAATCCCTCACTTGATGTTTGCAGGTGAAGATAATCCCTCACTTGATGTTTGCAGGTGAAGATAATCCCTCACTTGCTGTTTGCAGGTGAAGATAATCCCTCACTTGCTGTTTGCAGGTGAAGATAATCCCTCACTTGATGTTTGCAGGTGAAGATAATCCCTCACTTGATGTTTGCAGGTGAAGATAATCCCTCACTTGATGTTTGCAGGTGAAGATAATCCCTCACTTGATGTTTGCAGGTGAAGATAATCCCTCACTTGATGTTTGCAGGTGAAGATAATCCCTCACTTGATGTTTGCAGGTGAAGATAATCCCTCCCTTGATGTTTGCAGGTGAAGATAATCCCTCACTTGATGTTTGCAGGTGAAGATAATCCCTCACTTGCTGTTTGCAGGTGAAGATAATCCCTCACTTGATGTTTGCAGGTGAAGATAATCCCTCACTTGCTGTTTGCAGGTGAAGATAATCCCTCACTTGATGTTTGCAGGTGAAGATAATCCCTCACTTGCTGTTTGCAGGTGAAGATAATCCCTCACTTGCTGTTTGCAGGTGAAGATAATCCCTCACTTGAGGTTTGCAGGTGAAGATAATCCCTCACTTGCTGTTTGCAGGTGAAGATAATCCCTCACTTGCTGTTTGCAGGTGAAGATAATCCCTCACTTGCTGTTTGCAGGTGAAGATAATCCCTCACTTGATGTTTGCAGGTGAAGATAATCCCTCACTTGCTGTTTGCAGGTGAAGATAATCCCTCACTTGCTGTTTGCAGGTGAAGATAATCCCTCACTTGATGTTTGCAGGTGAAGATAATCCCTCACTTGATGTTTGCAGGTGAAGATAATCCCTCACTTGATGTTTGCAGGTGAAGATAATCCCTCACTTGCTGTTTGCAGGTGAAGATAATCCCTCACTTGCTGTTTGCAGGTGAAGATAATCCCTCACTTGATGTTTGCAGGTGAAGATAATCCCTCACTTGATGTTTGCAGGTGAAGATAATCCCTCACTTGATGTTTGCAGGTGAAGATAATCCCTCACTTGCTGTTTGCAGGTGAAGATAATCCCTCACTTGCTGTTTGCAGGTGAAGATAATCCCTCACTTGCTGTTTGCAGGTGAAGATAATCCCTCACTTGCTGTATGCAGGTGAAGATAATCCCTCACTTGATGTTTGCAGGTGAAGATAATCCCTCACTTGCTGTTTGCAGGTGAAGATAATCCCTCACTTGCTGTTTGCAGGTGAAGATAATCCCTCACTTGCTGTTTGCAGGTGAAGATAATCTCTCACTTGCTGTTTGCAGGTGAAGATAATCCCTCACTTGATGTTTGCAGGTGAAGATAATCCCTCACTTGCTGTTTGCAGGTGAAGATAATCCCTCACTTGATGTTTGCAGGTGAAGATAATCCCTCACTTGCTGTTTGCAGGTGAAGATAATCCCTCACTTGCTGTTTGCAGGTGAAGATAATCCCTCACTTGATGTTTGCAGGTGAAGATAATCCCTCACTTGCTGTTTGCAGGTGAAGATAATCCCTCACTTGCTGTTTGCAGGTGAAGATAATCCCTCACTTGCTGTTTGCAGGTGAAGATAATCCCTCACTTGCTGTTTGCAGGTGAAGATAATCCCTCACTTGCTGTTTGCAGGTGAAGATAATCCCTCACTTGCTGTTTGCAGGTGAAGATAATCCCTCACTTGCTGTTTGCAGGTGAAGATAATCCCTCACTTGCTGTTTGCAGGTGAAGATAATCCCTCACTTGCTGTTTGCAGGTGAAGATAATCCCTCACTTGCTGTTTGCAGGTGAAGATAATCCCTCACTTGCTGTTTGCAGGTGAAGATAATCCCTCACTTGATGTTTGCAGGTGAAGATAATCCCTCACTTGATGTTTGCAGGTGAAGATAATCCCTCACTTGATGTTTGCAGGTGAAGATAATCCCTCACTTGCTGTTTGCAGGTGAAGATAATCCCTCACTTGATGTTTGCAGGTGAAGATAATCCCTCACTTGATGTTTGCAGGTGAAGATAATCCCTCACTTGATGTTTGCAGGTGAAGATAATCCCTCACTTGCTGTTTGCAGGTGAAGATAATCCCTCACTTGATGTTTGCAGGTGAAGATAATCCTTCACTTGATGTTTGCAGGTGAAGATAATCCCTCACTTGATGTTTGCAGGTGAAGATAATCCCTCACTTGATGTTTGCAGGTGAAGATAATCCCTCACTTGCTGTTTGCAGGTGAAGATAATCCCTCACTTGCTGTTTGCAGGTGAAGATAATCCCTCACTTGCTGTTTGCAGGTGAAGATAATCCCTCACTTGCTGTTTGCAGGTGAAGATAATCTCTCACTTGCTGTTTGCAGGTGAAGATAATCCCTCACTTGATGTTTGCAGGTGAAGATAATCCCTCCCTTGCTGTTTGCAGGTGAAGATAATCCCTCACTTGCTGTTTGCAGGTGAAGATAATCCCTCACTTGCTGTTTGCAGGTGAAGATAATCCCTCACTTGCTGTTTGCAGGTGAAGATAATCCCTCACTTGATGTTTGCAGGTGAAGATAATCCCTCACTTGATGTTTGCAGGTGAAGATAATCCCTCACTTGATGTTTGCAGGTGAAGATAATCCCTCACTTGATGTTTGCAGGTGAAGATAATCCCTCACTTGCTGTTTGCAGGTGAAGATAATCCCTCACTTGATGTTTGCAGGTGAAGATAATCCCTCACTTGCTGTTTGCAGGTGAAGATAATCCCTCACTTGCTGTTTGCAGGTGAAGATAATCCCTCACTTGCTGTTTGCAGGTGAAGATAATCCCTCACTTGCTGTTTGCAGGTGAAGATAATCCCTCACTTGATGTTTGCAGGTGAAGATAATCCCTCACTTGATGTTTGCAGGTGGGGATAATCACTCACTTGATGTTTGCAGGTGAAGATAATCCCTCACTTGCTGTTTGCAGGTGAAGATAATCCCTCACTTGCTGTTTGCAGGTGAAGATAATCCCTCACTTGCTGTTTGCAGGTGAAGATAATCCCTCACTTGCTGTTTGCAGGTGAAGATAATCCCTCACTTGCTGTTTGCAGGTGAAGATAATCCCTCACTTGCTGTTTGCAGGTGAAGATAATCCCTCACTTGCTGTTTGCAGGTGAAGATAATCCCTCACTTGCTGTTTGCAGGTGAAGATAATCCCTCACTTGCTGTTTGCAGGTGAAGATAATCCCTCACTTGCTGTTTGCAGGTGAAGATAATCCCTCACTTGATGTTTGCAGGTGAAGATAATCCCTCACTTGATGTTTGCAGGTGAAGATAATCCCTCACTTGATGTTTGCAGGTGAAGATAATCCCTCACTTGCTGTTTGCAGGTGAAGATAATCCCTCACTTGATGTTTGCAGGTGAAGATAATCCCTCACTTGATGTTTGCAGGTGAAGATAATCCCTCACTTGATGTTTGCAGGTGAAGATAATCCCTCACTTGCTGTTTGCAGGTGAAGATAATCCCTCACTTGATGTTTGCAGGTGAAGATAATCCCTCACTTGATGTTTGCAGGTGAAGATAATCCCTCACTTGATGTTTGCAGGTGAAGATAATCCCTCACTTGATGTTTGCAGGTGAAGATAATCCCTCACTTGCTGTTTGCAGGTGAAGATAATCCCTCACTTGCTGTTTGCAGGTGAAGATAATCCCTCACTTGCTGTTTGCAGGTGAAGATAATCCCTCACTTGCTGTTTGCAGGTGAAGATAATCTCTCACTTGCTGTTTGCAGGTGAAGATAATCCCTCACTTGATGTTTGCAGGTGAAGATAATCCCTCACTTGCTGTTTGCAGGTGAAGATAATCCCTCACTTGCTGTTTGCAGGTGAAGATAATCCCTCACTTGCTGTTTGCAGGTGAAGATAATCCCTCACTTGCTGTTTGCAGGTGAAGATAATCCCTCACTTGATGTTTGCAGGTGAAGATAATCCCTCACTTGATGTTTGCAGGTGAAGATAATCCCTCACTTGATGTTTGCAGGTGAAGATAATCCCTCACTTGATGTTTGCAGGTGAAGATAATCCCTCACTTGCTGTTTGCAGGTGAAGATAATCCCTCACTTGATGTTTGCAGGTGAAGATAATCCCTCACTTGCTGTTTGCAGGTGAAGATAATCCCTCACTTGCTGTTTGCAGGTGAAGATAATCCCTCACTTGCTGTTTGCAGGTGAAGATAATCCCTCACTTGCTGTTTGCAGGTGAAGATAATCCCTCACTTGCTGTTTGCAGGTGAAGATAATCCCTCACTTGATGTTTGCAGGTGAAGATAATCCCTCACTTGCTGTTTGCAGGTGAAGATAATCCCTCACTTGCTGTTTGCAGGTGAAGATAATCCCTCACTTGCTGTTTGCAGGTGAAGATAATCCCTCACTTGCTGTTTGCAGGTGAAGATAATCCCTCACTTGCTGTTTGCAGGTGAAGATAATCCCTCACTTGCTGTTTGCAGGTGAAGATAATCCCTCACTTGCTGTTTGCAGGTGAAGATAATCCCTCACTTGCTGTTTGCAGGTGAAGATAATCCCTCACTTGCTGTTTGCAGGTGAAGATAATCCCTCACTTGCTGTTTGCAGGTGAAGATAATCCCTCACTTGATGTTTGCAGGTGAAGATAATCCCTCACTTGCTGTTTGCAGGTGAAGATAATCCCTCACTTGATGTTTGCAGGTGAAGATAATCCCTCACTTGCTGTTTGCAGGTGAAGATAATCCCTCACTTGATGTTTGCAGGTGAAGATAATCCCTCACTTGCTGTTTGCAGGTGAAGATAATCCCTCACTTGATGTTTGCAGGTGAAGATAATCCCTCACTTGATGTTTGCAGGTGAAGATAATCCCTCACTTGATGTTTGCAGGTGAAGATAATCCCTCACTTGCTGTTTGCAGGTGAAGATAATCCCTCACTTGCTGTTTGCAGGTGAAGATAATCCCTCACTTGCTGTTTGCAGGTGAAGATAATCCTCACTTGCTGTTTGCAGGTGAAGATAATCCCTCACTTGCTGTTTGCAGGTGAAGATAATCCCTCACTTGCTGTTTGCAGGTGAAGATAATCCCTCACTTGCTGTTTGCAGGTGAAGATAATCCCTCACTTGCTGTTTGCAGGTGAAGATAATCCCTCACTTGCTGTTTGCAGGTGAAGATAATCCCTCACTTGATGTTTGCAGGTGAAGATAATCCCTCACTTGATGTTTGCAGGTGAAGATAATCCCTCACTTGATGTTTGCAGGTGAAGATAATCCCTCACTTGATGTTTGCAGGTGAAGATAATCCCTCACTTGATGTTTGCAGGTGAAGATAATCCCTCACTTGCTGTTTGCAGGTGAAGATAATCCCTCACTTGATGTTTGCAGGTGAAGATAATCCCTCACTTGATGTTTGCAGGTGAAGATAATCCCTCACTTGATGTTTGCAGGTGAAGATAATCCCTCACTTGATGTTTGCAGGTGAAGATAATCCCTCACTTGATGTTTGCAGGTGAAGATAATCCCTCACTTGCTGTTTGCAGGTGAAGATAATCCCTCACTTGATGTTTGCAGGTGAAGATAATCCCTCACTTGATGTTTGCAGGTGAAGATAATCCCTCACTTGATGTTTGCAGGTGAAGATAATCCCTCACTTGATGTTTGCAGGTGAAGATAATCCCTCACTTGATGTTTGCAGGTGAAGATAATCCCTCACTTGCTGTTTGCAGGTGAAGATAATCCCTCACTTGCTGTTTGCAGGTGAAGATAATCCCTCACTTGATGTTTGCAGGTGAAGATAATCCCTCACTTGCTGTTTGCAGGTGAAGATAATCCCTCACTTGATGTTTGCAGGTGAAGATAATCCCTCACTTGATGTTTGCAGGTGAAGATAATCCCTCACTTGATGTTTGCAGATGAAGATAATCCCTCACTTGCTGTTTGCAGGTGAAGATAATCCCTCACTTGATGTTTGCAGGTGAAGATAATCCTTCACTTGATGTTTGCAGGTGAAGATAATCCCTCACTTGATGTTTGCAGGTGAAGATAATCCCTCACTTGATGTTTGCAGGTGAAGATAATCCCTCACTTGATGTTTGCAGGTGAAGATAATCCCTCACTTGCTGTTTGCAGGTGAAGATAATCCCTCACTTGATGTTTGCAGGTGAAGATAATCCCTCATTTGATGTTTGCAGGTGAAGAGGGTGGGGACAACCCTTTCTCACATGATGGTGCAGATGAGGAGGGCGGCGATGCGGCAGCAGATGTGGCGGAAGGGGAAGCAGACTATGATGACGAGGAGGTCGACGGTGGCCATGCCGACGGAGCGGATGACGGCGGGGAGGATGCGGGCGACGAGGATGGTGGTAAAGGAGGCGATATTGGCGGAGGTGATGTGGAGGAGTATGATGAGGACTTGGGGGATGCCATGGAGCCCTCATCCAGCGAGCAGCCGCAGGCAGAGCCGTCGTCAGCCGCCGCCGGCAACGACGATGATGATTATGATCCGGGCTACGCCGACGAGGGTGTTGTCGACGATGCACTGGACGTGGAGCCTTCGTCAGCTGGGGAGGGAGGACCGCAGCCTACGGAGCCAGATGCCACTGCGGATGAAGAGTATGGAGCGGGCGATGAGTCGTATGCAGAGGACCTGGAGGAAGCTGCGCTGGAGAGTGGGGCATCGGAGGTCATGCGGTAAGTGCCGGTGAAGGTGGCAGCCCTGCTGGCCCGGGTGGCTGATATTTGAGCCCTAAAAGCCTTAAATTCTACGCGGACACTCTGGTGAGCCATTCCAGCTGAATGCTGTGCTGACAATGGCGGTTGACAATCCATGTGCTGGCAATGGCGGTTGACAATCCATGTGCTGGCAATGGCGGTTGACAATCCATGTGCTGGCAATGGCGGTTGACAATCCATGTGCTGGCAATGGCGGTTGACAATCCATGTGCTGGCAATGGCGGTTGACAATCCATGTGCTGGCAATGGCGGTTGACAATCCATGTGCTGGCAATGGCGGTTGACAATCCATGTGGCGGCGGGATCCTCGTTTATTTTTATTGATACGCTGTCAAAATACAGTTTGGAATTTCGAAGTTATTCGCACTTTTCGTCAATTCTGAGCTCTGAGAAATCTTTGTCCCATCTCAGGGCTCCCAGTGCCCAAGCAGTGGTCCTGGCTGCAGCGGTGGATACGGACGACACCCCCTCGGCCCGGCCCTCACTGGATGCCGAAGAAGTGGGAGACGAGGTTTGAGCTCTGCTGCACTTGCGGGATCTCCAGGGTGGATGAAGCCAACTGGACCATCTGGAGCTGCATCAGAGCTCCCCCCCGGCAGCAACTTCAATCAGTGACTGACGCTTAATTCAGCGTTCCCTCTACCTAACAGATCAGGGGGGGGGTCCTTCACAGACGGGAACCAGATTGAGCGCTTGGTGCGGGACATAGTTTAGCTTCACAGTGATTTCCAAATGGACGGCGACAAGTCACAGTTCAGGACCCTCATCTTTGCCTTCGATATTTCCGTTATCAGTCAATGACGTCACACCTCTGCACCTCTGGGCCCTACTCAAAAAGGCTTGGCCGCACAGGCATCTACCTGTCTGGTTTGGAAACCAGAAACAAGTAAAATTCCGTGCACAAGGAAAATACCCCCCAGACCCCACCCCCCAGTATCAGTGCCTGTTGTTTCTCAGCTACCACCAGAGAGGCTCCGACAGGTAAAAAAAACTTTTTAGAGGAGGCCGGCCCTAGAAACCGTGAATCACGAAAAATGACGAGACCGTCATCGGCCAAGCAGCCATGAACTTGTATTGCTGCACTTTCTCCCAACACTTGGCTTTGGGGCCTGGTGCATAGATGCAGTGCAGCAGCACCACTTCCAGCCAGCATTGGTATCCCAACACCTGACTGCATCATGCAAGCCGCTATATGCCTTTGATACGTTATCGCTTATCAGCCTTGCTGGGCCTCAGCCTGCCTCAGTTGGGCGCCCACGCGGCCGAGCCTTTTTAGCAGGGCTCCGACTCCCCGAGGTGTAATGTCATTGACCTTATCAGCCTTGCAAGGAGAACACCCAAGCCCATCACATCCGATCATGCAACTCTCCCCGGCTGCTTCCCGTAGCTCCCGCTCGGCCCCCCACACACACAGGTACCCAAAATCCCAGCACGCACACCTCTTGCATGTCCTGTGTCGCTAGGCGCACGTCCGCCATGTCGTCGTTGCGGCCCATGTCGCCCGAGGTGGAATTACCTTTGAGCCATCCTCCATTTAGAAGGGGTCCCATTGCCCTCTTGAGCGTCGATCATGCCTGTACAACAGGGGGGGAAGATGCTGACAAGGGGACAGCATGAGCTGGTGTCATCTTCAGCCTCCAGCGAATGCTCTGCATGGGCATTCTACAGCCATGCAAGCGTTTGTTTCTTTTGCTAGGACTTTACAAGGTTTGAGGCCGGCCACCCTTGTTTGGTATTGTCGATTACCGTCGTCCTTAGTTGTTTGGTCCACACTTTCCCCCTTGGCCCTCTACTTCTGCTTTCGGCTGTCCTGCCTGTTGCCCCCTAGTCTCCGGTTCTGTCTTCCGTGCTTAGTAAGTGTTTACCATTTTTCTCTGTGTTTGTGCTGCTTTGAATTGGTGTTTGGCCCCGTGTTGCGTGTTTCGGTTTTGGTTATAATGGCTTGTTTCCCCCCCGTTTGCTCTGCCTGGTCCTTTCGCAAAAGGCTGTGGGTGGGTGCGTTAACTTTGTAAAAAATATACCGCTAAACGGGTTTGACTCTGCGATTAATTAATTATTCTGGGGGTGCGCGGAGAATGTGCGCGACAGAATAATAGTTAACAGCAAGGGTGCGCGGACCAAAACAATAGTTGTAAGCACGGACCAAAACAACTATTTACGTAGTGGCTATAAGGGCAGCGCGGACTTAATTTACGACTAGCTGAAACCGCTGCGCGGTGTTTAAATAACCGTTTCGGACCAGCAGCGCGATGTAGCAAACAACTATTTAAAAATCTAGCTGCTCGTGTGCGGAATATGGTACTTTTTGCCTGCGCGACGAATTTTATATATTACTTCTCATCTGGGGTGCTATCCGGTTTTACGGTAAACTAAATATATGTGGTAAACGCGATTTGATTTCCGGCCGTACCTTCTTTCGCCCTTCCTGACCGCTTTCTGGTGCCTCGTGTGTGCTCATAAATTCGGATACAATTCTGAACACGATCCAAAGGCATGTATGCTCTCAATCATCGCGAATACACGCTATGTGGAAAGTGTTTTTTGCCCCCCCCCCATCGTCAGTTTCCCCGTCCATTATGGCCCCACATACCGTATATGAAAAGCCCTGAAGCCCCAGTCCAAGACTAAAATCCACACTAATATGATCTGCACATGTTCAGCCTGAGACATTTCCTTTGGATACAAATTGATGGTCCCTGTGATAGGTGGTGGCCGGCAACAACAATTTGATTCCAGCCCTAGATCTCTGATCTTGTAGTCCCTCAGAGTTGGCATAAGCAAAAGCCCGACAAATGTGGAGACAATTACAGAAGATCCTCACTTTTCCAAGCTTGCGTGCCCTTAGATGCCTTCATCCTCCGAGGATGGATCACTGCAGATCAGGTTACACATCACTGCGTATCAGTTTACGCATCACACAGTTTTCACACCGACAGATAACATTTTATTTGAAATTTCCTGTTTTCTTCGAGGTTCCCTTCTTAATTTCCCTAGGTGGCGTCTAAACGAACTCTTTCGCACCCACGTCATGTTTTATGGCTGGGGCTAATCTTATGCAGTATGGGGTTCATTCCCACGCTACTGCTCGGTGGTTGTGTGTTGGTTGCTTGCTTAGGGGGGTCACTGGTTTTCACTCGCTGTCCTAGTGTTATGCCCCGTGCAGGTACCGGTTTACGGGCAAGTCCCAGGCATCAAATGTGATGCCCCGCTGGACTGAAACAACTTCACAAACATCTTCTTTACATCAGGCTGCATAAACAGGTAATGGAATTCAAAGCGCATGCTATGTCACATAGAAACCGTCAATAAGGGGCCCGGCACCTGGGGGGTCGGACAAAGCCCCCCAAACAGGGGGGGGTCGAGGCCCAGGTTGGCGCCATGCACCATCGAAGAATTGACCAAGAAATAAACGTTGTTTTATTTCATATTCAATGCGTGTAGCTCCACTCCTGGACGCCTGTCGTTTCTTCTGTGGGCCAAGGCCCCAACCCGAGGGTCGACTGTGATCATGTTTCAGCACTAAAAGTGCACTGAAATATTTCCCTGGAATAATCAAGTAAGGCATCGAAATACTCTCCAGAGGAATGGTCAAATATTGATGCCGCATTAAGCTCATTCTAGCTTCAGGCATATAACTCCCTCTCGACCAGATGCAGGAGGCTAAGATACCAACACACTCCGACACCGGAAACCTTCATACAGCCTTTATTGAAGTGGGAATATGAAGCCCGAGTGGGAATATGAAGCCCGAGTGGGAATATGAAGCCCGAGTGGGAATATGAAGCCCGAGTCGACTACTCAGATACTTAAACAATCGCCCCTCATGGCCTAGGGCTGAGCAGTTGTGGCAGCAGTATATTTACCACGTAATAAGTATTGAGTGCATTTTTGCTGTGATCATGATGGCATCATTTGCAATCATTAAGATATCAGGCTGCTCTAGGTTGCGCTGGCCCAGATGATCGGAGTCCAATCTTGGTTATTTATCTCGGGATGATCAGAGTCTAATCTCGGTTATTTATCGTGCAAGCCTTCATCATTAATTCAATCTAAATGTGGCTTGATCCAGTCAAAAAGGGCCTTGCTGACCCAAGCTGAGGCAGTATCACCCTTGTTACTTCCCTCTTGCAGGCTTCTCCCAAGCCCACCTTCTTCATATGGACCGCCCTGCAAACACAGGCCAGACAAGTGCACATAAGTGCTGTCCAAGAAGAGGCTTGAAGTGATGAGGGGCTCAAACTAAACAGGGTGCCTTGAAGGCAATTATCGTGAACAACCAAATATTGATTTGTCGTCTCCCACCTCGCCCTTTTCGATTGCCGTGGCCGTCGAAGCTACATGGCACAGCTCGTACTTCTCGGCTGCAATTGGAATCCCAGCCAAAGGGGATGAGCATAGGCCACCCAGCCGCAGTCTGGCCTGTTAAGGGCAATCAAAAGAGCGGGAAAAGAAATGAAAACAATAGGGATATAGTCATATAACAGATAGATCAAAGCTTCTGAATGGAATGACAAGGCTGCTGATGGTTGGAAGCTCATCAGGCTTAAACGGCTTTTCTCAGAAGATCACTCTCTGTATGAGACATTCATCCCTCTCCACATTGACAGCAGATGATAGGGCCCTCCTCCCTGTGCCATACCTGGCCTGTTGCTCCGAAGCTGGGGTCATCACACAAAGCTTCCACCTCTTCCAATACTTCAACCGTACACTGAGCTGCATCAAATGAAGGGTGCCGACAGTTTATGCGAGGGAACGTACAAGGGATCAAGTGTAAGGCTGAAGCGGTAAACAGTGGTTGCTATCATAAAGCTCCCATATGGCACAAGGTAGCTTGGATGATACAATGCGAGCCGCCACGGAGGCAAAGAAATGCGCCAACTTGCCCCACACAAAAACACACTCACCGAGCACATCCGAATGCTGAGTATAAGCAGATAGCCTCCCTGGCATGTAATATGCCTGATCTGCTGGAATCGCTGTACAGGCAAAGACACTCGTCAATAATACAATTTGATGCCCAGACCATGGGCAACATGCACTGAACCCATGTGGATGGATCCTTTCAACTGGTTCCACATAGCTTCAAAATCCATGCCCTTAAAGTGTTCCTTCGAATGCTGCCTACTCACTTTCCAATATATTTCGGCGCAGATCACGAGCACGAGCTGCAAATGATTGAAAGGAGATTTAATGCAGGACGAAAGACACGCAGTGCATGGCTGCATCACTGCATGCATGAGAGCCTCACCAGCCACGTGCTTCCTTGTGCCCTGGTCCCAATCTGCATATCAGATTCGGCATTATTATGTAAGAATTGGACGTACTGGTATTAAGAAATCTAGCGTAGCGAAGTAGGGCACTCACGCCCTGGCAGCAGAGCCAGCTTCCTCCGAAGCAGCCAAGAAGTAAGGGTTAGGCCAGCTAGCTCATCGACAAGCAAAAGGTCGTATGGAAGTCCTGCGTCTCGAAGATCCTTTATACGCTTCAACAGTTGCAGCTTCCCCCTGAGGACGTTGGACATCATCGCTTCGATATCACGCCCCGACATGATATCAAGGGGTCACTTCTATAAAATCGTGTATTTCTGACAGACTTGTGGCAGAGTTCGTCACAAGCTAGCTGTTAGATCCCTATCTTGCTGACGATGCAAACACTCCGTTGTTTTTCGCTGTCCGCTCTCCACTATTTTGGGGGTAGAAGGTGCGATTAAATTATGGAGAAGCCAGAGTGGTTACAAAATACAGAGTAGGTATTGTGAATAGGGAAAGAAAGAAAGAAAGAAAGAAAACGCCTGAGCGTGGCTTGAGGAATACGTGATTTTAAACACCGTACACGGGATTCGAGACGAGCGGGAGTGGACAGGTTTTCCAATGCGCTCTGGACCCAAGCAGAGCCAAGCCGCGAGAACTTATGATGGCCCTCCTGAGCGACGCGGTCCGAGGTCAGGCACTGAATATCTATCCGAGCCAGGGGGCTGGCTAAGGCAAAGGGATCCAAGGCCCACAGGCTACAGGCCCTGGGTTAGCAGCATGCCTTGCTTCTGGGTTGGCAATCCCCCTCAAACTAGAGTGGGGAACATAGGGGGTTATGGCTGCTCAGCATGCTCGACGACCTGCCAATGTGCGCACTATGCTGAACACTACCCTCATGCGCATTGCCCCTTTCATGTGAGCAGCGCACGCCCGTACATATGGGCTGCACCCTATACTGAGTACCGTACTCACGCGCATCGCCCTGCCCATATGAGCAGGCCCACCCATATGCACTGCACCTTATTACCCTCATGCGCATTGTCCTGAAGGTATGAGCAGGCGCACCCATATGCACTGCACCCTACCCTCATGAGCATCTCCCAGCCAATCTGAGTTGTGCCTGCCCATATGAGCTGCACCCTACCCTCATGTGCCTCACCTTGGACAGCCGGTGGCAGGACAGCAGGTAGCAGGACAAGCGGTAGCGGGACAGGTGGTAGCAAGACGGGTGGTAGCAGGACAGGTGGTAGCGGGACCGGACTACTCTGCCGATCTTGTGGTAGCGGGAAAGCTGGGAACGGGACAGGTGGGAGGAGGGCAGGTGGTAGCAGGACAGGTGGGAGCGGGACAGGTGGGAGCGGGGACAGATGGTAGCGGGACAGATGGTAGCGGGACAGGTGTTGCTGTTGCTGCTGTGGTGGGGGCGGTTGCAGGAACTGCTGCTGCTTTGGTACTTGCTGGTGCTGGTATCGCGCCATCTCTCCTTCCATAACGACTGCCGCGTTTCTCGAACTGGTGTGCGATGACATGAATCACCCCTTGGGGCCGATCAATACAGGAAGTTGAAGCCCGGTGTCCTCAACAGGGGAGAGAGAGGATTGTTTGTCAGGTTGCATCCCTCAACCAATTGGCATGGATGCCAGTATGCCACCAGTATTACACTACATGCCCATTTCCCCTCGCTCGGGAGTCTAGCACTCAACAAGTTGGACCACATCTTTCACAAAAGCCAGCAGGGCTTTCCACTCATACCTTCCCCGTTACAACTGGTGAAAGTCTGCAGCGCCGTCCAGGGACTTACCCAACCCCAGTCTCTTGACTTCTCCATGACGGTAGGGCACTGGAAGCAAACATGTAGCATGTTCTCCACATGCTCGCCATCATCCCTTGCCCAACGTCGTTGACAACAGCATGTCTCACGTTGCTGTCGGCTGTTCTGTCCTCTAGTGTCGCTGTGTCGGTTGCGCTGCCCGCACCGTGTCAAATGTCTTAAGCTATCAATCACGAGATAACTTACTCTCAGTTGGTGTGGTTCTTAACGTGTGCTGTTTAGAGCTTAGCTGACCTCGATAAGGGCTCGGGTCTAGGTTCAGTATTTAGGGTTCAGGGTGAAGTGCAAAGGGTTAAGTGCTTAGGGTTGCAGCCACCCAGCATGCAGCAATGCTTGCTGTTTGCTTTTCTATCTCAAGAAATATTCATATCCAATTATAGCAGATTAGCAAACAACTGATGGCAAAAGCTAGGGAAATGCCGCATCAGCTTGAACAAGGGCTAAGAGTCTCAAAGCTATAAATGCAAGAACGCAAGCATAGGCCCTCTTCCTTGAGAGTTGAGTGTGCGGCTCCTGGTGTCCGTAATTGTCAGGCGTAAATACGGTGTCCCCTCCTCCCCCAACGGAAATCCTGTTTGCATAGAAACGCGCCTACCATAGCTTAGACCTTGGCTTGGTAGGCAGCCTCAGATCTATGTTCGGCGGCAGGATCCCTGAAGTCCCCACCAGGCCACCACCAGTCATCTCCAGCTGCGCCTGCTCAATGATCATGCGCTGCACCCACAAGTGCCAGCACCTCTGTAATGGTTCACTGCAACGTCTGCATGCCCCGCTGCTCTGTCCGACTACAAGCTGTAGGTCAGCCGTCATCGCTGCCGCCATGAAGGTGCTGTCTCCTGCCCTGCACCCCTGTCTGCTACAGGTATTCAACTGGGACTGGCCTAGGACGGGATGGCCTCATCAAGAAAGCAGAAGCAAAGAAAAAGCTTCGAGTCGGGAAATGCACATTTGTGATCACAATCGATCTTAATCGTCTACGGTACCGATGTTGGGAAATCAGGACGCCTTTCCAAATGGAACCTGATCGGAAGGTCAGGGCGTACTGTGGGTGGGTCTCGGAGAGGTTCGGCATTTTTCAAATATTCAATCCCCGATCAGACTTCCCGGCTGGTTCCTGGCTCCCCCTCTTTCATTCATAAATCGTATTGGAATTACTCAAGCCTTCTGCACACCAAAATTGAAGCATGTTATGAATGTTTCTGAACTCTGGTGCCGGTAGTCAAGTCTGTAATTTTTGTTTTCAAAATAAATCCAACTTATCCAACTCAGTCATTATTCACCAGACTTAGGATATCATCAGCATCTAGCCTTGTTATTAAATGGCAGTGCCAATCAACCAGGCGTTAGCAGCACTTGGGATACGAGGATTGGCATACCACGATGAAGTGAAGTGAAGTTGTGAAGTGAAGTTTTGATGCTCAGCATGATGATCAGGATCATGCTGCCCCAGCTCATGTCATTGACAGCTGGATCACGTGGCTGCATATCGTCGGCTGCTTCTTCACAAAGGTGGTGATCAGGACTCTGATTATGTACGCGCTAGCAAAATCAAATTGGATTAGCGTGCACGCCTGGGTGCAGAACTTGGCGCTGCCAATAGGAGTGGCAGTTCCCATTGTCAGCTTCATCCTCTTTGTTCACGCTGATGTGGAGGACGGCTACGCGTACCCAGGCAAGCTTCGCAAATGCACAGCAGCTTGGGCCCCCAGGCTGAGTGGCGCTTTCAGCGTGGTTGGATCAGTGATCTGGAATTGTGTCCTGGTTCCCACGGGTCTGTGGTTCAGTGCTGTGTTGTCGTTGGAGTGGTCTATTGTCGTGGCTTCCGTAATCGCCGTCCTCATGAGTTGTTTTTCGGCTATGATGTTGGTGAAGGACTACGTTCAAGGTTCAGAATCAGTTGCAAAGCGGCTGGCTCGCGGGCACTCCATCACGCAACTGGCCAGATCTGCAGGGACAGCTCTGGGGGCAGCCTACGTGTCAGTGGGCCAAGGAGCAACGGCAGTCTGCCGATCAGCCCAGGAAATATGCCAAGCAGTGGTAGCAACATGCACGTCAGCCAAGGCAGCAGTGGTATCAGCTGTATGGCCAAGAATGGAGGCAACATTCACTCGGGCCTGGAAAGGGCTGACGGCAGTCCCCGCTCTCATCAAGAAAGCATGGGTGGACATTAAGGACCGGAAGAAAGTCCAGCCGGAGCGTTGACCCAAGTCCTTCCACAGTTCCACCAGCATCCCAACGGAGCAGCAGGGATATGACGTGCAACATGTTATTTTGACGTGATTCAAATTACGCTCATCTCATGAGAACCTGAAAATTTGATTTCTCTGAAGCATTATCTGCTCGGTTGCTCCTTCTTAAGTCACTGTCATGTAGCCAATACTTACTTTGAACAGGCACCTGCGGGTATGCACCGTTCTAAACATACTTTGAGACATGTTCTGTGCTAGATTGGAGGGGCTGAATAAATTACATTTAGTGATCTCACTGTTCCTGGCCTGGCATGGGTGGGAGACTCCAGCTTTTGTAAAGGGCTTGGTAGACTTTGTTGAGGGCTAGCATGCTGTATTTTTTTGCCTCCCTGGGGACTCTTACCCTTTTTGTCTCTCTCTTGCTTTCAGAGGCGGGGATCCTTTGATCTGCCTTTCCGTTTTCTGGAGGGGTGTTTTTCTTTGCCATTTGTGCTCATCTCTGTCTTTCCTCTAGCCTTCCGTTTCTTTCCTTTTACCTCCCCACCAGACAAGACGTCGGAGAGCCCGCAGGCAGGGGTGGGAGGCCCTGGTTTTCTGCAACTTGTAGTGGCGTTTTATGAAGGCTAGTCTCTTCAAGGGCAGAGGATACGGTTTGCCTGACCTTAGTGTTCTTGTTGTTTGGTGGGTGATCTTGCTATCCTTTATTTCCTCTTGTGCCTTCTCCCTTGACTTTCCTAGCTGACTTTATGTTTGCCAACTTGGCCGAGCTTTATTTCAGCATGGCCAGTACGTGTAACGTTATTAACTGTTCCGGGCCAGATGAAATGTCAGCACGATGGTAGCAAGATGACAAGCAACGTAGGCGTTATCTTCAAGTTGCTACTGATGGTCTCAATATTATCTTCCTCTTCTATGCATGATGCCGAATAGCTTCTTACTGCACGAGAGCAAGCAATTTCCGATTTTATTTAAAGGCATGCACAGAGACGCTGATGTGAACCTTCTTTGAAGCGTGTGGTCATGCGGGGGCATTTATGTCTGTTAAGAGTCACAATCAGCAGATCCTCACTATTCCATTCACCAATCAATAAGTCAGCTTGCGTGTCCTAGTGTATTCTTAAATACTGTCGCACCATAAAGCAGTAAACGTGCCAATATGGTAAATACCGTAAACTCCGGTCAGGACACCTTAGAGAGGTGTCCTCTACTCACAAACACGGTACATCACCGTACACTCATGCTCCTTGTACTTCAGACAAGAGTGTGTCAACAAGATAACTGTATCTGGAAGTCCCTAACTGGATATCTCTGCCTGGGAGTCTCCGTCTCGTGGGTACCGCCCCTACTACTTTACTCGCGAGGTGCGCTTCAGGTCCGTGGCGGACTTCTTTCCTCACTGCAGTGACGGACGCCTACGGGCAGGCTCAGTGACTACTCACTGGCTGCGAGTGCTCTTCGAGTTAAGCAGCTAGGTGGAATAGTGTATATATAGCAACTGACTTTAGGGGCATAGGCCTTCTGGCCGTCTGGTCGCGATCCAGCAGGGCTATGTTAAGGACACTTACCGCGTAACACGCGGAGAGACGGACGGGACGAGGCTGCGTACTTCTGCAGAGTCTCGGATCTCTTTACTGGGTACTTGTCTCCAGCTAGTTCGACTGAGGCTGAACTAGTCTTGACTTGTGTAGAGGTACTGACTTATTGGACTGCTGAAGGTCTCATGCGCTGATGACGGCCGATGCTTGTTACAATAGAGGTCTGTCCTTTAGAAAGGGACGAAGTAACTAGCCAAGGCAATTGCCGGGATACAGGGACCCGGCAGGCCCAATTCAGAGTACGGTAGAACCTGTCAAACTAATCCTGCGTAAGCGGGTTTCTAGGTCTCAGCTCAAATCCGGAGACTCCGCAGATAAGCTGCGGAGGCTCCGCGGCCGCTAACTGCGGTCTAAACGGTTCTGTCACGTATACGGTAATATACTGTGACAATACCTTCACCCTCCGGGGAGGGACCACTGCATATCATGCTGAATATGTAGGTAATGGAATTACAAATGCATGCTACGCGACATTCAAACCTTCAATCGACAGAGGTACAGAAATACGCCTTGAAGCAGATAAAAATGGTCTCATCTCCCTGCCGCGTTGAGCTAAATCTAGCCTCATGCAGATAACTTGCTCATGACCTATTGCAGGAGGCTATGATCTCGATATCGATATCCACACACTCATCGTAAAGCCTCATACAGCCGTAACAAGATAGAATAAAATGCGTAGCCCGAGTCGACTACCCAGAGGCTTTTACAACCGCCCCTCATGGCCTAGGGCTGAGCAGTTGTGGTAGCAGGATATTTACCACGTAATAAGTATTGAGTGCATTTTTGCTGTGATCATGATGGCATCATTTGCAATCATTAAGATATCAGGCTGCTCTAGGTTGCGCTGGCCCAGATGATCGGAGTCCAATCTTGGATATTTATCTCGGGATGATCAGAGTCTAATCTCGGTTATTTATCGAGCAAGCCTTCATCATTAATTCAATCTAAATGTGGCTTGATCCAGTCAAAAAGGGCCTTGCTGACCCAAGCTGAGGCAGTATCACCCTCGTCGCTTCCCTCTTGCAGGCTACTCCGAAGCCCACCTTCTTCATATGGACCGCCCTGCAAACACAGGCCAGACAAGTGCACATAAGTGCTGTCCAAGAAGAGGCTTGAAGTGATGAGGGGCTCAAACTAAACAGGGTGCCTTGAAGGCAATTATCGTGAACAACCAAATATTGATTTGTCGTCTCCCACCTCGCCCTTTTCGATTGCCGTGGCCGTCGAAGCTACATGGCACAGCTCGTACTTCTCGGCTGCAATTGGAATCCCAGCCAAAGGGGATGAGCATAGGCCACCCAGCCGCAGTCTGGCCTGTTAAGGGCAATCAAAAGAGCGGGAAAAGAAATGAAAACAATAGGGATATAGTCATATAACAGATAGATCAAAGCTTCTGAATGGAATGACAAGGTTGCTGATGGTTGGAAGCTCATCAGGCTTAAACAGCTTTTCTCAGAAGATCACTTTCTCCATGAGACATTCATCCCTTTCCACATTGACAGCAGATGATAGGGCCCTCCTCCCTGTGCCATACCTGGCCTGTTGCTCCGAAGCTGGGCTCATCACACAAAGCTTCCACCTCCTCCAATACTTCAAGCTTACACTGAGCTGCATGAAATGAAGGGTGCCGACAGTTTATGCGAGGGAACGTACAAGGGATCAAGTGTTAGGCTGCAGCGGTAAACAGTGGTTGCTATCATAAAGCTCCCATATGGCACAAGGTAGCTTGGATGATACAATGCGAGCCGCCACGGAGGCAAAGAAATGCGCCAACTTGCCCCACACAAAAACACACTCACTGATCACATCGAAATGCTGAGTATAAGTAGATAGCCTCCCTGGCATGTAATATGTCTGGTCTGCTGAAATCGCTGTACAGGCAAAGACACTCGTCAATAATACAATTTGATGCCCAGACCATGGGCAACATGCACTGAACCCATGTGGATGGAACCTTTCAACTGGTTCCACATAGCTTCAAAATCCATGCCCTTGAAGTGCTCCTTCGAATGCTGCCTACTCACTTTCCAATATATTTTGGCGCAGATCACGAGCACGAGCTGCAAATGATTGAAAGGAGATTTAATGCAGGACGAAAGACACGCAGTGCATGGCTGCATCACTGCATGCATGAGAGCCTCACCAGCCACGTGCTTCCTTGTGCCCTGGTCCCAATCTGCATATCAGATTCGGCATTATTATTTAAGAATTGGACGTACTGGTATTAAGAAATCTAGCGTAGCGAAGTAGGGCACTCACGCCCTGGCAGCAGAGCCAGCTTCCTCCGAAGCAGCCAAGAAGTAAGGGTTAGGCCAGCTAGCTCATCGACAAGCAAAAGGTCGCATGGAAGTCCTGCGTCTCGAAGATCCTTTATACGCTTCAAGAGTTGCAGCTTCCCCCTGAGGACGTTGGACATCATCGCTTCTACATCACGCCCCGACATGACATCAAGGGGTCACTTCTATAAAATCGTGTATTTTCTGACAGACTTGTGGCAGAGTTCGTCACAAGCTAGCTGTTAGATCCCTATCTTGCTGACGATAGGGATCTAACAGCTAGCTAACACTCCGTTGTTTTTTGCTGTCCGCTCTCCACTATTTTTGGGGTAGAAGGTGCGATTAGATTATGGATTAATGTCTATGGCTTAATATCACAACTCAGCTTCGGCACAACTCAGCTTCGGCAAAACTCAGCTTCGGCACAACTCAGCCTCGGCACAACTCAGCTTCGGCAAAACTCAGCTTCGGCACAACTCAGCTTCGGCACAACCACATCTGCTCACCATCCGGGCCTCGGCATCTTTCAGCCTCCTCCGCCCAGCGAACATCTTCACCCACTTCCCCCGCTCCAATCCATTTCCGTCCTCCCCTATCTCTTTCACCGCCACTCCTTTCAAACATTATCTGTGTATAGGACACTAACGTGGGCCCAAAGCTGAGCTGCACTCCTCGGTCGTCCACGGGATATTTGTTTCGACCCTCCTCGCAAACCTTTCGCGACTGGGTCCCCCTCTCTCTTCTGAGAGGGGCTTTTAGGACCCCCCAAATCAATTGTCCTCTCCCCAAACTTCTCCCACGGCGCGTCACTCCACGTTCCAGGACTGGTAACTTCTTCTCGTCCACCAAAACGCTACCCTTTCCTTCTTCAATAATCCTGCATTTCTCTTTCGCATTTTCTCCCTCCCACCCCTCTTATACTTGCCTCTGATTCCAACCCATCACCCACCCCCCTCCGCCTCCAGCACCCACCAGCATTGATCTCATCTGCATCACTCCCAACTCTTAGGGCCACGTCTCTACCAGTCCTCTCCCTCATCCACTTTTCTCGCTTTTGGTGCATGGTCCTATCCTCCACCCCCACCCCAACTGCACTGTCTTTGGTCTCCACTTCTCTTCCCTGCCATGCAGCCATGCAACGCCTTTTCTATACACTCCTCCTCCTATTCTCCAGCTTTACATCGTACCCTCCCTCCCTCTTCTGCTGCCTGCAGACGCCCCCCTACTGCTCCCGCTATTTAGACCACAAAAAAAAATTCTGCCTCAGCGGCCTAGGGGAAACTCTCGCGAATTTTCCCTCTCCCATTTCCACATACCTCCCTCCATGGCCTATCCGGCTACATCCCCCCCCATCACTCTTTTCCTTCCCGTTTTTTCCATCCTTCTACACTTCGGCCATCAGACGCACACCCTTCCAATTTCCTGCCACACCTTTGCCCCATAACACCTTGCCCTACGCATATCCCCCTTCCCTACGCCTCTTTTCTCCACATCTCCCCCACACTTCTTGCTCTCAAACGTACCCTCTCTCCCTCTTATGCTGTCTGCAGACGCCCCCTTACTGCTCCCGTTCTTTAGACCAAAATAATTTTTTCTGCCTCAGCGGCCTAGGGGAACCTATCGCGAATTTTCCACCTTCCAATTCTGCATACCTCTCGCCCCCATGGCCTATCCGGTTTATATCCTGCCCCTCTCTATGTTCCCTCCTGGTTTCCTGTACCCTCTGCACTTCTGCCTTCGGACTCGTACGCCTCACACCTCCTGTCACACTTCTGTCCCATGATATCAGGCCATGCACCCATACCCCCCTTCTCTTCTCCTCTTTTCCAACTTACTTTCTCTCTCCCTCATGCTGCATGCAGACACCTCACTGTTGCTCTTCTCCACCCCTTCTCTACTACTCCTGTTCCCACCTTTCCACACACCCCAACGCATATTGCATGCTACCCCCCTACTGGCCCTACCGACTGCTGAACCCCAACGAATTCCTCTGCCCCAGGGGCCAAGGGGACACTGTCGAAAATTCTTCACATCATTCTTCCTCATCCACCTTCGACAGACGCTGCGACATCCGGATCCCGGCCCGGATGTGGCAGCGTCACACATCCACGCTCTCAGCCACCCCCAGGTTTCCCACCTTCCGCTTTACTGCTGCCACCATCCAACACTTCGTAAATCTGTATCCGCGGTCCAACCTTTCCTCTCCATTCTATCCGCAACCTCGTCCACCCCTTACCATGTACTCTGCTCGCTCCAGCATTGCCCTGCACCATTGACTCCACCTTTGCTCGACGCCTCAGTGCGCGGCCTGCTCATCCGCGATAGCCCCCACACCGTATACTCCCAAGCCCTACTCACCTCCTCCCTCGATGTCAACATCCTGCGCAAGAACTGGGCCATGGACCCCGTCACCCACACAGGCCAAAAGACAGGAATGTTCACTACTTCAGCTTCAGGCATCGATGACACAGCCAAGAACTCCATCATCATTCGCGACCTATCTACCGAGGGCAAAGACAAAGAGTTCGCAGCCCTTCTCGCTACTCTGGAGACCGCCATGGAGGGCATCCCCCACGACAAAGCCCAGGTGGCCATTGACGACTTCAGAGCCATCTTCACCTCCCACTGGCTGAACATCTTCAAGGACCTCGACTTCGTCGTCATGGAATTTAGGCTACTCCACAACAGGAAAATCGACTCGGCCATCGTCACCTTCTCTACTCCGGCCCCCCCGCAGCAGCTCATGCTTCTGCTTCACGAGAGGGATGCATCAGCCCTCATCAACCCCCACACCAAAAAATACTTCCGTTGCGAATTCGTGCAGCCAGCACCGTTCCCAGACACCGACAAACTCATGATTGAGAGCTGCCGCATTGTCCTCCTCCCGACCCCTGGCTCCTCCCTCGCCACCGCCTTGGGACTTCGCGACGGCTACCTCTCCCTCTCTCGCATTGTTTCTGCTATCCTCTCCTCCTGCCACGTCGACTTTGAGTACTGGGACCTGAAGTATGAACGCGGCTCCGACACGTTCTCCCTTTTTCTGACCTCCACCGCTATTTTTGACACCCTCGACAAGGCAGCTGACTTCATCTACCTCACCGGGAATGATGGCCAGAACATCGCGAAGGTCTTCATGCCCATTAACGCCCCGGCCTCCGCCACGGCCGAGCCTGTCGCCCACTCCCCCGCCATTGCCTTCGCCGTTCCGCGCACCAAAGACGCTCACGACGCCCTCCTCGCTATCATTCCCAAAATCTGCGCCACGATTGACATGCCTCTTGACCCCAACTTTGAGCTCTTTGCCGGACCCCGCAACAGGAAACTTGCCAGCAGGACGGGCGTTTTCGATTTCTTCCTGCTACCGGTCCCTGACTTTGACCAGGTCATCAACGCCACTCTTCACTCTGGTACTCTTCGGCTGATCCCGACCCTGTTCCCCACGCTCATCATCGGCCCTGGGGGCCGGGCCTGCCTGGGGCTGTTTGGTACCCTCCCCCTCGGCCACAAAGACAATTGCAACCAAATGCGCCAAGCCCTCGCCAACTCCAACAGCAAGAAACGCAAGGTATCCAGTCTACTCCCTCCCTTACCCATACCTTCCATGCTTTTTCCCATGCTCATACCCATGCTCATACCACTATCATCCATAACTTACCTTACCTCCTCCCCCCCTTCTTCAACTCACACCACCCTCCCACCATCTCCAATCTCCAATCACAGTCCCTGGCCATGGACGTGGACAACGTGGACACCGCCTAGTACCCCTGGTTCACGCTCCACTTCTACATCAGACCCGTTGACAGACTCACCACCACTTAGTCCAGCCTCTTCGCTTAGCCCAAATCATGACAGCATCTTTCCTGATCTTCATCCAGTATCTAGGCTCAATCTTAGTTCAAATAGTACGGACACATATATACGGCTTTTTACCATGCAGTTTTCTGTTACCATGCAGTTCTCTGCGATTTCTCATGACTTGCTCTCTATTACACATGTATGCTCCATCCTAGCAGCCTTCATTGCTGTAATCCTGCTCCTCCATTTCACTCGAATCTCAACATATCTCTCGTCTTCTCTCCCTACCACTACTACTCCATCCAGCACCCCGCCCCCACCACCATCCATCCCCTCAGCTACAACATCCATTCCTAACCTTAAAGCCACTGCTGCTACATGGCACCGTTTCCTTCACATCAAAAAAATCTCAAAACTAACACCCATTCAACGTCATCGCGGCCAATATTTCCTCGGCCATTTACGACGTCTCCTCACACGCAACCAGAGACGTTTCCCCCACACGTACCACCTCCACTTCCCACTCATCCAGGCCATCTCACGCATCCAAAAAGCCCGCCACACCTCCTCTCACACCTCCCCCAAGCATCGTTCACAACACCCCCGACCTCCACCACGGGGTGGGGACGTTTCAGCAAACCACCCGCCTCTCACGCCAACACATGACCCACTACCACACGGCCTCGCTTTCTATGAGCGCCAATCTCTTGGATTCTGCCAAATCCACGCTCTTAATAACCTTAGTGGTCGTGCCATCACGACCCCCCCCGATGTCTTGGCATGGTGTCGCTACCGGTCCACCAATCCCATTCTACCACACCATGCCCAACTCCTCAACCCATCAGTGCCTCATCCACAATTCCACAGTTCTCGGGGTAACTTCACTGATGCCCTCTTTGCTTTATGGCTTTTTGATACTCACCAACTCCACAAACTCGACATCATGGATCGCACCAATCTCCCTCTCTCCCCCACACATTTGGCCAATCTCGCCTCCATCACCCTTCAAGATCTGGATCATGCCCTTACTTCCCTCCAACTACAAGACCCCACATTTGCCTATCCCGGTTTCATCCTTCACACACATGAACCTGGTGACTACTTCCATGCCTCCGTGCTCTTAAAACCCGGCGTTGGAAAACCTTGGCTCTGGGTCGACTCCGACTCCCCATCCCGCATGGACCTTACTTCTGATCACAACCTCCAACTCCTCCGCCAACTCGGCAGGCATGCCTTTGCTCTCGTCCCTGCCTCTTCCCTTACCGCTTGCCTTGCTTTCCCCTTTACCCTCCCTCAGCCAAACAGCCACATCACCATTCCTGATTCTCCCCCGCCACACCCCATCCCCCCTTCCCTCCTCACTCACCCCTACCACACTTCCATCGACCACACTTTCCCAGACCGTGCCCCGCTCGCGCCTCCACCCCCTGTCTATACCCCTCGCCCCCACGTCTCTTCGGCTCCCCCCGTTGCCCAGCCCACACCCCTATACCCCTCTTTACCTCCCCCCCCACTCCCCTCCCCACCCCGACATGTCCCCCACCCTCTCGATATCATCTCCACTTTCAATATCGCTGGCCTCCGTGCCAACACTGCCGATGTCAGCACCTTCATCAACACACACCGCCCAAAAATTTTCTTTGGCCAAGAAACTCACCTCTTTGCCTCCCAACAATCCACTTTCCTTCCTGAAATCCGCCAAGCCTTTCCTCACTATCATGTCTACCTGAGCAGCGTGCCTACACCCCCTACTCTTGCTTACGCCCGGCCAAATATCTGTGCACCCGGGGGTGTCTTCCTCGCCATCCACAATGACGCCCACCCACATACCTTCATCCGCCATCCGGTACCCCCTCTTATCGAAGGATATTGCATCCATCTCCAACTTCCCATGGTCGCTGGCCGCACCCTTCATGTCCTTAGTGTTTACCTCCCTCCGGGCTCTAACCTCATTTCACCTGCTTGTCAAAAATACATGGCAGATACTATCCATGACAGTGACCCCGCTAGTGACATCTTCCTCGTTGGTGGGGACTTCAACCACCACCTCCAATCTACTCGACCTGATCGCACGTTCCTCTCCTTCCTTGCCTCCAACAGACTTATCCCCATTAATGCTACCACATCCAAACATCTCACACACATGCCGCACTCCTCTACAATGCAAGCCTCCATGTTGGATGATATCCTCATCTCTGATAATGCTTTTCACCTCTCTGGCCTACTCCCCACCGCAGTTGAGTGCTCTGTCCCTCTTCAATCCCTCTACGCTCCTGACCACCTGCCCCTCACCTTCAAGTGCCCTCCAAACCTCTTTCAACTACCCATGCACCCCCGTCCTCCCTTGCAACCCCTCACCTCGTCACGCCTCCGCAACACACCTCCTCGCCCTTCCAACGCTACACCTCCCCCCCCAACCACCATCAAACAGCCTATACCCTCCCACACCTTACAGCTTACACGGGAGGCTATTTTCTCTGACCTCTCCACTGCCTCCGATGCCTTGCTCGCCCACACTTCCGCCCTCATCAACGACTCGGGCGTCCAACACCACTATCAACCACACTCCTCACCACATGCCCCCCCTCCAGAATGGACAACTTTCCGTGAACACCTTGTGTCCCTCCATATCGACATTCCCACCATAGTCTCCCGCCACTCCGACATATGTACGTCTGCCCTCACCATCATGAAACTACACTGCCCCACCTCGTCCCATCGGGACACTATCGCTCCCCACCCTTCTGGTAAACCATGCTTCCTCCCTCGTGTGGCACAGCAACACATCACGGTAAAAACCCAGGAACGGGCTATCCTCCACTTTGCCCGCAACTTCATTAAACACCTCACTTCCGCCCCCCCCCCTAAAGCCACTCCCCTTTTACCCTTTTCTCCGATCTTGGACTCCCTTCTCTCCGCTCTCGCCTCTCACCACCTCCTATCTTCACCACACTCTGTCTCCCATGATCCTAACACCCTATGCCCTCCTACTTCCGCACTACTACTCCTCCTTCCTCCCTTTCCAGTTGCTTTGCCCCCCACCCTTTCTCCACCATGGATCCAATGGCTCTCACTCTGCGACCAAAAACTTCGGCTCATCCGAGTTGACATTCGAAAAACTTTTCGCAAACATTCCGTTACCACAAAAAACCGCAAAAAAATTATCAAGCTACTTTACACTAACGCTTGCAAGGCGCACCAACGTATTTTCCAGGACGAACCCGACACCGACCCCCTCCTTCCCATTGATACCTCCTCCGCCCATTCTGCCTCCTCCTCACATATTACCTCTTTATGGGACCCCACCACCTCCCTTCTTGTCACGGACCCTACGGGCTTGACCAATGTGACACATGCCCATTTCAGCAAGGAATGGTCGGCTGACCCCCACGTTCTTCCCACACAACCCTACCCGCATGAATCCATACCAAACCTTGACAATTTCCAACTCGATACAAGGGCCAAATCCGCTCGCACCACTTCGACCACCCTTATTCCTTACGTCCTTCGGCCCAGTACATTTAATCAAGCCATCAAATCCCTGAAAAATAAAAAAGCTTTTGGCCCTGACGGCATCCCCAATGAACTTCTCCGAATCATGCCACATTCTTTCCACTCATCCTTGCACAATCTGTTTATCCTCATGTGGATCTTAGGCACCACTCCCACCTCATGGAAGTCTTCCACTACTACCCTCCTCCACAAACGGGGGGATGTCAGTCGGTTAACAAACAAACGTCCAATTGGCATGCACAACACTATCTACAAACTTTGGACACGGTTCGTCACTGCCGTTCTAACCGATTACTCCGAAGATTTTGGTATCCTTAGCCAATCTCAAGAGGGCTTTCGTGCAGGGCACCACACCATGCGGCACCTCCAACGTTATGTCCATGCCCTTGAAGACGCTCGTGCTCATAACCGCAATATATATGCCTTGTACATTGACTTCTCTAGTGCCTTCAACACCATCAACCATGCCCAACTTCTACGCATCATGGACGACCTCGGGTTCCCACCGGACGCAATATCAGTCATTCAAGACATTTATACCAATGCCACCTCTCGCATCGTTCTCCAAAAACACCCTTGTCTTGCCACCCGTGATGTTCATGTCGGTAGGGGCACCATCCAAGGCGATACCCTTTCCCCCCTAATCTTTCTCATCTATCTCGAACCCCTCCTTCGATGGCTACATGTTGGAGGCCACGGCTATACACCCTCTTGTGCACAACGTCAAGGTTTATCTCACCCCTGCAAATTTACCCTCACTTGCCCAGCATTTGCTGACGACATAGCCCTCCTCTCACACAGCCGCAACCGCCTCCAGGTACAACTCAGTAAAGTTGACGCTTACTGCTCCTGGTCAGGACTCACCCTGAACCCCTCTAAATGCGCGGTCACGGGTGCCCTACATAAAGATCGTTTCACCCGCCTTGTAGATACATTTGACCGACATAACACCCGTCTGCGGCAACAATTAAAAGACCAGTTTCATGTCAATGGCCAGCCCGTGCCATACTATCCACCTGACAAACCATACAAATATCTTGGTGTTTACATCACCATGACGCTCGATTTCCGCCACCATCTCCAACATCTCAGCTCCTCTATTTATACTAAAGGCCGACAACTCATCAATGCCAATCTACCACCCCAACAAGCTCTCAACATTCTTGAACATGTCCTTAAACCCAAGATCACGTATTGCTTCCCAATCGCCCCTTTCTCGTTGGCCGACATTGCTACCCTTGATCAACAACTTGCCCAAATTGCTCGGCTCTGCATGAACCTTGGTCCCTCTTTCCCCACAACCCTCATCCACACACCCCTCGATCGTGGAGGGGTTGGACTCACCTCCTTACTTGTCGATTACATTCAAATCTCTGCCCTCTCCCTCACCCGCGCTCTCAATGACAGCGGTGACCTCGGACCTTTAACTCGAGGCGTGTTGCACTCTCAACTTCACTTCCATGGCTCACTCCCCATCCCCTTGCAACGCACCCCTCGTAGTTTCTATATTCACCCCCTCCCCATGCGCCAACTCTCCCTCTTACACAAAGCCGACATCACTCTACATCAAAGCACCTCCGGCATCATACCCCTCCTCGGCAACGATCTCCTTCAACAACTCATCCTCATCCTACATCCAACACATCCTGGCGGCGATACCATGCCCGTCTCTATCAATGACTATACTTTCCTTTCCCCCCTTTGGCATGTCGGCATTGTCTCTCTTGCCTCTCTTGTCACCACCATAAGTGGCCACCCTTACCTTATCCCGGCAAACACTCTTCGTGACGCTTTCTTACACAAAGCCCGGACAGAGGATCTTGCCAAAGCACAACGGGCCCTCAGCTGACCCTCCTTCTCCACGGCATTGCTCTGCCACTTGCCAAACAACACACCCTCACCTCACCCCTCCCAGAAGATACCCGTCGGGTTACTGTAGCTCATGACTTCGCCCATATTCCGCAGGGTACACATCATTCCCTTCAGCAAATTGCATCATCTTTACTTTACACGGACCCTACCGCACCCACCCATGCACCACCTCCTACTCGTATACCCCCCCCCCCCCGTCCCACCACCTGTCCCCTCCCGCCGTACCCGAGTCGCTCCCAGTCCGTCCCATGCCACACTTCCTCGTCCACTTCCAACACTGCTTGGTCTAGCATGCACTATGACTCGTATGTCTACCTCCCTCCCGCCCATCCTACGGCCACTTATTATGCCTGCTTTCACACGCTCACTCCTGGCACACACGTTCCAATCCTTGCCTCCCCCACCCCTCTCCTTACCCATACCAACACTTTTACCACGACATAACACAACTCTCCCTCCCCTTCCTCCTCCACCAACCTCCCAGATCAACACGCTGCATCCTCCAGCCACGCTCAATGTCCTCCACATGCTTGACACTGCGCTTGAACCGGTTCATCCCCTCGACACACATCTCACCAATCTCCAACAACAAGGCACTTGGTCTAGGGATCCCTTTCCCTCGGTCATCCCTTTCCCCCCGCCTCCGGGCGAAGACCCCAATTATCTACTTGACCAATCACTCATCGATTCCCACCTCGTCATCCATACCTCACCAGTTCACCCCGATTACGACATCCTCCCACCCCTCTCCTTCACAATCCAAATTGGACTCCGTTATCCTACCACACACACACCCTTCCCTATGCCGACCCTCTCCACCTCTATGGCCCAGACTCATCTCGATAGGGCATTTGTCTACCGACCCAATGGCACCTACGTTGGTCACATTCCTGTCCGCCGCCTACTCTGGCTACGGGCGTGCTATGACCGCATCCGCACCACACACCCAATTGACTTCGCACGCCTCACTGACGGGTCCTTCGCACACGATCTTGCCTCCTTACTCCTCCGTTACCGCCTCTCCAATACCTCTCCCCAACGCCCCAACATTACCTCACGCACCGGCAAACATTCACCACTACTCCCCCCCCCTGCCATCAATGCTAACTGGGTCACTCCTGCCAGCCTCCACACTGATATCTCTGCTATCATGCCTCTCACGGTCCACCGTTTCTCTTCACCCCTTTCTGTCCCGTTCTCAGCCCTCCAATATTCCTCACTTCGTGAGAAAGACTGCTTATTTGGGGCTCACTATCAACCTTATTCCACCCCTTGGACAGGCACCTCCTTGGTTGAGCCTCCTTTTTCTGGTCCTGCACTACTCAAGGCTATCCGATGGTCGTTGGCATCACTTCAAAAACAACCCCACATACCTACATCGACCTTCATCGTCGTTCCCAATTGGAAACAGGCCAAATTCATGACCCTCCTTAACTCAGGCCATCGCCATATCTCTTACACCAACCTCCACCACACCCATTTACCTTTTCTTCCCCCCGACCATCTCACTCCGGCCGATATTGCTAACGCAGGCATGCCGAAATTTAACCTTCTCCTCCTCCTCATCTCCAACACTCTTGGGGACACAACCCGTACTTTCCCATATATTGCTCCCACTTTGGCCCCGGGCTCCTCCCACCCTTCTCGCTACTTGCTCCCTCCCGGTTTTGGCCAGGCAAATCTCCTTCCTCAGCCCACCACATTCCTTGCACCTCCACCCTCAGCCCAGCCAAGCCCGACAACCCCTCCTCCCTACGCCCCCTCCTACCCCCTCCGTTGGCACGATATACCGGCATATTACACCGATGGCTCGGCCCTATCTACACCTGGCAAAGGCACAGCCACGGGTGCAGCCTTCTATTGTACTCAAGACACCACTACCTACACAGTCCACCCCGATGGCCGGGCTGAAACCAACACTATTACACGGGCTGAGCTTGCTGGCATCCATGCTGCCCTCACTCATGCAGCCATACACCACACCGGTGATCTTACCATTTTCTCCGACTCCTTGGTTTCTCTCTATGATACGCAGAAGGCCCTTCGCTACCCACACACTCTGCTTGAATGTAAGCACGCCCCCCTTCTCCTCGACATTCGTGCTCTCATCCTTACCAGGCTACGCCTCTGCCACCATTTTCACCTGTACAAGGTCAAATCTCACATCGGCATCATTGGCAATGAACTCGCAGATAAGGGTGCTGCACTCGCCCTCCAATCCCCCGAACATTGCGACTACACATGCACCTCAGATGTCCAACACTTCGCACACCTACCTGCATGGCCATGCCTCCCTCCCCCCCATGACACGGACGAACCGTGGTTTGCATCAGACCTTACCCATTCTTTGAAGGAACACATGTACCGCACCTGCCCCCTTCTCACAGATGGTCCTACTTCTCCCCCTCTGCCCTTGCGCTACGTCCGCATGCAAGTCCTCGTTGCCTCTGCCCTTGCCTCCTACCTCCCCATCTTATGGCACATGGGTCTGCCCTTTAGTGGTATTCGCAACATCCTCAAATCGCGCACCAATACCCTGTGGACTGCATCTACAGCCATGCATATGAACCGCCCTTACAAAACAGCTGTAGGCACTCGCACCACCCCCCACTGTCCCATATGCTCCCATCCCAATGATACCCCTGGCCATCTTTTAGGCGGTTGTGCTCATTCCTCCATGTCCGCCTCGTACATTGCTCGACACAACCGAGCTGTATGCATCATCCAAACTGCTATTGCTAATGGCTCCCTAGGCTCCTCTTTTACTATCATGGATGCCACTTCCCGTGCTAACCTCCCCTTCGGGGTCTATGACACCCGTCTTCCACGCTGGCTAGTACCCCGACGACCCCCCACTTTCCCAGACACCTTTGATTACTGTGACAAACTGCGACCGGATTTGCTTATTGTCCAAGGTCTCCCACATTCCGAGTTCCTTCGTCTTTCCCGCGCTGGTCAACTCTCTAGCTCACAAACTATGTCTCGGCTCCAGAGGACTTGCACTGTACACGTTGTTGAAGTCGGTTACACCTCCGAATTTTCTTTCGAACAGTGTCATGCCCGTAAATCAGAACAACATTTACAACTTATCCTTCTCCTCAAACATAATGGTTGGACAGTTTCCTTGGCACCCGTTCTCCATCCTGCCCTTCCACCTGATCCTTCGCCGACCGTGCCCATCTCCCCCCCTCATCCTTCCCCGCCTTCTTCTCATACACATATCATCCTTCTGGGCACCGCAGGCTTCCTCTTTCGTCCTGCCGATAAAATCCTCAGCATGCTCGGTATCTCCAAACACGACATCTCCTCCGTCCTCAGCCGTCTCACGAAGCATACCATACGCTGCCATATAAACATCCTTCGTCAGCGTCGCCATCTGGAAAACTCCCCTGCCCATTATTGTCCGGTACCCCTTGACGATCCTCCTTAACCACAAAGTTTTTTGTCTCCCGGTGTACGGCATTTCAAATCCCGTATTCCTCAAGCCACGCTCAGGCGTTTTCTTTCTTTCTTTCTTATGGAGAAGCCAAAGTGGTTACAAAATATAGAGTAGGTATTGTGATTTGTGAAAGAAAGAAAGAAAACGCCTGAGCGTGGCTTGAGGAATACGGGATTTTAAATGCCGTACACCGGGAATAGGGATTCGAGACGAGCGGGAGTAGACAGCTTTTCCCATGCGCTCTGGAACCAAGCAGAGCCAAGCCGCGATAACTATTCCACAAGACATGCTTAGGCGTTTCCTTTCTTTCTTCATGATGGCATTTCAGAGCGACGCGGTCCGAGGTCCGCCACTGGATATCTATCCGAGCCATGGGGCTGGCAGCTAATGCAAGGGATCCAAAGCCCACAGGCCACAGGCCTTGGGTTGGCAGCATGCCTTGCTTCAGGATTGGCAATCCCCCTCAAACTACAACGGGGACCATAGAGGGTAATGTCCGCTCATCATGCTCGACGCCCTGACCATGTGCGGACTGCGTTGTACACTACCCTCATGCGCATTGCCCCTTTCATGTGAGCAGCGCACGCCCGTATGGGCTGCACCCTATACTGCGTACTCACGCGCATCGCCCTGCCCGTATGAGCAGGCCCACCCATATGCACTGCACCCTACCCTCATGAGCATCTCCCTGACAATCTGAGTTGTGCCCGCCCATATGCGCTACACCCTACCCTCATGAGCATCTCCCTGACAATCTGAGTTGTGCCCGCCCATATGCGCTACACCCTACCCTCATGTGCTTCACCCTGGACAGCCATTAGCGGGACAGGAGGCAGCGGGACGGCTGGTAACGGGACAGGTGGTAGCACAACAGCTAGCAGGGGGGCAGTTGGTAGCGGGACAGCCGGTACCAGGGCATGTGCGTGGGTGTAATGTCATTGACCCGCTGGGCCATGCTAAACGCTCGGCTGCGTGAGGCTGGTAGGAGATGAGCTAGCTCAAGTCCAGTCAGCTACCATGCACAGCCGTGATCAATGATTGCCACTGATGACAAAGGATGCATGGTACCACTTCGGCGGTGCCACTACCTTCCACTAGATGTACCAGGCCGAGCAAGGGTAAGATGCATTTGCATTTGTGGACGCTATTGTAGGCATTGTCCATGGCTAGTTTCTAGAGGGGCTGAGGTGTTCGTCTTTCCGGCCTTTACTTTCGTCCTTTTTTTGTTTCCCCTCCGAGGTGGGGGGCAAAAACAAAAAAAATCGACCCCATCCCCCTTTTATGTAGAGCTTAACGAGAGCGTTCCATAGCTGTTTTTAAAGTATTTTTTGGTCCAGGGGGGTGGGAGATATGGGGGGGCGAAGTTGGGGTGGGTGGGTGGGTGGTCTCCCCAAAAATTCAATATTTGATTTTTTTTTAACTTCGTATCTTTTTTCTGGAGGTCTGTTGAGGCTGGCAGCGGCACCTCTGTGTTCGTCTTGCCAACATGAGTCCATTTACTTCCTATAATGTTGCTTGAATTACCACATGACCCCCTGCCCCCCCACACTGAGGGTTTGGCCCCATTGGACACACCCCGAAACCAGCTGAGTCAGCCTTAGAAAGAGCTGAATTATACGCAGCACATGGTGGTGTTGGTCTCGTGGATCATGAATGAACCGATCACTTGTGGCCGTTGTGGCAAGGTCCTCAAATCCGCTTGTGGACTGCAGGGTGGCTGGGTGTGGGTCCAAGAAGGTCAAGTTATCCGCTATGCGCTTGCACGTCGCACGTCATATCTTGTTGGGCCAATGAGGCGCAGCCTGCAGCTTGGAGCAGTGTGTGGAGACCGGGACTCTGGCATGTGCAGGTCAGAGCTGGGAAAGGGCTCTAACAGCAGTACCGTGAAAGTCAGCTCTGCATGCCCTCTGCACCACAAGATGTCTTACGCCTCAGCGGAGAAGGCGTCAGCCGCCAATCCTTGCACCAACAGGCCAGTGCCATGCCATGTCTGCAGGAGCAGGGATCCGCCCGTCCCCCGCCCGTGGGTCTGGAGCTATCACTACGTTGATCACATGCTGACAGCCCATCCCGATCAGCAGCTGGCGGAGGCAGATGTGGCAAGCTACGCGGTGACGGTGGAGGAATTGGAGGGAGTAGTGGGCAAAGAGGTCCCGCTGAGGGAGGGGAAGAAGGCTGTGAGGGAGCTCATGGCCATGATGAAGGCTGATGCCATCGCATTGCCACAGCCATCCAGGCCATCTGCCTTCTGGAAACACGTGATCGCTAGCTAGAAGTAGTCGGTAGTCAATAGTTAGGCTGAGCTCAGTACCCAAATTGACTGTTGGTATGAATTGTGATCGCTAGCGATCATAGGTCGGTACTCAGTAGCCTGGCTGAGCCCAGTAACAAAATTGACTGTTGGCATGAATGGTCATCACCTAATAAATTGAAATATACCAGTAGAAGCGCCTTGACGAGCTGATCAAAAAACACCCCTTACATAGTTACATGTCCTGTAATTTTGAATTTTGACTGAGATATTTAAATTTCAATGGGTTCGGAGGCGGGTGGGTGGGTGGGTGGTAGGCTTGGGTGCTCGATTTTTGGGGGGAATGGGGTCCTCACTCCTCACCTTTTTTTTTGCCCCCCCCTCGTTCCCCTCTTCCTTTTAGTTTCTTCCATCCTCCCATCTCAACAGTTGCGCGCCCACGCGGCCGAGCCTACTTGAGCAGGGCCCATAGATGTGCAATTGTGCACTTGATGCCATAATGAAAATCAAGGGAAAACATGGGTGGTAAATTTCAGGATGTCATGCCTGCACAAAGCCTGCTACCGACTACGCACACTTGGGCCTGCCCATGAAAATATTGCTTTCTCAACAGTCGTGACTATGTGCTGCATCCTGATCTCATAGGCCATAGGTGGTAAATATCATGTATGGCCTTGGAGTGGGGCGCCCGCAGAGCTCCTCCCGACAGCAACTTTAATCAGTGACAGCCATTTACTTCAGCGTTCTCTCTACATGTGCCAGGGACACCACAATTAAGCTCTTGGGGCGCTCACAAGCGCACTTTCCCCCGGGTAGATCTTGGCAGATCACGCTTATTTTGGGTCCCAAAAGAGTGGGGTATGGCGGTTATCATCCCATACTTTATGATAACAAATCAGGGGGGGGCTTCACGGATGGGAACCAAATTGAGCGCTGGGTGCAGGACACACTTTATCTTCAAAGTGATTTTAAATGGACGGCGACAAGTCACAGTTCATGACCCTCATCATTGCCTCCGATATACCTGTTAATGACGTTACACCTCTTGGCCCTGCTTAAATATCGTTATCAGTCAATGACGTAACACCTCAGCACCACTCCTCTGGGCCCTACTAAAAAAGGCTTGACCGCATTGGCATCCACCTATCTGGTCCAGAAGGAACTGATCCATGGTCCTGGCTGTGCATGGTAGCTGGAATCGACCTTGGCCATTCCCTTCCAACCCCACGCGGTCGAGCGTTCAGTAGGGCCCAGGCAGCGGGCGTGCACCGATCTAAACCTGTCTGGTCCGGAAACGACGACAAGAAAGAGAAGGAGATTCCGTATACCCCCCCAGAAACAGCCCCTCCCTGTATCAGTATTTTCGTTTTGAAGATCACGACGACCCTTCAAAACCTGGAAGTACGTGAATTCCAATCTATCTGGACAGGGGAGCTTAGTACAAAATGGCCACCGTCGCTAGCTGCCAGTTGGGCTATTGTCACGAGGAACCAGTGTACATACAGAATCACTGAGCAACAATGTCACTAATGGAGTGCTAGGAGCCCTGAACAATAGGTTACCTGCTGTGCATGAGCGATTAACTGTCTGGCTAGCAGTTTATCCTCGACTCTATCCTTAAGCTAGGTAAGCGGCCTTATGGGCGGGAACGCCCAAAGTTCCGATGAGGTATGAGTCGAAAAGTCGGCTCTTGGTGATGAAGATTAGCTGGTGGTACAGCTGATCGACTTGATTGCCAGAGAAAGGTACGTCACGGTGTCGGCTTATAACCAAGATAGGGAGTTGAGATCAGCTCACAGTGTCTGGTATGGTGAGGAATAGGAATGAAAGTGTTGGGAATTATGATGTGGGTCCAGAGATATCGAGACAATGTGGGTTTGAGCCAGAGGGCCTCGAACAATGTGCCAATGTGGGTTGCCTGCCTTGATAAGGAGCCGGAATATCGTACGTGGATGTTAATCCCGGAGCAGTTTACAAGAATTTAAGTGAATCAGCTTCCTTTATACTTGAGACAGAAAGAAATAAGTGAGCCAGGTTTCTATGGAGTACCAGAATCTGAGGGCGATCTGAAACCGGAAAAGCAGTACGAGCCACCAATAGGAGCGGCTCACCCATACGTCGTGACAGTATGTCTGCTAGCAGCCAGAGTAGCCACGGCCACTAGCTGTCAGCTACCACCAGAGAGGCTCCGACAGGTTCAAACTATATAGAGGAGGCCGGCCCTAGAAACTATAAATGAAGAAAAATGACAAGAACGTCATCGGCCAAGCAGGCATTAACGTGTATGGCTGCACTTTTTCATAACACTTGGCTATTGAGGCTGATGCATTCATGCAGTGCAGCAGCACCACTTCCAACCAGCATTGGTATCCCAACACCTGACTGCATAATGCAAGCCACTGCATGCCTTTGACACCTTATTAGCCTTGCAAGAAGAACACCACTTTGGCAAAGCCCATCACATCCGATCATGCAATTTGATTGGCAGGTGGCCGAGAGGCCCTCTCCCCGGCTGCTCCCCCGCTCGACCCCAAAAGGGCCATGTCCTGAACCCTAAACCCTACCCGTAGCCCCTGCTTTCCGGCTATTTCTTCTTGCTCTTCTTGGTTGAACCCTCCTCGGCTTTCTTAGCAGATCCCTCCTCTGCTCCCTTGGCCTTCTTCTGCGCTTTCTTCTCCTCCTTCATTTCCAAAACAAATTCACAGCAGAGTCTCAGAGATCAAGAGATCAGCAAAGTGCGGCAAAAACGAGATGGGCCCATGCCAGATGCAAGCATTCAGACACATGCATATTTCAAACACCGCTACGCATATTGCGTTTTCTCTGCTCCCTTTCATATTGCATAAACCCAATTATGATGCCTCCTTGATGTGACACACTAATAGATACGTGCTTCTTGCATGCGCGCAAATGTAATTTGCCACCAGCTCTGGAAGTGGTAGCTTCGTGACGCTGGCTGCTCACAAGCAAGAGGTAGGGGGAGTGGGAGGATCCAGCAGCGCCTGCCATAACACACACTGCTGCCTGTCGAGGGGGTCCACTCCAGGGGGGGTGCAGCCTGGCAGAGGGCCTAAAGAAGGGCCCGCACGCTGAGAGCCCATAGAGAGGTCTTGGAGCCAAGCGTGAGGTTTCTCACCCTCTTCTTCTTTTCTGCCTCCTTCTGCGCCTCGATTGCCTTGCGCGCCTCCTCTAACTTCCTGGCTTCCTCGGCTGCGGCGTCGTCGCTGCCCTCATCTTCGCCGCTGTCGTCGTCCTCGCCGCTGCTGCCGCTATCGTCACTGTTCAGGAGGTCAAAGCAGGTAGGGCATGCAAATACATGTCCTGGATAAATTCCAGGGAAATTAAAGATCAGCAAGTAGGGTTTGTGTTTGACCCTGCAACATGTGAAGGCTTAAGAGAACATCCAATGTGCAGGGACCTGAGGTATGTCAGGTACTATGCGGACCAGTGTTTATTTTAAGGTTTTAGAGGGGCCTTCATTCTACCATGCTCCATTTTGGGGACTTTATAAAAGCTTACTTCTACCATGAATCCGAGGCGAAGCCTCGGTGGGGGGGGTGCGGGGGGGACATCATGTGCACCCTTCATAGGGCACTCAGTTTCGGAAGGAGCTCTGCAGAATGCAGTGCCCCTAGAGTGCCTTCACAAAAGTATACAGCCATCTGAAAGTGTGAAGTATGTGTGAGAAATTGTGAGCACGACCCCCACTTGGCAAGACTTGTTCTAACCTCAGGCCACCAATAAAGAGCGAGAGTCTTTCTGCTGATCATCCAGCAGCCGTCTTAAGACCTCTCAGAAGAGAGGCCAAAAGAGCAGGCTGACCTATATCCGAGTGGTGTGGCTCAGGCAGCCTACAGGGTGCTGCATGCCCTTGCCCCACCTGCTGCTGGCATCATCATCGTCCTCCTCTTGGGCGCCGTTGCTGATGTCATCCGCGGGGCGCTTCTCGCCGGTCGGCGTACCGCTTGCACCGAGCGCGACCGTGAGCGCAGCGAATTTAGAGGCCGGCATGTTCTCTGGGAGCACGTCCTTCAGGGACGCCTACAGATGCGGTACACACAAGTGTGGGGCTGAAGGTTGTAGATGCAGGGCACAGACAGGGTATGGGCTGAATGTTGAAATCCTGGGGTTTGGGCGCAATGCTGAAACCCTAGGGGAATATTGAAACCCTGGTGGGCTGGATGTTGACGGAGCAGGTTGAGGGCTGGAGGCTGAAATCGCAGGCGCCTCCTCAACTTGATAGATGTGCCATGCAGGAGCAAGGATTGAGAGAGAGCCACCCTGCTGCCTGAGTATGGGTTGCCACAGCCATGCAACCCTTGAATATTTTCAGCTGTGATGTGAACAGGAATAACAGAACGGCTAGAGTAGCCTGCCTTTGTTTTTGCGTCAAACTTGTCCTCGAACTCGCGGATCCTCGCAGTCAAATTCTCCACCTTGATGCCGGACACCTCGCGCTCCGTCTTGAGCTGATCGCAAAGAGGCTGCGCATGGGAGGGCGGAAATCACACTGGATTCAGAGCATGGAAGGGCAGAACCACACTGGATTCAGTGCATGGGGGTCGACAGACTGGTACCAATGGATTTCAGGGGGCAAGGGCAGAAATCAGGGCATTTTCATGCATCATGCAGGGAAGATGAGATCCTCAAAATATCCATGATAGCGAGTGACCGAAACTTGGCCTGGAGGCCATACCGACAAAACATAGGGATGTGAGCTGCAGTTCCTCCTTGGCGGTACACTCCGGGTCGCTTTGAAGCACATGTGCAGGAGCCCAGGGGACTCACAAGCATGTTGCCAGTGTTCGACACTCAGTGCATGGGATCGCATGGGATTGCATGGGGAGAGCCCATGCACACCATGCGATTCATTGACACCCCATGCACTGCAGAAATGGGAACACGTGATAATGTGCTCGTCATGCTCGTCCAAATGCATGAGTCAAAAGTGTGCTCGTCCAAATGCATGAGTCATAAGTGTGCTTGTCCAAATGCATGAGTCAAAAGTGTGCTCGTCCAAATGCACGAGTCAAAAGTGTGCTCGTCCAAATGCATGAGTCAAAAGTGTGCTCATCCAAATGCATGAGTCAAAAGTGACTCTCCTTGAATCCCACCTGGTACGCCTTCATAAAACACTCCTTGGGGCCAGCACCCAGTTGCCTCCACAGGGAAGCAGTAATGGACATCTGGTGCGGCGCCTTGCCATCAGGCCCTAAATGGATGTGGCAGCAATTGAGGTTACAACATGTGTGCGTCCACCCAACATGTCTTTCCTTGTTTGGAAGGCAAAAGTCGAGGTGAGATGAGTAGCCGTGGATCATGGGAGACCAAGAGAGTCACGAGGTCACCATCACAGCGTCACCGCCTACACTCGAGAAGTCAAGAGCCTAAAAAAAAAGCCAGGCAGTGGAAACGGAAGAGCAAAGAAAAAGTAACATGAGCAAACTAGGAAAGGTATCAGGTTGGAACAGGGAAAAACAGGGTGGCCTGCTGGCGATGGCCCCAGGTCAATGCCACCCATCATTGTCTTTTGTTTTCTTTGTAGCGCATTGTTGTTGAAGACATGCCTGGCCGTCAAGATATGCTTCGAAATAAGCGTAAAATGTTGTTCGCTTTAGGGTTTAGAGCCAAAAAGCGGGAGTAGGTCATGGACGATGTTACACGGATTTGGTTTGTTTACGCGGAACATGGCTCAGGCGAGAAATTGATGACGTATGAAAAATCTGGGCTCAAACAAAGTAGGGCCCCTCTTATATGCTTCAAACTAAGCCTCAAATGTTGTTCGCTTTCTCTGTACGCTTTAATTAGTCCAAGCAGGATCCATCAGTAGCTGCATTCACTGAGCAACAACAAGAGCAGCAGGGGCAACACCTACGCAACAGACACTGATAGGGAAGATATGAACAACCAGTCCACCACACAACTACACAGATATCCCTTAACACGCATCTCTGCAAGCCGCAGCCCTGACCCATCATTCCGCAAATACCAGCTGCTATAAATCTGTGCACTTGTATTTTATATAAAATGTTCATGGATACCGGTACCGGTACGGTTATATGCATTTCACACTTGCTGCTCCTCCCTCTCACCTGGAGCGGTCAGGGCGGCGTAGCTGGAGTCGTGGGCAATGCGGTCCATAGCTTTTGTCACAAACAAGGTATATGGTACAGTGGCACGGACCTGTCCAGAGGGGAAAGAGCAACGGGTGATTGCCGGCCAAAGCAGGCGTTGCATGGACGGATGTGATACTTACGTCCGTGAAGTCCAATCCATGCAGGATTTGTTGCTGCCATGCAGGATTTCTTTGTGTGCCTTCTATAGAAGCCGTGTTGCTGCCATGCAGTTTTTTTTGTGTGTTCTAAGGAAGCCTTGTTGCTGCCATGCAGGATTTGTTTGTGTGACTTCTAAGGAAGCCTTGCTGCTGCCATGCAGGATTTTTGTGTGTGTTCTAAGGAAGCCTTGTTACTGCCGTGCAGGATTTGTTTATGTAACTTATGAGGAAGCCTTGTTGCCATCAGATAAGAACTCAGGACATCCTCAGCAAGATCATGTTAATGCTATTAGGAAGATGCTTCATGATCTCTCAATACATATGAACATTGGAATCCATCCACCCAGCTGCCCCCCACCCTCTGTTTGCGAATGAAGGGAGCATCACAGCTTGCGTTTGACAGGCGGCATGGCTCACAGTCCACCTTATCATTTAGGAGGCCTCAGCTGCAATTAAGCTGTATCTTGGTCTATGTGTGGGGGGGCCAGGTGCAGCAAGCCCTGTTACTTTGGCGACTGACTGAAGGCCGCTCACTGTTTGGTCCCCTACGGCCTAGTGTTGGCTGCACAGCGGCCTGTCAAAAGTGGTCTGGTGTGCACCACAAATAGTCATCTAGTCCGCGTAACCGTGGCAGATGGAGCAAGCAGCCAATGTAACGATGAGCATCAGAACTGAAAGCTCGGATCTCATGAGCAATTCGAGCGCCACCACAGCGCATTTTTTCATGTTCGCATCTACCAAAAATACGCGTTCTTTGCTTATGTGCCCATGCACATGCATGCTCATGGTTGTGACCTGCAGGCCCTACCTTGCGGGGTTTGCCTTCCTTTTGTTTCTTCCCTTTCTTCTCTTTTGTCGGTATGACTTTTTCAGGCAGCAAAGCCTCGATGTCGGCGACTCCTGCAGTCAGGATTCAAACTTGGAGGTCAGAGCACCATGCATGGTGGCCTGGTTGGGATATCTGTGCATGCCTGCATCTTTGAGTGGCTGCATGGAGGCTGTACCAGCCACAACTGGTGTTATGCCCAAATTTTAAAAGTATAGATGGATGTACACTAATTACCCCCCTGACGACATCAAACCGGCAATGTCTCCTTGTCTGGCAGTTTTACGGAAACCTCCCGATTGTGTTTTCCGGGCACCTGCTTCATTTGCCGCCGCGATCACAGAGGTCCGAACCAAATCGGGGTTGAATAGTCGGCTCAGCGTGCCGACGAAGACCTTCAGCATTTGGGTGTCATCGGGAGCATTTCCACTCGACATTGCTTACTATAAGCTTGTGATGGATGCAGGAGATATCAGCTGCAGATCGCGATTGGAGTCAAGGGTTCTGGGTCAACATAATGATGCATCGGCGCGAAGTGTGAATCCTTGGGAAATGTGGGGATCAAACATGGCCGTTAAACCGGGGGGTTTAACCCAGGGTTGAACCTAAACCCGGAGTTGAAATCTGAAAACCTGCATTGAATTCAGCTATTGAGGTTAGACTATGGTCCACACCTTATTCGATATTAAAATAACCTAGACGACACGAGGCATGGAGTAATCGGCGATTCGCTGAAACGGACGCGGACACACACACGGATGTGGATGGACATGTGCGGAGTGAGTATGAACCGGACAGCCCTGGTATGAAGCATGTCGCTAACTTGTGTGGATCAGCAGCCATAATAAGCTTCGCAAGGGGTGTTCATCATGTTAATAGTAAGCCACGACTGCCAAGAGTACACAAGTAACAAGATCATGCGGTTCCCCTGCGCCTTCCTACTGAAGCCTTTGTGTAACAGCCGCCAACGCCAAGATTCGCCAATCTGCCCTGCCGCATAGTGCCTGATGTTTGATAATATAACTTTCATTTATCATTGTCATTTCCCGTCCTACTCCCCCATTACGAGGGGCTTGCCCATGCATCTGACCCGAGTCGAACCCCACCGTGCGGACGTTTAGAAATCGTGTGCGGTGCGATCGTGTACAGAGCGATCTTGCTTACTCTTCTCGTCCCATCGTACCCCACCTGTTCCAGGTAGCCTCAGCTCTACGTGTCCTACGGCTGTTCACCTGCTCTTCGTACGCGCGACACTTCATCAGGTACGACCTCGTGATGAAGAAGGCGGCCCACTTCTGTTACCATGCATGCATACATTTGTGACCATGTATGCAGCCTGCAGCAAAGTGGGATGAGGCTGGTGATGTTATCAAACGACAAGCATATATCCAAGGCCTCGTGCCTCTGACGATATTCGGATTCTGAGGCCTCCAGCATGATGCTTGAAATGGTGGCAATGTGACTCTACCAAATCGTATATTTGAACTGCTCTGTAATTTGCGCATCATGCACGTATGACCAGGGCACACGGTGATGATTCGTAACACTATGGCATAGTTCATCTGAGACGGGCTACTACCCATCCTTTGATGACAAATTTCGCCCCTATCTGAGTTTGCCCTCGGTCTATATCCAATGATCTCACTGTGAACCCTTGTTCTGTCACTACCCTGAAACTAAAACTGGCATGTCGAGTGCCATGTGTCCGACTGTCCATGTCCTTCAGATATTGTTCTCCCTCTTTCTTTGAGAGTGATCTAATATGTTCACATCTCTCCCTCCACAGGATTTATGTCCATGGAGCTAGAGAATACCCCTCGCTGATGTTCCATGTCCGAGCGACCGAAGAGGAAGTTAAAGGACCCTTGCGATTTGGTACCTCCCATTTTATGTTTGAGCCTCATATTTTTTACCATGTCTGGTCTCGTTTTAGGCTCATTAGGGTACTTAAGTTTGGATGGATTAGGGTTAATGACGTTATCACCTCTGGTCCTTCCTTGAATAGAGCTGGGCCACGTCGGAAAACACTAGGTCAGGAAGGAAAGGAAGGATTCTGGTATTATGCATGAAATTGGCTGCATTATTATGTCCCCCTCTGTGGCTCATTTTCTTTATACTATGCCTAGCTTGTCTTCCTTGTAATAGAGCTGATAAAATTAGGCAGATTGCACAGCTGATTGTAGTTGATGACGGTACTTGTAAAATTGACTGCAATCTTTGACGTCATACCTCTGGGTCTTGCTCAAAGAGACTCGGCTGCGTGGGTGCTTAACTTATGGGGGAGCGAGGAAAACGAGATAAATACAACGGGACAGGGAAAGTGGACATTTAGGGACAGACAAATGGTTGGGAAGCGAGGACAAAATAAGGTCACCCCTCACGACTTCTCCTCAATGTATGTCAATTCTTCCACAAAAGCCTGTACATCCCGACCAAGCCTGCCCCAGCAAAACTTGATGAGGTCCCTAGCACCAATCAGAAGACCTACCCATCCCCGCTCCCGAAGTTGATCCTGCTCGCTGGGACACTGAAATCATGCATGCAACGCGTCCTCTACATGCTCGCAATCTCCCCTAGTCCAACATTGCTGGCAGCACCGCCTGTCACGCTGCTGACCACTGCGCTTACCTCTAGTGTCAGCACTGCTGACTGCGCCGAGCCGCAACCTCAGGTTCGTGCGCACGCAAACACACTCCCTTCGGCTGGTGCGGCCCCTGGCCTGCACGGCGCCCGCCCGAAGACTGAAACCAGATGCGGTAGGCGGCCGCATACCAGTGTTAAGTGGCAGGATCTCCTGGTCCCCTCTGCCAAGTGCGCCCGCTTGTACGCTGCATTAACTAGCGCTAGCACCTCTGTGACAGGTTCATGACATCACACCTCTAGGCCATGCTGAAATGAAGCTCGGCCACGTCGACAAACAAAAAGACAGCTTGGAAAGTCAAGGGAGAAGGCAATCAAGGCATAAGAGGAAAGAAAGGATAACAAGTTCATCAACCAAACAAAAAGAATACAAAGGTTCGGCAAAACGGATCCCCTGACCCTGAAGAGACTAGCATTCAAAAAGCTCAATTAAAATTACAGAATCCAGGGCCTCCTACCCCTGCCTGCGGGCTCTCCGACGTCCTGTCTGGTAAGTGGGAAAAATAAAGGAAGCAAGGGCTAGAGGAAAGACAGAGAGGCGCACAAAGGGCGAAGAAAACCCCCTCCAGAAAACGGAAAGGCAGACCGAAGGATCCCTGCCCCTGAAAGCAAGAGAGAGACAAAAAGGGAAAGAGCCAGTCCCGAGGGAGGCAAAAACAAGCCCTCAACAAAAGTCTACCACGTCCTCAACAAAAGCCAGAGCCTCCCACCCATGCCTGCCCCGGTACAACTGCTGAAAGTCCGTGGCGCCCTCCGGTGGGCCTGCCCAACCTCTCGCCCTCAGCCTCTCTTTTACGCTAGGGCATTGAAAGCACACATGCAGCGCATCCTCCACATGTTGGCCGTGTCCCTCAGCCCAGCACCGTTGGCAGTAGCGTGTGTCACGCTGCTGATCGCTGCGTTGCCTCTATTATCAGCTGTGCTACATGCTCCGAGTCGCAGCCTTAAATTAGTGCACACACGAGCGCACGCCCTTTTGCTTGTGCCAGCACAGCGCCTGCTGTAGGCTGAAACCAGGCGTGGTAGGCGGCTGCAGACCTGTGTTTGGTGACGGGGTCCCTAGGGTCTTCCCGGCCGACGACCTCCATCTGCGCCCGCTCATAGGCAGCGTCCACTAGCGCTAGCACCTTTGCGACAGGGAGAAGCTGGAGGTCAGCCGCTGCTTGACGCAGTTTGGGGGCGGCTGCTCACCACTCTAGCTCTTCCAAGGCACATAGCAGTTCACTGCACCTGTTGCGTCCTCCAGTGGTCTGACTGAGCGCAAGCTGCATATCAGCCGCCATGGCTGCCGCAATGAGTGGGCTGCCTTCATGTGCTGCTTGTGCTACCGCTGCATTCATGCATTGTAGAAGCGAAGGACATGGCGCCACCAACCTCGCTGTACCGGTTGGATCTGTAGCTCCCTCTGTGAAAGGTAGCGGCTGTGGGTCAGTCGCTGTCTGACGCAGTTTGTGGACCACTGATGCCAAAGTGTTTGCTTGATTAAGCCAAGTAAATTAGCTCAGTGCCTCAGTCGGGCATCAAGAAAAACGAACAGTGAAGATAAGCATAAAACAAGAAGGAGCAGCCTAATTATTTACCTTGCAAGCAGCAAGTGCCCGAGAACCTTGGATTGCTAAGTCCTTTGCCATCATCCATAATGAAGTAACCAGAGAACTAGGCCATACACAAACTGCCAGTATGATAATGTGTTGAAATTTACAGCCTGGAAAGACTAGTTTATCTACCAAATATGTTTTAATGTGCACAAGAAAATAACGTCTGTTGCATGGAAAGATACCGTAATGCTTGTCATCTGTTTATGGTCCCATCCGCTATTGCAAATCATATGGGCCCATTGGGGGAGGAATGGTCCAGTGGTATAACGCTGGTGGCATTCATCTCCAGAGGTAGAGGTATCAAACCCGCCACATCATCTTCTCCCTCCCCCTGCCTATAACGCCGGGGTCCATGTTCCTGTTCCCTCACATAGGAGTATGGCATGGCTGCACCATGGCCCAGGCTGTGCATGGTAGCTGAGTCTGTGCCTAGTTATTCCCTACCAGCCCCACGCAGCAGAGCATTCAGCAGGGCCCAGCGGGGGTATGCACCGTTCTAAACATTGGCCCATTGGACTGGGACATGTTGAGTTGAAACTTGATCAAGGTCATGCCAAGGGTGATAACAGGTAATTACGGTTTCATTTGCCGGGCACAGAGCTTCTCATGAGTTGGGGATAGCTTCGGGGCTGTTGATCTTGTTAATGTGCAATTTGCGGCCGGACTGAAATAGTGGGAAGCTATCATGCAGCTGTGTGAACCGGTAGGAATCCACCCGCGCCTGACCCAACTCGAGCCTGTCTGACCGAGAGAGTCGCAGACACCAATAAGAGAACATGGCAAGCTGCGATGTTTTCAGATCGCACTTCCTGCTCACCTGCTGTCTGGTGATCGCTGTCCGCGGGCAAGGTACACAACTTCCGGAACTTGATTCGTGATTGAGCAATCGCGGGCACCCGAAGTTTGTGACATTCTGTGAGTAGTGAATGCAATATCTCAAACTCCAATTCGTGTCCACGTTCCTGCAGCATGTCCCCAGAGCCTAGCCTACGTCTGCTCGTTGAACGGGACCACTTATGACAACGCATGCTTAGCACACGCTGACTCAGCGCTAATTGCATATCCAAGGGAATCAGTGCTGTGCTTCCTTACGGTTCGTGAAATTACGGTTTGCGGTGACGGTGCAATCTGCGCGCAATTTACCAGGACCGCCCAGATTGCACCGCAATTACTGCAAGTTGCTTACGGCGTTACCACAGACGAAACCCTGGTTACGGACCGCATATGGGGTTTTTGGCTCGGAACCAACCCGCCAATTGACGAAAAGCCGTGACACGTTAACGTGGAAGTTGTTCTGATCTTCACGATATCTTCTTATGAGTTGACGCTCAACGATCTGCAACTTCCCACCTTCGAAAATGTATGACTGATGTCCCCAACAGCCAGAAATCTACTGGAACGTGCTTGCGGTCTAGATTACAGCTCGCTCTTAATTGCGTGTAAGCTAAAAAGCCTTACTTGCGCGCAATTACGTGTTACGCCGTAATTGACCGTAATTACTTACACAAAAATCGGATTACGGCGTAATCGCACAGCACAGAAGGGAATGCAATCAAGGTGCGAGGACTTTGAGCTCGAGAAACAAAGTTTTCTGCTTTGCGGGTTGGAGGGTTACGAGACAGGACGGGACAGGACGGGGACAGGACGAGAGGCAGTCAAGTCATTGATTTTAAGTTTTTGACAGGAGTCTACTGGGCTGCAGGCCGGTTACAACAAAATCAAAATATCCCTGAAGTGGAAAGCCGGAATACGTGAAGCCTGATTCTAAGCAACCGCCTCTAATTTAGGCAGGTCATCCGATAGCCACCCTCCATTCCTCCCTGTTTTTTCCTGGCCCTGCCACGTCATGGAGTGCATACCGGTAGCAGCTTGCTTGCCTGGCAAGCTTTGCCCGTGCTATTCTAGCAACATGGGGATGGCTACTGACTGCGGCCCGTCCCATTCTCTGCTCTGAGATGCTCTTCTGCGGAAAACATACCAGGTAGCCTTGCACAAATATTGTGTGTGTACCGTAGCATGAGTGCACCGGTACATGTGTCTGCACACTCTCACTTCTTCCCTGCAATCGCACAGCGTGCAGCAGCTGCCACCTAGAGTGGGCCCCAGTCTGTGTTGGTGAAGGCTCTGCCGCAACGACCTACGGCTCGCCCTGCTTTGCGACATGCAATGGGGCCGAGAGTGTGCCGCCTGATGCCGTCGGGCACCCTTGCTCTCAAACCCAAGATGGAGGTGAGTCCAGGTAGTGTGCACGGAGACGTAGGGGCGCAGGACAGAGGGTGCAGTCTCGAGTCTTGTCTGGTGCTCGCCGGGATGGCGTCAAGCTGCGTTCTCCATTCACATTATGCATGCCATGAATCCTTTAGCTCGTCGTTGCTACGGCGTTTTAAGGGACAAGGAGATAAAATATGAATAACAGGGGGCAAGCAGCATGGGCCAGGGTCCTGGGGGACCTTGTCATTTTGCTCGGGTTCAGCCGAACCCCTAATTTTTTTCGTCGGCTTAAGCCGACCCGACGTTAATCTGAGCTCGGGTTTTATTCGGGGCTGGAAAGTGTGAAAAAGTGCGGAATGCAGATTTCGTTATTTTTACAAAATGACTCTGAATACTTGTCGATGGCAAAGAAAGAAAGCTAGCTGCCGATACACATGGATGCAACATGTCCCGACATAGCAACTCGCATATAACCGAGTTGCTATGTCGGGACGGATGCCATGCGGATATGACATCCGTCCAGCGACGAGGGAGAAACCCGAGCTGAGCTGGCATACCGCTTGAAATGGATCCAAAACACGCATGCCTTACCCATGCTGAAACCACATTCTTTCAGAGTGCACGAGCTTCATCGACATTATCGCTAAAGCAGACAAGCCGAGTTGCCGAGCTGCCATTAAAATCTACCCGGCTTTGCCGAGCCACGTGTCTAAAAAGGGTCGTCTGGCCTCGGCTTGCGCCGAGACCATGGTTTTACTGAGCCCGGGTTTTTTCGCCTCGGCAGTTCTGGGCTCGGAACCCGATCGGCTCCCAGTGCCCATACTATGGGCTAGAGACGCATTGCCTTTCTTATGCTGTGCACATGACCTGATTGAGAGTGAGTCCTTGCGCAGCATTTCCTTGCCATAACGTATTTTGATATTTATATTTAGGTCCCTCAGCTTTCATCTCTAGCATAGCCACCATATGAAAGAAAGAGGGCTCGTGGGACTCGTACCAGCATTTTATTTTTGCAAAGCCATACAATCCACCTGCAAGCTGCGTTTCCCCCCTAACTCGCACACCATTTGAAGGGAATCTGCGTTTCCAGCTACCTTTTTTCCTCTCACTGGCACTCACTGCCTGGATTGCTCATGCAGGCTGCATGTGCATTGCCTTGTGGGACCCCATTTGCGGTGCGGACTACAAAACCTACTCCAACAAAGGCTGGTGCGTGGGCCATGACATAAAGCTGGGATTGCATCAGTTCAAGGTTACGGGGTGCAAGGACTGCTGACACGAGTACGGACCCTCTAGCCCACTTATTTCTCGCTGGGGCAGCTGCCGTATGCATGGGCGTCTGCTACTCTGCTGCCATGCAACTGCTGCATGCATGATGGCTTCCCTGATGGGTCCACCTGATATCATCGTTGCATGCCGGGCTAAAATCATGCTCCATTTTTATATGCTGGCACTCAGTCCTAGCCTAGGGTGATGCAGTCCGTGGCTGCACTAGCTTATTGAGTTCCCAACTAGATTTCGAGCACCTGTCCTATGCATAAATCGACGCACCGTTGGACTGGAACCATGCTCAAGTTCACACAAATCCACATCCGACTGTTCTTGTCGCAGTGCCGCCTGCTGGGAGGTGCCAATGCTGAGTGATGGGGAGTGTCCGTCTGAGGATGACCCACCTGCATCGGGGGTCAACACCTCTGGTGGATCGCCCGATCCTCCTCCGGTGAGCACGGAAATGGATGAGGTGTCAGCTGTTCGTTACAGCGTCAAGGCCTCCAGCTCATGACCTTTCTCTTGAGGGGCGTGAGGCAGTGGGATACTTAAGAACAGAGTCAACTGGCAAACAAAGGAGGAGCCAGGAAACCTTTTGGCGGGTAAACAATTTGGAGGGAAATCAGTTTGGGAAGCACAGACTTGATTTACAACCAGTACTTTGATCCCGCTACCATGATTCATTATCGTTATGAGTTTATCTGCTGCTTACAGGGAAGCAGTGACTGCTCCGATGGCTGCTTCGCCATGATGGATGAGATCGAGGACCCGGTGTGCGTGATCAATCCTTGTAACCGGACTAGCCCTTCGTCGGACTTAAGGAACACTTGCAAGGCAACATGCGAAGGAGGCGTTAAGCCCCAAGACATATATTACAAGGTTTGTGAGGGATTGGGCACGTAGTAAGGGCCCCCTGGCAAAGCAAAATTTGAAAAATATGCTGCCGTCCCCTGTCAGTGGTTGACATGTGGATCTGGATGTAGGCCATGCTGTGCTGTCCGCCTGTCCCCTTCACTGCTACACTTCAAGGGGATTGATTCGTCCCCTTTTTGTGTTATTTATGTACGATACCGGGCGCAACAGAGGCCCTTTCAAGCAATATTGTCATTGGCACATTATCTGATCCTTCATATCGAGCCACACTCCCTCCGACCTGCCACGCCCCGTTCCTCTCCCTTGCCAGGGCCCCTGCAACAACACGTGTGACGAGAAGTGCAATCCTGAGGGGCAAGGGCACCAGGATGCCAGATCCATACACAAGGGCGGGCGCAAGAAGCCCGTTTGCTGCGGGAGCGGTGTGGAGTATCCCAACCTCTGCTATGCTGAGGTGAGTGGGCACCAGCATGGGGAGAGCTCCTCAACCCCAGAACCCCTACCAGACTTGAGTATGTGGGCGACTCTGCTCAATCTTGTCACCATGTCGCAATTGGGGGCTGGCTTGTGCTGACTGGCCGACAGGGGGATCCCAACCTCTGTTGCGCCAAGCTGTGTGGGCCATCTGCCCTGCACCGGCGACATGTCACTCTGCCGACTTGAGGGATGAGCTGCGGCCAGAGGTGTGACCAGTACGAGGTCCGTTTCCGCCCTCTATATGCCAAAATAGAGGGCGGAAATTCATAATCTCTGCTATGATGTGTGTAGGCTACCCTACCCTGCTCTGATAGGGCAGCAACACAGGGAGATAAACCCAAGTTCCCAACCTTTGCTGTGGTTGGGCCACCCATGGCCATATTGGCTGCAGTGCATTGCCGGCCTGTACCCTGGGCTGTGTCTTTCTGTTTTCCATCATTGCATGTGCGCAATTCACCCAGGCTGTTGTCTCTTATACCGTCAACAGCACAATGCATCTGACGTCATGGAACACCATGAATGTGACGTTCTTTAGTCTGCAGTAGCTTCCAAGTAATTGAACAAACCGTTGGATGTGACTGCAGTGTGTCGGCGGCCTGGCCCCTGAGGAGCTCAAGATGTGCACGAAGGGCCAGTGCTGCGGCAGCCGGGCGCTCAGCTTGGTCACTGGCTGTTTGAAAGGCGGTGTTGCTGTCCAGTGCTTTGTCGACCCTTGTCTGGTGTGCACATGTCTCTGCAAGGTTCAAACGAATTTAAAGCAGGGGCTCAAGCTGCCACACAAGTGCCACTGCGTCACGCAACCCGTAGGCCATGATGACCAATGAAAGCCCTGGCTAGCGATACCGGTACTCCTCTGGGCTCACCGTTTGGATCCCCGCTTGATACGCGCTGGATGGCTGATTTTTTGATGCATGAATCAATGGCTAGCGAGGCCACCATGGGCTCACACGCATCGGCCTCCTTTCAAATGGCACTTCATGGCTTGATTGGTTACTTATTGATGCATACACTCATTGGCTCCTCCGCTGCCCCCCACAGGTGTCGAAGTGTAGCGTGAGGAATGCCACGTGCTTGTCCATCTACTGCACATCCTCTTTCAGGTCCGATTCCATATTTCAGGTTGTTGACAGCCCCAGAGCATGGAGCACCAGTTGGCGCATGATTACCGTGTCCACACATAACATGCAGACTCTCTCTCACTCCATGGATTAGACAAGAATAGAGCACCTGTAGTTCAAGGCACCGTGACTTGTGCAAAAGGATCTGGGTGGCCATGTTAAACAGATATTTGCTTTGTTGTTGAGACCAGCCCAGCAACAACATTACAGTCCCTGCCCCCTTTTGCCCTCAGGTTGACACTTTTGGACGGAATATGCCAGGCGGCGTGGATCGATCAAAAGGGTAACCTGCTAAACGACGATGACTGCAAGGCAAACGAGGATTAGCCTCTGACCTACCAGGCCTTTGTACAATTGTCCGATGACTCACCATATCCAATAAAGAAGCCACCAGTACACTGCGGTGGAGTGGCGGGGGTCACAGTATGGGATACAATAAAATGCTTATCTCAACGCCTTGCTTCCTATTCTGCTTCTTGCTACCTGCGATGGCATCCTTCATGGCATGGCTGACCCACACTGTGGGCACTCGTCCTCCAATGGACTAGAGTGACTGGATGGGTCACTGCATTATTCACCGCATGTGAGAGCCTTCGGTCATTCACGGGAACGTGCAAAGGGGTTTGGACCTGCCAACCCAGTGAGGTAGGCCTGCCGTCTTACTTCCATTTCCTAAGCATCTACTGGTATCTCACCTTCTCTTTGGGGGCTTTTTTAATATCCTTCTGCCGTGAAGAGCTCATTTCAGTGCAGCAAGCTGGGTACAGCAAGCGAGTTGACGATTACCTGCAGCCTGAAACTTGCCTTGATGTAGCCAGCTGACTGTATGCAGGCAGCAAGCTGTACACTTGCTACAGCATGGTGTCTATTTGAAGGCCAAGACCATGATGCTGCAGCGGGGGCCATATCCGTTTGCAATGAACCTGTTCCGATCGTTTCGAAGTTGATGTATGATTTTGACGAACATAATGTACATATCCTGCAAGCACATCTGTGTTTATAAGTTGATATGGCTTCCTTTGGGGCCATCAAACTTGTAATGTAGATGATGAATTCTGGCAGTGTGCGTGATCTGATTTTTTTTAACTAAGGTTAAGCAGTGCATGGTGGTGCCTGAATTGATCAACATTCTTGACGCCCACGAGGGGGGGGGCAAAAAAACTGAATACACCCCACCATCGAAAGTTGTAGAGCTTGACGAGAGTTTCCATATCTGGTCTTAAAATTGTTGTTGGCCCAGCCAGGAGGACTGGGAGTTATGGAGGGTCAAGGTGTGGAGGGGGGGGAGGGGGCCAGGGGGGGTAAAGAAAAAGTTGTTTTTTAATTTAGCGAGGGGGGGCAGAAATAAAAGCTGCGGACCCCATGCCCGAATATAAAATCGAGCGACCAAGCCTACCACCCGCCCACGTGCCGCCTCCGATTGAAATTCAAATATCTCAGTCAAATTCAAAATTACAGGGCATGTAAGGGGTTGTTTGATCAGCTCGTCAAGGCGCTTCTACCGGTATATATCAATTCGTTATGTGATGACAATTCATGCCAACAGCTCGGCCTACAGTACCTACAGGCAATTTGGGTACTGAGCTCAGCCAGGCTAAGTAGTAGCGATCACATGTTTCCAGAAAGCAGTTGGCCTGGATGGCGGTGACAATGAGCTGGCATGAGCCTTCATCTTGGCCATGAAATCCCTCATTGCCTTCTTCCTCTTCCTCAGCGGGACCTTTTTGCCCATCATCCCTCTAATTCCTCCACCGTCACCGCGTAGCTTGCCACATCTGCATCCGCCAGCTGCTGATCGGGAGGGGCTGTTTGCATGTGATCAAGGTAGTGATAGCTCCAGACCCACGGGCGGGGACGGGCGTATCCCTGCTCCTGCAGACATGGCATGGCACTGGCCTCTTGCCTAAGGATTGCTGGCTGACACCTTACTTATGCGCTGAGCCGTATGGCATTTGTGGTGCGGAGGATGCGGACCTGAATTTCAGGACACCGCTGCTAGAGACCTTTCCCAGCTCTGACCTGCACATGCCAGAGTCCCGGTCTCCACACACGGCACCACGGAAGCCACATGCTTCATCAGCATTAGGCTCCAATCTGCAGGCTGCGCTACATTTTTGGCCTGACAGGATATGGCGTGCGGCGTGCAAGTGCATATCAGATATCTTGAACTTCCTCCCACACCCAGCCACCCAACAGTCCACAAGCACATCCCTGGCTAGTGATGGCCCAGGCTGATCCTGGCGCTGCTCTAGCTGCCGAGGCACGGTGTTGCAAAGAGGCCAGGATTTGGCTTCGTTACCTTTGTAAGGGAACTCATCGGACATATAATCGCCTCTTAGAAGGGAACTCAGCGGACATATAAGGGGGAGATAATCGCCTCTTAGAAGGGAACTCAGCGGACATATAAGGGGGAGATAATCGCCTCTTAGAAGGGAACTCAGCGGACATAGAAGGGAACTCAGCGGACATATTGAGGCTGTGAGGGGCAGCTGGCGGAAGCTGGCGCGCAGAGCTGCCAAGATGCTGTCCAGAGTAGATGCCTCGCACCTTGCCACGACATATTCATAATCCACTAGACCAACACTACCATGTGCTGCGTGTCATACAGCTCTTTCTAAGGCTGGCTCAGCTGGTTTCGGGGTGTCTTTAAAGGAGCCAAACCCTCAGTACCGGTACGGGGGGCCAGGGGGTCACGTGGTAATGCAAGCAACATTTAAGGATGTAAATGGACTCATGTTGGCAAGAAGAACACAGAGGTGCCGTTGCCAGCCTCAACAGACCTCCAGTAAAAAGATACGAAGTGTTTCAAATATAAAAATATTGGATTATTTGGGAGACCATCCAACCACCCACCCCCAACTTTGCCCCCCCCCATATCCCCCACCCCCCATGGACCAAAAAAATCGTGGGGAGCTTTGCCACCTTACCCGGATTTGTTTGGTGTCTTCTCTTTTTCTTCCCTTCGCTTTTTGTAGGGTTGTCTTCTTTCGGGTTCGACCAACCATCGGGGTGTGAGTGCGATAACGCACGGTCTGCAACAACTTTTTCTGCCACCGGCAGGTATCGAACTCGCGACATCCGCTTGATCGGTATCGTCGGTGCTAAGCTGTGAGCGACTGGCATCAGTACGGCAGAACTCACGGACGATTACGTTGGGTGGGTGGCGGGCGAGAGGTGTCATCGCCGCGCGGCAAAAAAACTTTTCGAATACATATCGCATACAGCCGACGTTGGATACAATGGAATCGCATTGCTAATGCGCTGCTTTTGATCGAGGCCGCGCTTGCGTTAGAACACTTCGTGGCAACCCACCCCAGGCCTGTGCCTGCGGAGCGTCGTGAGCCGTCGCTTCGGCATATGGCCCAATTCCACTTGTCACAGGAACGCGAAAATGGCATGCCAGCCCACCCTTCCCAATTCCACTTGTCACCGGAATGGCACCGGAACGCCAGCGTGGCGCCAGCGTGGCTCTGCCGTACCCGTTAAATGCCATATTTTGCATCGCGCCTATTTTGAGCGATGCAAAAATACTTCGCATCAACGCTCCGACAGCGTGGACAACTTCGTCCTCATGTTCAAATTTCCATCGCCGTCATCTTTCTTTCGTTCTGAAAACTCCTTTTCGCCCGTTCCTGCTGCCATGGCCGACGCATATCCTTAACAGGAGCCACACTTGAATCTTTCCCGCGTAGAAGTTGGCACCGATCTGGCCAACCCAATGGCGAATGTCGACGTGTGCCCCCTAGCAGTCCCTCCGACCGCCTGGGCTATCGTTTAGCAGCGGCCTGAATTTGCTACACCCAACTTAGACAGTGCCAGGGCATCCCTGGCTGCACGTACCTTGCAACTCGACAGTTTGTCAAGCAGGACTATCATGCTAGGCGAGACAAGTAGACAGAACACTCTAGATACACGAAGCGATAAGGCAAATGCCTGACAGGCTGTTCACTAGGAAGATTCGGTCTCTGCCGTACCCGAACACGTTCCGGATACAAGTGGAATTGCGTTTCAAGTATTTTCATCCAGCGTGGCAGAAGCCTCGCCCAACCAGATAAACCGCCACCGGAACGCGTTCCGGTGAGCGCCCAAGTGGAATTGGGCTCATAGTAGGTTTGGTGACCTTTTTTTTTTAGGGATCTCCTTCATGGGAGACTGTAAAAAAAGTGAGCCTAGAAAAAAAAAAGTGACTAAAAAAAAAAAAAAAAAAAAAAAAAAAAAAAATCGTGGGGATCTTTGCCACCTTTCCCGGGTTTCTTTTGGTGTCTTTACTTTTCTTGAACCCTTCGCTCATTTTCAGGGTTGTTTTCTTTCGGGTGCGAACAACCATCGGCGTGTCAGTGCGATAACGCACGGTATGCAACAACTTTTTCTAACACCAGCAGGTATCGAACTCGCCACCTCCGCTTGATCAGCATCGTCGGTGCTAGGCCGTAAGCGACTGACACCAGTACGGCATTAGTCACGGTCGATTGGGTGGGTGGCGGGCGAGAGGTGTCATCGCCGCGCGGCCAAAAAGCTTCACGAATACACATCGCCTACACCCGACGTTGAGTAAAATATAACCACATTGCTAATGCGCTGCATTCAATCGAGGCCGCACTTTCGGCATAACACTGCGTTGCCACCCAGGCCGTGCATGCCGAGCGTCGCCACTCGTTTCGGTATGTAGCATGGGTGGTTGGCCGGCGAGAGATGTCATCGGCCCCCAATTCGCAGCGAGTGCAATAACTTTTCGAATACATATCGCCTACACTCGACGTTGAGTGCATTAGAATCACAATGTCAATGCGCATCTTTTGATCGCCTGCCCGGTGCCTGCTGAGCGTCGTGAGCCGTCCAGGCCGGCATAGTAGGTTCTGTTGCGCGTGTTTTTTTTTTTTTTTTTTTTAGTCACTTTTTTTTTCTAGGCACACTTTTTTACAGTCTCCCATGAAGGAGATCCCTAAAAAACGCACACCAAACCTACTATGCCGAAGCGACGGCTCACGACGCTCCGCAGGCACAGGCCAGGGGTGGGTTGCCACGAAGTGTTCTACCGCAAGCGCGGCCTCGATCAAAAGCAGCGCATTAGCAATGCGATTCTATTGCACCCAACGTCGGGTGTAGGCGACATGAATTCGAAAAGCTTTTGGGCCGCGCGGCGATGACACCTCTCGCCCGCCACCCACCCGACGTAATCGTCTGTGACTAATGCCGTACTGGTGTCAGTCGCTTACAGCCTAGCATCGACGATACTGTCAAGCGGAGGTCGCGAGTTCGATACCTGCCGGTGGAAACAACCCAGAAAAAGAGCGAAGGGTTCAAGAAAACAACCCAGAAAAAGAGCGAAGGGTTCAAGAAAACAACCCAGAAAAAGAGCGAAGGGTTCAAGAAAATAAAAGACACCAAAAGAAACCCGGGGAAGGTGCCAAAGATCCCCACGATTTTTTTTTTAGTCACTTTTTTTTTCTAGGCACACTTTTTTTAAAGTCTCCCATGAAGGAGATCACTAACAAAAAACAAAAACAAACAGCTACGGAACGCTCTCGTCAACCTCTACAAAAAGGGGCATGGGGTCGATTTTTTTGTTTTTGACCCCCGGCCCCCAATCGAATTTTAGTAAAAAAAAATAGGGATCTCCTGTATGGGAGACTGGTCGCGAGTTCGCGGTTGACAGAAAAAGTTGTCGCACACCATGCGCTATCGCACTGATACGCTGATGTTGTTTGCACCCGAGAGAAAACAAGCGACCCCGAAAAAGCGCGAAGACCCCGCCCCGGGTTCATGAAGAAGGAAAGACACCAAAAGAAACCCGGGGAACGTGCAAAGACGGATCCCCGGGGTTATTTAGACATCAGATTGAGACCATAGCTTCACCGCTGCATTCCTACTTCTATTTGCTACAGATATGCATCATAAAAATCCACAAAGAATAATACCAGACCCCTATTGGCATGCAATTTGGCATGGGGGGCCGTGTCATACTGTCATGGTTCCGCACCACATGCACCGTTGTGCGTACACCCATTATAGACTCACACGGTGTAGCTGCATTGGTAGTTGCTATGAATTAAGCAATGACAACCTGCTGTGAGCAATGTTTGAAGGTATTAAAATTCACAGACAACCCAGTGGCCCTAAGGAATCACGAAAAGGGGAGCAAGAGAGGAGGCGAAGAGCTGAGATGCTGGCCAGGGAGAACTCGACAAAGCGACAGCGCACAATCACTCCTCTATATATACTCCTCTTTTACTCATGCTTATCCCTCCCGTGCTGATTGGAAATGACCCCTCTCCACCTCCCAAAATCGTGTACCGTACATTGACATGATAAACCTCTCTCAAATTCATTATTTTTTTGTCAACGCATAGCATCGAGCTACTAATGATTACAAAATCGGCATGCGCGAAGTCGCAGTGAGGTGCCCAAACAACTATTGGGGGGCGGGGGGGGGGGCACAAAAAATATCAAACAACACGTATCAAAAAGGCGCGCTCTAGTGCGTGAATGTTTGATTGTATATTCGTTGAGTGATCCTTACGCCATTCCATGTAGCGAAGCTCCATCCAGTGGGTAGAGACATGTGCTAATGAATGCTGACGTTTCATGTCCCCGACTTCCACACGTTTCCTGAGGCTAGGAACCGGCGAGGGTCGTCTTCTCCATAGGGTTTGGTTATGGAGGCGCTAAAGAAACCTACGGCGGTGTGGGAGGACTATGCTGATTTTTGCTGACCGTGTATTGTGCTTCCTAGCAACACACGAGTTTTTCACTGAGTTTTAATGCACAACTTGAAGGTGCTGCGTGGACGGAAATTAATATAAGTTTAACTGATGTGCGACGCTAAATAATTTCCGAATTGCTGCGCCGCCATCAATAAATTATATTATGCGCCGTTGCGCAGCCGTTTATAAAAATAGTTTACGCTGCGCGACGAAATTCCAAATTGCTTTTTTGGCTGCGCGGACCCTGAATACAGGTTTTACTAGGTTCCGGAGGCGGGGGAGGGGGGGCGCTAGGGATCGTCAACCATTTTTGATGAAGGGGGTTTAAGCTTTTTTTCTTGCCCCACCCCTCGTAGCTGGTCCGAAAACATAATTAAGGCCCATACAACGCTAATAGGACAACCGTGACATCAACTCCGCGCAACGTATAACCACTGCGCATAGTCAGCCCGATAAGAAAAACATTTTAACGCTTGGAACGGACGTCGAATCAATCAGTTAAACTAATACGGTATGCACTTATGTTGTTTAGTTGGTACCGGTAGACTACTTTGCGCACCCCAAAAACTGTATTTTTGATTTGTGATTGCTTGGCCGCGCATCCCTGTTGTTCAATTTTATGCTAACGCACGTGCAGCAAGTTTACGCCCCCGGCCCCAGCAGTACTCAATGAAACGTCACGCGATCTCGGCCCACTCCATCGGTCCATTCTCCCATATTTAGAAGCACGCACTTCAACGATTGCCCCCACCTCCCATGCATGTGCGCTCCCCCAGATTTCCTCTGGCCTACTCCATCCCAGCCATGTATGCAAGACGAACCCATCTATGGCGTTCCCCTTAGTATGAGTCAGCCCAGCGTTCTTCGAGGGGGCGAAGCCCCTTGGGCAATGTTCTATGTTTGCGTAGACAACAAAATCATATATTGGGGTACGCACAGGGAGTCACGTGAGAAAGAGGGAAGGGGGTCAGACATTCATTAAATATAAATGCTCAATATTGAACGCTAGTCTAGTCGGCAATACATAATTGGTGTCATTGATAAGGCCGGAGAAAAGTGGTCAACAAAAAACAATCCACATACGGTATGAGGGAAGGCGAATTCAACCTACCGTACCGGAGGATGCTTAACACGAATATGGACCACCAGTACCTGGGGAAGCACCGACGGTGTGCAAGGTGTATGGCTGTGGGAAGATAATCAAGCTATCAGCTATGCGGTTGCACGTCGGAGCGCCTATCTTGCTGCGCCAATGTGGGGAAGCCTGTAGCTTTGAGCCAAGTGGTGTTGAGGGATGCGGCTTCTGTGGCATTGTGTGTGACGACAGGACATCAGGCCTGTGCAAAACGGACTTGGGCAGAGGCTCTACCAGCGGCACGCTAGCAGTCGAGTCCCGCTGCCCCCTGAAGTACAAGATGTCATATGCGGCTGCTGTGAGGGGTTCTGCCAACAATCCTTGCACCAACAGACCAGTGGCTTGCACCATCTGCAGGGGCATCGCGGTACCATCCGCCCTTATGTATGGAGTTATCAGTTCCTAGATCACATGGAGTCAGCCCACCCTGGTCAGGAGCTGACGGAGGCAGCAGATGTGACGCGATATGCCATCAGCGCTGAGTAGTTTAAGGGGGTGGTGGGCAAGGAGCTCCCCAAGAAGCAGAAGACCAGGCTTCTAAAGCAGCACATCAGCACGCTCAAGTTAGATGCTAGTTTGATGCCACTCATGCGTGAGCCTCTCGTTTCTGGAGCCTCGTGGTCTCTAGGGACGATGGGTAGCTGGCAGGTGGTAGCTCGAGCAATGGGATATTCTTTTCTTTCACCGCTTGACATTTTTGAACCATCTACATTTATCGACACCATTAGAAGCGCAGCGATGAGCTGATTGAAATGGACCCCGCTCCCTTCCTTAAAGTCTGTTTTTTGACTGAGGAATTAAGGTCTTACTAGGTTCCGGAGGCGGGGGGGAGAGGCGGGTAGCCAGGGGTCGTTTGACATTTTTATTATGATGGGGTATTTGACTTTTTTTTTGCCCCCGCTTCAAACGCCCATTGCAAAACGTGGTATTGCTGGCAGGCCTCCATCAGGGCCAGCCGAGCTTCCAGCATTCTAATACTGATTATGCCATGGCATTCGGTTGGCCGGTACTGGTACTCTTTCGTCAATTCCTCAAAGGAATCATGGATGAGTGATTGGTGCCATAGATTCTGAATCGTTTTCGTGTTATTTTCAAGACAGCTCATGTCCCTCAAACCTGATCACTTAGCTCCATGGACTGAAATAAACTAGCCCTTGATGATGACTACCACATCCTTCACAAATGTGAAATGTCAGCGCTTCCCACCCACGCCTTCCCCGGTTTAGCAACCAATGTAATCTCTAGCTTCTCCAGACACCCACCATCTACCCTAATCAATAGGTGATCATTCACTCACCATCCAACTGGTGGCCATGCATACACCAATCACTCTGATCATGTGGCCATTCACCAAATATCCACCCAGATAGCAAGTGGCCATTGATCCACCGACCATCCATCCTCAACAAAATGTATCCTTCCACTCACCCACGCACCATCCACCATCATCAGTAGGTGACCATTGACTTACCATTCACCCAAATAGATGGTGACCATTCGAACCCACCATTCACCCTGATCAACCAGTGACCATGTACTTACCATCCACGCCCCTGCCCCAATACCGGCTGTTCTGCTACCACCTGTCCCCGGCCGCTGCCGTCTGTCCCGCTACCACCTTTCCCGCTAACTCCTGTCGGTGACCGCTACCATCTGTCCCGCTACCGTCGTCTGCCCCGCTACCACCTGTCCCGCTACCACTCACCTGTCCTGCTACCACCTGTCCCGCTACCACCTGTCCCGCTCATACCACCTGTCATGCTACCAGCTGTCCCACTACCTGCTGTCCCACTGCCTGCTGTCCTCCTACTACTTGTCCCGCAAACATCTGTTCCACTACCACCTGTCCTGCTACCCTTTGTCCCACTACCACCTGTCCCGCTTCGACCTGTCCCGCTACCACCTGTCCCACTCCAACCTTTCCCGCTACCACCTTTCCGCTAGATGCTGTCCCGCCACTGGCTGTCCAGGGTGAAACACATGAGGGTAGGGTGCAGCGGATATGGGCTTGCGCAACTCAAGTTGACAGGGCGATGCTCATGAGGGTAGGGTGCAGTGTACATGGGGGGGCGCTGGCATACGGCCGGGCAGGACGATACGCATGAGGGTATGGTTCAGTGCATATGGATGGGCCTGCTCATACGGGCAGGGCGATGCGCTTGAGTACTCAGTATAGGGAACAGCCAATACGGGCGTGCGCTGCTCACATGAAAGGGGCAATGCGCATCAGGGTAGTGTACAACGCAGTCTGCACATGGTCAGGGCGTCGAGCATGCTGAGCGGACATTACCCTCTATGGTCCCCGTTGTAGTTTGTGGGGAATTGCCAAAAATCTTTGACAAAACCTTTGACAAAAATCTTTGACAAAGGCCGCTTCCTCCAGGGCAAAGGAGGAACCTTGCTTTGGCACCGACCTCAGGACGGCATAAAGACGTAGGCCGGAACAATGGGGAACTTGCTTCCACTATTGGCGTTGGGATCACATCCAAAAACAACCCAAGCAAGTCCACTTTGCAGCAGTTGACTAGTCCGCCCCCAAGCCACTCACTGGGCTTATACAAGAATAGGAGGAGGGCGAAGAAGAAAAAGCCAGGCCTACCCTTCGACTGGCTGTACCTTACGCCCATGCTGCGTACCACAGCATATTTAGCTATATGAATGAGGACCTGTGAGATACCTCTGCATTGGCACCTGAAATGCTGATTCCAGAGGATCCACACTAAGGCCTCCAGTCCACTGAATCAATCAGTTAAACTAATACGGTATGCACTGATGTTGTTTAGTTGGTACCGGTAGACTGCTTTGCGCACCCCAAAAACTGTATTTTTGACTTGTGATTGCTTGGCCACGCATCCCTGTTGTTCAATTTTATGCTAACGTGCAGCAAGTTCACGCCCCCTAGCAGTACTCAATGAAACGTCACGCGACGTCGGTTCTGCGGCACGCGGTGCATCCGGTGGAGTGGGCATGCCATTACAGACGCGCGGCTAGAAAATGTGCTAGGGGGGAATCGAACCCCCGTCTGTTCCGCTCAGCTCGGAAGGCCTAAACCTCCTACCTGGCAGGGAACTATGCTACCACTATACCACTAGCACTGAGCAGCCATATTTAATAGGCCCGCCATCACCGCCCGTTGCGCTATTCCATCCAGTCTCTGGCCTGCTCCCAGCACTTGCATGCTACTTGCGCCAGCCCAAGAATAACGCCAAAAGACGCGCATCAGCTTCGTGGCTTGGGCCTTCTCCATGGAAGGTCAATAACGTTACACCGCTGGGCCCGCTCAAAGCTCGGCCGCGTGGGCTGGAAAATTAGAAAATAAAAGGGAGAGGGGGGGTCGAAGAAACAAAAGGAGTGGCCGGGATTCCCGGCCCGGGAAGGCAAAGAATACCTCCATGGAAGGTGTAATTATGGGTTGGGCTAGGGTCTTGGACAAAAAGGTCTCTCACGCGCATATCCTATGATCTCGGCCCACTCCATCGGTCCATTCTCCCATATTTAGAAGCACGCACTTCAACGATTGCCCCCACCTCCCATGCATGTGCGCTCCCCCAGATTTCCTCTGGCCTACTCCATCCCCGCCATGTATGCAAGACGAACCCATCTATGGCGTTCCCCTTAGTATGAGTCAGCCCAGCGTTCTTCGAGGGGGCGAAGCCCCTTGGGCAATGTTCTATGTTTGCGTAGACAACAAAATCATATATTGGGGTACGCACGGGGAGTCACGTGAGAAAGAGGGAAGGGGGTCAGACATTCATTAAATATAAATGCTCATTATTGAACGCTAGTCTAGTCGGCAATACATAATTGGTGTCATTGATTAGGCCGGAGAAAAGTGGTCAACAAAAAACAATCCACATACGGTATGAGGGAAGGCGAATTCAACCTACCGTACCGGAGGATGCTTAACACGAATATGGACCACCAGTACCTGGGGAAGCACCGACGGTGTGCAAGGTGTATGGCTGTGGGAAGATAATCAAGCTATCAGCTATGCGGTTGCACGTCGGAGCGCCTATCTTGCTGCGCCAATGTGGGGAAGCCTGTAGCTTTGAGCCAAGTGGTGTTGAGGGATGCGGCTTCTGTGGCATTGTGTGTGACGACAGGACATCAGGCCTGTGCAAAACTGACTTGGGCAGAGGCTCTACCAGCGGCACGCTAGCAGTCGAGTCCCGCTGCCCCCTGAAGTACAAGATGTCATATGCGGCTGCTGTGAGGGGTTCTGCCAACAATCCTTGCACCAACAGACCAGTGGCTTGCACCATCTGCAGGGGCATCGCGGTACCATCCGCCCTTATGTATGGAGTTATCAGTTCCTAGATCACATGGAGTCAGCCCACCCTGGTCAGGAGCTGACGGAGGCAGCAGATGTGACGCGATATGCCATCAGCGCTGAGTAGTTTAAGGGGGTGGTGGGCAAGGAGCTCCCCAAGAAGCAGAAGACCAGGCTTCTAAAGCAGCACATCAGCACGCTCAAGTTAGATGCTAGTTTGATGCCACTCATGCGTGAGCCTCTCGTTTCTGGAGCCTCGTGGTCTCTAGGGACGATGGGTAGCTGGCAGGTGGTAGCTCGAGCAATGGGATATTCTTTTCTTTCACCGCTTGACATTTTTGAACCATCTACATTTATCGACACCATTAGAAGCGCAGCGATGAGCTGATTGAAATGGACCCCGCTCCCTTCCTTAAAGTCTGTTTTTTGACTGAGGAATTAAGGTCTTACTAGGTTCCGGAGGCGGGGGGGAGAGGCGGGTAGCCAGGGGTCGTTTGACATTTTTATTATGATGGGGTATTTGACTTTTTTTTTGCCCCCGCTTCAAACGCCCATTGCAAAACGTGGTATTGCTGGCAGGCCTCCATCAGGGCCAGCCGAGCTTCCAGCATTCTAATACTGATTATGCCATGGCATTCGGTTGGCCGGTACTGGTACTCTTTCGTCAATTCCTCAAAGGAATCATGGATGAGTGATTGGTGCCATAGATTCTGAATCGTTTTCGTGTTATTTTCAAGACAGCTCATGTCCCTCAAACCTGATCACTTAGCTCCATGGACTGAAATAAACTAGCCCTTGATGATGACTACCACATCCTTCACAAATGTGAAATGTCAGCGCTTCCCACCCACGCCTTCCCCGGTTTAGCAACCAATGTAATCTCTAGCTTCTCCAGACACCCACCATCTACCCTAATCAATAGGTGATCATTCACTCACCATCCAACTGGTGGCCATGCATACACCAATCACTCTGATCATGTGGCCATTCACCAAATATCCACCCAGATAGCAAGTGGCCATTGATCCACCGACCATCCATCCTCAACAAAATGTATCCTTCCACTCACCCACGCACCATCCACCACAGGGTTACCCAGTACGGGCCGTATTGGCCTAAAATCCCGTACCGTATCCGTACCGTACCGTACCGTTTGCAACACGGCCAAGTACGGTCGCCATTTCCTGCACTGCATGACTGCATGAGAGCGATGGAGGTAGCGCTGCGAACAGGAATGCAGCGTACACGGCTGATTCGCATTGGATTTTGCAGCCGTCATCGAAGGCTGGCCAGGCCAAGCGTGGGCGATACAAATTTTGTAATTATATTATCGTCAACACTACGCGATTTACCAATCACCTCGCGGGCATAACAGGACAAGTTGCGGCGTGTAAGACGTTAGGACGGGTGATACAGGCATATTGCGGTGATGTCGTGTGATCGTCTCCCTCGTCTGGCAAATCCACACCGTCCACAGTCCACACATCCAGGGCATCAAAATCTACGTAAGCTCGCTTGCTTCCAGTGGTAAAGAGGCATTCGTTGCTCGTGAAAGTACAAGTCTAATCCAAAACCTAGTGGCAATAAGACAGAACTTGGCACCAAGTCACAATCCAAAGCTGCATAGAGGGAGGAGGGCAGGAGGCCAGGAGGAGTAGGAGCCCATGAGTCCAGGACTCCCAGGAGGGAGGCAAGACACAGGAGCTCCGTGTCTCCTTACGAAGTGATTTCCATGCATGCCATGCAACTCAGCAACTATGCAAGGTGATTCTGAGGCCTCTTGTTTCTATTGCTATATTCATGCATGTAAAATTTCATGTGCCATGCTGGTGGGTAGCGTTTATATGGACTAGCTGAATTACTGAAATGCTGAATGGCATGTTGGAACATTGTAATGGCGATCTGTGAGGAGTTTGGGACTGCATCAATGATCATATTTTCTCCTATCATGTCAGCCTGGTAAATCTGCATGCATGCATGGAGATCCTTGGTGGTTATTTGGGGGCCATGCAAAAATTGCATGGGGACTGTCATGCAGCCATGCAGTATGTCAGGATGTGCATGGGATCAAACAGTCATGTGAGTGTTGCATGCATGTCTTTCTCTGTGTGGATCCTGCTGTTCTGAGCCTTGAAAATGGGGAAAATCTTGGACCGTATTGGCCTACCGTACCGTCCCTTTTGTCCGTACCGTATCCGTACCGTACCGCACCGTATTCCCGTACCGTGTTTCCGTACCGGGTTACCCTGATCCACCATCATCAGTAGGTGACCATTGACTTACCATTCACCCAAATAGATGGTGACCATTCGAACCCACCATTCACCCTGATCAACCAGTGACCATGTACTTACCATCCACGCCCCTGCCCCAATACCGGCTGTTCTGCTACCACCTGTCCCCGGCCGCTGCCGTCTGTCCCGCTACCACCTTTCCCGCTAACTCCTGTCCCGCTACCATCTGTCCCGCTACCGTCGTCTGCCCCGCTACCACCTGTCCCGCTACCACTCACCTGTCCTGCTACCACCTGTCCCGCTACCACCTGTCCCGCTCATACCACCTGTCATGCTACCAGCTGTCCCACTACCTGCTGTCCCACTGCCTGCTGTCCTCCTACTACTTGTCCCGCAAACAACTGTTCCACTACCACCTGTCCTGCTACCCTTTGTCCCACTACCACCTATCCCGCTTCGACCTGTCCCGCTACCACCTGTCCCACTCCAACCTTTCCCGCTACCACCTTTCCGCTAGATGCTGTCCCGCCACTGGCTGTCCAGGGTGAAACACATGAGGGTAGGGTGCAGCGGATATGGGCTTGCGCAACTCAAGTTGACAGGGCGATGCTCATGAGGGTAGGGTGCAGTGTACATGGGGGGGCGCTGGCATACGGCCGGGCAGGACGATACGCATGAGGGTATGGTTCAGTGCATATGGATGGGCCTGCTCATACGGGCAGGGCGATGCGCTTGAGTACTCAGTATAGGGAACAGCCAATACGGGCGTGCGCTGCTCACATGAAAGGGGCAATGCGCATCAGGGTAGTGTACAACGCAGTCTGCACATGGTCAGGGCGTCGAGCATGCTGAGCGGACATTACCCTCTATGGTCCCCGTTGTAGTTTGTGGGGAATTGCCAAAAATCTTTGACAAAACCTTTGACAAAAATCTTTGACAAAGGCCGCTTCCTCCAGGGCAAAGGAGGAACCTTGCTTTGGCACCGACCTCAGGACGGCATAAAGACGTAGGCCGGAACAATGGGGAACTTGCTTCCACTATTGGCGTTGGGATCACATCCAAAAACAACCCAAGCAAGTCCACTTTGCAGCAGTTGACTAGTCCGCCCCCAAGCCACTCACTGGGCTTATACAAGAATAGGAGGAGCGAGGGCGAAGAAGAAAAAGCCAGGCCTACCCTTCGACTGGCTGTACCTTACGCCCATGCTGCGTACCACAGCATATTTAGCTATATGAATGAGGACCTGTGAGATACCTCTGCATTGGCACCTGAAATGCTGATTCCAGAGGATCCACACTAAGGCCTCCAGTCCACTGAATCAATCAGTTAAACTAATACGGTATGCACTGATGTTGTTTAGTTGGTACCGGTAGACTGCTTTGCGCACCCCAAAAACTGTATTTTTGACTTGTGATTGCTTGGCCACGCATCCCTGTTGTTCAATTTTATGCTAACGTGCAGCAAGTTCACGCCCCCTAGCAGTACTCAATGAAACGTCACGCGACGTCGGTTCTGCGGCACGCGGTGCATCCGGTGGAGTGGGCATGCCATTACAGACGCGCGGCTAGAAAATGTGCTAGGGGGGAATCGAACCCCCGTCTGTTCCGCTCAGCTCGGAAGGCCTAAACCTCCTACCTGGCAGGGAACTATGCTACCACTATACCACTAGCACTGAGCAGCCATATTTAATAGGCCCGCCATCACCGCCCGTTGCGCTATTCCATCCAGTCTCTGGCCTGCTCCCAGCACTTGCATGCTACTTGCGCCAGCCCAAGAATAACGCCAAAAGACGCGCATCAGCTTCGTGGCTTGGGCCTTCTCCATGGAAGGTCAATAACGTTACACCGCTGGGCCCGCTCAAAGCTCGGCCGCGTGGGCTGGAAAATTAGAAAATAAAAGGGAGAGGGGGGGTCGAAGAAACAAAAGGAGTGGCCGGGATTCCCGGCCCGGGAAGGCAAAGAATACCTCCATGGAAGGTGTAATTATGGGTTGGGCTAGGGTCTTGGACAAAAAGGTCTCTCACGCGCATATCCTATGATCTCGGCCCACTCCATCGGTCCATTCTCCCATATTTAGAAGCACGCACTTCAACGATTGCCCCCACCTCCCATGCATGTGCGCTCCCCCAGATTTCCTCTGGCCTACTCCATCCCCGCCATGTATGCAAGACGAACCCATCTATGGCGTTCCCCTTAGTATGAGTCAGCCCAGCGTTCTTCGAGGGGGCGAAGCCCCTTGGGCAATGTTCTATGTTTGCGTAGACAACAAAATCATATATTGGGGTACGCACGGGGAGTCACGTGAGAAAGAGGGAAGGGGGTCAGACATTCATTAAATATAAATGCTCAATATTGAACGCTAGTCTAGTCGGCAATACATAATTGGTGTCATTGATTAGGCCGGAGAAAAGTGGTCAACAAAAAACAATCCACATACGGTATGAGGGAAGGCGAATTCAACCTACCGTACCGGAGGATGCTTAACACGAATATGGACCACCAGTACCTGGGGAAGCACCGACGGTGTGCAAGGTGTATGGCTGTGGGAAGATAATCAAGCTATCAGCTATGCGGTTGCACGTCGGAGCGCCTATCTTGCTGCGCCAATGTGGGGAAGCCTGTAGCTTTGAGCCAAGTGGTGTTGAGGGATGCGGCTTCTGTGGCATTGTGTGTGACGACAGGACATCAGGCCTGTGCAAAACGGACTTGGGCAGAGGCTCTACCAGCGGCACGCTAGCAGTCGAGTCCCGCTGCCCCCTGAAGTACAAGATGTCATATGCGGCTGCTGTGAGGGGTTCTGCCAACAATCCTTGCACCAACAGACCAGTGGCTTGCACCATCTGCAGGGGCATCGCGGTACCATCCGCCCTTATGTATGGAGTTATCAGTTCCTAGATCACATGGAGTCAGCCCACCCTGGTCAGGAGCTGACGGAGGCAGCAGATGTGACGCGATATGCCATCAGCGCTGAGTAGTTTAAGGGGGTGGTGGGCAAGGAGCTCCCCAAGAAGCAGAAGACCAGGCTTCTAAAGCAGCACATCAGCACGCTCAAGTTAGATGCTAGTTTGATGCCACTCATGCGTGAGCCTCTCGTTTCTGGAGCCTCGTGGTCTCTAGGGACGATGGGTAGCTGGCAGGTGGTAGCTCGAGCAATGGGATATTCTTTTCTTTCACCGCTTGACATTTTTGAACCATCTACATTTATCGACACCATTAGAAGCGCAGCGATGAGCTGATTGAAATGGACCCCGCTCCCTTCCTTAAAGTCTGTTTTTTGACTGAGGAATTAAGGTCTTACTAGGTTCCGGAGGCGGGGGGGAGAGGCGGGTAGCCAGGGGTCGTTTGACATTTTTATTATGATGGGGTATTTGACTTTTTTTTTGCCCCCGCTTCAAACGCCCATTGCAAAACGTGGTATTGCTGGCAGGCCTCCATCAGGGCCAGCCGAGCTTCCAGCATTCTAATACTGATTATGCCATGGCATTCGGTTGGCCGGTACTGGTACTCTTTCGTCAATTCCTCAAAGGAATCATGGATGAGTGATTGGTGCCATAGATTCTGAATCGTTTTCGTGTTATTTTCAAGACAGCTCATGTCCCTCAAACCTGATCACTTAGCTCCATGGACTGAAATAAACTAGCCCTTGATGATGACTACCACATCCTTCACAAATGTGAAATGTCAGCGCTTCCCACCCACGCCTTCCCCGGTTTAGCAACCAATGTAATCTCTAGCTTCTCCAGACACCCACCATCTACCCTAATCAATAGGTGATCATTCACTCACCATCCAACTGGTGGCCATGCATACACCAATCACTCTGATCATGTGGCCATTCACCAAATATCCACCCAGATAGCAAGTGGCCATTGATCCACCGACCATCCATCCTCAACAAAATGTATCCTTCCACTCACCCACGCACCATCCACCATCATCAGTAGGTGACCATTGACTTACCATTCACCCAAATAGATGGTGACCATTCGAACCCACCATTCACCCTGATCAACCAGTGACCATGTACTTACCATCCACGCCCCTGCCCCAATACCGGCTGTTCTGCTACCACCTGTCCCCGGCCGCTGCCGTCTGTCCCGCTACCACCTTTCCCGCTAACTCCTGTCCCGCTACCATCTGTCCCGCTACCGTCGTCTGCCCCGCTACCACCTGTCCCGCTACCACTCACCTGTCCCGCTACCACCTGTCCTGCTACCACCTGTCCCGCTACCACCTTTCCCGCTCATACCACCTGTCATGCTACCAGCTGTCCCACTACCTGCTGTCCTCCTACTACTTGTCCCGCAAACATCTGTTCCACTACCACCTGTCCTGCTACCCTTTGTCCCACTACCACCTGTCCCGCTTCGACCTGTCCCGCTACCACCTGTCCCACTCCAACCTTTCCCGCTACCACCTTTCCGCTAGATGCTGTCCCGCCACTGGCTGTCCAGGGTGAAACACATGAGGGTAGGGTGCAGCGGATATGGGCTTGCGCAACTCAAGTTGACAGGGCGATGCTCATGAGGGTAGGGTGCAGTGTACATGGGGGGGCGCTGGCATACGGCCGGGCAGGACGATACGCATGAGGGTATGGTTCAGTGCATATGGATGGGCCTGCTCATACGGGCAGGGCGATGCGCTTGAGTACTCAGTATAGGGAACAGCCAATACGGGCGTGCGCTGCTCACATGAAAGGGGCAATGCGCATCAGGGTAGTGTACAACGCAGTCTGCACATGGTCAGGGCGTCGAGCATGCTGAGCGGACATTACCCTCTATGGTCCCCGTTGTAGTTTGTGGGGAATTGCCAAAAATCTTTGACAAAACCTTTGACAAAAATCTTTGACAAAGGCCGCTTCCTCCAGGGCAAAGGAGGAACCTTGCTTTGGCACCGACCTCAGGACGGCATAAAGACGTAGGCCGGAACAATGGGGAACTTGCTTCCACTATTGGCGTTGGGATCACATCCAAAAACAACCCAAGCAAGTCCACTTTGCAGCAGTTGACTAGTCCGCCCCCAAGCCACTCACTGGGCTTATACAAGAATAGGAGGAGGGCGAAGAAGAAAAAGCCAGGCCTACCCTTCGACAGGCTGTACCTTACGCCCATGCTGCGTACCACAGCATATTTAGCTATATGAATGAGGACCTGTGAGATACCTCTGCATTGGCACCTGAAATGCTGATTCCAGAGGATCCACACTAAGGCCTCCAGTCCACTGAATCAATCAGTTAAACTAATACGGTATGCACTGATGTTGTTTAGTTGGTACCGGTAGACTGCTTTGCGCACCCCAAAAACTGTATTTTTGACTTGTGATTGCTTGGCCACGCATCCCTGTTGTTCAATTTTATGCTAACGTGCAGCAAGTTCACGCCCCCCAGCAGTACTCAATGAAACGTCACGCGACGTCGGTTCTGCGGCACGCGGTGCATCCGGTGGAGTGGGCATGCCATTACAGTCGCGCGGCTAGAAAATGTGCTAGGGGGGAATCGAACCCCCGTCTGTTCCGCTCAGCTCGGAAGGCCTAAACCTCCTACCTGGCAGGGAACTATGCTACCACTATACCACTAGCACTGAGCAGCCATAATTAATCGGCCCGCCATCACCGCCCGTTGCGCTATTCCATCCAGTCTCTGGCCTGCTCCCAGCACTTGCATGCTACTTGCGCCAGCCCAAGAATAACGCCAAAAGACGCGCATCAGCTTCGTGGCTTGGGCCTTCTCCATGGAAGGTCAATAACGTTACACCGCTGGGCCCGCTCAAAGCTCGGCCGCGTGGGCTGGAAAATTAGAAAATAAAAGGGAGAGGGGGGGTCGAAGAAACAAAAGGAGTGGCCGGGATTCCCGGCCCGGGAAGGCAAAGAATACCTCCATGGAAGGTGTAATTATGGGTTGGGCTAGGGTCTTGGACAAAAAGGTCTCTCACGCGCATATCCTATGATCTCGGCCCACTCCATCGGTCCATTCTCCCATATTTAGAAGCACGCACTTCAACGATTGCCCCCACCTCCCATGCATGTGCGCTCCCCCAGATTTCCTCTGGCCTACTCCATCCCCGCCATGTATGCAAGACGAACCCATCTATGGCGTTCCCCTTAGTATGAGTCAGCCCAGCGTTCTTCGAGGGGGCGAAGCCCCTTGGGCAATGTTCTATGTTTGCGTAGACAACAAAATCATATATTGGGGTACGCACGGGGAGTCACGTGAGAAAGAGGGAAGGGGGTCAGACATTCATTAAATATAAATGCTCATTATTGAACGCTAGTCTAGTCGGCAATACATAATTGGTGTCATTGATTAGGCCGGAGAAAAGTGGTCAACAAAAAACAATCCACATACGGTATGAGGGAAGGCGAATTCAACCTACCGTACCGGAGGATGCTTAACACGAATATGGACCACCAGTACCTGGGGAAGCACCGACGGTGTGCAAGGTGTACGGCTGTGGGAAGATAATCAAGCTATCAGCTATGCGGTTGCACGTCGGAGCGCCTATCTTGCTGCGCCAATGTGGGGAAGCCTGTAGCTTTGAGCCAAGTGGTGTTGAGGGATGCGGCTTCTGTGGCATTGTGCGTGACGACAGGACATCAGGCCTGTGCAAAACTGACTTGGGCAGAGGCTCTACCAGCGGCACGCTAGCAGTCGAGTCCCGCTGCCCCCTGAAGTACAAGATGTCATATGCGGCTGCTGTGAGGGGTTCTGCCAACAATCCTTGCACCAACAGACCAGTGGCTTGCACCATCTGCAGGGGCATCGCGGTACCATCCGCCCTTATGTATGGAGTTATCAGTTCCTAGATCACATGGAGTCAGCCCACCCTGGTCAGGAGCTGACGGAGGCAGCAGATGTGACGCGATATGCCATCAGCGCTGAGTAGTTTAAGGGGGTGGTGGGCAAGGAGCTCCCCAAGAAGCAGAAGACCAGGCTTCTAAAGCAGCACATCAGCACGCTCAAGTTAGATGCTAGTTTGATGCCACTCATGCGTGAGCCTCTCGTTTCTGGAGCCTCGTGGTCTCTAGGGACGATGGGTAGCTGGCAGGTGGTAGCTCGAGCAATGGGATATTCTTTTCTTTCACCGCTTGACATTTTTGAACCATCTACATTTATCGACACCATTAGAAGCGCAGCGATGAGCTGATTGAAATGGACCCCGCTCCCTTCCTTAAAGTCTGTTTTTTGACTGAGGAATTAAGGTCTTACTAGGTTCCGGAGGCGGGGGGGAGAGGCGGGTAGCAAGGGGTCGTTTGACATTTTTATTATGATGGGGTATTTGACTTTTTTTTTGCCCCCGCTTCAAACGCCCATTGCAAAACGTGGTATTGCTGGCAGGCCTCCATCAGGGCCAGCCGAGCTTCCAGCATTCTAATACTGATTATGCCATGGCATTCGGTTGGCCGGTACTGGTACTCTTTCGTCAATTCCTCAAAGGAATCATGGATGAGTGATTGGTGCCATAGATTCTGAATCGTTTTCGTGTTATTTTCAAGACAGCTCATGTCCCTCAAACCTGATCACTTAGCTCCATGGACTGAAATAAACTAGCCCTTGATGATGACTACCACATCCTTCACAAATGTGAAATGTCAGCGCTTCCCACCCACGCCTTCCATCCCCGGTTTAGCAACCAATGTAATCTCTAGCTTCTCCAGACACCCACCATCTACCCTAATCAATAGGTGATCATTCACTCACCATCCAACTGGTGGCCATGCATACACCAATCACTCTGATCATGTGGCCATTCACCAAATATCCACCCAGATAGCAAGTGGCCATTGATCCACCGACCATCCATCCTCAACAAAATGTATCCTTCCACTCACCCACGCACCATCCACCATCATCAGTAGGTGACCATTGACTTACCATTCACCCAAATAGATGGTGACCATTCGAACCCACCATTCACCCTGATCAACCAGTGACCATGTACTTACCATCCACGCCCCTGCCCCAATACCGGCTGTTCTGCTACCACCTGTCCCCGGCCGCTGCCGTCTGTCCCGCTACCACCTTTCCCGCTAACTCCTGTCCCGCTACCATCTGTCCCGCTACCGTCGTCTGCCCCGCTACCACCTGTCCCGCTACCACTCACCTGTCCCGCTACCACCTGTCCTGCTACCACCTGTCCCGCTACCACCTGTCCCGCTCATACCACCTGTCATGCTACCAGCTGTCCCACTACCTGCTGTCCCACTGCCTGCTGTCCTCCTACTACTTGTCCCGCAAACATCTGTTCCACTACCACCTGTCCTGCTACCCTTTGTCCCACTACCACCTGTCCCGCTTCGACCTGTCCCGCTACCACCTGTCCCACTCCAACCTTTCCCGCTACCACCTTTCCGCTAGATGCTGTCCCGCCACTGGCTGTCCAGGGTGAAACACATGAGGGTAGGGTGCAGCGGATATGGGCTTGCGCAACTCAAGTTGACAGGGCGATGCTCATGAGGGTAGGGTGCAGTGTACATGGGGGGGGCGCTGGCATACGGCCGGGCAGGACGATACGCATGAGGGTATGGTTCAGTGCATATGGATGGGCCTGCTCATACGGGCAGGGCGATGCGCTTGAGTACTCAGTATAGGGAACAGCCAATACGGGCGTGCGCTGCTCACATGAAAGGGGCAATGCGCATCAGGGTATGCACTGATGTTGTTTAGTTGGTACCGGTAGACTGCTTTGCGCACCCCAAAAACTGTATTTTTGACTTGTGATTGCTTGGCCACGCATCCCTGTTGTTCAATTTTATGCTAACGTGCAGCAAGTTCACGCCCCCCAGCAGTACTCAATGAAACGTCACGCGACGTCGGTTCTGCGGCACGCGGTGCATCCGGTGGAGTGGGCATGCCATTACAGACGCGCGGCTAGAAAATGTGCTAGGGGGGAATCGAACCCCCGTCTGTTCCGCTCAGCTCGGAAGGCCTAAACCTCCTACCTGGCAGGGAACTATGCTACCACTATACCACTAGCACTGAGCAGCCATGTTTAATCGGCCCGCCATCACCGCCCGTTGCGCTATTCCATCCAGTCTCTGGCCTGCTCCCAGCACTTGCATGCTACTTGCGCCAGCCCAAGAATAACGCCAAAAGACGCGCATCAGCTTCGTGGCTTGGGCCTTCTCCATGGAAGGTCAATAACGTTACACCGCTGGGCCCGCTCAAAGCTCGGCCGCGTGGGCTGGAAAATTAGAATAAAATAAAAGGGAGAGGGGGGGTCGAAGAAACAAAAGGAGTGGCCGGGATTCCCGGCCCGGGAAGGCAAAGAATACCTCCATGGAAGGTGTAATTATGGGTTGGGCTAGGGTCTTGGACAAAAAGGTCTCTCACGCGCATATCCTATGATCTCGGCCCACTCCATCGGTCCATTCTCCCATATTTAGAAGCACGCACTTCAACGATTGCCCCCACCTCCCATGCATGTGCGCTCCCCCAGATTTCCTCTGGCCTACTCCATCCCCGCCATGTATGCAAGACGAACCCATCTATGGCGTTCCCCTTAGTATGAGTCAGCCCAGCGTTCTTCGAGGGGGCGAAGCCCCTTGGGCAATGTTCTATGTTTGCGTAGACAACAAAATCATATATTGGGGTACGCACGGGGAGTCACGTGAGAAAGAGGGAAGGGGGTCAGACATTCATTAAATATAAATGCTCATTATTGAACGCTAGTCTAGTCGGCAATACATAATTGGTGTCATTGATTAGGCCGGAGAAAAGTGGTCAACAAAAAACAATCCACATACGGTATGAGGGAAGGCGAATTCAACCTACCGTACCGGAGGATGCTTAACACGAATATGGACCACCAGTACCTGGGGAAGCACCGACGGTGTGCAAGGTGTATGGCTGTGGGAAGATAATCAAGCTATCAGCTATGCGGTTGCACGTCGGAGCGCCTATCTTGCTGCGCCAATGTGGGGAAGCCTGTAGCTTTGAGCCAAGTGGTGTTGAGGGATGCGGCTTCTGTGGCATTGTGTGTGACGACAGGACATCAGGCCTGTGCAAAACGGACTTGGGCAGAGGCTCTACCAGCGGCACGCTAGCAGTCGAGTCCCGCTGCCCCCTGAAGTACAAGATGTCATATGCGGCTGCTGTGAGGGGTTCTGCCAACAATCCTTGCACCAACAGACCAGTGGCTTGCACCATCTGCAGGGGCATCGCGGTACCATCCGCCCTTATGTATGGAGTTATCAGTTCCTAGATCACATGGAGTCAGCCCACCCTGGTCAGGAGCTGACGGAGGCAGCAGATGTGACGCGATATGCCATCAGCGCTGAGTAGTTTAAGGGGGTGGTGGGCAAGGAGCTCCCCAAGAAGCAGAAGACCAGGCTTCTAAAGCAGCACATCAGCACGCTCAAGTTAGATGCTAGTTTGATGCCACTCATGCGTGAGCCTCTCGTTTCGGGAGCCTCGTGGTCTCTAGGGACGATGGGTAGCTGGCAGGTGGTAGCTCGAGCAATGGGATATTCTTTTCTTTCACCGCTTGACATTTTTGAACCATCTACATTTATCGACACCATTAGAAGCGCAGCGATGAGCTGATTGAAATGGACCCCGCTCCCTTCCTTAAAGTCTGTTTTTTGACTGAGGAATTAAGGTTTTACTAGGTTCCGGAGGCGGGGGGGAGAGGCGGGTAGCCAGGGGTCGTTTGACATTTTTATTATGATGGGGTATTTGACTTTCTTTTTTGCCCCCGCTTCAAACGCCCATTGCAAAACGTGGTATTGCTGGCAGGCCTCCATCAGGGCCAGCCGAGCTTCCAGCATTCTAATACTGATTATGCCATGGCATTCGGTTGGCCGGTACTGGTACTCTTTCGTGAATTCCTCAAAGGAATCATGGATGAGTGATTGGTGCCATAGATTCTGAATCGTTTTCGTGTTATTTTCAAGACAGCTCATGTCCCTCAAACCTGATCACTTAGCTCCATGGACTGAAATAAACTAGCCCTTGATGATGACTACCACATCCTTCACAAATGTGAAATGTCAGCGCTTCCCACCCACGCCTTCCCCGGTTTAGCAACCAATGTAATCTCTAGCTTCTCCAGACACCCACCATCTACCCTAATCAATAGGTGATCATTCACTCACCATCCAACTGGTGGCCATGCATACACCAATCACTCTGATCATGTGGCCATTCACCAAATATCCACCCAGATAGCAAGTGGCCATTGATCCACCGACCATCCATCCTCAACAAAATGTATCCTTCCACTCACCCACGCACCATCCACCATCATCAGTAGGTGACCATTGACTTACCATTCACCCAAATAGATGGTGACCATTCGAACCCACCATTCACCCTGATCAACCAGTGACCATGTACTTACCATCCACGCCCCTGCCCCAATACCGGCTGTTCTGCTACCACCTGTCCCCGGCCGCTGCCGTCTGTCCCGCTACCACCTTTCCCGCTAACTCCTGTCCCGCTACCATCTGTCCCGCTACCGTCGTCTGCCCCGCTACCACCTGTCCCGCTACCACTCACCTGTCCCGCTACCACTCACCTGTCCTGCTACCACCTGTCCCGCTACCACCTGTCCCGCTCATACCACCTGTCATGCTACCAGCTGTCCCACTACCTGCTGTCCCACTGCCTGCTGTCCTCCTACTACTTGTCCCGCAAACATCTGTTCCACTACCACCTGTCCTGCTACCCTTTGTCCCACTACCACCTGTCCCGCTTCGACCTGTCCCGCTACCACCTGTCCCACTCCAACCTTTCCCGCTACCACCTTTCCGCTAGATGCTGTCCCGCCACTGGCTGTCCAGGGTGAAACACATGAGGGTAGGGTGCAGCGGATATGGGCTTGCGCAACTCAAGTTGACAGGGCGATGCTCATGAGGGTAGGGTGCAGTGTACATGGGGGGGCGCTGGCATGCGGCCGGGCAGGACGATACGCATGAGGGTATGGTTCAGTGCATATGGATGGGCCTGCTCATACGGGCAGGGCGATGCGCTTGAGTACTCAGTATAGGGAACAGCCAATACGGGCGTGCGCTGCTCACATGAAAGGGGCAATGCGCATCAGGGTAGTGTACAACGCAGTCTGCACATGGTCAGGGCGTCGAGCATGCTGAGCGGACATTACCCTCTATGGTCCCCGTTGTAGTTTGTGGGGAATTGCCAAAAATCTTTGACAAAACCTTTGACAAAAATCTTTGACAAAGGCCGCTTCCTCCAGGGCAAAGGAGGAACCTTGCTTTGGCACCGACCTAAGGACGGCATAAAGACGTAGGCCGGAACAATGGGGAACTTGCTTCCACTATTGGCGTTGGGATCACATCCAAAAACAACCCAAGCAAGTCCACTTTGCAGCAGTTGACTAGTCCGCCCCCAAGCCACTCACTGGGCTTATACAAGAATAGGAGGAGGGCGAAGAAGAAAAAGCCAGGCCTACCCTTCGACTGGCTGTACCTTACGCCCATGCTGCGTACCACAGCATATTTAGCTATATGAATGAGGACCTGTGAGATACCTCTGCATTGGCACCTGAAATGCTGATTCCAGAGGATCCACACTAAGGCCTCCAGTCCACTGAATCAATCAGTTAAACTAATACGGTATGCACTGATGTTGTTTAGTTGGTACCGGTAGACTGCTTTGCGCACCCCAAAAACTGTATTTTTGACTTGTGATTGCTTGGCCACGCATCCCTGTTGTTCAATTTTATGCTAACGTGCAGCAAGTTCACGCCCCCCAGCAGTACTCAATGAAACGTCACGCGACGTCGGTTCTGCGGCACGCGGTGCATCCGGTGGAGTGGGCATGCCATTACAGACGCGCGGCTAGAAAACGTGCTAGGGGGGAATCGAACCCCCGTCTGTCGCGCTCGGAAGACCTCAACCTTCTATATGGCAGGGAACTATGCTACCACTATACCACTAGCACTGAGCAGCCATATTTAATCGGCCCGCCATCACCGCCCGTTGCGCTATTCCATCCAGTCTCTGGCCTGCTCCCAGCACTTGCATGCTACTTGCGCCAGCCCAAGAATAACGCCAAAAGACGCGCATCAGCTTCGTGGCTTGGGCCTTCTCCATGGAAGGTCAATAACGTTACACCGCTGGGCCCGCTCAAAGCTCGGCCGCGTGGGCTGGAAAATTAGAATAAAATAAAAGGGAGAGGGGGGGTCGAAGAAACAAAAGGAGTGGCCGGGATTCCCGGCCCGGGAAGGCAAAGAATACCTCCATGGAAGGTGTAATTATGGGTTGGGCTAGGGTCTTGGACAAAAAGGTCTCTCACGCGCATATCCTATGATCTCGGCCCACTCCATCGGTCCATTCTCCCATATTTAGAAGCACGCACTTCAACGATTGCCCCCACCTCCCATGCATGTGCGCTCCCCCAGATTTCCTCTGGCCTACTCCATCCCCGCCATGTATGCAAGACGAACCCATCTATGGCGTTCCCCTTAGTATGAGTCAGCCCAGCGTTCTTCGAGGGGGCGAAGCCCCTTGGGCAATGTTCTATGTTTGCGTAGACAACAAAATCATATATTGGGGTACGCACGGGGAGTCACGTGAGAAAGAGGGAAGGGGGTCAGACATTCATTAAATATAAATGCTCATTATTGAGCGCTAGTCTAGTCGGCAATACATAATTGGTGTCATTGATTAGGCCGGAGAAAAGTGGTCAACAAAAAACAATCCACATACGGTATGAGGGAAGGCGAATTCAACCTACCGTACCGGAGGATGCTTAACACGAATATGGACCACCAGTACCTGGGGAAGCACCGACGGTGTGCAAGGTGTATGGCTGTGGGAAGATAATCAAGCTATCAGCTATGCGGTTGCACGTCGGAGCGCCTATCTTGCTGCGCCAATGTGGGGAAGCCTGTAGCTTTGAGCCAAGTGGTGTTGAGGGATGCGGCTTCTGTGGCATTGTGTGTGACGACAGGACATCAGGCCTGTGCAAAACTGACTTGGGCAGAGGCTCTACCAGCGGCACGCTAGCAGTCGAGTCCCGCTGCCCCCTGAAGTACAAGATGTCATATGCGGCTGCTGTGAGGGGTTCTGCCAACAATCCTTGCACCAACAGACCAGTGGCTTGCACCATCTGCAGGGGCATCGCGGTACCACCCGCCCTTATGTATGGAGTTATCAGTTCCTAGATCACATGGAGTCAGCCCACCCTGGTCAGGAGCTGACGGAGGCAGCAGATGTGACGCGATATGCCATCAGCGCTGAGTAGTTTAAGGGGGTGGTGGGCAAGGAGCTCCCCAAGAAGCAGAAGACCAGGCTTCTAAAGCAGCACATCAGCACGCTCAAGTTAGATGCTAGTTTGATGCCACTCATGCGTGAGCCTCTCGTTTCTGGAGCCTCGTGGTCTCTAGGGACGATGGGTAGCTGGCAGGTGGTAGCTCGAGCAATGGGATATTCTTTTCTTTCACCGCTTGACATTTTTGAACCATCTACATTTATCGACACCATTAGAAGCGCACCGATGAGCTGATTGAAATGGACCCCGCTCCCTTCCTTAAAGTCTGTTTTTTGACTGAGGAATTAAGGTCTTACTAGGTTCCGGAGGCGGGGGGGAGAGGCGGGTAGCCAGGGGTCGTTTGACATTTTTATTATGATGGGGTATTTGACTTTTTTTTTGCCCCCGCTTCAAACGCCCATTGCAAAACGTGGTATTGCTGGCAGGCCTCCATCAGGGCCAGCCGAGCTTCCAGCATTCTAATACTGATTATGCCATGGCATTCGGTTGGCCGGTACTGGTACTCTTTCGTGAATTCCTCAAAGGAATCATGGATGAGTGATTGGTGCCATAGATTCTGAATCGTTTTCGTGTTATTTTCAAGACAGCTCATGTCCCTCAAACCTGATTACTTAGCTCCATGGACTGAAATAAACTAGCCCTTGATGATGACTACCACATCCTTCACAAATGTGAAATGTCAGCGCTTCCCACCCACGCCTTCCATCCCCGGTTTAGCAACCAATGTAATCTCTAGCTTCTCCAGACACCCACCATCTACCCTAATCAATAGGTGATCATTCACTCACCATCCAACTGGTGGCCATGCATACACCAATCACTCTGATCATGTGGCCATTCACCAAATATCCACCCAGATAGCAAGTGGCCATTGATCCACCGACCATCCATCCTCAACAAAATGTATCCTTCCACTCACCCACGCACCATCCACCATCATCAGTAGGTGACCATTGACTTACCATTCACCCAAATAGATGGTGACCATTCGAACCCACCATTCACCCTGATCAACCAGTGACCATGTACTTACCATCCACGCCCCTGCCCCAATACCGGCTGTTCTGCTACCACCTGTCCCCGGCCGCTGCCGTTTGTCCCGCTACCACCTTTCCCGCTAACTCCTGTCCCGCTACCATCTGTCCCGCTACCGTCGTCTGCCCCGCTACCACCTGTCCCGCTACCACTCACATGTCCTGCTACCACCTGTCCCGCTACCACCTTTCCCGCTCATACCACCTGTCATGCTACCAGCTGTCCCACTACCAGCTGTCCCACTGCCTGCTGTCCTCCTACTACTTGTCCCGCAAACATCTGTTCCACTACCACCTGTCCTGCTACCCTTTGTCCCACTACCACCTGTCCCGCTTCGACCTGTCCCGCTACCACCTGTCCCACTCCAACCTTTCCCGCTACCACCTTTCCGCTAGATGCTGTCCCGCCACTGGCTGTCCAGGGTGAAACACATGAGGGTAGGGTGCAGCGGATATGGGCTTGCGCAACTCAAGTTGACAGGGCGATGCTCATGAGGGTAGGGTGCAGTGTACATGGGGGGGGCGCTGGCATGCGGCCGGGCAGGACGATACGCATGAGGGTATGGTTCAGTGCATATGGATGGGCCTGCTCATACGGGCAGGGCGATGCGCTTGAGTACTCAGTATAGGGAACAGCCAATACGGGCGTGCGCTGCTCACATGAAAGGGGCAATGCGCATCAGGGTAGTGTACAACGCAGTCTGCACATGGTCAGGGCGTCGAGCATGCTGAGCGGACATTACCCTCTATGGTCCCCGTTGTAGTTTGTGGGGAATTGCCAAAAATCTTTGACAAAACCTTTGACAAAAATCTTTGACAAAGGCCGCTTCCTCCAGGGCAAAGGAGGAACCTTGCTTTGGCACCGACCTCAGGACGGCATAAAGACGTAGGCCGGAACAATGGGGAACTTGCTTCCACTATTGGCGTTGGGATCACATCCAAAAACAACCCAAGCAAGTCCACTTTGCAGCAGTTGACTAGTCCGCCCCCAAGCCACTCACTGGGCTTATACAAGAATAGGAGGAGGGCGAAGAAGAAAAAGCCAGGCCTACCCTTCGACTGGCTGTACCTTACGCCCATGCTGCGTACCACAGCATATTTAGCTATATGAATGAGGACCTGTGAGATACCTCTGCATTGGCACCTGAAATGCTGATTCCAGAGGATCCACACTAAGGCCTCCAGTCCACTGAATCAATCAGTTAAACTAATACGGTATGCATTGATGTTGTTTAGTTGGTACCGGTAGACTGCTTTGCGCACCCCAAAAACTGTATTTTTGACTTGTGATTGCTTGGCCACGCATCCCTGTTGTTCAATTTTATGCTAACGTGCAGCAAGTTCACGCCCCCCAGCAGTACTCAATGAAACGTCACGCGACGTCGGTTCTGCGGCACGCGGTGCATCCGGTGGAGTGGGCATGCCATTACAGTCGCGCGGCTAGAAAATGTGTTAGGGGGGAATCGGACCCCCGTCTGTTCCGCTCAGCTCGGAAGACCTCAACCTTCTATATGGCAGGGAACTATGCTACCACTATACCACTAGCACTGAGCAGCCATATTTAATTGGCCCGCTATCACCGCCCGTTGCGCTATTCCATCCAGTCTCTGGCCTGCTCCCAGCACTTGCATGCTACTTGCGCCAGCCCAAGAATAACGCCAAAAGACGCGCATCAGCTTCGTGGCTTGGGCCTTCTCCATGGAAGGTCAATAACGTTACACCGCTGGGCCCGCTCAAAGCTCGGCCGCGTGGGCTGGAAAATTAGAATAAAATAAAAGGGAGAGGGGGGGTCGAAGAAACAAAAGGAGTGGCCGGGATTCCCGGCCCGGGAAGGCAAAGAATACCTCCATGGAAGGTGTAATTATGGGTTGGGCTAGGGTCTTGGACAAAAAGGTCTCTCACGCGCATATCCTATGATCTCGGCCCACTCCATCGGTCCATTCTCCCATATTTAGAAGCACGCACTTCAACGATTGCCCCCACCTCCCATGCATGTGCGCTCCCCCAGATTTCCTCTGGCCTACTCCATCCCCGCCATGTATGCAAGACGAACCCATCTATGGCGTTCCCCTTAGTATGAGTCAGCCCAGCGTTCTTCGAGGGGGCGAAGCCCCTTGGGCAATGTTCTATGTTTGCGTAGACAACAAAATCATATATTGGGGTACGCACGGGGAGTCACGTCGGTAACTTTCGTCGGTTTGAAAGTCGCTTGAATAAAAAACGATCGCGTTTGAACGGGCCGCTTGATTCAAACTCAAGCATAATCGGAGATCGTCCATATTCAAGCATGTTTGAGCACCACTTGAATCAACCGTCGATCAATCATTACATCTGCAATTCAAGCATGCTTGAATCAAACTGAGTCATAAGCGGCCACTTGCTTGAATCGAGTGGGGTTGAAAAGGGTCTGAATCAAGTACTAATCAAAAAGTAAAAAAACAATCAATCATGTTTGAATCAAACTCAGTCTCAAGCGGACCTTTATCTGAATCATGTGTTGTTTATAACATTCTGAATCAAGTATACTGGTCAAACAGAAAACCATATTTCAAGCATGTCTGAATCAAACCCAGTCTCAATCGCTACATGTCTGAATCAAAGGGGGCCAATTGTCGCATGAATCAACTACTCGACCTCTGTTGGTGAAACAGTAATAATATGTAACAAATACTATATGAAACGTCCCCTTGTTGCCTGCATTTCAAGGTTGCTACTTCGACTTGCAAGTAATGCGGAGGCCCGTGATCTTGTCCCATCCGTGAGCGAAGCCAAGCCTCTCTACCTCTACCGCCTCTGCTAGGATGAGCGCGAGGTGCCCATCTCCCTTTGCAGTCGCCGACACTCCAGCCAACTCCCTCAGCCGGTTCTTAATCTATAGCATATGAATGCGAAATCATATTATCAGAGAGGTGAATGAGTCATGCACTATTGAAAGTATACTCTGGGTATCTTTAAGATGAGTGGAAGTAAGGACTGTCATGTGTCCCTGTAGTAAATGTTATGATGCAAAAATAGCAGCATTTGTAGTCAATGAACCTTGAATGTAGAGGACATGCCAAGATCTGAAATTGAAATTACCTTGAAACTGAAGAAAGCGTGCCATTGGATGGTCACTGCGGGAGTATTAACCGGTGTGCGCGCGCCCGTGAGCACGGCCCTCTTATCCATGCCGATGGCAATGGCTGACAAGAATGCGCGGGCGTCGAAAGGCTGAGAGTTGCTGCGGTATACCATGTTGCCCTCACCGACAGGCAGCAGTTGTTGTTCTGCCCACTCCTTCACCGCTGCCTTGTTGCTCTCAGAAGTGTCCTTCGTATTCTTCGTGTTGCAGACCATGAACTGGTCAAACTGCAGTAGCATGAATGAGGGTTGTTTCAGGTATTCATTATTAATTATTAAAGAGATATTTAAATTACAAAGCCAACAACTTCAGCAATTTAAGAGAGTTACTTTGGTGGCACATGTCAAAGCCAAGAAGTTGAGCAATTAACCAGCAATTACTAATTAGATATTGATAATTACTTTGGTGGCACATGTCCAAGCCAGCAATTAATCAGCAATTTATGATACATTGATAACACAAATTAGTAAACCATCTACTTCAAAGAGAGTTACTCTGGTGGCTCTAAGCCTGACATGCACATAGTCTACAAGCACGTCTGAAATGTATATCTATCACTCACCGCGCGCGTAGAGATCTGCCCAACTTGATTGGAAAACCTGTTCTGCCAGACCGCTCTCCCACCCTGACAGCCTGGAAATAGGCCACCGTTGTTGACCACCTTGTAGACCCAGAACTGGTTCCAGTGGGCACGGTTTGTGGCAAACCCAGGGTCGAACTGCTGCTGGAACTCCTGGATGGGTTCGTAGCTGAGAAGGTACTTAAGTCTCAGTCTCATTCCCTGTCAGCAAGAACTTGGAGTCTTTTTTTGTCCGGGACAATAGACAGCTCACTGCCTTCCCAATAAGGTCCTGCATGATGTAAATACAAGTACAGAATTAGGTGGCCATCGCTTATTCATTTATGTGCCGCGAACTGTAGGACAAAAAGCCAAGTTACATCTCCCGGCCGGCCCTACTAGGTAGTACTGCCCACCCTGGCCAATCTTACGCGCTCATCTTATTCAACTAGTACCACTGATGCATTATAAGCCTCAGACCTGGGAGGCGACAATATAACACGGTAACCTCACCAACAGCATCTTGTTGGCGCGCATGTATGCGTTGGCATGCATGGCCACCACTGCGAAGTCCTGCTCCACTTTCTGTCAGGTCCACATGGCTGATGTCCGCCTGTCTTCCGGGCTGAATCAACTACTCCGGCTGCGAGGACGAAATTTTCTCATTCAGGGCGGTTGACAATCAGGTAGTGGCAGATGTCATTCCTCACCTCGACCCGGAGCATGCCCAGCTTGACCTCTTCCCCTTTCAGAAGGGGGGCTAAGTAACTCGTTGCCACTGACGGCCATGAAATCGGGTGTCATAAATGTCTCAAGCCCCTGTCCCGCGGACGAAACGCGGGAGTTTCGCGTTGTTTCCTGTGACGAACCCTTGCCAATACTGGGCGGATCGGGGAGATCATCATTCTCTGTGTCTTTTTCCTCCATCCAGTCGTCGTCCCCAGGGGAATGATCTAGGAGATCAGTGTCTTGAGGCTCATTGCCTGGATGCAAAAAAACAGAACAGTGAGGACAGGCAACGAGTTCGCAGATTATGCAAGGGCCGCTGCGTCTTATGTCCTATAAGATGAATATCTCACCGCTCTGAACAGAATGCCCTCCAGCTTTGCGCGCAATAGGCTGAGGGGTGTTTTCACCAGAGGGTTTATGAGAGTTTCTGGCAGAGGAGCCGTGGAGGGGGCCGCGCCACTGTCTGCACGGAACACACTAGTCTAGATCTCTTCATTTCGGCAAATTAAAATGCAGTGAGCTCGTTCACCATTGACTGCCTCTCCCTCTGTATCAACCGCGATAGCAGCCCTCTTTTTGCCTACGATAGTTGGTTTGAGAACTTTATAGAGAGACTTTCCAGCAGCAACTCTCATACTAGATGGACGAATATAGGACATGGTAAAGAAAGGCAGATATTGTCGGCGGATGTCACCTTTCAATTTGAAACAACGAAATACATGTATTCACACAAGTCACACATCTCGCAACGCGACATTGTCCACTCACGAGATGTATGAAGCAAGTGTGGCGGAACAAGGCAGTTGACGCTAACGTGTCCGCTTACGCTCGTCAACGCCCCCCCTTATAACACACTCAAGCGTTTGTTCTATTTCAGTACGATCACTCTGATGACAAGTCAGGACATTGCCTCTTCCTCAGAACATGACTCTCCAAGCCTTCTAAGCAGCAGCAAGGTCACTAAGCTGCAGCGACGGAAGCCTACCAGCATGTGTACAGGAGCGAGAGTTATCCGGCAGCTCGGAATTTGGCCGCCCTAAGCAAACGGGCAGCAGCTGCGACAAGAGTAGATGAGGCAGCACCAGAAATAGGCAGTAGTACACCCCTCAGTGTGGGGTCAGCGCTGTGGGACTCGCATTTCAGCATGCATGTCTGGCATGGGCATTGCCTGACCCATATACTGTATACACTGATACGCACAAGGCCCAAGCGCAACGTCCCGCCGGCATGCACAACGCCCTTCTTGCATGACCATATCCCTCGAGTATGAACAGTGCCCCACACATATAATAGCATTTCCTGGTATGCCTATTGCCGGCCTGTTTGCAATGCCCTACTTGAATCCGTAGCACCCCATAACCTCGTGTGCATGCACAGCGCTTGCCCGATGGGCAGTGCCACCCATATGCACAGCAACACTCGCATTTATATGTCCTGCGGATTGGTTCAGTTCCCCACCCACAGGCACAGCGCCGCCCGCCCACATCATTTATTGTGCACAGCGCCCGCTCGTATTACCATGGTATAGTGCCCACCCGCATGCACGGCACCTACCTCTATGGAATATGCCCTGCCAGTGGGTGCAGCGCTTCACCAGCATACCGCCCGTATGACATGTACCCTACCAGTGGGTGCAGCGCAACTGCCTGAATTTCCTGTGCCCTACCAGTGCGTGAAGCGCAACTGCCTGCATGTCCTGTGCCCTACCAGTGGGTACAGCGCAACTGCCTGCATTTCCTGTGCCCTACCGGTGGGTGCAGCGCAACCGCCTGCATTTCCTGTGCCCTACTGATGGGTGCTGTGCAACCGCCTGCATTTCCTGTGCCCTTCGGTGGGTGTAGCGCAACCGCATGCATTTCCTGTACCATACCACTGGGTGCAGCGCAACTGCCTGCATTTCCTGTGCCCTACCGGTGGGTGCAGCGCAACCGCCTGCATTTCCTGTGCCCCACGGGTGGGTGCAGCGCAACCGCCTGCATTTCCTGTGCCCCACCGGTGGGTGATGCGCAAACGCCTGCATTTCCTGTGCACTACCGGTGGGTGCAGCGCAACTGCCTGCATTTCCTGTGCCCTGCTGGTGGGTGTAGCGCAACTGCCTGCATTTCCTGTGCCCTACCGATGGGTGCAGCGCAACCGTCTGCATTTACTATTCGCTACCGGTGGGTGTAGCGCAACCGCCTGCATTTCCTGTGCCCTACCAGTGTGTGCAGCGCAACTGCCTGCATTTATGTGCCCTACTAGTGGTTGCTGCGCATCTGCCTGCATTTCCTGTGCCCCACCGGTTGGTGCAGCGCAACCGCCTGCATTTCCTGTGCCCCACTGGTGGGTGCAGCGCAACCGCCTGCATTTCCTGTGCCCCACCGGTGGGTGCAGCGCAACCGCCTGCATGTCCTGTGCCCTACCAGTGGGTGCAGCGCAACTGCCTGCATTTCTGTGCCCTACTGGTGGGTACAACGCAACTGCCTACATTTCCTGTGCCCTACCGGTGGGTGCAGTGCAACCACCTGCATTTCCTGTGCCCCACCGGTGGGTGCAGAGCAACCGCCTGCATTTCGTGTGCCCTACTGGTGGGTGTAGCGCAACCGCCTGCATTTCCTGTGCCCTCCGGTGGGTGTAGCGCAACTGCCTGCATTTCCTGTGCCCTACCAGTGGGTGCAGCGCAACCGCCTGTATTTCCTGTGCCCTACCGGTTGGTGCAGCGCAACCGCCTGCATTTCCTGTGCCCTACCAGTTGGTGCAGCGCAACCACCTGCATTTCCAGTGCCCCACAGGTGGGTGCAGCGCAACCGCCTGCACTTCTTGTGCCCTACCGGTGGGTGTTGCGCAACTGCATGCATTTCCTGTGCCCTACCGATGGGTGCAGCGCAATCGTCTGCATTTACTATTCGCTACCTGTGGGTTTAGCACAACCGCTTGTATTTCCTGTGCCCTACCAGTGTGTGCAGCGCAACTGCCTGCATTTCTGTGCCCTACCGGTGGGTGCAGCGCATCTGCCTACATTACCTGTGCCCCACCGGTGGGTGCAGCGCAACCGCCTGCATTTCCTGTGCCCCACCGGTGGGTGCAGCGCAACCGCCTGCATGTCCTGTGCCCTACCAGTGGGTGCAGCGCAACTGCCTGCATTTCTGTGCCCTATTGGTGGGTACAACGCAACTGCCTGAATTTCCTGTGCCCTACCGGTGGTTGCAGTGCAACCGCCTGCATTTCCTGTGCCCTACCAGTGGGTGCAGCGCAACTGCCTGCATTTCTGTGCCCTATTGGTGGGTACAACGCAACTGCCTGAATTTCCTGTGCCCCACCGGTGGGTGCAGCGCAACCGCCTGCATTTCGTGTGCCCTACTGGTGGGTGTAGCGCAACCGCCTGCATTTCCTGTGCCCTCCGGTTGGTGCAGCGCAACCGCCTGCATTTCATGTGCCCTACCGGTTGGTGCAGCGCAACCGCCTGCATTTCCAGTGCCCCACTGGTGGGTGCAGCGCAACCGCCTGCACTTCTTGTGCCCTACCGGTGGGTGCAGCGCAACCGCCTGCATTTCCTATTCACTACCGGTGGGTGTAGCGCAACCGCCTGCATTTCCTGTGCCCTACCAGTGGGTGCAGCGCAACCGCCCGTATGGATTGTGTCCTACCGGTGGGTGCAGCGCAACCGTTTGTATGGACCGTCACTGGTGGGTGCAGTGCAACCGCCTGTATCGACCCTGCCCTACCGCCGGGTTCAGAGCAACCATCTGTATCGACTTTGCCCTACTGGTTTGGTGCAGCGTTACTATCCATATGGACTGTGCCCTACCGGTGGGTGCAGGGCTACCGTCCGTATGGACTGTGCCTAACTGAAGGTTATAGCGCTCCAATCATATCAACTGCAACCTACCGGTGGGTTATCAATTTACTCAAGAGATGTTTGGGTTGAACATCCAAGAACTCAGCGGCATGGTGCACACTAGCTAGGTCCAGTGGGTAGCAAGCCTACTGTGGGCACATGAAGTGAAGGAATAGAGAGGGAGCACTGCCCGTAGTACGTTGCGGTGAAGCGGTCTGCCTACGTGTTCGTAATTTGCTCAGGTTCATGGGGCTGAAAAGCCAAGGACACTGCAGCAAGGTGCCCACTAGCTAGGGCCAGTGGGCAGAAGGTCTAGACAGTTGTGAAAGGATAGAGAGGGAGCGCTGACATCGCTCACCTTTCCTAAAGCAATCTTAAATGTCGGGCGGATGAGCTTCACATGATTTACTTCCCGATCTACACAGACCTTCGATTTCAATTTAACCTCACTTTCCATAATGACCTAGAGGATGAGGATGAGGCCATGAAACGGTACGCAAATGGAAGATGGGGCAAACTAAATGCAGAGGTTTTTGCATCTATGTTATGGAAGAAATTTGGTTATCTTATCTTTCAGTGCATGAAAAGAGAGAATCATCTCAAAACTTTGCCAAATCCCCCGTCTCCCCCCTAATACTCTAGGTGGTTCTCAACCGAACTCTATTGCACCCACGTCAAGTTTTATGACTGGGGCTTATCTTCTGCACTATGGGGTTCATTCCCACGCCACTGTCGTGGTTGTGTGCTAGTTGCTTGCCCAAGCGGGTCACTGGTTTTCGCTTTATGTCCTAGTGTATCAAGTGCATGTACCGGTTTTCGGGCACAGGTCCCATGCATCAAATGTGATGCTCTGATGGATTGTAAAAACTTCACAAAAAACTTCACAGACCGGTCAGATGCAAGAACGGTGCTTAAATATACTAGTTTAACATAAATAGAGCGGTCAGGCGCCAGTGCGGTACTGCGGTGATTAAAAATACTAGCACTTGTACGTAAGCTAGAAAGCGGTCAGGCCAAAGAGCAGTGGTCAGAAAACACACCAGTCCAGAGCAACGGAGAATTTAGGTGCAATGTAGCGGTCAGGGGCAAGAGTGGAAGCGCCCGAGAGCAGCGTACGAGTCAGTAGATACAAAAGATTGTATCATTGTACAATTAATCCTGGTATGATTAAAAATCAGTGAAGGGGCACTGCTGTCAATCAGAGACTCACTCAAACACAAGGTCCCCATCATTGACAGTACCAACCTCGATTTCCAGCCCCTCTCGCAAGGCTCTAGCATGGCCCATACCGGTATCCATGGGATGATCAGGAACATGGAGGCCTCTTCCTTAAAAGAGTCGGGCACCGCGTAGAGCATGCGGTGGATAGGCTTTTAGAAGTCAATGATATCGTACCAAGCCGCTCCAGTCGGCCGCCTCTTTGCCCATTCAAAGCTGATGCATCCCTTGCTCTCCAGAAAGCTCATGCCAGCCTTGAGTTGCGTCAGTGTACCACCGGATGAAAACTAGATGTTCACCTCAAGCTCGGGGAACCAAGTTACTCCCTGCCCAGATTATGGGTCGAAAGCACGGGCAGGGGACAGGAAGAGGGACAGGGGACAGGTGCATGACAGATTGACAGGGGACAGGGACATGGACAGGGGACATGAGCAGGGACAGAGGGCATGGGCAGGGATAGGGGCATGGACAAGAGCAGGGGACAGGGGACAGGAGCATGGGACAGAAGCAAGGGACAGAAGCAGAGGACAGAAGCAGGGGCAGGGGACAGGAGCAGGGGACAGGAGCAGGGATAGGAGCAGGGACAGGGGACAGAAGCTGGGACAGGGGACAGAAGCTGGGACAGGGGACAGGAGCAGAGACAGGGGGCAGGAGCAGGGGCATGCTACAGGAGCAGACACAGGGGGCAGGAGCTGGGACATGGTGCAGTAGCAGGTACAGGGGGCAGGAGCATGGAAAGGGGGCAGGAGCAGGGACATGGGACAGGAGCAGAGACAAGGGGCAGGAGCATGGACAGGGACATGAGCAGGGACAGGGGGCATGAGCAGGGACATGGGGCATGAGCAGGGACAGGGGATAGGAGCAGGGACAGGGGGCAGGAGCAGGGACAGGGGGCAGGAGCAGGGACAGGGGAAATGAGCAGGGACAGGGGACAGGAGCAGGGACAGGGGGCAGGAGCAAGGACAGGGGACAAGAGCACGGACAGGGGACAGGAGCAGGGACAGGGGGGAGGAGCTGGGACTGAAGGCAGGAGCTGGGACAAGGGGCAGGAGCTGGGACAGGGGGAAGGAGCTACGACCGGTATCATGCAACCAGGATAATGCACGTTCATGGTTGCGCATTCGGCCAGTAGCTGTACTGCAGTACTGGTACTGCGCCCCCATGATGGGGAGCATAAACAAGACCGGCCCATACTGCTTGTTGGTCGCCTTAGTAGCACGCACCTAAGCGCGGACCAGTGTAGCAGCGGCCGCTCACTGCTACCTGTTTCATGCAGCCAATATAATGCACGCTCATGGATGCGCATGTGGCCAACACTTGAACCGTCGCGGCATTTTTTTGACAGAGAGCAGGACAAGACTGGCCAAAGGACGGTCGCCTAAGCAACACACACCTAAGCGCGGACCCGGATGGCAGGGGCCGCTCACTGCTACCAGTTACATGCAGCCTGTTTATTGCATGTTTATGGTTGCGCACGTGGACAACAGCTGGACCGGTCATGCACCTTCCTTTTAGGGGGGGAAACAATACCAGCCTACTCTCAGTTGCCCATGCAGGCAGATAAGCGCAGGTCTAGGGAGAAGCAGCCGCTCACTGTCACCGGTTTCATGCAGCCAATATAATACAAGCTCATGGTTGTGCATGTGAGCAACAGCTGTACAATCATTGCACCCCCTTCATAGAGGGGAAAACAAGAGAGGCCTGCGGTCGGTTGTTCAAGCGGCTACCTGTGCTCAGGGTAGCAGCGGCCGTTCACTGCTACTAGTATTATGCGGTCCACGGCTGGTCACCTAACAAGCAGCACGCACCTCAGCGAGCAACTGGGTAGCAGCAGCGGTGCGCAAGCTAGCCAACCGCCCCATGCTAGTGCGCAAGCTGGCCATGAACCACATGCTGGTGGGCCAGCTGGCCATCAGCTCCATGCTCGTTTGCCAGCTGGTCAACAGCTCCATGCTGGTGTGCAAGTTGTCCCTCAGCTCCACGCACGCCGGTGCGCAAGCTGACCACCAACTTATTGCTGATAGCTGGTGTGCAAGATGGCCAGAAGCTTCACGCTAGTGCGCAAGCTAGCCAGATGTTGCAGGCTGTTCATCAAGCTGGCTAGCATCTATAATTTTATATGTTGGCATGGAAGCTCACCACTCACCAACAGCTCCATGATGCTGGTATGCATGCTCCCTGTAGCTGCAGGCCAGCAGCTCCAGATTCGGAATGGCTGATGGCTACTAGTAGACCACTCAGTAAAGGTGAAAGAATCAAGCAGTAGACAAGCCGCATGCCAAGCAGGAAGAGTAGTACACGAAGTTTTAGGAGAATGCAGTCGGCCCAACAACAGCCCAGGTGTACAAGAAACTCTATCTCGTTGTCAGCTGAGAAAAGGCAAGCAGGGACAGGAAAGGCAAACGACTAGCTAGTACCACCGGGCACCCTGGCTAGTCCTCAGCTATCACTCTATCAGTAGTACTACTTAAAACGCAAGTACGTGTTCATACCCTGTCTGGTCGTTGTGGTAACATCTCGATGATCGAATTCCTTCAACAGGGAACTCATAGAAGACATGCTTATTAGTATTGCCAGGGTGTGTCTGCATCAGGCGGACAAAGAAGTGCAGTTCACGGTACTCATATGCAACAGACTGAAGGACGGGCAAGGGAACATATTTCTGCAACTGTAGCCGGACGGACGAGCAAGCGGACTCGGTCCCGCAGCGGATATCTTTCATCAAGCAGGCAAGCGTGCCGGAATGCGTGCGCCAGATTATGGGTCAGCGGGACGACGGCACGGATGCTGGGGCGACAATGCAAGGGGTGGGGACACGCTTGATTCAATCACGCAAAATCGCCAGTTCAAACGACCCGTTTCCCCCATCTTGATTCAAACGACCCATTCAAGCGTCGGAAACTTACCGACGCATGTGAGAAAGAGGGAAGGGGGTCAGACATTCATTAAATATAAATGCTCATTATTGAACGCTAGTCTAGTCGGCAATACATAATTGGTGTCATTGATTAGGCCGGAGAAAAGTGGTCAACAAAAAACAATCCACATACGGTATGAGGGAAGGCGAATTCAACCTACCGTACCGGAGGATGCTTAACACGAATATGGACCACCAGTACCTGGGGAAGCACCGACGGTGTGCAAGGTGTATGGCTGTGGGAAGATAATCAAGCTATCAGCTATGCGGTTGCACGTCGGAGCGCCTATCTTGCTGCGCCAATGTGGGGAAGCCTGTAGCTTTGAGCCAAGTGGTGTTGAGGGATGCGGCTTCTGTGGCATTGTGTGTGACGACAGGACATCAGGCCTGTGCAAAACGGACTTGGGCAGAGGCTCTACCAGCGGCACGCTAGCAGTCGAGTCCCGCTGCCCCCTGAAGTACAAGATGTCATATGCGGCTGCTGTGAGGGGTTCTGCCAACAATCCTTGCACCAACAGACCAGTGGCTTGCACCATCTGCAGGGGCATCGCGGTACCATCCGTCCTTATGTATGGAGTTATCAGTTCCTAGATCACATGGAGTCAGCCCCCCCTGGTCAGGAGCTGACGGAGGCAGCAGATGTGATGCGATATGCCATCAGCGCTGAGTAGTTTAAGGGGGTGGTGGGCAAGGAGCTCCCCAAGAAGCAGAAGACCAGGCTTCTAAAGCAGCACATCAGCACGCTCAAGTTAGATGCTAGTTTGATGCCACTCATGCATGAGCCTCTCGTTTCTGGAGCCTCGTGGTCTCTAGGGACGATGGGTAGTGTAACAGAGCTGGCACCTAGTAAGTGCCATGCTAATGCTTGTCAGAGATGGTAGCTAGGATGCCATGCTTTTAGTCATGCTAGTTCGCATATTACTCTGTGCGGATTGAAGCTCGTTTCCGTGTGTGTTTGTTTTAAGTAACTTCCTTCCGAAGCTATGTGATTACTTTAGTTGCCTTGACTAGTGACACGTTAGCCATGACACTATGACTGTGCTCATGACTCTACTATGCGTGGTAGTAATTCTGATTTGTCATAGACTAGGGCATGCCTTGTTTGCCCTGTCTTCTTATACTGAGACTCTGTTGATTCGTGATCTTATAGTACGCCGACTCTGTTGCTTTACCGATTGTATCAAGATGTAACCTGCGATTCTCCACCGTGATCCCGACTCCCCGGTCTCCGCTTCCTCTCTCAGCATTGACAGATAAGAGATACAAGTAAGGGCATTATTGTCTATACTGCCCTGCTTCACTTGGTTTCACAGCCTGATTGATCCTGAATTGCCATCCCTGGCAATTTTTGACGGACTTGTCACGCCTGGCCTGCGTCCCTGCGACTGCGAAATCGCTACATGTTGGCCCAACCTCCGTGTAGTAGTGTCGTACGCGCGCTGTCAGCCAGTCATGTTGTATTGCTGTCGCTTGTGTACATTGCCTGAGTATCGCCTGTGTATCTCGCTTGACATCCCGTCTCGCTTGTGCCCTCGCGTGTACCTCTCGCGTGTGCCCTCGCTTCAGCCAGATTTGGTCAGCACTTCCGGTGGGCAGCAGTCAGCCTGAACTTCAGCGTGAACTTCAGCTGTCAGTTAAATGATCAGTCATCGCCATATGCATATAACTTGTGCATCTCGCGTGACACCCAGTCTCGCCTGTGCCCTCGTTGTACCTCTCGCTTGTGCCCTCGCTTCAGCCAGATTTGTTCAGCACTTCAGGTGGGCAGCAGTCGACAGTCAGCCTGAACTTCAGCGTGAACTTCAGCTGTCAGTTAAATGACCAGTCATCGCCACAGTCGGCCTCAGCAAGGTCGTTCTAGGCATGCTAGGTTCATCTCGACAAGCCAGTGCCTAGCGATTTATGGCTCGCTCGAGCTGCTATCAGTCGTCAGCTGAATTTGCAGTTGTTTTATTTCATAATGGCGTGGCTAGAAGATGACGGGACTATGGAACCCAGATTCAGCACGTCCGGTTCTCAATTTCCCAGATTTCCCCCCCCGGCCAAAACGTCTCGTTCTACTGTGTGTCCCTTATGACCGTCCTCTACCGTCCAACTCAAAGGCTGACAGGCAACGCAATTCCCATCTGAAACCATGGCATAGACCTAAAGAGTTGTATTGCCTAGGACGGATGCATCACTTTGGTGGTGGGGCAACTCACGGAAACCTGTCATGCGCAATTACTAGATGTGCCCCGGAGTGCACACATTTGTTTTGAGGGAGGAGGAGAGATGGGTCAGCACTCAGCAGACGGGCATGAGAGGAGTTAATGCAGTGCGTCGAGCTAGGACCCCTGAGGAGCCGGTGAAGAGTAATTGCCGTGCATCCACTTGGGACCACTGACCACGATAGGCAGATTAGCCTCAACTCCTTCGGGTATTGTCAAGACTGTACTAAGTTTCGAGACGTAGATTCTTACATGTCAAGACAGAGGTTTCTTTGCACGGAGATGAGGTGTTCCTAGAATCAACCCGATATCTATACACCGCCCACGGGATCCTTTGCGTGATTCGTCTTGGGTATTCCATTTTCAACGGCCCGTTGTGACATGCCAATGGATTAAGGATTTTCCTCCCCTAGGTTGCGGATAGAGCGTTAAGCCATCCGGACTTTTTCGGCGACATCTAGAACACGGCTTTGACCAAACGGCAGTTTGTCTTCGCGTGTGTGTCACCATGCCATCTGATCCGGAGCTCTTATGCACTCTCACCGTAACTGGCCGAGATGAGCTCGCGGATAGATGAGGTTGTTCAGCTCACATCAGGAATGCACAATCATGGCTCCTGGTTGTATGTGCCGCATAGGATCTGCAGATCTTGCATATGCGCCACCGGCTGATTCATGGCTTATGATGTTTCCACTTCCGGCTGCGGAGCGCGACAAGCGAGCGATTGCCTCACGCGTATTTTAGCGGCCTTAGCTTCATCATCTGGTGGATGAGTTTTGCAAAGCACATCAGTCCATCAGACCAGGTTGCGACAGAGTAACCAAGCCATAGCTTGGGTTTCGTACTAGGGTACACCCTCGCTCCAGGCAGGAGAGTCATTATCCCTGGCCTGCCCCGTCTGGTGAGATGGGGGGTGATATCGTGTACTATGTTGCACTTTATCCATTCATGGGTTGAGCATTGATTGCGTTCTACGCATTTGCTCGTAAAGATTTTGAGCATGCCTTCATGCATCGCTTCAACATCTATCCCATGGCCACGCTACCTAGGTTTTTGTAGTTCCTCCGGAGTCGCTCTCTAGGATTTATGCATAGCCTCCACCACCAGTTACGTCAAGATTTTAGAGGAGCGGGAGCCTGCCGTCAGTCCCGGGGGAAAGGAAATACAGTCCCGGGGAAAGGAAATTACGGATTATGTTCAAGAAGACGAAGAAGACGAACAAGACAAAGATGGAAATGCAGACGCGTGAAGAGGAGCTATTAGATGGTTGAAATGCTTACTACGGCGTGATGAAAAGTAGCATACCTATTGTTGTTAGGCTCCGATGTATGTCCTCGATATGTTGACGTCCTTCTATAGTTCCCATGACATGATATGTTACAATAAATAATGTTCTGACTTTTGAGAAAATAAATTAGTTGGCAGTTAGATGATTGTTTATGAACGAGTACGCCGGACGCCCGCCGACTGATCATCGTAGGGTATTCTAGTTATTTTGCCAAAAGCATGTTAATTTTGGATGGCTCCGAGGGCGTAGCCTGTTTGAAAAGGGGGGAGAATGTAACAGAGCTGGCACCTAGTAAGTGCCATGCTAATGCTTGTCAGAGATGGTAGCTAGGATGCCATGCTTTTAGTCATGCTAGTTCGCATATTACTCTGTGCGGATTGAAGCTCGTTTCCGTGTGTGTTTGTTTTAAGTAACTTCCTTCCGAAGCTATGTGATTACTTTAGTTGCCTTGACTAGTGACACGTTAGCCATGACACTATGACTGTGCTCATGACTCTACTATGCGTGGTAGTAATTCTGATTTGTCATAGACTAGGGCATGCCTTGTTTGCCCAGTCTTCTTATACTGAGACTCTGTTGATTCGTGATCTTATAGTACGCCGACTCTGTTGCTTTACCGATTGTATCAAGATGTAACCAGCGATTCTCCACCGTGATCCCGACTCCCCGGTCTCCGCTTCCTCTCTCAGCATTGACAGATAAGAGATACAAGTAAGGGCATTATTGTCTATACTGCCCTGCTTCAGGTAGCTGGCAGGTGGTAGCTCGAGCAATGGGATATTCTTTTCTTTCACCGCTTGACATTTTTGAACCATCTACATTTATCGACACCATTAGAAGCGCACCGATGAGCTGATTGAAATGGACCCCGCTCCCTTCCTTAAAGTCTGTTTTTTGACTGAGGAATTAAGGTTTTACTAGGTTCCGGAGGCGGGGGGGAGAGGCGGGTAGCCAGGGGTCGTTTGACATTTTTATTATGATGGGGTATTTGACTTTCTTTTTTGCCCCCGCTTCAAACGCCCATTGCAAAACGTGGTATTGCTGGCAGGCCTCCATCAGGGCCAGCCGAGCTTCCAGCATTCTAATATTGATTATGCCATGGCATTCGGTTGGCCGGTACTGGTACTCTTTCGTGAATTCCTCAAAGGAATCATGGATGAGTGATTGGTGCCATAGATTCTGAATCGTTTTCGTGTTATTTTCAAGACAGCTCATGTCCCTCAAACCTGATCACTTAGCTCCATGGACTGAAATAAACTAGCCCTTGATGATGACTACCACATCCTTCACAAATGTGAAATGTCAGCGCTTCCCACCCACGCCTTCCATCCCCGGTTTAGCAACCAATGTAATCTCTAGCTTCTCCAGACACCCACCATCTACCCTAATCAATAGGTGATCATTCACTCACCATCCAACTGGTGGCCATGCATACACCAATCACTCTGATCATGTGGCCATTCACCAAATATCCACCCAGATAGCAAGTGGCCATTCATCCACCGACCATCCATCCTCAACAAAATGTATCCTTCCACTCACCCACGCACCATCCACCATCATCAGTAGGTGACCATTGACTTACCATTCACCCAAATAGATGGTGACCATTCGAACCCACCATTCACCCTGATCAACCAGTGACCATGTACTTACCATCCACGCCCCTGCCCCAATACCGGCTGTTCTGCTACCACCTGTCCCCGGCCGCTGCCGTCTGTCCCGCTACCACCTTTCCCGCTAACTCCTGTCCCGCTACCATCTGTCCCGCTACCGTCGTCTGCCCCGCTACCACCTGTCCCGCTACCACTCACCTGTCCCGCTACCACCTGTCCTGCTACCACCTGTCCCGCTACCACCTGTCCCGCTCATACCACCTGTCATCATGCTACCAGCTGTCCCACTACCTGCTGTCCCACTGCCTGCTGTCCTCCTACTACTTGTCCCGCAAACATCTGTTCAACTACCACCTGTCCTGCTACCCTTTATTTGTCCCACTACCACCTGTCCCGCTTCGACATGTCCCGCTACCACCTGTCCCACTCCAACCTTTCCCGCTACCACCTTTCCGCTAGATGCTGTCCCGCCACTGGCTGTCCAGGGTGAAACACATGAGGGTAGGGTGCAGCGGATATGGGCTTGCGCAACTCAAGTTGACAGGGCGATGCTCATGAGGGTAGGGTGCAGTGTACATGGGGGGGGCGCTGGCATACGGCCGGGCAGGACGATACGCATGAGGGTATGGTTCAGTGCATATGGATGGGCCTGCTCATACGGGCAGGGCGATGCGCTTGAGTACTCAGTATAGGGAACAGCCAATACGGGCGTGCGCTGCTCACATGAAAGGGGCAATGCGCATCAGGGTAGTGTACAACGCAGTCTGCACATGGTCAGGGCGTCGAGCATGCTGAGCGGACAATACCCTCTATGGTCCCCGTTGTAGTTTGTGGGGGATTGCCAAAAATCTTTGACAAAACCTTTGACAAAAATCTTTGACAAAGGCCGCTTCCTCCAGGGCAAAGGAGGAACCTTGCTTTGGCACCGACCTCAGGACGGCATAAAGACGTAGGCCGGAACAATGGGGAACTTGCTTCCACTATTGGCGTTGGGATCACATCCAAAAACAACCCAAGCAAGTCCACTTTGCAGCAGTTGACTAGTCCGCCCCCAAGCCACTCACTGGGCTTATACAAGAATAGGAGGAGGGCGAAGAAGAAAAAGCCAGGCCTAGGTTCGACTGGCTGTACCTTACGCCCATGCTGCGTACCACAGCATATTTAGCTATATGAATGAGGACCTGTGAGATACCTCTGCATTGGCACCTGAAATGCTGATTCCAGAGGATCCACACTAAGGCCTCCAGTCCACTGAATCAATCAGTTAAACTAATACGGTATGCACTGATGTTGTTTAGTTGGTACCGGTAGACTGCTTTGCACACCCCAAAAACTGTATTTTTGACTTGTGATTGCTTGGCCACGCATCCCTGTTGTTCAATTTTATGCTAACGTGCAGCAAGTTCACGCCCCCCAGCAGTACTCAATGAAACGTCACGCGACGTCGGTTCTGCGGCACGCGGTGCATCCGGTGGAGTGGGCATGCCATTACAGACCGGCGGCTAGAGAATGTGCTAGGGGGGAATCGGACCCCCGTCTGTTCCGTTCAGCTCGGAAGACCTGAACCTTCTATCTGGCAGGGAACTATGCTACCACTATACCACTAGCACTGAGCAGCCATATTCAATCGGCCCGCCATCACCGCCCGTTGCGCTATTCCATCCAGTCTCTGGCCTGCTCCCAGCACTTGCATGCTACTTGCGCCAGCCCAAGAATAACGCCAAAAGACGCGCATCAGCTTCGTGGCTTGGGCCTTCTCCATGGAAGGTCAATAACGTTACACCTCTGGGCCCGCTCAAAGCTCGGCCGCGTGGGCTGGAAAATTAGAAAATAAAAGGGAGAGGGGGGGTCGAAGAAACAAAAGGAGTGGCCGGGATTCCCGGCCCGGGAAGGCAAAGAATACCTCCATGGAAGGTGTAATTATGGGTTGGGCTAGGGTCTTGGACAAAAAGGTCTCTCACGCGCATATCCTATGATCTCGGCCCACTCCATCGGTCCATTCTCCCATATTTAGAAGCACGCACTTCAACGATTGCCCCCACCTCCCATGCATGTGCGCTCCCCCAGATTTCCTCTGGCCTACTCCATCCCCGCCATGTATGCAAGACGAACCCATCTATGGCGTTCCCCTTAGTATGAGTCAGCCCAGCGTTCTTCGAGGGGGCGAAGCCCCTTGGGCAATGTTCTATGTTTGCGTAGACAACAAAATCATATATTGGGGTACGCACGGGGAGTCACGTGAGAAAGAGGGAAGGGGGTCAGACATTCATTAAATATAAATGCTCAATATTGAACGCTAGTCTAGTCGGCAATACATAATTGGTGTCATTGATTAGGCCGGAGAAAAGTGGTCAACAAAAAACAATCCACATACGGTATGAGGGAAGGCGAATTCAACCTACCGTACCGGAGGATGCTTAACACGAATATGGACCACCAGTACCTGGGGAAGCACCGACGGTGTGCAAGGTGTATGGCTGTGGGAAGATAATCAAGCTATCAGCTATGCGGTTGCACGTCGGAGCGCCTATCTTGCTGCGCCAATGTGGGGAAGCCTGTAGCTTTGAGCCAAGTGGTGTTGAGGGATGCGGCTTCTGTGGCATTGTGTGTGACGACAGGACATCAGGCCTGTGCAAAACGGACTTGGGCAGAGGCTCTACCAGCGGCACGCTAGCAGTCGAGTCCCGCTGCCCCCTGAAGTACAAGATGTCATATGCGGCTGTTGTGAGGGGTTCTGCCAACAATCCTTGCACCAACAGACCAGTGGCTTGCACCATCTGCAGGGGCATCGCGGTACCATCCGTCCTTATGTATGGAGTTATCAGTTCCTAGATCACATGGAGTCAGCCCACCCTGGTCAGGAGCTGACGGAGGCAGCAGATGTGACGCGATATGCCATCAGCGCTGAGTAGTTTAAGGGGGTGGTGGGCAAGGAGCTCCCCAAGAAGCAGAAGACCAGGCTTCTAAAGCAGCACATCAGCACGCTCAAGTTAGATGCTAGTTTGATGCCACTCATGCGTGAGCCTCTCGTTTCTGGAGCCTCGTGGTCTCTAGGGACGATGGGTAGCTGGCAGGTGGTAGCTCGAGCAATGGGATATTCTTTTCTTTCACCGCTTGACATTTTTGAACCATCTACATTTATCGACACCATTAGAAGCGCACCGATGAGCTGATTGAAATGGACCCCGCTCCCTTCCTTAAAGTCTGTTTTTTGACTGAGGAATTAAGGTTTTACTAGGTTCCGGAGGCGGGGGGGAGAGGCGGGTAGCCAGGGGTCGTTTGACATTTTTATTATGATGGGGTATTTGACTTTCTTTTTTGCCCCCGCTTCAAACGCCCATTGCAAAACGTGGTATTGCTGGCAGGCCTCCATCAGGGCCAGCCGAGCTTCCAGCATTCTAATATTGATTATGCCATGGCATTCGGTTGGCCGGTACTGGTACTCTTTCGTCAATTCCTCAAAGGAATCATGGATGAGTGATTGGTGCCATAGATTCTGAATCGTTTTCGTGTTATTTTCAAGACAGCTCATGTCCCTCAAACCTGATTACTTAGCTCCATGGACTGAAATAAACTAGCCCTTGATGATGACTACCACATCCTTCACACATGTGAAATGTCAGCGCTTCCCACCCACGCCTTCCCCGGTTTAGCAACCAATGTAATCTCTAGCTTCTCCAGACACCCACCATCTACCCTAATCAATAGGTGATCATTCACTCACCATCCAACTGGTGGCCATGCATACACCAATCACTCTGATCATGTGGCCATTCACCAAATATCCACCCAGATAGCAAGTGGCCATTGATCCACCGACCATCCATCCTCAACAAAATGTATCCTTCCACTCACCCACGCACCATCCACCATCATCAGTAGGTGACCATTGACTTACCATTCACCCAAATAGATGGTGACCATTCGAACCCACCATTCACCCTGATCAACCAGTGACCATGTACTTACCATCCACGCCCCTGCCCCAATACCGGCTGTTCTGCTACCACCTGTCCCCGGCCGCTGCCGTCTGTCCCGCTACCACCTTTCCCGCTAACTCCTGTCCCGCTACCATCTGTCCCGCTACCGTCGTCTGCCCCGCTACCACCTGTCCCGCTACCACTCACCTGTCCCGCTACCACCTGTCCTGCTACCACCTGTCCCGCTACCACCTTTCCCGCTCATACCACCTGTCATGCTACCAGCTGTCCCACTACCTGCTGTCCCACTGCCTGCTGTCCTCCTACTACTTGTCCCGCAAACATCTGTTCCACTACCACCTGTCCTGCTACCCTTTGTCCCACTACCACCTGTCCCGCTTCGACCTGTCCCGCTACCACCTGTCCCACTCCAACCTTTCCCGCTACCACCTTTCCGCTAGATGCTGTCCCGCCACTGGCTGTCCAGGGTGGAACACATGAGGGTAGGGTGCAGCGGATATGGGCTTGCGCAACTCAAGTTGACAGGGCGATGCTCATGAGGGTAGGGTGCAGTGTACATGGGGGGGGCGCTGGCATACGGCCGGGCAGGACGATACGCATGAGGGTATGGTTCAGTGCATATGGATGGGCCTGCTCATACGGGCAGGGCGATGCGCTTGAGTACTCAGTATAGGGAACAGCCAATACGGGCGTGCGCTGCTCACATGAAAGGGGCAATGCGCATCAGGGTAGTGTACAACGCAGTCTGCACATGGTCAGGGCGTCGAGCATGCTGAGCGGACAATACCCTCTATGGTCCCCGTTGTAGTTTGTGGGGGATTGCCAAAAATCTTTGACAAAACCTTTGACAAAAATCTTTGACAAAGGCCGCTTCCTCCAGGGCAAAGGAGGAACCTTGCTTTGGCACCGACCTCAGGACGGCATAAAGACGTAGGCCGGAACAATGGGGAACTTGCTTCCACTATTGGCGTTGGGATCACATCCAAAAACAACCCAAGCAAGTCCACTTTGCAGCAGTTGACTAGTCCGCCCCCAAGCCACTCACTGGGCTTATACAAGAATAGGAGGAGGGCGAAGAAGAAAAAGCCAGGCCTACCCTTCGACTGGCTGTACCTTACGCCCATGCTGCGTACCACAGCATATTTAGCTATATGAATGAGGACCTGTGAGATACCTCTGCATTGGCACCTGAAATGCTGATTCCAGAGGATCCACACTAAGGCCTCCAGTCCACTGAATCAATCAGTTAAACTAATACGGTATGCACTGATGTTGTTTAGTTGGTACCGGTAGACTGCTTTGCACACCCCAAAAACTGTATTTTTGACTTGTGATTGCTTGGCCACGCATCCCTGTTGTTCAATTTTATGCTAACGTGCAGCAAGTTCACGCCCCCCAGCAGTACTCAATGAAACGTCACGCGACGTCGGTTCTGCGGCACGCGGTGCATCCGGTGGAGTGGGCATGCCATTACAGTCGCGCGGCTAGAGAATGTGCTAGGGGGGAATCGAACCCCCGTCTGTTCCGCTCAGCTCGGAAGACCTGAACCTTCTATCTGGCAGGGAACTATGCTACCACTATACCACTAGCACTGAGCAGCCGTATTTAATCGGCCCGCCATCACCGCCCGTTGCGCTATTCCATCCAGTCTCTGGCCTGCTCCCAGCACTTGCATGCTACTTGCGCCAGCCCAAGAATAACGCCAAAAGACGCGCATCAGCTTCGTGGCTTGGGCCTTCTCCATGGAAGGTCAATAACGTTACACCTCTGGGCCCGCTCAAAGCTCGGCCGCGTGGGCTGGAAAATTAGAAAATAAAAGGGAGAGGGGGGGTCGAAGAAACAAAAGGAGTGGCCGGGATTCCCGGCCCGGGAAGGCAAAGAATACCTCCATGGAAGGTGTAATTATGGGTTGGGCTAGGGTCTTGGACAAAAAGGTCTCTCACGCGCATATCCTATGATCTCGGCCCACTCCATCGGTCCATTCTCCCATATTTAGAAGCACGCACTTCAACGATTATTGCCCCCACCTCCCATGCATGTGCGCTCCCCCAGATTTCCTCTGGCCTACTCCATCCCCGCCATGTATGCAAGACGAACCCATCTATGGCGTTCCCCTTAGTATGAGTCAGCCCAGCGTTCTTCGAGGGGGCGAAGCCCCTTGGGCAATGTTCTATGTTTGCGTAGACAACAAAATCATATATTGGGGTACGCACGGGGAGTCACGTGAGAAAGAGGGAAGGGGGTCAGACATTCATTAAATATAAATGCTCAATATTGAACGCTAGTCTAGTCGGCAATACATAATTGGTGTCATTGATTAGGCCGGAGAAAAGTGGTCAACAAAAAACAATCCACATACGGTATGAGGGAAGGCGAATTCAACCTACCGTACCGGAGGATGCTTAACACGAATATGGACCACCAGTACCTGGGGAAGCACCGACGGTGTGCAAGGTGTATGGCTGTGGGAAGATAATCAAGCTATCAGCTATGCGGTTGCACGTCGGAGCGCCTATCTTGCTGCGCCAATGTGGGGAAGCCTGTAGCTTTGAGCCAAGTGGTGTTGAGGGATGCGGCTTCTGTGGCATTGTGTGTGACGACAGGACATCAGGCCTGTGCAAAACGGACTTGGGCAGAGGCTCTACCAGCGGCACGCTAGCAGTCGAGTCCCGCTGCCCCCTGAAGTACAAGATGTCATATGCGGCTGTTGTGAGGGGTTCTGCCAACAATCCTTGCACCAACAGACCAGTGGCTTGCACCATCTGCAGGGGCATCGCGGTACCATCCGTCCTTATGTATGGAGTTATCAGTTCCTAGATCACATGGAGTAGTCAGCCCACCCTGGTCAGGAGCTGACGGAGGCAGCAGATGTGACGCGATATGCCATCAGCGCTGAGTAGTTTAAGGGGGTGGTGGGCAAGGAGCTCCCCAAGAAGCAGAAGACCAGGCTTCTAAAGCAGCACATCAGCACGCTCAAGTTAGATGCTAGTTTGATGCCACTCATGCGTGAGCCTCTCGTTTCTGGAGCCTCGTGGTCTCTAGGGACGATGGGTAGCTGGCAGGTGGTAGCTCGAGCAATGGGATATTCTTTTCTTTCACCGCTTGACATTTTTGAACCATCTACATTTATCGACACCATTAGAAGCGCACCGATGAGCTGATTGAAATGGACCCCGCTCCCTTCCTTAAAGTCTGTTTTTTGACTGAGGAATTAAGGTTTTACTAGGTTCCGGAGGCGGGGGGGAGAGGCGGGTAGCCAGGGGTCGTTTGACATTTTTATTATGATGGGGTATTTGACTTTCTTTTTTGCCCCCGCTTCAAACGCCCATTGCAAAACGTGGTATTGCTGGCAGGCCTCCATCAGGGCCAGCCGAGCTTCCAGCATTCTAATACTGATTATGCCATGGCATTCGGTTGGCCGGTACTGGTACTCTTTCGTCAATTCCTCAAAGGAATCATGGATGAGTGATTGGTGCCACAGATTCTGAATCGTTTTCGTGTTATTTTCAAGACAGCTCATGTCCCTCAAACCTGATCACTTAGCTCCATGGACTGAAATAAACTAGCCCTTGATGATGACTACCATATCCTTCACAAATGTGAAATGTCAGCGCTTCCCACCCACGCCTTCCCCGGTTTAGCAACCAATGTAATCTCTAGCTTCTCCAGACACCCACCATCTACCCTAATCAATAGGTGATCATTCACTCACCATCCAACTGGTGGCCATGCATACACCAATCACTCTGATCATGTGGCCATTCACCAAATATCCACCCAGATAGCAAGTGGCCATTGATCCACCGACCATCCATCCTCAACAAAATGTATCCTTCCACTCACCCACGCACCATCCACCATCATCAGTAGGTGACCATTGACTTACCATTCACCCAAATAGATGGTGACCATTCGAACCCATCATTCACCCTGATCAACCAGTGACCATGTACTTACCATCCACGCCCCTGCCCCAATACCGGCTGTTCTGCTACCACCTGTCCCCGGCCGCTGCCGTCTGTCCCGCTACCACCTTTCCCGCTAACTCCTGTCCCGCTACCATCTGTCCCGCTACCGTCGTCTGCCCCGCTACCACCTGTCCCGCTACCACTCACCTGTCCCGCTACCACCTGTCCTGCTACCACCTGTCCCGCTACCACCTGTCCCGCTCATACCACCTGTCATGCTACCCGCTGTCCCACTACCTGCTGTCCCACTGCCTGCTGTCCTCCTACTACTTGTCCCGCAAACATCTGTTCCACTACCACCTGTCCTGCTACCCTTTGTCCCACTACCACCTGTCCCGCTTCGACCTGTCCCGCTACCACCTGTCCCACTCCAACCTTTCCCGCTACCACCTTTCCGCTAGATGCTGTCCCGCCACTGGCTGTCCAGGGTGAAACACATGAGGGTAGGGTGCAGCGGATATGGGCTTGCGCAACTCAAGTTGACAGGGCGATGCTCATGAGGGTAGGGTGCAGTGTACATGGGGGGGGGCTGGCATACGGCCGGGCAGGACGATACGCATGAGGGTATGGTTCAGTATAGGGAACAGCCAATACGGGCGTGCGCTGCTCACATGAAAGGGGCAATGCGCATCAGGGTAGTGTACAACGCAGTCTGCACATGGTCAGGGCGTCGAGCATGCTGAGCGGACAATACCCTCTATGGTCCCCGTTGTAGTTTGTGGGGGATTGCCAAAAATCTTTGACAAAACCTTTGACAAAAATCTTTGACAAAGGCCGCTTCCTCCAGGGCAAAGGAGGAACCTTGCTTTGGCACCGACCTCAGGACGGCATAAAGACGTAGGCCGGAACAATGGGGAACTTGCTTCCACTATTGGCGTTGGGATCACATCCAAAAACAACCCAAGCAAGTCCACTTTGCAGCAGTTGACTAGTCCGCCCCCAAGCCACTCACTGGGCTTATACAAGAATAGGAGGAGGGCGAAGAAGAAAAAGCCAGGCCTACCCTTCGACAGGCTGTACCTTACGCCCATGCTGCGTACCACAGCATATTTAGCTATATGAATGAGGACCTGTGAGATACCTCTGCATTGGCACCTGAAATGCTGATTCCAGAGGATCCACACTAAGGCCTCCAGTCCACTGAATCAATCAGTTAAACTAATACGGTATGCACTGATGTTGTTTAGTTGGTACCGGTAGACTGCTTTGCGCACCCCAAAAACTGTATTTTTGACTTGTGATTGCTTGGCCACGCATCCCTGTTGTTCAATTTTATGCTTACGTGCAGCAAGTTCACGCCCCCCAGCAGTACTCAATGAAACGTCACGCGACGTCGGTTCTGCGGCACGCGGTGCATCCGGTGGAGTGGGCATGCCATTACAGTCGCGCGGCTAGAGAACGTGCTAGGGGGGAATCGAACCCCCGTCTGTTCCGCTCAGCTCGGAAGACCTGAACCTTCTATCTGGCAGGGAACTATGCTACCACTATACCACTAGCACTGAGCAGCCATATTTAATCGGCCCGCCATCACCGCCCGTTGCGCTATTCCATCCAGTCTCTGGCCTGCTCCCAGCACTTGCATGCTACTTGCGCCAGCCCAAGAATAACGCCAAAAGACGCGCATCAGCTTCGTGGCTTGGGCCTTCTCCATGGAAGGTCAATAACGTTACACCTCTGGGCCCGCTCAAAGCTCGGCCGCGTGGGCTGGAAAATTAGAAAATAAAAGGGAGAGGGGGGGTCGAAGAAACAAAAGGAGTGGCCGGGATTCCCGGCCCGGGAAGGCAAAGAATACCTCCATGGAAGGTGTAATTATGGGTTGGGCTAGGGTCTTGGACAAAAAGGTCTCTCACGCGCATATCCTATGATCTCGGCCCACTCCATCGGTCCATTCTCCCATATTTAGAAGCACGCACTTCAACGATTGCCCCCACCTCCCATGCATGTGCGCTCCCCCAGATTTCCTCTGGCCTACTCCATCCCCGCCATGTATGCAAGACGAACCCATCTATGGCGTTCCCCTTAGTATGAGTCAGCCCAGCGTTCTTCGAGGGGGCGAAGCCCCTTGGGCAATGTTCTATGTTTGCGTAGACAACAAAATCATATATTGGGGTACGCACGGGGAGTCACGTGAGAAAGAGGGAAGGGGGTCAGACATTTATTAAATAAAAATGCTCAATATTGAACGCTAGTCTAGTCGGCAATACATAATTGGTGTCATTGATTAGGCCGGAGAAAAGTGGTCAACAAAAAACAATCCACATACGGTATGAGGGAAGGCGAATTCAACCTACCGTACCGGAGGATGCTTAACACGAATATGGACCACCAGTACCTGGGGAAGCACCGACGGTGTGCAAGGTGTATGGCTGTGGGAAGATAATCAAGCTATCAGCTATGCGGTTGCACGTCGGAGCGCCTATCTTGCTGCGCCAATGTGGGGAAGCCTGTAGCTTTGAGCCAAGTGGTGTTGAGGGATGCGGCTTCTGTGGCATTGTGTGTTACGACATGACATCAGGCCTGTGCAAAACGGACTTGGGCAGAGGCTCTACCAGCGGCACGCTAGCAGTCGAGTCCCGCTGCCCCCTGAAGTACAAGATGTCATATGCGGCTGCTGTGAGGGGTTCTGCCAACAATCCTTGCACCAACAGACCAGTGGCTTGCACCATCTGCAGGGGCATCGCGGTACCATCCGTCCTTATGTATGGAGTTATCAGTTCCTAGATCACATGGAGTAGTCAGCCCACCCTGGTCAGGAGCTGACGGAGGCAGCAGATGTGACGCGATATGCCATCAGCGCTGAGTAGTTTAAGGGGGTGATGGGCAAGGAGCTCCCCAAGAAGCAGAAGGCCAGGCTTCTAAAGCAGCACATCAGCACGCTCAAGTTAGATGCTAGTTTGATGCCACTCATGCGTGAGCCTCTCGTTTCTGGAGCCTCGTGGTCTCTAGGGACGATGGGTAGCTGGCAGGTGGTAGCTCGAGCAATGGGATATTCTTTTCTTTCACCGCTTGACATTTTTGAACCATCTACATTTATCGACACCATTAGAAGCGCACCGATGAGCTGATTGAAATGGACCCCGCTCCCTTCCTTAAAGTCTGTTTTTTGACTGAGGAATTAAGGTTTTACTAGGTTCCGGAGGCGGGGGGGAGAGGCGGGTAGCCAGGGGTCGTTTGACATTTTTAATATGATGGGGTATTTGACTTTCTTTTTTGCCCCCGCTTCAAACGCCCATTGCAAAACGTGGTATTGCTGGCAGGCCTCCATCAGGGCCAGCCGAGCTTCCAGCATTCTAATACTGATTATGCCATGTGTCACAGTATATTACAGTATACGTGACAGAACCGTTTAGACCGCAGTTAGCGTCATCGGTGACTCCGCAGCTTCTCTGCGGAGTCTTCGGATTTGAGCTGAGACCTAGAAACCCGCTTACGCAGGATAAGTTTGACAGGTTCTACCGTACTCTGTATTGGGCCTGCCGGGTCCCTGTATCCCGGCAATTGCCTTGGCTAGTTACTTCGTCCCTTTCTAAAGGACAGACCTCTATTTGTAACAAGCACCGGACGTCTTCGAGACCTACAGCTTACACATAAGTCAGTACCTTAATTCGAGTCAAGCCTAGCTCAGCCTCCGCTGAACTAGCTGGAGACAAGTACCCCAGTAAGAGAAACGAGTCCCTGCAGAAGAAGAAGTACGCAGTCTACGTCCCGTCCATCTCTCCGCGTGATACGCGGTAAGTGCCCTTAACATAGCCCGGCTGGTTCGCGACCAGACGGCCAGAAGGCCTATGCCCCTAAGTCAATTGCTATATACACAAATAACCAGCCCGCTGCTTAACTCGAAGAGCACTCGCAGCCAGTGAATAGTCACTGAGCCTGCCCGTAGGCGTCCATCACTGCCGTGAGGAAAGAAGTCCGCCACGGACCTGAAGCGCACATCGCGTGTCCTTTAGAAAGGGACGAAGTAGATTTAGCCTGATCAGCTCAATTTGCCAATTCCTGCTAAAGGTGCTTGTGCAGCGAATTGGAAATTTGTTTGCATACAAACGACCTTGGACAGCATTTGAACTGCACTTTGCTGTGGTAATCTCCAGAGAGAGATTGCCAAGTTAAACTCTGAGAATCACTGAGCGTGGCAGCTTGGTGCTGAGTCCAGAAGTGGCTTGAAGATCTGGCTGTGGATTTATACACCCAGCAGATAATTCCCTGTGTGACTGCGGATTGAGATCAGGTGGATCCAATTTCTCATCATTGACAGAAGTAAACTTGTGGATAGAACATCCAAGTTTGAAATCTTGTGGGTGTGCCAAAGGATCCCCGCAGGAACGCAGAGCTGAGCGGACACTACGCAAAAGGCAACATCCACGCAGGGCGTGTGACATCCACGCAGGACGTGAGACATCTAGAAGCAGCCCGGCCAGCAAGGTGGGAAGAACTGAAAGGGCGAAGGAGGATTCCGCCAGATTGAAACTAGTGAGCAGAAAAGCGGGAAGGCGAGGCCTTTCCTGCATAGTGCTGTACCTGCCATCCAATCTTGACTTGCAAAGGCCTCACCAGATTGCAGTAGGAACAAGGGGGCAGAAGCCTAGCGTTAGCAGATCTTGTAGAGGGTGTCGCCAGCACGCTTGCAGGACCGTGCGGTTCGTTAATTGCCTGAAGAATGACAGACGTAGATCTAAATCCCGATAGGCACCAGCACCCTGACGCCCAACGGAGAAGTGGGCGTCTGAGGGGGCTGGAGCCGGGTGTAAACCTGATGGAGGCTAGTGATGAGCTGGCTGCAGAAGCACTGTTGGTGGCGGCGAAGCTGGCAGGGCCAGTGGAACCGCCCACTGGAAACTGCAAGGTGCCAGAACCGGGTCGCGTACCGCCCAGAGAGGCAGGGGCGCAGGCAGACGGCTCAGCGCTGGTGACGCGCAAAGGCATCGGCCGAGGGGGTCCAGTGCCCGCCGATTTCAGGGGCAGCCTGGAATTCGAGCAGTGGCAGACTCAGGCTGGAACACCAGAGCTGATTTTGGATCAAGCAACAGAGGTGTCACAGAGCTGTGACACGCGGCAGAGCTGCGAGCCCAAGGCCACGCCCCAGCAGAATCCGCCCAGGGTGGCCAGGGTTGCGCAGCGGGTCAACGAACCCAGTCAGCCGGATCAAAGGGCCGAGGAAGCCGCAGCACCAAGAGAGGTTGCAGGCTGTGATAAAGCCTGCCCAGACAAACAGCGAATGAAAGCAGAGGAAATGGAGGCCAGGAGTATGCCTGCAGGGGTCAAACACGAGGAAGCTGAGCCCCAGCCAGCAGCGGGCAGGCAGAGCTCGCAGGTCGGCAAGGAAAGGGAAAAGTCAGCTGTGCCGGTAGGAAATCCCTGGGCTGACCAAATATCCGAGGAAGAACTGTCAGACCCAGTTCAAGAAGAGAAGGGGCAGCAGTCTAAGACAGGACTGCGCCCAAGGCAGCAGCTGCGACCGCGCAGGGTGCTGGTCAGAAGAGGAGCTGGATCCACAGGCTACGGGACGCCGCTGTCCAGGTTTCCGCCCAGTGTGGGCAGACCTGTGCAGAAATCCAAGGAGGGATCTAGCAGCCTGACGCAGAGAGACGACAGCCACAAAGAAATCCTGCGAGGATTTTTTCACGATCCATCAGGAGCGCAGGATACCAGCCCTAGTGAGCCAGAGCGCCCCAGGGCTGGGGGAGCAGTGTGCGGCGAAAAGGAGTCAGAAGTACATATGCAGCCGATCGGTTGGACAGGAATTTTGCAGTGGGCAACGGATCTGTGGAAGCAAGTTTGCTCCAGGACGTTCCTGCATTTCCAGGACCAGGTCACAGCTATTGAGGAGTTCAAGGCCCATCATCTGCGGGGATGGGCAACAAAGGCCATGCTGGGTATCCCCCACACAGGGCAGGACAGAGCAACGCTGTTAGCCGCTCTTGGACAGGTGTCCAAGGGAAGGGCGGGACGCGAAGCAGCACTGGCTGTTAAGGCCTTCGCAGACGAGTGGTGCAACGAGGTAACAGGAAATCAAGTGGAACCTGGATCCGAGCCGGAAGAGGAGGAGGACCAGGCATGGGAAGGATTTGAAACAGCAGTGCAGCGACCGGAGGAGCTCAGGGAGGTGCAAAGGTGGCAGCAGCAGGCAAGAGCCGCGCCAACCCCGGCACTCAGATCAGAGGCCTTCGAGGTCAGCAGCGAGCCAAGCCTCAGGGGGCGACCAAGGGGCAGGGAAGCGCCCAGAGCCAGCAGTCCAGCCGCCAGCGAAAGGGCGGAGTTGACTAGCCGATCACTCGCCAGGATGGCAGAGCAAGGCACAGCAACACGCAGAGCAAGCAGGCAAGAGTCTTATGCGTTGCTACGCATAGTCGAGGACAAAGAGAACACATGCCAGGAAACCCAGGTGGATTACATCAAGGAATTCCTGAGGAACAGGCAGGCGGGCACAGCAAGTGGAGCCAGGAGGAATGAGCCTGCAGGCAGCGCACGGAGCAGTGGTCCAAGAATGCAGGAAGCCATAGAGGAAACGCAGTCTGATTCCTATGCCAGGAATTACACAGGCGGGACGCAGCCAGGTTGGCAGAGCCAGGAGCCGCCCAGGGGGCAGGCATACAACAGAGAACAGCCAAACCGGCATAGCCAGGAGCAGCCCAGAGGGCAGGCAGACGGCAGGGAACATCCAAGCCAGCATAGCCAGGAGCCGCCCAGAGAGCAGGCAGATGGCAGGGAACAGCCAAGCCAGCAAAGCCAGGAGCAACCCAGGGGACCAGCGGAACACAGCAGAGGGGTGAGGCATGAGCAAGACCAGGAGCTGCCCAGGGGACAGGCAGAGCCGGGCAGAGCGCAGTCTTGGAGGCCTGGCTCTGACAGCAGACCAGGCAGAGGCGAATCAGAACGGCTGCCACCCGAGGGAAGTAGAAGCTCTGCAGGAAGGGCAGGCAGGCAGCCATCACGAGAAGATCATGATCAGGAGGAGGATTATTACGGACACAACAGATACCATTCAGGTCGCAGCCCATCGAGGGGCGGTGGTGGAGGATCTAGGTCGCGGTCAGAATCAGTTGATTCGGGACCAGGAGGAGTGGACAGACGCAGGCCAGGAGCCAGGCAGGAGTCCAGCGACCAGGAAATGAAGAGGCTCGAGAGGGAGCAGGCAAGGGTGAACCTGCAGCTGCAGCAGCAAATGGTCCTACAGCTGGCAGGGGTAGCCAAATTCACCAAAATTCCAGCCATCCAAGGCAACGTGCCAGTGTTGGATATGTCGCACCCAGGCGCGGTTGCAGCCAGAAAATATTGCCAGGCATGTGGATATTGGGGATCGCACAACAGGCTGGCACTGTCAGATGACCCGCCAGCGCTGGCTGTGGTGGCCGGAGAAATAGCTGGGTCGTGCCAGTCGCCATCAGCCATGACGATGTTGGTGAAATCACTGGTCAAGCTATGGGACAGCAAGCCGGCTAGCGTGGGGCCACTGATGGTAGCCATCAGGGCGGCGCCCCATGCAGGAGACAGGGCTGCCAGAGAAGCAGAAAGGATAAGGGGGATGTGGGTTGCCCCAGCAGAGGAGCAGTGTTGTGAAGCCTCGCTGCTAACCTTGTGGATCAAAGTGGTTCAAGCAGAGGTGGGAAAGCCAACCTCGGATGAGAGGACAGCCATTTCCAACCTCAGGCTAGGGGTGAAGACCACTCTCGACCCTGACGTCAAGCCAGAGGAGACGGTGGAAGCATTTGCTCACAGAGTGCTGTCGACAGCAGAGTTGCTGCAGATCTCAAGGGATGCAGTGGACCACTTTGGCAGGAGGCACTCGGTCTCGCATCTGTTCCATGATGGACTTCCAGCGCTCGCTAAGGCCAAACTGAGCAAGTTTGTTATGACCGTCCCAGGGTACCTCAGCATGACAGACGAAGATCAGATTGCAGTACTCACACAGCAGGTGGTGCTGTGGGAAAAGTTTGCCCTGGAAATGGGGGATCTAGGAGGCGCAAGCCTCAAGCAGATGGCCAGTGGGCCTGGCCAGGGGGAGGCGCAGTCCAACAGAACAAGGAAGGAGAGAACAGGACAATGGGAGATGCGGACACGCCTTGAAGGGGCAGGGAACCCCGCAGGAGCAGCAGCTGCCCAGCAACAGCGGAGTGACAAACCCAGAGGAGTTACCTGGGCAGATCAATCAGGAGCACCAAATTACAGCGCAGAAGGCGCTGCAGGGGCAGTCAAGGCATGCTACCAGTGTGGTAGCACGGCGCACCTGGCCAGGGATTGCAGGGCGCCCAGACCCAGGGATGAGCGCAGGCCGACGCCACTTGCTGCTGACATTACAGCTGGGCAGTCCAGGCCGCAGCAGCAGCAGTACCCGCTCCCACTAAGGCCGCAGCAGAGTCAGCCTGCAGGCAGACCGTACGAGCGGAATCAAAACAACAGGCAGTACCAACGACCAGGGCCTGGCCAGGGGGGTCAGGCTCAGCAAGCAGCACACGTGTCTCACCTAAGCAGCCCAACGGGGCAAGCCGAGCCAGAGGGCTGGCAACAGACTATGGCAGAGATGCTCAGCGAGTCTGTAGCACTCATGACGCAGGTTGGGCTAGTGCCCAAATCCGCAGGATTCAAGCAGGCGGCTCACAACGCTCGTCCTAGGTCATTCTTGCCAGAACCCTGTCCGGAGGAGGAACCTGAGCAAAGGCTCGTGGAACCTGCCTCCAGGAAGGGAGCAAAGAGACTGGTTTTGAGCAAATTAGCTGACGATATGTCTGACATCCGACTGCAGGTGTTCAAGTTGAACGAGAGGCTGACGGCGCTGTCATTCACCACTATGCCCATGGGTTCAGAAGACCACAGGGGTAAGGCCAGTAAGGGCAGGCAGGAAAGCGAGGTGGTCACAGCTGCACCAAGGCTGCAGTATTTTAAGAACGACAGAAGCAACCTGGAGCAATGTGTGGGCCTAATGGTCAAAGGAAAGGTCCTGGTGGCACAGAAGGCCCTCATGGACTCAGCGTGCTCCTGTCATGTGATCACAGTCAACATCGCAGAACAGTTAGTCGCCATGGGGGCAGAGCTGATCAGGACGGATGAGAAGATCCGCACGACAGACAATGCAGGGGCAGATCTGTATGGGGTGCTGTTCATTTATGTGGTGTACGGATATGGAGGGCCCAATGCTATTATGGAACCCACGGTGGTCAGGGTCGTAAAAACACCGCCCGATGCATACGAACACTTGGTGGGGAACCCAGAGTTTCTCAAGTACAATGGGGTTTTAGAGGCAGCAGGAAGGCTGACATTACGCCCCAGAGATGGCCCCCAGACAGTACGAAGGGTCAGGGACCTGACGCTGCCGTTGGTCCTAGCATCCCCAGCAGGGGGGTACCAGGCAGCAGCAGTAGCATGGGCAGGAATCCGGTGTGGATTTGCAGAACGTGAAAGGTGGCCCGCGGCCAGGGTAGAGGAAGAACACGAGCCGCTCTTACAGCACGCCATGGCCACACACGCAGGTGCCGCCATGAGGACTGACCAGAAGGTGGGACAGAGTCGCGGAACAGCCGCAGGTGCAGGCAGAAGCACCGCAGATGCGGGCAGGAGCAGCCGTGAGGACCCGCAGGAGACTTTGCCCAGGCCGCGCCAGTGCGGGCAAACGCAGGCTGCAGTGCCCAGGGAGGGCAAGGTGGGCGCCAAGGCCGCTGCGTCACTATCGGGCCAGGCAGCAGCACAGGCAGTGGCCACTGCTGAGTTAGCAATGGCACTCAAGGCAGAGTCAAGGCCGGAATACGAAAAGGAGATCATTAGGAGATGTATGGAGACAAGCCCGCGCTACCCATGTGTCTTGTGCGGAGAACCTGGCCAGCACTCAACAGAGGAGTGTGAACAGAGGATCCGGGAGATACTGCAGAAGCCTGCGGCAGGCCCCGCAGCCCAGGGGACATCACCAGGGGCCAAAGGGCGGGTAGGCTTTGGAGGAGCCGCAGCAGCAAGAGCTGCGTCAGCAGGACCCAGCAGGCACTCGGAGGCGCAGGTGCCTGGCAAAGGCGAGAGGGCCGGTGCGGCTGACAGGGGCGTTAGGGAAGACGCCCCGGCAGCAGCAGAAGGAACGCAAGGGATCACAGCAAACCGCGGACAGGAGGAGCCTGTCGGCAGGGAGGAGAGGGAAGTATCAGAGGAATCAGAGGAGGAAGAGGTCCATGATCGAAGGACCCCGAAGTACATACGGGTGCTGAGGCTGCAGCAACAAGTAGAGTTACTGCAGCACGACGTCAAGGCAAGGGAAGAGCTGCTGTACCGCCAGGCGGCTGCAACAATTGAATACCTGAGGTTGCAGCAGGTCAGGTGGACAGGCCTCCAGGACAACAATATACGGCTCACGGAGGTACAACGGCAATACATCTTGCGTGCAGACCAGCTGCGAGCGCTGTACGTCAACCTGGGGAGCCAGCAGACAGGAGAGCAGCTGCAGTCCGCAATCCCAGGTGACCCGGCGCTGGCAGAGCATATGGCAGCCATGTTTCAAACCGCGAAGGAGTTCGCGGAGGAGGACGAGAGCCTAAGCCAGGAGAAGCTGCAGGACCAGGAGCAGCAAGCCACCGGTCAGCAAGAACCAGGGGGCAGTGGCGGGGCCAGGCAGGCCAGCGGGGAAACGCGAGTGCGGCACAGGGGGGCAACCCCAGATGACGCCGTGCATACAGTAGCCAGGGAGCGCAGCAGGAGCGCGCAGAGGGCTCGCAGTGCAGAACGCCGCGGGGCGGTGCCTACACCAGAGGCGCGAACCCAGCGGCCAGACCGCGATGATAGCTTCGACAGGCCTAGCGGCAGGAGGCAGCAGTCACCCAGCGGGAATCGTGGGAGCCAGCCCAGGGGCAGGTCGCAAGAGCGAGGCACAGGTAGCCACGCCAGGCCATACCAGCTAGAACAGAGAATGCAGGATAGAGGGGGAACCTCCAACCAGAGCCCGCCGGGCAGGGCCCAGGCAGGGCGCAGCGTGATGGGGGGACAAAGGAATGTCCTCGGACCCCGCGATGGGGGGGTGTGCTTCAACTGTCAAAAGCCAGGGCACTTCGCTAGCGCGTGCCCAGAGCAGGGAGAGGCCTCGCAGCCTGGCGACAGCAGCCGGTTTGACCGATCACGGGCAGCAGGAGGCCCGGAAAGGAGCTGGGGAATCAGAGGACCAGGCAGGAGCCAGGAGGCGTCAGAAGACAGCATGAGGCGAGCTTACGAGGCCGCCAAGGAGGTCTCCTTTGAAGAGTGGAAAAGGCAGCAGGAGACAGCTGGGCCGAGTGAGCTGCCAGGCCCGCCAGGACGGCCGGGACCAGCGGGGCAGTCTTACAACTCCAGGTGGGTCAGCCAGGAGAGGCACACGTGCATGATGTCGGTCCATGAAGGGTTTGGGCAGAACGCAGCAGCTCGGGGTGTGAGCTACCAGGCCGCAGCAATGCCGGTAACATTCCAGGTGGTGCCAGAGGGGCAGGTGGCCCAGCAAAGGCACCACTGGCAGATGGTGGTAGAGGCCCTAGCCATGAATCACTATGGTACACGACCCGCAGGGTCAGCCAGGTCTATGGCACATGCCGTGGAGTTTCTCAGGAACCTCCAGCAAAGAGGATGCCCGGCCCCATGTGAGGGGTGGCCTGGCATTCTCCAGCAGTTTCTCGACAAAGAATGGGACATCTACAATGACCAGATGGATGAGTTTGAGAGGATAGAGCAAGAGGCAGGACTCCAGCACAGGGTAGACGGGTGGGAAACCAGTTCCAGTGAGGACGGCACCAACGACTCAGAGGAAGGCCATGAGCCTCAAGCTCCTGTGGCAGCGCGTGAGGAAGAAGCTGCCATGCCCTGCCCAGGTACCCCGGAGGGCAACGCGGACACAGGCGTCGGGGTAGCGGTAGCAGCCGCCGGGACCCGGAATGGGCTCAGCAGGCAGGATCACCACCCAGGGGCCAAGGGGGCGGCAGCTATGAGTCCAGAGGACACTACGGCGGGGGCCGTTAGGACCCATCACAGTACCACCTCTCGGTCCAGCGCGGCCAGATGGGAGGAAGAGGACAGAGGGCTGCAGAGCAGCCGCAGCAGGGGCGAGAGGCCCGCTGCAGGGAATGAGGATTCCCAGTTCATCCAGGCCGGTACAGGGCGCCGGGGCCGGTCGGGCAGCAGAGGGCGGGCTCGCCCTGAGCCAGACCTGCCGAGATTGCCAGAAAGCAGGTGCTTCGTACAATGGTACCGCCTGGGGGAAGAAATGCCAGAGGCATCGTCTTCAGAAGCTATGATCACTCTGCCAGCGCAGTCCAAGGATGGGCTTTGTAGGTTGCAGAACCACAGGCTCCTGGAGGACAGGTCGCACACGTGCGTCAACATAGCGGCAGCCATGCAGGCAGTGGCCAGACTGATCTTTCCATGGGACGCGGTGACAGCAGTCCTGCTGGGTGCAGCACTCAAGGGGTTCATCCAGCCCAGCACAAGGATGGAGGTTTATATGCAGAGGGGATGGTCACGGCACCCCATCTACGCATCCTGCGTCAGCGAGATGGTGGAGCTAGCCGTCAAAGAAGGCATCACAGCAGTAGCCGCAACCGACAGGGCGCACCCAGACGTGCCGGATAGCGCGCGCACCGAGGGGGCGTGGCAGGGTGCACAGCCCGGGTTCATGCGCACGCCATGGGCAGAAGACTGCGTCCACCAGTTGATGGAGCATTCCGCCCTCAGAGACCGCGCCTTCTATGTGCCAGTACAGGCCTTAAGAGAGCACGGACGGGGTGACAGGCCCGAGGATGGAGCCCACAGCGGGGCAGGGCTGTGCCATGCCGATAGGCCACGGCGGTGTGAGGCCACAGTTGAGGCATCGGTCACCATCCCCAGGATGGTCGCAGGGCAAGCTGTACCATGGGGAATGGACCCTGGGGAGGCCAGGGCAGCCATCCCAGTTCAGCAGCTGGTAACTTACTACTACGAGGAGCTGGAAGAGGGAGAGATGCCGGTGTCAGCAGCATGGATCCACATGCATGCGTCGCGGGATGATATGCCAGTCTTCCTGTTCGCCAGGTGCGAAGGGAACGTGGCGATCACCAGGTGTGCATCAGTCGACGAGGCAGAATTCCACGCGCACACGCACGCCAGGGGAGCAGACCCAGCAACATGGGCAGTCATGCTCATGGCGTTGCAACGGGTTCTGCTCCCGGGACAGCTGTCAGCAGCCATGCGGCACGTCTGGGGCGTGGATGATCAGTGGGCGCCGCTGGAAATGACAGACTGCCCCACATGGCCATACGGGGCCCAGAGGTCGCCAGCGGATGGACCCATGTGGGAAGACGAAGAGGAGTTCGCGCGCTCGCCGTTCGCAGTGGAACGGTTAGAAGCGTGCGTGCACCAGTGGGTGCGCTGGGAGAGAAGAGCGTGGCGCGACAACAGGGCCAGCAGCGCGGTCCCGTATTGGCAGGCAAACGGCATGACAGTACAGCTGTGGAGGCAGGCGCACCCGGCAGGAGTGCGCACTCTGCACCCCCTGTTCAGAGGAGCAGGGGCGGATACCTACATGGAGGAGCTGGAGGAGCTGAGGACTCAGCCTGTGCCGGGGCGCTGGATGGTGGGCAGATGGGGTTCCCACCATTGGGACCCCGCTTCCATCACTGACGGGCCAATCCAGGACACATACCAGGAGCCAACAGAGCAGGGCCATGTCGCCTTTGTCACCACTCTCGGGGCAACAGCATCCTCTTGGGAGTGGCTGGAGCCCATGGAGGACATGGAGGTGTCAGCCCTGGAGGCTGAGACCGGGGATTGGGCGGAGCCCCAGACAGTCCCGGACAGTGCCAGCCGTGAGGACAAGGGGCTGCTGGAAGAGGAGAATGAAGACCCTTCGGAAGGGCCACCATCACTGGTGCAGGATTCAGAATCGGAGGATGAGTGGGGCGCTGACAGAAGCCCGTGCCCAGCAAGGATCAGCCTCACAAGAGCTGATACCGGGGATGCAGATGGGATGGAAGAGCCGGCCAGCGCAGGCCCTGGACCAGGGAGTCCAGTGTGGGGCCGCGAGGAGGACTTGGTACAACTACGACAGGAATGGATGCGCGAGGTTGCTCAGGAGCAAGCAGCCATGGAAGAGCGCAGAACCAGGAGAGCCGAGATAGAACGCAGCAGCAAGGCCGCGCTAGAGGAGACGGCACACAAGGTCACAGTAGGGGTGAACCCGCAGCAGGCAGCAGACCAGTGCGCTGGCGAGCCCAAGGGGGCAGCAGCAGGCAAGGCGAACGGCAGGAGCCCAGGGGACGCCCAGATCAGCCCGCCAGCACAGGCAGCAGCAAGGGAGCCTTGGGGCGATCCAGCAGCATACAGCACGGAACGCTGGGTGGCAGTGCTCAGACACTTCGTGGATGAGCTAGACGTGCTAAGAAGGCAGGAAATGGGGCAGCAAGAGGCAAGCCAGGAGGCTAGCCTAGTTTTCAGGCTCAGAATGCTGCCACAGCCCGATCCGAACCCCAGGATGGGAGGTTACAGCAGGGCGGTCAGGGAGCTACAGGAGGAGCTGACGGAGAGAATATCAGCCCTCAACAGGATGGGGGCAAAGGGAGTGGACACCCAACAGCCGTCGGACAGCCGCAGCAGCCAGGTGTGCACTAGCAGGGGGGAGGCCCTTGCAAGGAGGGCTGCCAGCGCTAGGGCAACCTTGCGACAGGGCTGTGGGCCTGAGGAGCCCGCGGGTGCCGGCAGCAGCACGACTGTGCAGCGCGCCATTCACAGGCAGGAGCGGCTGGCACAGGGCAGCACAGGTCAGATACCAAGAGCAGGACCAGAAAGGGCTGGTGAGGCTTGGACTGACGCTGCCGAGTTGCGGGGAAAAAGTCCAAAAAGGCTAGGCGGCGCGCGGGAAAGGCGCAGAGGGCAGCCGAGGACAGGAACCGTGGCAGCAGACCAGGAATGGACTGCCCAGTCCTGCCACTCAGGATCAGCCAGGTGGATCTGGAGATCACATGGGCCAGTGGGCAGCAGAGGCCGGCGCAGAGCGCAGAGCCAGGCGCACAGCCCGCAGAACACCTACCGCAGAAACCCACGAGGCAGATACCAGCTTGCAGAGGACTTCTCACCTGTACAGCATTTAAGGGGATCCTTACGGGGGCGCTCCAGCTGATACTGGTGTGGCTCCTGCTGTCAGTGTGTGTGCCAGGGGCGCGAGCCACCGGGCAGGGCGTGCGAGGAGGAGGATTTACAGCAGGCCAAGGGGCTTTTGTGTCTGGACAAGAGGCAGCAGCAAAGCTGTCGTCTGGATGGTTGCGCCCGCCAGCAGTCATTCCCATGGGGGGTGCCAGCAGGAGGGGTGCCTGCAGCCAGCAGGAGAGCTGGCAAAGTGGCAACGACACTGGCAGGGAAGAGCCGCCCGCGGAGGACGACCCGCAGGCGGCTGAGATGATCGACATGTTCCAGCCGGGGGGAGTCGTGGAGCCGCCCGCGGAGTACGTCAAAACCAAGGAGGGGTGGCTGCTGGGCCAGCACCCCGACTTCACTGCGGCACAGCAGGAGAACCTGGAGCAAAGCCTCAGGGATCGCCAAGGAGCGTTCGCTTACTCCATGGAGGATCTGCCTGGCTACTGCGGCACGCAGGGTGAGTTTACACTGGCTTTAGAAGACGAGGTCAGTTCGTGCTTTCAGAAGTCCAGGGATATGCCGCCGCCCAAAGCAGCCATTTTTAAAGAAAAGTGCCAGCCAATGATACAGGCAGGTATTATCGTCAAAGTACCCCAGGGGGGGCCTATCAAGTTTGCGGCCAACTCAGTAGTAGCAGCCAAGAAGAGTGCTGAGACTGGGGAGTGGACTGACCACCGGATAGCGCACGATATGCGCAGGTTAAACCTGCGTACGGCTAAGCAGGAGTTTGCAATCCCCAGGATGGAGACCATTTTTCAGAACCTGGGAACTGCCAAGATATTCAGCAAGGTTGATCTCCGGTCGGGGTTCATGCAGATCCCTATAAAGGTCGAGGACCAGCCTAAGACAGCTTTCTGGATGGGCCCTGAGCTTTGGATGTACACAAAGCTCAACTTCGGTCTGCGCAATGGACCTCCCTTCTTTCAGCGTATGATGGAAGAGGAGATTGCCAGGGCAGGCCTGAGTGCGTTCTGCGTGGCATTCATTGATGATCTGCTAGTGTACAGTGACACACCGGCAGAACACATCAGGCATGTGGAGCTGATGTTAGACATGCTCCACAGTGTAGGATTAAGGGCGCACCCCGACAAGTCCCTGTTTGGGTGTGCAACGGTAGAGTACCTGGGTCACAATGTGTCGGCCCAGGGGCTCACGCCACACGCAGCCAAGATAGCAGCGGTTATGGCGCTGCCAGAGCCCACATCGGTGAAAAACATTCAGGAGGTCATGGGATTCTTGAATTTCTACCGGTGCTACATCCCGGATTTCTCGAAAAAGGCGGCATGCATCAACGCATTGCTGGTCAAGGGGGTCCCGTTTGTGTGGGGGCCAGAGCAGTCGCAGGCGTTCCAGTTGATCAAAACAGAGATGTGCGAGGGAGGAAGAGTTCTGCGCAGGCCAGATTACAGTGGGACAGGGCCAGACGGCAAGGGGCCGCCGAGACCATTCTTGCTGTACACAGATTTCTCTAAGCAGGGCATAGGTGCCGTGCTAGGACAGTGTGACGACAGCGGGCGGGAGTATATGGTGGCGTGCACGTCCAGATCCCTGAACAAGAGCGAGAGGAACTATTCCTCGTTCCAGGGGGAGATGCTGGCCGCAGTGTATGCAGCACGCACATACCGTCACATGCTGTTCGGGTGCAAGGTGCATCTCATCACCGACCATGAGCCGCTCACTTACCTCATGGACAATCAGACGTTGGTAGGCCAGCATGCTAGGTGGGCCCTCATGCTTCAAGAGCTGGACATTACCATTGTCCACCGCTCAGGGGCATGCCATCAGAATGCGGACATCCCGTCCAGATCACCACTCCCATCCTCAGCTGATCGCACGGGGGCCAGGCTTGATACAGCAGCTCCCGAGCCGGCAGCCCAGGAGGGGGCAGGGGGGAAGCAGGTAGCTTTGCTCACGGGGTTGGGCAGAGTGAACCAGTGGCATGCAGACCAGATGGTGCGCATGGCACAAGAAGGCAGAAGAAGAGTACAGATACTGCGAGCTGCAGAGGCAGCTTACGTGACAGCGCCGGTAGGGCAGGAGATATCCTCAGCCGCCACTGACGATGATGAGCAGGCGCAGCCGGTCAGTACAGCAGAACAGGCATTCAGCAACAGGGAGCGGGCCAGGACAATGATCAGTGATGTTCTAGCTGACCTGCCCCGGGTGACGCCTCCTCATTCACATGCAGGCCTGGACACAGCTTGTCTGTCGGGTGGGGCAGTGCGGGCCATGGAGACCGAGGGAGTCGTCCTTTTCGAGCCCTTTGGAGGTATGTGTTCAGGGTTGGAGATGGTGCTCAGGGCGGGTATCCCAGTGGTGCAGTACCTGTATGCTGATATCAGTGAGGAAGTCAGAGAGATCGCAGGGGGGCGCCTGGTGCAGTTGCACAGGAGATACCCTCAGTTGTTTCCGGTCAAAGCATTTGATAAGGCGTTCAGAGCGTTGCCCCAGGATGTGTATGCCATTACGGCAAAGCACCTCCAGGAGGCGGGCGCCCAGGAGGGGCGCCAGTGGTTCATGGTAGCAGGCTGGGAATGCCAGGACCTTTCGTCAGCAGGCAAGGGGCGTGGGCTCGAGGGAGAGAGAAGCAAGTCGTTCTTCCCGTTAGTCAAGCTGTTGGGTACACTACAGTTCATGCAGGGGCCTAGGCCGCCAGCGTACCTGATTGAGAATGTGGCAATGCAGTTGAATCAGAAGAGTGTGAAGGCCAGTGTTGAGGCTTTTCAGGAGGTGTGCCGGATTCTGGGAACACCGGCGCTGTTTGACGCAGCGCAGGTAGGGTCTTACGCCCACTGCACCCGCAACTATTGGGGGAATATTGCCCCGGCAGCAGATATTGAATTTGTGATTCGGGCGTCGACCAGACCCCACGAGGGGATTGTAGACGACATTCTGGACAAGGGCAGCAAGGCCCAAGTAGTATCATGTCCGGACAATGGGGGGTACCGCATCAATGTAACAGGGCAGCCCAGGAAAGTGCTGCCGTGTTTGATGGCCACGCCCTCATCATATGCTTTCCGGAACGGGCAAAATGGGATGGTGTACAGGCCCATGGGGGACTTGCAGGAGCCCAATGCAAACGAGCGTGAGCGCGCCATGGGGTACGCTGTGGGGTCCACATTGCCGCGCCCAGACTTCCCAGAGGCAGCAAGACGGGCAGCCTTGGGCAGGAGCATGGATTCATGGGCACTCAGTGCATGGCTCAGTGTGGCACTCGAGTGTGCTAAGATCATGCCAGCAGAATTGACACGCAGGGCAAAGCTGCCAGGCCAGGACAGGGACCCAGCTCTGGGGGCGACTTTAATATCCAGCCACTATGCCCTTGCTACTGCAGGAAACGCATGCTCCGGCAGCGGAGAAGCGGCCGCATCATACAGACAGTGCCTGGGGGAATCAGCCGCGGCAGACTGGGCCGACGCGGCACAGGAGCCAGGTGGGAACGCGTCTGCAGAACAAGTTGATGTTGGAATCAAAGTACCCAGGGAAACAGAGAGTGAGAAGGACCAGCCAGGTTGTCCTGCAGGACCGTCGGCTAGGGTCGATGTGTGGGCAGATGAGCCCGTCTTGAGGTTTCTCCGTGAAAAGACTTATGTCCAGGGAACAGAGCTAGGAGAACAGACTAGAATACAGCGCAGAGCAGCGCCATTCCAGTGGGAATCAGAGAGGGGAGGAGTCCTGATGAGACTCATGCCGGATGGTAGACGTTGTGTGGTGCCCAGGCCAGAAGACAGGCTAGCAGTGATCCAGACAGCGCATGCAGGTACGGGCCATTTTGGCAGCCACCGCACGGCTTTCATGGTCATGCAGCAGCATTGGTGGCGGGGGCTTCGAGCAGCAGTCAAGAAGGCGGTGCAGGAATGCGGTGTGTGTGACAGAGCCAGGGCGTCCACGTTCAATCACATACAGCCCAACCTACACCCGCTACCCATTGAGGGGTTGTTTTTCCGGTGGGGAGTGGACCTGTGTGGTCCATTCACGACCACGTCCAGGGGAAATCGGTTCGTGATGGTGTGTGTGGAGCATTACTCCAAATGGGTGGAGTTAATCCCCATTCCAAGCAAGGCGTCTGATGTGACGGCCTTGGCATTCTTTCAAAATGTTGTTGCACGATTCGGGGGATGCGCAGAGGTGGTGACAGACCAGGGAACAGAGTTCCATGGTGAATTTCAGGACATGTTGTTGGACTGCTTCATTGACCATCGCACCACTTCTGCCAACCACCCCCAGGCAGATGGGCTTTCAGAGAGGGCTGTCCAGACCCTCAAGGCAGGCCTACGCAAGTGCTGCGAGGAGGGCAGCAGCGACGAGTCCTGGGACAAGATGGTGCCCTGGGTAGCCCTAGGCTTCCGATGCTCGCCGCAGCAGGCCACGCGCATGGCGCCGTACGAGGTGCTGTTCGGACAGAGACCCACCTTCCCCTCCAGAGTGGGAGCGGATCTCTGGAGCACAGCCAAGGTGGCAACGGCAGAGGAGGCAGCAGACCTGCTCTTGGCCAGAGTGGCCAGGATCAAAGAAGCACTGCCAGTCGCGGGTGAGCATCTAAAAATTGCGCAGCACCGCGACAAGCTGCGATATGCACGCATCCGTGGGGGAGGGTATGTCCCCCAGGTCAGGCGTTTTGCAGAGGGAGATTACGTGTATGTGAAGTATTCATCAGAGCGACGCAGCCTCGATCCCAATTCCCAAGGCCAGGCCTGAGATCCTCAGGGTCAAAACACTGGGGGCGACGGGAACTTTGGTGTTGGAAGGGGCAGATGGCCTCACAGTTACAGAGAATTCAGTCAATTGTTCTCCATGCCACTTGCCCAACCTCAGGGGAGTGGTTGATTTCAGTGGAACCAGACCCAATAACAGCCTGTCATGCGAGGTGTGCCAGCTGCCCGATCGCGGAGAGGTGATGCTTTTGTGTGATGCCTGCAATACAGGTTGGCACATGGACTGCTTGGTACCAGTACTCGAGGAGGTGCCTGAGGGCGAGTGGTTGTGCCCACACTGCAAGCCGGAAGACAAGGGAGCTGGGCCCGCTGCTGTAGCAGGGCCCACCACAGAAGAGCGCAGTTTACAGGTCCAGGGGCGACCAAGCCCAGCAGCCAGAGCGGCTGCCAGGACAGCCCAGGAGGCCGATGTCTTGGACAGGCCTGAGGTGGAAGTCATGGCCACCAACCCAGCAACAAGGCAAATGGAGCGGGGCATCGCAAGACCAATGGCGAACGGGTTGTATGACATCTCGTACACCACTGGCCGGGGAGAGGCCAATGTCACCCCGAGAGCAGTTACAAGAAGGGCCAAGGTGGCCAAAGAAGCAGCAAGGGAGGAAGAAGAGTCAGCCTTTGAGGATCTTACCGGGACCTGAAGCCCGGAGCGGCAAGGCCGCTGAGCACGTGACGTCACCCACGCCGTAACTGGCAAGGAGCGGGCAGGCGCCTACAGAGCAGAGTGCAGATGCAGCGCGGCTTGTCCTAGTACCCGGTAGGCAGTGGGCCAGCAGCCAGCGGACCGAAGACGGAAGACGCAGGAGTAGAGTTACGGCAGCTTAATGAAAATTTGTTTCTCAAACACCATAGCAGCAGGGCTACGGTAGTACATATGTTATAAGGATGATGAGCGAGGAGAATTAGTCAACTCGGGCAATGATAGCACGGTAGGAGGCGGATCACGCTGCTACGGCGCACAAACCCTGTGGCCATTAAAGACCAGGCGGCTATGGCGCAGTGGGGCGAGAGCAGCGGTTGTTCTTAGCTTGACTTGATAACTTTGAAATTTCTCTGTTTGCTAGCCAGTAGTGGGCTGAACAGCTTGAGTTTGTAGGGTTCTGCGCATTGCGCTTCAGCTGAAACTCGGTTAATTGTTATTTCCAGATTTGCAGAAGGCCTGAACCAGGCAGATTTGTAGACGGCCTGAACCAGGCAAGATTTTAAAAGGCCTGAACCAGGCAAATTTGTAGAAGGAAGGACCCAGGCATATTTGCAGATGATGATTTGAGCTTCTACGTACATATTTTTTCAGAAGTTTATTTCAGTACCACCCCCTTTTCCGGCTCCCCGCGCACGCCTGGAGGGCTTAACGCTGGGGAGCGGGGGGCGAGTAAAGTAGTAGGGGCGGTACCCACGAGACGGAGACTTCTATGCAGAGACATCCAGTTAGGAACTTCCAGTTACAGTTATCTTGTTGACACACTCTTGTCTGAAGTACAAGGAGCATGAGTGTACGGTGATGTACCGTGTTTGTGAGTAGAGGACACCTCTCTAAGGTGTCCTGACCGGAGTTTACGGTATTTACCATAGTATTGCAGTTACTGCTTTATGGTGCGACAGCTGTCACAGTATATTACAGTATACGTGACAGAACCGTTTAGACCGCAGTTAGCGTCATCGGTGACTCCGCAGCTTCTCTGCGGAGTCTTCGGATTTGAGCTGAGACCTAGAAACCCGCTTACGCAGGATAAGTTTGACAGGTTCTACCGTACTCTGTATTGGGCCTGCCGGGTCCCTGTATCCCGGCAATTGCCTTGGCTAGTTACTTCGTCCCTTTCTAAAGGACAGACCTCTATTTGTAACAAGCACCGGACGTCTTCGAGACCTACAGCTTACACATAAGTCAGTACCTTAATTCGAGTCAAGCCTAGCTCAGCCTCCGCTGAACTAGCTGGAGACAAGTACCCCAGTAAGAGAAACGAGTCCCTGCAGAAGAAGAAGTACGCAGTCTACGTCCCGTCCATCTCTCCGCGTGATACGCGGTAAGTGCCCTTAACATAGCCCGGCTGGTTCGCGACCAGACGGCCAGAAGGCCTATGCCCCTAAGTCAATTGCTATATACACAAATAACCAGCCCGCTGCTTAACTCGAAGAGCACTCGCAGCCAGTGAATAGTCACTGAGCCTGCCCGTAGGCGTCCATCACTGCCGTGAGGAAAGAAGTCCGCCACGGACCTGAAGCGCACATCGCGAGTAAAGTAGTAGGGGCGGTACCCACGAGACGGAGACTTCTATGCAGAGACATCCAGTTAGGAACTTCCAGTTACAGTTATCTTGTTGACACACTCTTGTCTGAAGTACAAGGAGCATGAGTGTACGGTGATGTACCGTGTTTGTGAGTAGAGGACACCTCTCTAAGGTGTCCTGACCGGAGTTTACGGTATTTACCATGGTATTGCAGTTACTGCTTTATGGTGCGACACATGGCATTCGGTTGGCCGGTACTGGTACTCTTTCGTCAATTCCTCAAAGGAATCATGGATGAGTGATTGGTGCCATAGATTCTGAATCGTTTTCGTGTTATTTTCAAGACAGCTCATGTCCCTCAAACCTGATCACTTAGCTCCATGGACTGAAATAAACTAGCCCTTGATGATGACTACCACATCCTTCACAAATGTGAAATGTCAGCGCTTCCCACCCACGCCTTCCCCGGTTTAGCAACCAATGTAATCTCTAGCTTCTCCAGACACCCACCATCTACCCTAATCAATAGGTGATCATTCACTCACCATCCAACTGGTGGCCATGCATACACCAATCACTCTGATCATGTGGCCATTCACCAAATATCCACCCAGATAGCAAGTGGCCATTGATCCACCGACCATCCATCCTCAACAAAATGTATCCTTCCACTCACCCACGCACCATCCACCATCATCAGTAGGTGACCATTGACTTACCATTCACCCAAATGTATGGTGACCATTCGAACCCACCATTCACCCTGATCAACCAGTGACCATGTACTTACCATCCACGCCCCTGCCCCAATACCGGCTGTTCTGCTACCACCTGTCCCCGGCCGCTGCCGTCTGTCCCGCTACCACCTTTCCCGCTAACTCCTATCCCGCTACCATCTGTCCCGCTACCGTCGTCTGCCCCGCTACCACCTGTCCCGCTACCACTCACCTGTCCCGCTACCACCTGTCCTGCTACCACCTGTCCCGCTACCACCTGTCCCGCTCATACCACCTGTCATGCTACCAGCTGTCCCACTACCTGCTGTCCCACTGCCTGCTGTCCTCCTACTACTTTTCCCGCAAACATCTGTTCCACTACCACCTGTCCTGCTACCCTTTGTCCCACTACCACCTGTCCCGCTTCAACCTGTCCCGCTACCACCTGTCCCACTCCAACCTTTCCCGCTACCACCTTTCCGCTAGATGCTGTCCCGCCACTGGCTGTCCAGGGTGAAACACATGAGGGTAGGGTGCAGCGGATATGGGCTTGCGCAACTCAAGTTGACAGGGCGATGCTCATGAGGGTAGGGTGCAGTGTACATAGGGGGGCGCTGGCATACGGCCGGGCAGGACGATACGCATGAGGGTATGGTTCAGTGCATATGGATGGGCCTGCTCATACGGGCAGGGCGATGCGCTTGAGTACTCAGTATAGGGAATAGCCAATACGGGCGTGCGCTGTTCACATGAAAGGGGCAATGCGCATCAGGGTAGTGTACAACGCAGTCTGCACATGGTCAGGGCGTCGAGCATGCTGAGCGGACAATACCCTCTATGGTCCCCGTTGTAGTTTGTGGGGGATTGCCAAAAATCTTTGACAAAACCTTTCACCGATTTGTGCTACCAAGTGTAGCTACGAGCTGGATATGGAAGAAAAACCCACTCAGACAAGCCTGATTCTAGGGGACTCTAGAATCGACCAGGGAGTGACCCAAATCACCCTCCCCCCGCCTTAGTTGCTGCAGGGGGCGGTCAGGAGCATGGGCATAGCCTTAGTGACCGGAACAAATGAACACTGAGGCCGCAACCCAAGCCCCTGGCCTCGCCGCAAAAGGCCGCTTCCTCCAGGGCAAAGGAGGAACCTTGCCTTGGCACCGAGTAGCCATCGACCTCAGGACGACATAAAGACGTAGGCCGGAACAATGGGGAACTTGCTTCCACTATTGGCGTTGGGATCACATCCAAAAACAACCCAAGCAAGTCCACTTTGCAGCAGCCAGTTGACTAGTCCGCCCCCAAGCCACTTATACAAGAATAGAAGGAGGGCGAAGAAGGAAAAGCCAGGCCTACCGTTCGACTGGCTGTACCAGTGTACCTTACGCCCATGCTGCGTACCACAGCATATTTAGCTATATGAATGAGGACCTGTGAGATACCTCTGCATTGGCACCTGAAATGCTGATTCCAGAGGATCAGTCCACAGTGTCCCCGGGCGGTCCCACGGCAGTGTGCCTCACCAGTGACCGGTTGCTTGTGCCTTGATTTCCGTCACATGCTTGGTATGCGATCGTACTTTTCGATACGCGATCCTGTTTTTCGAGATACGTTCTTGCTTTTTTGAGTTGCGTTCCTGCTTTTCGAGATGGTGCCCTAAGTAAAGAAATTGGTCGCTACTGATCCTGTAGGACAAGATGGGTCTCGCTATTCTCTCATCATGACGGGGCGATGAGAAGGTCCTGGTGAGAAGACCCCTACCTGGTGAAAAGGTACATCGGCACGAATTCGAAATCGCTAGGAAGTCCGGAAGGCGGGAGCGATGTTACCGGCATTGCCGTAGTCCTTATTCCTTAAGCCATTCTCTGCCCCTGTCCTTTGCCTCATTATTTCGCATGCATATTTTTATTAGGCAGTATGCAATCTCGTCCTACCCTCCATTCCTTCCATTGCTGTTGACAAAGAGAAGCTCTGCCAGTTGGACGTTCGTGGGTTTTCTGATATCCGGAAAATTTGCGGGTGCATCAGAGCGACAAACGCGCCAGTATGTCGTCCTTGCTTTCTTTGTTGCTTGGTCCGTGCGCACTTTCAACCCATCATCGATGCTCCCCAAGCGGCGACAGCGCTGCCCCTGAGACGAATTCGAATTCGAAGGTATGCCTGGGAGACTGAGAGGCAAGATTGTCAGGCGCTCAGGCCGCCCCGACTCCCACCGAACCCGTCAAATTCTACGTGATAGCCCTCAGCATCTGCAGCATGTTTCTCACTCTGAAGACAGGCCGAATCATTGGACACGTCATTGTCGCTGTGATCAGTTTCGACTCAGGGGTCGGGCGATCCGGTCGACTGTGTGCCATGCATGCACCGCACATATAGCACACGTGCAGAACACACTCTGGGTTTACGTTAACCTTCAATTACCTTTACAAGCATACCTCTGCTGTCACTGTTCTTCCTGTCCGCACCCAACCACCCATTGCCCCCTTCTCCAACTCTTAAACATAAAGGAGCAGCAGAAAAGCCAACAGCGGAAGGACCCACAGGAACATCAGCATTGTCGACAGAGCCGCGATGCCTATGGACAGTCTCAGGCAGCACCCCTGCCTGCCACCCAGATCACCATCAACTGTGCATACCCCCTCCGGGGAGGCGGCAGCATACACCAGGGCGCGCAACAAATTGACTTCCCCTCTCGCTCGGCCACATCCCTGACGGGGGAAACAGCCGAGCTACTACTCCCACAAGAGGTCAATCCTAAAGGCCTCCAGTCCCCCATGGCGCCGCACCTCGCTGGTCAACCAGGCCACACTATTTCCAGCCGTGATGTCCCTCAAACAGCACAGCAAGCAGCAGCCAACGGCCCTGCTCCAATCAGCACGCCAGGCCCCCTTAACTCCACTTCTGGGTCTGTCACTGCTGGCCTGCGGACGTCTAATGCATCAGCTTGGATGGTCCTGGCTGCAGCTCGAGCAGGCCCCAGATCTATAGCTGCATCCAGCTTTGTAGATCCCGCGTGTCGTGCCCCTCATCCCCTCTCTCAGCTCATGGACGACCTACCGTTGATGGTCACGTTGCTGGTCGCGGGAACAGGAGGGTCGCCAAGGGCAGGGCAGGATGACCGACAGCCCGGCAGCTCGGCAAGGCACCTCAATAGTGATGTGTCTTGCCTGGACTGCTTGGACACAAGCTCCGAAACCGTCCTTTACCAAAACGGGCCCTCGCTCTATTACCACGGCGAGCGGTCCCGGGGCGGCGCAGCAGTTGCAGGAACGTCGTCCCAGGGCGATGTGCCGCACCCAAAACCAGGAGGGGCGAACAGCTCTAGCGGCATTCTCCACCACCTGCTCTCGTACCAGGCATGCCCTGAGCAGGAGATCAGGGTAAGGGCATGATCCGCGGGTCAGATCTACCAGTTTGATCTAAGCTACCGGGATGCCATGCTTGAGCTGCCATACCCAAAGAGCTTTCTGCTGGGAAGCCCTTTGCCAGCCTGTCTGAATTGAGATTCTGCTTATCTCTGATATACTAGACAGGGCTGCAGTCTCTGTGGTAGCGCAGCCACCTGGCCTTAAGCGTTTATTTTTCCGGCTACAAGGCCGCCTTGGACAGGCCGTCTTGCGGCCGCCAAAGGTTCGATTGGGACCAAACCTGGACTGGCCTATGACTGGTGGCCAAAATAGCATGGCTCGCCATAAACAAGGCCTCCAGTCAGAGGCTGGAGTATAGCTGACATGTAGCTGGAACAAAAAAGAATATGCATTGCCAGTGGCCTTGATCGAAGGGGCCCTGTCAGCCGAGTGTACAGGCATGCAGGCAGGTCTAAGGATGGGCCCGGGGTGAATCACTGTCGTCCAAATTTCTCGCATCCTTTACAGATGAAGGGACACCCTGGTGCGTCAAACAATTGTGATCTGAGAGTACTTAACGTCTAGACATCTTATGCGCTCATGCCGATCAGACTTCCGGCCCAGTATGCAGACTGCTCTCTGTATATAAGGCTCCCATGACCAATCGTAATGCATGCCATTAGAAGCTGAAATCATATCCGCACTGTCGCTTGGTCATTCACTGACTCCCCTGCGCGCTCCCCATGTGTACACCACCCTGTATGATCCACAGGACATAATCCGGGCTTGCCAAGATGGCGGCACGTGGAAACGCATCATTCAGGTGCCAGCTCCGGTACCGCGCCACAGCCGCCCCGCCCTACCCGCCTCATCTGCCCCGTCGCGGAGGTCTTTTGGACCCCGCGCTTCAGCAGACAGAGCGCGGCTGCATACAGCTACAGATTACTCTGGCAGCAGTGACTCGGGGTACCTGATGCTGGTTTCCGAGGGCTCCCAGGCAGGGCAGACCTCGGGATCGTGCGGCATTGGCATGTCCTCATCAACAGCTTCTGGTGCTTGCTTTCCGAGGGACAGCCCCCAGCTGCTGCCCAGTGAGAGCACCCAGTCAAGGACCAGTCCACAGCCGAGGGCGAGTCCTCAGCAAAGGAGGAGTCCTCAGCTGAGGGGAAGCCCCCAGCCCAGCCCATCCGGACGCCAAGAATCTATCTCGGCCAAGGGTAAATGAATTTGAATTTGAATTTGAATTAAGCACGGCGTCGATGTGTGTAAATTTGTACTGGCAGAATCTACCAGCATGCTTCTTGGTAGATAAATATTAAATTACATACCGGCATCCCTCGTGCACAAAAATATGGTGCGATACGAAAAGAAGGTGGACTGGTACAATGGTCAAATTCGCTTCCGGGACATGGGACCACACCGCCTGCTGAGCACCTCCTGCCTGCCGCATGCCGAGCAGGTATCTGTAAAAGCTGTGCCTTTGGCGCAGCCCTCGAGTGACATATGTGCCCTGAGAACGCTTTCCGCATGCTCAGTGGGTATCAAGCTAGGCCGAAGCGACAACCTCATCGGTCCCTCGGTCCCAAACCCTAAACCCCATGCCCTGAACCCCAAACCCTAAACCCCAAGCAGGTATAAAGCTGGGCCGAAGCTATGACCTCATCGGTCCCTTGGTCCCAAAGCTCACCCTGTCGATGCTGAACCACATGGCGGGCCAACGCCTGCATCCGAGGGGCTCTGGAGGTGGGGGACGTGGGTATAGCACTGGAAGGGGCAGGGACACGTGGATGATGAACGGGCATCAATTTATGGGCATATGGATGATGAACGGGCACATGGAGGATTAATGGACCTGATACTCTTAGGGGTAGAAGCGTGTTGGTCGGGAGGGAGAGATGGGCATTGAGGCTGTGGCTCATCGCGCTGACACAGTCTGACAGTCACGATGAAGCTGGCCCCCTCGTCAGAATTCCTCGATCAATCCCATGCCGCAACGATTTGTTTGCCTAGCTCACTCTTACTCACCCTGTTCTGGGGTTTAGGGTCTTGGTTTATACCCTAAACCCTTGTATAGCTCACTTTAACACACCCTGTTCTCGCTCTTTCGGGAAAGTTTATTATTCACGGAAAGTTCCAAAGTCTCACACCATGGAGAAGAAGCAGCCACAGGATTTTGTTTTCAATCCCTCCCTACGTCCAGGTCAACGATCTGGCCCTCTAATGAAGATCAGCCCATGCCCACAATCCGGCCCTCTCATGAAGATGAGCCAGAGCCCCGGCCAGCAATCCGGCCTCCTCATGCGAATGAGCTCCTGCAGCTACGGCGCGTTCACGACGTCGGAGCAGTACAACACTTTGCCAAGCAGCTCCTCGCAGCCGTTGCCGACAGATCAGGGATTCTGCGACTTTGAAAGAGCCGACTCCAGCCTCGTGCCGCATCTGTCCGCTGCTGGAGGCTGTGTGCTTGTGGGTCCGCCACGGCTGCCGCAGGCAGTGGGTCAGCTATCCCCTCTCTGGGCCAGCGCACCCGCAGTGGTCTCATCCCTGACTGACCCGGGCACTGCGCTAGCCGCTGCCGCAGCTGCCCTCGCTGCGCTTCCTCCCTCCTCACTGGTTTCAGCCTTCACTAGACAGCGCCCCCCAGATTCCTGCAGCGTACTTGCGGGTGAAGAGGCGCTGGTCCCGCCACAGAGGGACGCAATGCTGGATATGTCGGTGGACCAGGCGCAGCATCCGCCGGGATGCAGCGGGGTGCTGCCGGCAGAGGGGAACGCGCTGCTGGACGGGTCGATGCGTTTCCTGCTGGACTGTGTGAAGGAGGAGGACAGCGAGGGCGGCAGCGAGGGGTCCTGGTGTGAGGACCAGGAGGCTGAGGAGGTGTGGCACGAGGTGAGAGAATGAGATGATGGGCGGCGGAGGGTACCAGCAAGCAAGCTTTGTATGTCTTTTTAAAGCTTGGTTCATGGATCCAGGGGAGTCTTGATTAAGGAAGCCTTAAATTCAATTAAGTCAAAGCATAGGTCGCGACCACCATGGGGCCGTCAGATTCCGTGCTACTCTGGTTGAAGAAGCTAAAAATAGGGGGGGGGGCTTACCTAAACCCTAACACCTTAAACAGGGGGGGGGGACTAACCCTGGGCACAAGCAGAGATTAAGACTCTGCATGGCAAATTATTTCGACCCTTGACCATGACCATGATTTTTGAGGCAAACGACGGGATTTAACCAACCCATGAGTACCCTGGCCTGGATGGTCTTCTCCGCTCTTGAAGCGTCTGCTGATCATTTGCTTGAAATGCCTGCCCTTCAGTGGCTTGAAATGCCTGCGCTTTGGCAGCATTGCACCCTCCTCCCGACATCTTCCGTTGACCTGCTTATCACTTGGCGGGTCACTGTAAAGTCCCTAACCCTGAGCCCTTGCCCTAAACACTTGGCAGGTCACTGTTATGTCCTACATCGACCAGGAGTACGGGCAGCACGCGTTGCTGCTGACCCAGGCAGACGCGACTGGACGAGTGGCGATGGAGGGAGCACTCACAGGCCTCAATGAGGTGCGGGCCATCAGAAATAAGTTGGAAATAACATATTGGAAATAACATATGCTCTGCACTCTGCAGCCTGCCTTGCAGTCAGTGTTTATTTTTTTCGTGACTCCTACATGTCAGCCACACTCCCGCCGCTGGCTTGAGGCCTCATTTGTGGCCAGCCCTTCTGTTTTTGCCACCAGGTAAAGGCCGTCCAGGCTTAGGCGGCCTCTAGGGGGCCTGCTGTGGTTGGAATTGTAGCTGAAGAAGAAACGCTGCATGTCACACCTGCCTCCTCCTCCCTGATCTCCCGCTGAACCCTAAACCCTTAACCTTGGAAGGCAAACCCTTAACCCTTAACCTTGGAAGGCAAACCCTTAACCTTGGAAGGCAAACCCTTATGTCACACCTCCCTCCTCCTCCCTGATCTCAAGCAAAACCCTTAACCCTGAACCCTGACAGGTGAAGCCTGTGTATTTATGTAACCCTCAGGGCCAACCTTAGCATGCTGGTGGATATGTCCCCATACCCCCCCCCTCTAAAATCTTGAACTTTAAAGCCACCCACTATCCCTCCTCCAGGCTAATCTCAGCATGCTGGTGGATATGCTCACGCGCCACCCCTCCCTTCTATACCCCTCAAACCTTCAACCTATGACCTACCCCCCACCTCCCCTCCAGGCCACCTCCCCGCGCCACCCCTCCCTTCTGATGTCCTCTAAAACCTTCAACGTATGACCTACCCCCCACCTCCCCCCCAGGCCACCTCCCCGCGCCACCCCTCCCTTCTGATGTCCTCTAAAACCTTCAACGTATAACCTACCCCCTACCTCCCCTCCAGGCCACCTCCCCGTGCCACCCCTCCCTTCTGATGTCCTCTAAAACCTTCAACGTATGACCTACCCCCCACCTCCCCCCCAGGCCACCTCCCCGCGCCACCCCTCCCTTCTGATGTCCTCTAAAACCTTCAACGTATGACCTACCCCCCACCTCCCCCCCAGGCCACCTCCCCGCGCCACCCCTCCCTTCTGATGTCCTCTAAAACCTTCAACGTATAACCTACCCCCTACCTCCCCTCCAGGCCACCTCCCCGCGCCACCCCTCCCTTCTGATGTCCTCTAAAACCTTCAACGTATGACCTACCCCCCACCTCCCCTCCAGGCCACCTCCCCGCGCCACCCTTCCCTTCTGATGTCCTCTAAACCTTCAACATATGACCGACCCCCCACCTCCCCTCCAGGCTAATCTCAGCATGCTGGTGGACATGTTCCCGCGCCATGTCATAGAGTTCCTGGGCAGTTATGGGCTGGGGGCAGTGCCTGAGGCCACCTCTAGCCTGGCGAGTAGCCACTCGGACGTCACCATCTTCTTCATGGATGTGGTGGGGTTCACGTCAATGGCGGAGAAGGTGAGAGGAGAATACTGTGGAGGAGGAGAGGCAGAGGGGAGAGGAGGAAGGGAGAGGGGGGGAGGATAGGGGGAGAGGAGAATACTCTGGAAGGGGAGAGGAAAAGAGGGAGAGAGTGAGTGTGTGGAGAATGGTATTATAAATATCCCTGACCCCTTGACAGCATGAGTTACGAGGGAAGACAAAGCACATTTGCACTTTGCAGGATATGTGTTGTCATGTTGATTGAACATACTTTGTTTAGAGGCCTGAACGGTAACACTCAGAATTGTCGGTAAAAAAGATGAGAGAGGGAAGCCACCCCTGTTGATTGCCCTGCCTGTCCCTGTGCGTGCCCTAGGGTGTGGGACTTGCTCATTTACCAAATGGTTGATATGGTAGAGGCAACGTTGTTTCCTTCCCAGTGCTCGTCGCTCTTGCTTGCCTAGGTGCACATTGTCGCTTTTGCTTGCCCAGGTGCTCAGGTGCCGTGCACATTGTTTCCTTCCCAGTGCCGTGCCCACACATCGTCGCTCTTGCTTGCCTAGGTGGAGCCCCATCAAGTCATGACGCTGCTCAATGGCCTGTTCTCCGAATTCGACTCCATGTGCGAGACATTCGGAGTTTACAAGGTATCGTATGCATTATTGACCTCCATTGATATGTAGGATGAAGTTCGAAATGTCGTAGGATGAAATTAACCTTCATTGCCATGTAAAAAGAAGCGCTGCTGCCCTGACCTATTATACATGCACAAATAATCTGTTACAAATAACCTGTTACAAACAACCTGTTACAAATAACCTGTTACAAATAACCTGCTACAAATAACCTGTTACAATTAATCTGTTGCAAATAACCTGTTACACATAACCTGCTACAAATAACCTGTTACAAATAACCTGTTACAAATAACCTGCTACAAATAACCTGCTACAAATAACCTGTTACAAATAATCTGCTACAAATAACCTGTTACAAACAACCTGTTGCAAATAACCTGTTACAAATAACCTGTTACAAATAACCTGTTACAAATAACCTGCTACAAATAACCTGTTACAAATAACCTGCTACAAATAACCTGTTACAAATAACCTGTTACAAACAACCTGTTACAAATAACCTGTTACAAATAACCTGTTACAAATAACCTGTTACAAACAACCTGTTACAAATAACCTGCTACAAATAACCTGCTACAAATAACCTGTTACAAATAACCTGCTACAAATAATCTGTTACAAATAACCTGTTACAAACAACCTGTTACAAATAACCTGTTACAAATAACCTGCTACAAATAACCTGTTACAAATAATCTGTTGCAAATAACCTGTTACACATAACCTGCTACAAATAACCTGTTACAAATAACCTGTTACAAATAACCTGTTACAAATAACCTGCTACAAATAACCTGTTACAAATAACCTGCTACAAATAACCTGTTACAAATAACCTGCTACAAATAACCTGTTACAAATAACCTGTTACAAATAAGCTGTTACAAACAACCTGTTACAAATAAGCTGCTACAAATAACCTGTTACAAATAACCTGCTGCAAATAACCTGCTACAAATAACCTGTTACAAATAACCTGTTACAAACAACCTGTTACAAATAACCTGTTGCAAATAACCTGTTACAAATAACCTGCTGCAAATAACCTGTTACAAATAACCTGCTACAAATAACCTGCTACAAATAACCTGCTACAAATAACCTGTTACAAATAAGCTGTTACGAATAATCTGGTATGTATACAAAAGTTTAGATCCCCATGGACCCAATCGGAGCCACTCCGCCGCCGCTGGGCGGCCTGCCGCAACGTAGCAAATGCCCCTTGCGTGGGACTGGGCCCACCCTACGGACTCCTGAACCTTGTAGCACCTCATTGAGGCCTGTTCCCGCAGTGCCCAACGTGCTGTCATCCCTAATCATGTGCCTGATGTGCTGATGTACCATGCTTAGGTGGAGACGGTGGGCGATTGCTACGTGGCGGCCTCTGGCCTCATGGAGGCGGATGGGGAGTCGGGTTTCAGAACCACTGTCGTGAACCATGACCCGGTGAGCTGACGGGTTTAGGGTTTCAGAACCACTGTCGTAAACCATGACCCGGTGAGCTGACGTTCTGGTAGGGTTGAGCCCAAGGGATCGGTGGAGGGGTGGACAAAAGGACAGACAGAGGGAGGGACAAACAGAAGGAGATGCATGAGGAAAGAGATAGCTTGAAAGACATAGTGAGAGTTTCAGCCTTCCTCCCTTGGGGCATGCATATGAGGGAAGTCAGTGCAGCTGGGGCTGCTTGCCATGCATACACATATGCCTTCCATCTCGTTTTGTCCATGCTGTTCTTGCAGCATGGATAGTATGGCAGGCAAGGGTTCACCATCTGAGATGACATATTTCCTGAGGAGCTGATGGCACGGCATGAGCCGCGGCCAAATCTCCAGGTCGCCAAGCAGATAAAATCGAGGGCGTGTTTCACGTGTGCTTTTGACTTTTGTGGATGGGCTCGACGTTTCAGCTGCTTGATATTTTGATTTGAATTTCTCACCCTGGGGGGCTTCTGGCTTGGCCCTAAATTAGTCCTGAATTGGGCGACCCTCCTTTTCTTTTGCACCAACCTGTTGTTTTGTACCCTGTTTCTGTCATATGGATGTTCCATCGTATTAGCTGGACAAAGTAATGGACATCCAGCAGCATTGCCTGCAGTGCTGTGTGCGGATGACGGTCCTTACCGTGGCTGAAGTATGCAGCTGAGTTTCAGTCGCCGGAATCTCAAGCCAAATTCAGCTAATTAACCAGTAAGGGACGGTAATCACTTCCACACCATTCCTGAATTATGGCGCAAAGGCACAGCAATGATTGCACACCGGCAACGGGGCTATCCTCTACAACAGCCCGCGCCATCCTTGTCCAGGGTACCGTGTTCAGTTTTCAGAAGTTGACCCCCTGGCTTCTTCGTGCCGTGGCTGCCTGCAGGCGGAGAGTGCAGCCCGCATGTTTGAGTTTGCCAAGGGGGCGCTGGAGCATGCCAAGACAATTGCGCTGCCAGGCTCACCGGCAGGCTGCACTGTGACGGTGAGGGTTCTAGACTAGGTCGCTGATTAGTAGATGTAGGACCTGAGAAGCCTTGTGAGAGTAGGCGGAGAAGCCTGAGAAGCCTTGTGAAAGTAGCCAGGGAAGCCTGAGTAGCCAGATACCGTATAGGGCCTGAGCTGCCTGAGTAGATGTAGTGCCTGAGTAACTACAGTGCCCATTTTGAGGCTATGTAGTGCCTGGCCGCCCACTGTGAGAGGGATGGGCGCAGCAATTCGGGGCCGAATATGGAGCGAGTCCGTCTCCTTATCCCATACGCACTTGAGGCATGTGCCTTATGTGGGTGCGGGTGTGAGGGAAACAGTGCAGATCAGGCCGGGGCCTTATCTGGGCTGATGCCATCTCTCGATGGTGGTCCCTGGGTGTGATGTTGAGGAGGAACCTGATATGGCATGGGAACCATCACCCATGCACGAGGGCCACAAGCGCACTGGGCTGTTTCTTTCTGTGCTTGTGTTTCAGGGGGGGTCCAGGGGGGGACGGCCAGCCTCATACTTTGTTCATAAGTCAAAGAAAACGATGTTATGAGAAATGTCAAACAACCCTCTGCACTTCTGTACCAGTCTCTTGATGCAGTTTGCATTATTTCGTTATTTAATGAGTTTTGACACACACACACTTAGTGGGTTTGAACTCCATTAATGTACAAGTGTGCTGTATTGCCTTTTATTTCCGCACCGCGTTGCACACCAGCTCATGTGTCCCTGGCATTGTTGACAGGCACATGCCAAGCTCTCTCTCTCTCCCGCGCAGTCAATCCACTTTTGCATGCATTGCCTCCAGGTCTGCATTCGCCTTGTTGGCAGGCACGTGTCAAGCTTTCTCTCTCTCTCGCAGTCAATCAAGTTTTGCCCTCCATTGCCTTCAGGTCCGCATCGGGTTGCACACAGGCGCCTGTGTGACAGGGCTCATCGGCAGGAAGATGCCCAAGTTCTCCATCTTCGGGGACTCGATGAACACCGCCTCTCGCATGGAGAGCACTTGCGTCCCTGGTCGGATCCAGGTAATTGGATCTAGGTAGCCGGATCCAGGAAGCCGGTCTCAGGTAACAATCAGTGTTTATTTTTCGTGTCTCAACTACGTGTCAGCTACACTGGTAACAATGATGACCCCATAGTGCCCAGCTGATTGGGTTCGTGCTCGGAATGACGGGTCCAGGTTAGGTGTGGTCAGTGGGATTACAGCGCAGGGATTTGGATTATTTGAGTTGCATCCAGTGTTCCTTTTTCGGCTACGGATCCACCTTAGGCAGGCAGCCCCACAGCCACCAAAGACCCGATTGGGACCAAAGCTGGACCGGCCTGCGGTTGACAGCCCAAGCAGCAGAGGGCACATTTCCCACCCATACCTTGACCGCTGCTTGTTCGCCCATTCCCGCTGCTTAGGTGTCGGAAGCTACATGGAAGCTGATTGCCCACCTGGACACCTGGGAGGCAACTGGGGGTGTGCAGGTCAAGGGCAAGGTGCGAAGGGTGGATGGTTACAATTATAATCAAGTATGGCCTTTCTACCGATAAAATTATAAATTGCCTTTTTCTACCATTTGTTCACATGTGATGCACAAGAGGGGAGGATGGGGCAGGGAGACTGGTAGGGAGGTTGTGTTTCTGTATTGCTGCTTGGCTGTTTCGCATGAAGCTTCGCATGGACAACAGGACAGCGTCCCGTCCGTGAAAACGTCGACACTTGATTGTTCATGTAAGCATATTCAACGCACGTCATGAACGCCCACCTGGCTCTCCCCCGTGCCCGTTAGCACCTGGCTGGTTCTCCGCCCCTGTCCAACATGACAGCGTCCCTTGAAGATGTCGAAACGTCATAGCTTATACCATTTTCAATGAATGTCATGGACGCCCAACCAGGTCTCGTCTGCGCCTTGACACCTGGCTGGTTCTCCTCCCCTGACATTCAGTGCACCAGGGTCATCCAGTACGGCTGTTTGGACCCGTACCGTTCACTGTGCCGCACCATTTCGTTTTTTTAATTTTGTACCGTGTATAAACGCCGTATCGGTCATTTTCTTACCAGTCCGGCCATTTTGGCCGTACCGTATCCGTATCCATTTAATCGCACCTTATTTCCGCACCGCGTAACCCTGCAGGGCACGATGGAGACGTACCTGTGGGGTGGAGCAGCCAACCCTGGTTTAGAGCCAGGGCCGATATGCAGCGCTCCTTCGGCAGTGGGACCATCGGGGCGCCTTGAAGCTGCCTTCTCGACCCCAATACCCTGCAGCCTTGTGTCCTCTACCGCGGGACCCACCAGCGCAGTGTCATCGTTATCCTCGAGCACGGTAACGGGGAGCGGCCCAGAGGGGACGAGGCTGCAGCCACGGGTCAAGTGCCACTCACCGCACGATTCGAGCAGCCTAGCAGTGACATTTCCCACTGACGCCGGCCTAGATCTAGATATAGATCCCTGCCTAGATCTAGAACCTTGTCCGACGGCTGGCCGCCAAGGCGGTGCCATGGCCAAGGGCCGTGGGCCTAATCAGGCAGCCGCTGCTGCCGCTCGTGCTGCTGGATTGGAGTCTGCGCCCCATCCCGCCTTGGACTTGCACCATGACACGAGCCACGCATCCCCACAGTCACATCACCCGCAACAGACGCAGCAAGCGCAGCAGAGACACCCCCGGCCGCCGCGGCGTCTGCCGTCGGCATGGGGCGCCCTGTCGGCGCTCGCGGCGTCGGCGCTCAGCGCCCACGCGGCCCGGCGTGTGTCTTCAACCTCTGCCGACGCCTTAGCAGGAGGAGCAAGAAGGGGTCGTAGTGCCGACGACTGCTCAGGGAAGGTGGTGACGGCGACCGGCGGGCCACTGTCTCCACAGGCCCGTCTGTCGTCACGCCTGCTGCTATCGCACCAAGAAATCGGGTCTCTCAATGGCTCCGGGAGTATGATGGCCATGGGCAGCCGCTCGGCCCGGTGGGTGGCGGCAGTGGCAACTTCGTTCACTCCGCGGCGTGCGTCTGGCTCGCAGATTGCTGTCAGAAGTACCAAACAGGTTCCCTCAGAACGGGAACAATAAAGCATGGCTGGCTTCTTTGAAAGAAAGCTGTTATGTGGCAAAGTCGCTTGAGGCCTAGACATCAGTGATCCCCTCGAGATGCTGAGACAGCGCCTATGAGCAGGAGCTGGGGAGGGCAGGACCCCTGTCCTGTCTAGAGGTGTGGATCGATGTTGGCAGGAGTTCCCTTGTGTCCTAGAAGTGTGGGGCCTCATCTGCTCATGTCGCAGACGATCCCTGTTGTGCAAGAACTGGTAGGACGCATGTTCAGTTCCCAGCACCGTCAGCTGGGGAATTGCAGATATCCTCCAGCGCTCGTAGAATGCCCCCCCCCCCCTGAAACGAGTATGAGGGGTCAGTGCCGACACGTGGAGCTCATATGACATCACGTATGGGCTCAGGTCAGGATCACATCAATACACCCCGTATGTATGTTGGCGTTGTGAACAGCGTCGTCAACGCACCCACCCTTTTGCCCCGATTGCTAAGGTATGTAGAGGGCATGTTAACCCCTGCATATCTTTTTAATGAACCTCTACAAAAATTAGTGTACCCGTAATGAAAGTGGTTCTTGGATTTACTTCATTTGATGGAGGTTGTTTGGTTTTTAATCAGTTTAGCGAACTTGAATGTGTCCCTACCTACAAATCGATTTGTTTTCGCCGAGGCTCGGCATGGATGGGGTCGCAATGGTTGGATGCTTAAAAATGGTTGTTTTGCCAGTGATCATTAAGCCGCTGTCTTTCAGCTTTAGCAGGCGCTCAACTTTAATCCTCTGCGTTCGAGTCAAGATCTTGCATTGATCGGGGCTCGTCTGTGCTGTATATTTGTTGTTGAGTGCCTCTGCTCAGTGGTTCGTTGCTAGTACATAGGTACTAGGTAACCCAGGGGCTCACTTTTTGTCTCGCGTTGCCGCGGTAAACAGTGTCTTCACATAGTTTTGCGTTCACACTTTTGCTGTTTCATGTGTGAATGGTGATGCTCTTTCGACGCAACTAAAATGTTAAGACGTGCTTCACTTCATGTATTTGCAAGTACGGCAGTTGAGAAGGCCAAGACCAGCCACGAGTGATGCTCTTCGTATCCATTAGCTTTATATTGTTGTGGGCTCTTAGGTCTGTTGATTCAATGACCGCCACTTTCAACGGAGCAGCCCAATTCGGTTGCTTAGAGTGAGAGCATACCTATTTGTCAAGTATGTTGCCATGAGTCTTATACATTTCAGATTACAACAGTCCCTTTCCAATCTTGACTTGTGACATGCAAACAGCATCAGCTAGCACGAGCTATGAACAACCAGCCAGCCAGCATGGAACATCCAGTACCAGCCAAGATCAACCATTACCAGCCCTGACAGAAAGTTAGTACCAGCCAACACCAGTACAAAATATAGTGGAGTGATCATGTGGCTCATGCAGCCATACATGAAGTGCTGTAGCACCTTACTACACATGCATTCAGTCAGCACATTCAATGAAACATAATGGGCTTAGATGCTCGAAAGATCAGCATGTCGTGCAACATGCCCCAAGCAAAAAGGGGTTTTACGCTGAGATATCCTCTAATTGCTCTGCCTTGCACTTACAACGCGCTTGGAGGTTTCCCCCCTTTTGTGTGAATTTCCCCCCCCATCAGAGCCGTGATAGCTCCACATGTCAATGAGAGCACATTTTGAAGGCGATACATATTTTGGTGTGCATAAAAAAAATCTGTAAGATGTTTGGAGTCAGTTGGAGCACAGTGGGTTTTGCTACCGTTCCACATTGGCATGCCACACACATCACACAAGTCAATGAAGTTACACCTTCGAGAGTTGCTAAAAAGCGCTGCCTGGGCGCCCCAATGTCCCGTCGGTAGGAAAAAGAAACTCAATGCAAGAGGGGAAAATAAAGAGAGGAGCATGAGGGACCCCCCCTCCCCCACTAAGAGAAGGAAAGTCAGTTATAAGCATGCCACACAAGTGTGAACCGTGCACATGAACAACAGCAGCCTGATTCATCATCATCATCATCAGCCATACAGTGAACCCTGGTGAGTGCCATTCAAGCTGTCTTAACACGCACACCTAAACCTGGAGTTCTACTGAAGTTGCTCAACGTGCTACTAAGCCCTCTCCATCTCCTTCTTCATCTCAACAGATGCCTCGATCGTGCCTACGCCGCGGGTACCCGTGAGTTGGAAATTGGTACCAACTCGACCATCGCTGACACTCGCCATACTTGCGGTTCGAGGGAAGAATAATCGTACATAATTATCGAGCCCATATCCAGAATTCTTCCACTGGGTCAAACAATGCAATTAGGACGTATTCGGATTTCGGACCCAGCAGGGACCAAGCAAGTGTGGCAATGCAGTTCATACCCACCTGGCTAAGCCGAAGTCGCTGGCCCAGCGACTGCATGCCGATGAGTACCAGGCATGCGGGCTTCTGCTTCTATAGATAATAGGGAGAACAACCTCGAGAATAACAATACCGGTAAGATGCACACAATGTACCGGTAGGTCCGAAATTGCTAGCGCGCCTCTTTATCGCACAAGTGGACAGCCAGGCTCGATTCAAAACGCCTGGCAGCGAGGCCGAGGTAGCAGCGCGTGCGAAGAATGTGCCCGGCTATGGTTCGCAAAACAAGAGTCGCGAGGCGGCAGGCAGCAGGCGAGAAGGGTGTCTGAGCAGGCTGGGGGCAGCCAGATCTGCAGGGAGGGAGATGGACCAAGCCAGGAGCGTGGACCAAGCTGTAGCGCGGTGCCACACGACCCGAGGTTGGAGGGCGAGAAGCTGGAAGATTAAGTCCTCTCCTGACAACAGGCGATGTAACTCCTTTCATGAAAACAGGCGGTGTAACTCCTCTATCAAGCGAAGCCGCAGACCTCCTTCCACCACTCCAAACTCCTTCTCCAGAAGCTCATGCGCGAACCTGGGGTCCGAAGACGCCCTGTATGGGTGGGGGTTCAGGATGTAGGGCTTAGGTTCAGAAGATGCCCTGTATGGGTGGAGGTTTTCACACGGTACGGTATTGTTAAATGGTGTGGTAAATGGTATGGGGGTACTGGGTAACCCAAGTTTTAGCTGCACCCCCACCTGAGCATGCTGCTCAAGGGCATGCCATCCACCTGGAAAAGGTGTCGGTTTAGGTCTCAGCGTCAAGGGTTGAGTGTCAGAGAAAGTGCCTGCCTGAGTAAGCCAGAGTGCATGGGTGAGGTACGTCCACCAGCTCGGCCTTGACGGTTCATGGCTGATGTTCGGAGCTAGGGTAACCCAGGTTGGAAACACTGGGTCATTGCTTCGGCCCAGGCTGCGCTGTTTCCTTAACTCTCACGCCCCCCACGGGGCGTAGCTTTCTTTCTACTGGGTCATTCGGGTTCATACTTCGTAGATGGAGCTGCACCCCCACCTGAGCAAGCCAGTGCTGTGTAAGGTACGTCCACCAGCTCGGCCTTTAACGGTTCATGGCTGATGGTTGGAGCCAGGGTCACCTGGGTTAGGGCTTAGGGCTTAGGTCATTCGGGTTCATGCATGGAGCTGGACCCCCACCTGAGCATGCCGCTCAAAGACATCCCATCCACAAGCTTGGCCTTGAAGGTTTCCGCGTGATGTCCGCATCGAATGGTCTTCATCCACTCAGCTACCTGAGTGTGTTTGCCACAAATTGCAATGCGCTTCCATTTCAGTGTGTTTAAGGATAGGAGGGAAGAAGATACAGCCTGCCGCGGGTGGGCGTGGCTGGGGGGAGGGGTAAGGTCCAAGGGATTTAGGTCAGGTATGAGTGAGTAAGATACAGCCTGCAGCAGGTGGGCGTGGCTGGGGGGAAGGGGGTGAGATCTAAGGGATTTAGGTCAGGTATGAGTGAGTAAGATACAGCCTGCAGCAGGTGGGCGTGGCTGGGGGGAAGGGGGTGAGATCTAAGGGATTTAGGTCAGGTATGAGTGAGTAAGATACAGCCTGCAGCGGGTGGGCGTGGCTGGGGGGAAGGGGGTGAGATCTAAGGGATTTAGGTCAGGTATGAGTGAGTAAGATACAGCCTGCAGCAGGTGGGCGTGGCTGGGGGGGAGGGGTAAGATCTAAGGGATTTAGGTCAGGTATGAGTGAGTAAGATACAGCCTGCAGCAGGTGGGCGTGGCTGGGGGGGAGGGGTAAGATCTAAGGGATTTAGGTCAGGTATGAGTGAGTAAGATACAGCCTGCCGGGGGTGGGCGTGGCCGGGGGGGAGGGGTAAGATTTAACGGATTTAGGTCAGGTATGAGTGAGTAAGATACAGCCTGCAGCGGGTGGGCGTGGCCGGGGGGGAGGGGTAAGGTCTAAGGGATTTAGGTCAGGTATGAGTGAGTAAGATACAGCCTGCAGCGGGTGGGCGTGGCTGGGGGGGAGGGGTAAGATCTAAGGGATTTAGGTCAGGTATGAGTGAGTAAGATACAGCCTGCAGCAGGTGGGCGTGGCTGGGGGGGAGGGGTAAGATCTAAGGGATTTAGGTCAGGTATGAGTGAGTAAGATACAGCCTGCAGCAGGTGGGCGTGGCTGGGGGGGAGGGGTAAAATCTAAGGGATTTAGGTCAGGTATGAGTGAGTAAGATACAGCCTGCAGCGGGTGGGCGTGGCCGGGGGGGAGGGGTAAGGTCTAAGGGATTTAGGTCAGGTATGAGTGAGTAAGATACAGCCTGCCGCGGGTGGGCGTGGCCGGGGGGGAGGGGTAAGGTCCAAGGGATTTAGGTCAGGTATGAGTGAGTAAGATACAGCCTGCCGCGGGTGGGCGTGGCCGGGGGGGAGGGGTAAGGTCTAAGGGATTTAGGTCAGGTATGAGTGAGTAAGATACAGCCTGCAGCGGGTGGGCGTGGCCGGGGGGGAGAGGGGGTAATTGGGATTTAAGTCAAAGCAGTAAATCCTCCTGTAAGAGGCCCTTTGGTCTTTTATCTCCCGTGCCGATTCCTGATTCTAGGTGGCGTACTGTCACCATGGATTTCATTATGGACTTGACCCAAATCAGCCATCAGCAATGATGCCATCAGGGTCCTCGTGGACAAGCTGGCAAATAATCTGATCCCTCGTGGACACGCTGACAAATAATCTGATCCCTTGCCCCCCACCGATGCCTCTGCTCAGTAGATTCCAGTCTCAAGGATACACCTGAGAGAGGTCTCACTCATCCGAACATTGCGCAACTAGGGTTCTGGGTTAAGGGTTTAGACTTGTGACACAAGGTCTCACTCATCCGACTCAAACATGGCTCATCAGTGATCAATAGATCATGGATGAGAAGTGATTAAAAATGCCAGAGAGGTTGCTTAATGAATTAGCAATGTAAATAATGCAAGGTTGGCGCGGATGAGGCTGCGAGCCTGATCTGCGCTAACCCTAAACTCTAATCTGCACTTACCCAAAACCCATCATCCTCATCTGCACTAACCCTACACCCTAATCTGCGCAAACCCTACACCCTACACCGTGCACCCTTATCCGCGCAAACCCTAAACCCTAACCTGCACTAATCCTTCACCCTAATCTGCGCTTGTTGTAAACCCTAATCTGCGTGCACCCTACAACCTAATATGCGCCTACCCTGAACCCTTCATTCTAATCTGCACTAACCCTAAACCATTCACCCTCATCTGCGCTCCCGCTAGGCCCTAAACTGCGCCAACCTAACACCCTAATCTGCGCCAACCTAACATCCTAAACTGCGCTTTCCTTTAACCCCAATCTGCGCCTACCCTAATCTGCGTGAACCGAGAACCCTAATCTGCGCTAACCCTACACTTTAATCTGCGCTGCCTAGATGGAGACAAAAGAAGCCACGTCCTGCATGGGCCTTAACAGCGCAGCATGAGCATTGGTCGCGCCAGTCCTATTAGCCAAAGGGAGTGCTGTTTGTCAACTTCCAAGCCCCGGCATCCCTTAATGTCCGCAAGCTTGGTGGACATTAGTTTTCCGGACGCTGTAGAACCGCATGGCTGTTGCTGACTGTGGCCGGCGTTTTTAAGGCGGAACCCGGACAGAACACAGTGGAAGGTACACACGTCTGAGCACCCGTCCCACTGAGACCCCTGCATCACCTCATCGCATGTCCAAGTTTCAACGCTCTTCGCCTTGAGCTGGATGTCCAAACTGTACACGTTGGCCCCCGCTGGCGAGACGGACTGCTCAGCCTCTGCAGGGACCATTCTGGATGGAGGGAAGGAAAGGAAAATTGCCATTCTTACCAGACTGACTGACACAAACCGGTATAGTACATTTAAATTGCATGAAATAGAATACTGGTACACAAAATATAGTTGAAGGCAAATTCGAATGACCCACTCACTTGCCCATGGCTCCAAGCTCCTTAACCAGGGGTTTGGTCTTGGCGAGTATCTTCCCGGGGTCACTCATATCGAAGTAAAGCCGCGTGCCCATCAGTGCTCCTGTGCACCACATGGCAGCATGGGAGATCAAAGCAGGACAATCTCCTCATACTGTAGATTTTCTTATAGCCTTCCCTCAAAATCAACGTTGTTTGGGGTTGAGGGATCTATGAATTAACTAATTATCGATTTACGACACCAGTTTTTGGTCGGGAGGTAAGCGTTTTGTCGATGGCTTGCTCAAATCTACGGTATCAGGGATTGGGATTTCTGCACCACATCATTCCGGTACACTTTCGACAGCTTCACAAGAATATATAAAAGGCTGCCATACAAATATAGAAGATGATATCCCTCTGAAGGTTATATAATATATAGGAGGCTACCCCCACACACATAGAAGGTACTTTCCCTCGAAAGGGATGAGAGGCGAGGGGGGGGGAAATGATATGGGGCATGAGGCCTTATCCTGAACAGTCCCCTTTATCTAGGCACTCACGCCGCAAGCTGGGGGCTGTCTAACGAATTCCTATTTTCATAAAAAATAGGGAAGCGGTACAACACCCTCCCCCCCAGCATCCTTCACAAAAGGCCCTCTTGATTCACATAACAAAACTCTGCGCTCTTATCCCGTGGATCAAGCTTCTTCTTGTTATGATGGTCACGGCGCGGACGAGACCTCAGTCCAAACCGCGTTGTTTCCTTAACCCTCACAAGCCCCTGCGGGACCGAGATTTCTCTCTTTCTTTAAAGCACTCCCCTTACAGCCTGGTTTCACCCAACCACCCTCAACCCCCAAACCCTAAACCCTTCAAGCACCCCCCTGACAGCCTAATTGAATCCAACCACCCTCAACCCCCAAGCCCTAAACCCTTCAAGCACCCCCTTACAGCCTAGTTCCACCCAACCACCCTCAACCCCCAACCCCTAAACCCTTCAAGCAACCCCCTGACAGCCTAGTTTAACCCATCCACCCTCAACCCCCAAATCCTTAACCCTTCAAGCACCCCTTACAGCCTAGTTCCACCCAACCACCCTCAACCCCCAACCCCTAAACCCTTCAAGCAACCCCCTGACAGCCTAGTTTAATCCATCCACCCTCAACCCCCAAATCCTTAACCCTTCAAGCACCCCCCTGACAGCCTAGTTTAACCCATCCACCCTCAACCCCCAAACCCTAAACCCGTCAAGCACCCCCCTGAAAGCCTAGTTTAACCCAACCACCTTCAACCCCCAAACCCTAAACCCTTCAAGCACCCCCTTACAGCCTAGTTCCACCCAACCACCCTCAACCCCCAAGCCCTAAACCCTTCAAGGCCCCCCTGACAGCCAAGTTCCACCCAACCACCCTCAACCCCCAAACCCTGCAAGCACCCCCCTGACAGCCAAGTTCCACCCAACCACCCTCAACCCCCAAACCCTAAACCCTTCAAGCACCCCCCTGACAGCCAAGTTCCACCCATCCACCCTCAACCCCCAAGCCCTAAACCCTTCAAGCCCCCCCCTGACAGCCAAGTTCCACCCAACCACCCTCAACCCCTTAACCCTTCAAGCACCCCCCTGACAGCCAAGTTCCACCCAACCACCCTCAACCCCTAAACCCTTCAAGCACCCCCCTGACAGCCAAGTTCCACCCATCCACCCTCAACCCTAAACCCTTCAAGCACCCCCCTGACAGCCAAGTTCCACCCAACCACCCTCAACCCCCAAACCCTAAACCCTTCAAGCCCCCCCCTGACAGCCTAGTATAACCCAACCACCCTCAACGACAGTGTTGCTTTTTGTAACTACGAGTCCACCTTCAGCAGGCCACCCTGCGGCCGATTCACACCCGATCGGGACCCAACCTGGGCTGGCCTACGACTGGTGGCCAAAGCAGCGTAGATGGCCACAAATAGGGCCTCCGGACAGAGGCCAGAGTATAGCTGACATGTAGCCGAGACTAAAAAAAAAAACCACTTCCTCATGGACTCACCTAACCACCCTCATGGTCCCACCTAACCACCCTTTGGGCTTAAGGTTTAGAGTTACGGGTTTAAGCCCTCATCAAACCACCGTCATGGTCCCACCTAACCTCCCTGAGGGTGAAGGGTTTAAACCCTCACCTAACCACCCTCATGGCTTAGTGTTTAGTGTTTAGGGTTTAAACCCTCACCTAACCACCCTGATGGCTTGTAGTTTGCCTGCATGATGACCGGCACAATTCTCTTCCGCTGCTGGAAGGCATACTCCGCCTCAGTGCGACACGCCTGCAAGACAGAACCAGGAAGAGCTCATCATCCCATTTCAGATGTAGAGGCACCTCAGTCCTCTTCCGCAGCTGGAAAGCGAGTTCCACCTCGACACGGCATGCGTCTGGCAAAACCAGCAAGGAGGTATTTCCAATCATAGATAGAGGCGGCTAGGCCAGCAGGGAGGCCCCTCGTCTTATAACGGTGAGATTCAAAATACGACAGCGTTTGATGTCTAACGCGTTATTGAGATCAGGGTTCGGAGAAGCGACAGCCGAGATTGAGATCAAGCAAAAGGAGGCAAACTTTGAAAGGACTGCATGCACTCATGAGGTAAATAAACCTCTATTAGTCCACATGAACATTCCTTGTTACACACATTTCCTCACCTGCCCTCCCCTGTACTTCTTGCTCACCTGGCTCTCCCTGTACTTCTTGCTCACACACATGAGCACTACAGCGCTGCCCTCCACCGCATGCGCCATGGCCTCCAGCGTCGATCCAGACATATGGTCCACATCCATCCAGGTGCGGTACCCGGCTGCAGCCAGCGCCTTCTTGATGAGAATCACATTCTTCTGGCAGCCCCACTCGTAGGAAAGCATCACATGCTGCTCCGAGGGGGACAGTGCCAGCCGCCCGGCAGCGGTCTGTTGCGCCGACTCCTCCAGCTGGCTCTCAATCTGCTCCTGGAGCTGCTGGGCCAGCTTGCGGCCCGTCCTCGGTGCTGGGGAGGCAGAAGACACACCCACTACTTCCGCTCCAGATCCAGCTTTAATTGCTGCAGATCCAGCTTCAACTGCTCCAGATCCAGATCCAGCTTCAACTGCTGCAGCAGACGTTGTCTTCTGTTGCCGATCCTGCTGCTCCAGGGCCTCTTCCTCCTGTTGTTGCTGCGGTTGCGGTTGCGCTACTAGCTCCACTTGCTGCTGTTGCAACTGGGGCGAGCCCTCCTCCTCAAGGCCGACAGACCCTGTGGATGATGCAGCGTTTAGGGCGAAGGGTTCAGGTTAAGGGTTCAGATTAAGGGTTCAGGTTAAGGGTTCAGGTTTAGGGTTTAGGGTCACCCAGTTCAAGGTGCTGTCCTCGGGCAAGGCAGGCCCTCCAGAGTCTTGCTGATCCATACGGCCTAAGAAGAGGGTTAAAGAGTGGGAGAAAGAGTAGCAGCGAGGAACACAAGCTGCTACCAAGAGGTATGCTCCAAAATCAAAAATCAAATTCAAAATTCATGCATGGGCACCAGGTTGGAATGCTTTTGTCAGGTGATCGGAACCCAGGCAGTCACATTTGTGCTAGAGGGTTCGGAAATAAAACAGTCCAGGTTAACAACAATCCGTTTGCTGCAAAGCACGATTCTTAGCTGAAGATCTTTGCGAGGTTGCGAGGTTGCGAGGTTGCGAGCTGCCAGGGTGCTCCGCCCCAGCGCACGCGCAACAAAGAACACCTGTGTTTCTTTTTTCCTTTGGCAGGCAGCCCAGGGGCCGCCACAGGCACGATTGGGCCCAGACCTGGACCGGACTATGTATAGCTGGCCACAAATGAGGCCTCCGGCCAGAGGCCGGCATGTAGCTGACATGTAGCCGAGTCACGGAAAAACGAACCGAAGAAACTCCTCACCTTGGCTCAAGACAGCAGCACTGGCAGCAGCACTGGCCTCTTCATCCTCATCAATCGACGCAGCCAGCCCTGTGTCGAAAGCCTTGCTTGCAGCAGCAGCAAGAGAGGCTGACACTGCTGCTGCCTCCTCAGAAGTCTCAACGTCCGCCAGCACCGTCCTCTCCATCCCTGCTGCCACAGATAAAAAAACAGCAGAGTCAAGGCCCCTGCCCTGCTCATCGGCAAAGGGCGCTTGCTGAGCTGCAACGGGTCGAGACTCGGCAATGAAGCCGTTTGAATCATCAAGACCTGGAGACAGAAGCACCCGCTCCTGGCCTCCGCCAGATGTTTGAGCTGTGAGCCCCTGCTGCTGCTGTCGCCCCCCCGACGAATCGAATGCCAACGCCGCCAGCCGGGAATCGCCGGGCTCCAAACCGTCCTGCTTACCTCCTGATGTTTCCACTGTCGGCCAGGATTCAGTCAGTGCACCTTCCTCCAGCTTCTCTCCGGCTAAATCCATTGCCGGAAAAGCTGCTGGCCGGGACTCAATCGGCTCCGAATCCCCCCCCCGCTGCCTCCTGCCAGTTAGGCGGTACATCACTTTCCGCCCCAGCTGTTTCCAGTCAAAGCTCAAGCTTATCTCCTCTCCTTTGAGAGCCAGCTGCTGCTGCTGCTGCTGCTGCTGCCCCAGCTGCTGCTGCTGCCTCAGCTGCTGCCTCCGGTTCAGAGACAAATCCTGCCCCTGTGAGCGCTCTCGGCTGTCAGCCTCTAGAACGGAAGCCTCTTCGCTGGGCAGCAGGGCAGCAGCACCCGCGCTGGGCAGTTTCGTGGCAGCACTAGTCCCGGTCAGTGGTGGTTGCCGTGTTGCCTCCTGCTGCGCCAGGGCGTTTGTGACAGCCTCCAAGGGCTGTCCAGCCAACGCAGCCGCCTTTTGAGGGACAGAGAGCACCAGTCCTGCTGGCGCAGGTGCTTGAGGAGGCGTCATAGCGCCCCCAGTCGGACGTCCCTGTTGAGCAGCTGGAGCAGCCGAAGGGGGCGGGGGAGGCTGGGCATCGAGCTCCTCATACAAAGCCAGATCCCTTTCAAAGCCAGACTCCTCTGACGTTGAGTCTGTAGATTCGTAGGGGAAGATCCGATTGTTGATGGGAATGATGGGGGCTCTCACGGTAGGCACACCTGCAGGTCAGAGGGGGCGTTTCTTTTATTTCGTGACTCGGCTACATGTCAGCTACACGCCACCCGCTGGCCCCATTTTTGGCCAGCCGTGATGCTCTGGCCACCAGCCGTACGCCGTCTAGGTTTGGGCCCAATCGAGCCTGTGGCGGCCCCTGGGCGGCCTGCCAAAGGGGGCTCATTGTCGGAAAAAGAATAACTGACTCAGTGGGGGTGACGGGCACGGCAGCATCAGTCAGGTGATGAGTGCAATGTAGTTCAGTGAGTTAGTTCAGCAGTCAGTGTTCGTGACAGGTTTGGCGTTATTTAATGATAGCGATACCAGTAGTTAGTCCAGTGTAAGTTAAGTGATGAGTTGTCAGTCAGGTGATGAATTCAGAGTTAGTGAAGGGATAGTTTGTTCAGCGTCAGTCAGGTGATGAGTTCAGAGTTACCGGTAGTGAAGGGACAGGTCAGTTCCGTGGACAGAGTATAGTGACAAGTGCAGAGTGGTAGGAATCCATGGGAAAGGGCCACAGTGCCACACATGCAGCTCGGGGGCAAAAGTATCAAAATTAAGGGTTGGGGACCTCTGGTGGTGCACTGCTGCAGTTCAGGAGGGTGGCCAGGTGCTTCAGCATGCACCAGCAAAGTAGCGAGGTAGCAGGGTAGCTGGGTGGTAGCTGGCTGGCAGCTGGCTGGCTGGTTGGTAGCTGTAAAGGGGAAAAGTCATAAATCAGCCGCCATGGCAGCTGCTCACACCTCATGTCCAGCTGTCCACAGGGCACCTTCAGCTACAGTGTGTATTTTTCAGCTACAATATCAACTTCAGCTGGCGGCCGCTTAAGGGCCAATGAGAACCAAACCTGGACCGGCCTACGACTGGTGGCTATGTCAGCAAGGCTGACCACAAACATGGTGCCTCCGACCAGCGGCCGGAGTGTAGCTGACATGTAGCTAAGTCACGAAAACATAAACAAAACTGCCCAGCTACCCCCTTGCTCTGCAGTCCCTGCAGAAAATCTTTTAGCACCTTCTTTGCCCTCATAGGCCTGCAACAATGTCAAAAGTTGTAAATCTTCCGCCTTGTCCCGTCTCACGACCCCTCTCCCGGTCCCCTCTCTTATCTAGGGTCCGCCTTGCTCTGCCTACGGCCTGCCACCTTGTCCCCTCTCCCGGTCCCCTCTCTATCTAGGGTCCACCTTGCACTGCCTACGGCCTGCCACCTTGTCCCCTCTCCCAGTCCCAGCTCTTATCTAGTGTCCGCTTTGCTCTGCCTACGGCCTGCCATCTTGTCCCCTCTCCCGGTCCCAGCTCTTACCCAAGGTCCGCCCTGCTCTGCCTACCGCCTGCCGTCTTCTCCCCGCCTACCACCTACCGCCTACCACCTTGTCCCCACCTACCACCTTGACCCCGTCTACCACCTACTGCCTACCACCTTGTCCCCGCCTACCACCTTGTCCCCGCCCACCACCTACTGCCTACCGCCTTGTTCCCGCCCACCGCCTTGTCCCGCCTACCGCCTACTGCCTACCGCCTGGTCCCCGCCCATCGCCTTGTCCCCGCCTACCACCCACCGCCTGCCACCTTGTCCCCGTCTACCACCTACTGCCTACCGCCTTGTCCCCGCCTACCGCCTACCACCTACCACCTACCGCCTAACACCTACCGCCTTGTCCCCACCCACCGCCTTGTCCCCGCCTACCGCCTTGTCCCCGCCTACCGCCTTGTCCCTGCTTTCCACCTACCGCCTACCACCCACCGCCTTGTCCCCACCTACCGCCTTGTCCCCGCCAACCGCCTTGTCCCGCCTACCGCCATATCCCCGCCTACCACCTACCGCCCACCACCTAGCGCCTTGTCCCCGCCAACCGCCTTGTCCCCGCCTACCGCCTTGTCCCCGCCCACCGCCTTGTCCCCGCCCACCGCCTTGTCCCCGCCCACCGCCTTGTCCCCACCAATCGCCTTGTCCCCGCCCACCGCCTTGTCCCCGCCTACCGCCTTGTCCCCGCCTACCACTTACTGCCTGCCGCCTTGTCCCCGCCTACCACCTACTGCCTACAGCCTTGTCCCCACCTACCACCTACTGCCTATCGCCTTGTCCCTACCAACCGCCTTGTCCCCGCCCACCACCTTGTCCCCATCAATCGCCTTGTCCCCGCCCACCGCCTTGTCCCCGCCTACCGCCTTGTCCCCGCCTACCGCCTTGTCCCCGCCCACCGCCTTGTCACCGCCTACCACCTACTGCCTGCCACCTTGTCCCCGCCTAGCACCTACTGCCTACAGCCTTGTCCCCGCCTACCACCTACTGCCCACCGCCTTGTCCCCGCCCACCGCCTTGTCCCTGACTACCGCCTTGTCCCCGCCCACTGCCTTGTCCCCGCCCACCGCCTTGTCCCCACCTACCACCTACCGCCTACCACCTACCACCTACCGCCTTGTCCCCGCTAACCGCTTTGTCCCCACCCACCGCCTTGTCCCCGCCTACCGCCTTGTCCCTGCCTACCGCCTTGTCCCCGCCTTCCACCTACCGCCTACCACCTACCGCCTTGTCCCCGCCCACCGCCTTGTCCCCGCAAACCGCCTTGTCCCGCCTACCACCATGTCACCGCCTACCACCTACCGCCTACCACCTACCGCCTTGTCCCCGCCAACCGCCTTGTCTCCGCCTACCGCCTTGTCCCCGCCTACCACCATGTCCCTGCCTACCGCCTTGTCCCCGCCAACCGCCTTGTCCCCGCCCACCGCCTTGGCCCCACCAATCGCCTTGTCCCTGCCCACCGCCTTGTCCCTGCCTACCACCTACTGCCTACCGCCTTGTCCACGCCAACCGCCTTGTCCCCGCCCACCACCTTGTCCCCGCCCCCCGCCTTGTCCCCACCAATTGCCTTGTCCCCGCCCAACCCCATGTCCCTGCCCACCGCCTTGTCCCCGCCTACCACCTACTGCCTGCCACCTTGTCCCAGCCTACCACCTACTGCCTACAGCCTTGTCCCCGCCTACCACTTACTGCCTACCGCCTTGTTCCCGCCCACCGCCTTGACCCCGCCTTCCACCTACCGCCTTGTCCCTGTCAACCGCCTTGTCCCCACTAACCGCCTTGTCCCCAGCTACCGCCTTGTCCCCGCCTACCGCCTTGTCCCCGCCTTCCACCTACCGCCTACCACATACCGCCTTGTTCCCGCCCACCGCCTTGTCCCTGCCAACCGCCTTGTCCCACCTACCGCCTCGTCCCCGCCTACCACCTACCGCCTACCACCTACCACCTTGTCCCCGCCAACCGCCTTGTCCCCGCCTACCGCCTTGTCCCCGCCTACCGCCTTGTCCCTGCCTACCGCCTTGTCCCCGCCCACCGCCTTGTCCCCGCCCACCGCCTTGTCCCACCAATCGCCTTGTCCCAACCCACTGCCTTGTCCTAGCCTACCGCCTTGTCCCCGCCCACCGCCTTGTCCCCGCCTACCACCTACTGCCTGCCACCTTGTCCCAGCCTACCACCTACTGCCTACAGCCTTGTCCCCACCTACCACCTACTGCCTACCGCCTTGTCCCCGCCTACCATCTAGTCCCCATCTACCACCTTGTCCCTGCCTACCGCCTTGTCCCCGCCTACCACGTTGTCCCCGCCTACCGCCTTGTCCCTGCCTATCACCTACCGCCTACCGCCTTGTCCCCGTCTACCACCTACCGCCTACCACCTTGTCCCCGCCTACCAGCTTGTCCCCGCATACCACCTACCGCCTTGTCCCCGCCTACCACCTACCGCCTACCACCTTGTCCCCGCCTACCACCTTGTCCCCGCCTACCACCTTGTCCCCGCATACCACCTACTGCCTACCGCCTTGTCCCCGCCTACCACCTACCGCCTACCACCTTGTCCCCTCCTAGCACCTTGTCCCCGCCTACCACCTTGTCCCCGCCTACCACTTTGTCCCCGCATACCACTTACCGCCTACCGCCTTATCCCCGCCTACCACCTACCGCCTACCACATTGTCCCCGCCTACCACCTACTGCCTACCGCCTTCTCCCCGCCCACCGCCTTGTCTCCGCCTACCGCCTTGTCCCCGCCTACCACCTACTGCCTCCCGCCTTGTCCCCACCCACCGCATTGTCCCTGCCTACCACCTACTGCCTGCCGCCTTGTCCCCGCCCACCGCCTTGTCCCTGCCTACCACCTACTGCCTGCCGCCTTGTCCCCGCCAACCGCCTTGTCCCTGCCCACCACCTACTGCCTACTGCCTGGTCCCCGCCTACCACCTACTGCCTACCGCCTTGTCCCCGCTTACCACGTACCGCCTATCACCTACCGCCTTGTCCCCGCCCACCGCATTGTCCCCGCCTACCACCTACTGCCTACCGCCTTGTCCCCGCCCACCGCCTTGTCCCCGCAAACCGCCTTGTCCCGCCTACCACCATGTCCCCGCCTACCACCTACCGCCTTGTCCCCGCCAACCGCCTTGTCCCCGCCTACCGCCTTGTCCCCGCCTACCGCCATGTCCCCGCCTACCGCCTTGTCCCCGCCAACCGCCTTGTCCCTGCCCACCGCCTTGTCCCCACCAAGCGCCTTGTCCCCGCCCACCGCCTTGTCCCCGCCTACCGCCTTGTCCCCGCCTACCACCTACTGCCTGCCACCTTGTCCCCGCCTACCACCTACTGCCTTCAGCCTTGTCCCCGCCTACCACCTACTGCCTACCGCCTTGCCCCCGCCCACCGCCTTGTCCCCACCCCCCGCCTTGTCCCCACCAATTGCCTTGTCCCCGCCCACCCCCTTGTCCCCGCCTACCGCCTTGTCCTGCCCAAGGCCTTGTCCCCGCCTACCACCTACTGCCTGCCACCTTGTCCCCGCCTACCACCTACTGCCTACAGCCTTGTCCCCGCCTACCACCTACTGCCTACCGCCTTGTCCCCGCCCAACGCCTTGTCCCCGCCTACCGCTTTGTCCCCGCCCACTGCCTTGTCCCCGCCCACCGCCTTGACCCCGCCTACCACCTACCGCCTTGTCCCTGTCAACCGCCTTGTCCCCGCTAACCGCCTTGTCCCCAGCTACCGCCTTGTCCCCGCCTACCGCCTTGTCCCCGCCTTCCACCTACCGCCTACCACATACCGCCTTGTCCCCGCCCACCGCCTTGTCCCTGCCAACCGCCTTGTCCCCGCCTACCGCCTTGTCCCTGCCTACCGCCTTGTCCCCGCCCACCGCCTTGTCCCCGCCCACCGCCTTGTCCATACCAATCGCCTTGTCCCCACCCACAGCCTTGTCCTAGCCTACCGCCTTGTCCCCGCCCACCGCCTTGTCCCCGCCTACCACCTACTGCCTGCCACCTTGTCCCAGCCTACCACCTACTGCCTACAGCCTTGTCCCCACCTACCACCTACTGCCTACCGCCTTGTCCCCGCCTACCACCTAGTCCCCATCTACCACCTTGTCCCTGCCTACCGCCTTGTCCCCGCCTACCACGTTGTCCCCGCCTACCATCTTGTCCCCGCCTACCGCCTTGTCCCTGCCTATCACCTACCGCCTACCGCCTTGTCCCCGTCTACCACCTACCGCCTACCACCTTGTCCCCGCCTACCACCTTGTCCCCACATACCACCTTGTCCCCGCATACCACCTACTGCCTACCACCTTGTCCCCGCCTACCACCTACCGCCTACCACCTTGTCCCCTCCTACCACCTTGTCCCCGCCTACCACCTTGTCCCCGCCTACCACCTTGTCCCCGCATACCACTTACCGCCTACCGCCTTATCCCCGCCTACCACCTACCGCCTACCACTTTGTCCCCGCCTACCACCTACTGCCTACCGCCTTCTCCCCGCCCACCGCCTTGTCTCCGCCTACCGCCTTGTCCCCGCCTACCACCTACTGCCTCCCGCCTTGTCCCCGCCCACCGCCTTGTCCCTGCCTACCACCTACTGCCTGCCGCCTTGTCCCCGCCCACCGCCTTGTCCCTGCCTACCACCTACTGCCTGCCGCCTTGTCCCCGCCAACCGCCTTGTCCCTGCCCACCACCTACTGCCTACCGCCTGGTCCCCGCCTACCACCTACTGCCTACCGCCTTGTCCCCGCTTACCACGTACCGCCTATCACCTACCGCCTTGTCCCCGCCCACCGCCTTGTCCCCGCCTACCACCTACTGCCTACCGCCTTGTCCCTGCCCACCGCCTTGTCCCCGCCTACCACCTACTGCCTGCCGTCTTGTCCCCGCCAACCGCCTTGTCCCCGCCTACCGCCTTGTCCCCTCTCCCGTTCCCCTCTCTTACCTAGTGTCCAAAGGGTGCCCTTGGCCACCTCCCTTGTCTTGTCGCTTTCTGTGGTCTCCAGGCAGTCCCGAATGGCATCTAAGAGGCCCGGCATCTTCAAGATCACCTTGCAGGCCTGTAAAATGCATAAGGGGTGAGGGTGGCATTATGCTTGGTGTTATCGATGGCCACTGCAAGGCCTGGCACCTTGGAGGTCACCTTGCAGGCCTGGCAGATGAACAAAGGGGGGCAGAAGTGTGTCCAAGAGAACCACTAGCGAGCCCTGTCAGATCTATGAGGGGGGCACAAGTGAGGCCTGTCAGATCTATGAGGATGGTCTCCAGTGCTGTGCCGATTACATTGGCTGAATTACGTGGCTGAGTATGAGACTATGAGTCACCGCTATAAGTGGGCGAATGCAGCTATTTTTACCAGTAAGGACCGTTCCTACTTTCACATGATTTCTAAAATATGGCGCAAGTGCACAGCACTGATGGCCACCCAGGCAAATAGGTGATTTCACGAAGCTTCAGGGTTTTTAGTGCCAGTGTTGTGCACATACCCTCTACGCCATGTCGGCGTCACCCTGAGGGCATTCTCAAGTACCGTAAAACGCCTTAGGGCAGAACAAATATTTTATTTTTCGTCGCGCAAAAACATTTCAAACGGTTGCGCAGTGATGAAATGTCGTGCACTTAATTTAATTTAATGTATCTGACACTCCGCGCAACAATTACGACGAATACCGTACTTGAGTACAACTCCGCGCAGCGGCTACTTTTGAATTAATAATGGCGCGCAGCCATGTCCTCACACCCCAATAGTTAATTAATTTTGAGCTAAGTATTTGCCATATACCCCTGGTTTTACTGTAACTTCGTGTCGGGCGAGGCTCTAAACCAGGGATTCTGAACCCAGAAGTGCGAGACTGTTGTGTCTTAACATATAGAAAAAGGACATTATTACCCATACAGGGGGTCGAACCCTGGACCTACGCCTTAGGAAAGCGTCGCTCTATCCACTGAGCTACACGGGCTCGCATCCATACCATACCCCAACATCAAAAGGCCAGAAGAAACATTTTCCTCTCTGAATCATGCAAGCCGTAGCCGCAGGCTGTACTCGGAAGCCCGGTGCAGAAGCTCCTGCCTGCAACAACATATCTACATGTACCCATGTCCCTCTGCGCCCAAGTTGGGGACCTCCGCCCCTGAAAACGATTTTACGTGATCGCACTGTCACGCAGTGCTAGATTCAAATTACCAGTGTTAGATTCAACGCGCTCCTGGGAACAGTTGGTCGAGAAATTAAGCTGCTGTTCTTGTTCATTTACCTCTCCATCGAAGGCCAGGTTCCAGAGGGTGCTCAGGGCGTAACGCTGGGACGCCTCGTTGTTGTGGTGCCGGCCCATCATGACCTCGGCCAACAGCCGGACACCGCCGTTGTTCAGTACCAAGGCCTGCAATTTTACATTAGGGGGGGCAGGTCGGGGATTGACACACAGGAGGAATTCACATCCAAGAGGAGAAAAATGAACCATGCCTCCTTAGCCGCAGATTATCTGCTTTCACAGCATGGAGGCATGGGATACAACCAGTGCTGTGCCATTGCACCGTAATTCAGAAATCGTGTTGGTAATTACGGGCCCTTACCGGTAAAAGTAGCTGAATTTGCCTTGCAATTACGGTGACTGAAACTCTGCTACGTAATTCAACCACCGCAAGGACCGTAATCGGCACAGCATGGGATATAACACAGCCTCGGGATGAAGCCTCATATCAGGTTTTCATACCTGAGAGATATGAACTGACTGGATGCAATATATACTCAGCCGCAAAATTTTGGGGGGAATGTAGTGTCAACACTTGAATGATTGAAAGACACACACTGGGCTGGAAAGGGCAGTGGCAAATGCTTCTGCTACAGCAACTCACATGCTTTGCCAGGTCAGGTGCCAGACCGGACACCACTGCCAGGCCTGGGCCAGGCCTGATACCGCTTCAGCGGGTGACCGTTTAGGGCCTCTGAACAACGTCAGTTATTGAACCCGGACTCACCCCCCGTTAGAATGTACGGGAGTTATGGATGCAAACACACATTGAGAGGAAGCTGTTTAAAAGCTAATTGTAAGCTAATCGGAAGCTAATTGGAAGCTGGTCAGAAGCTGATAGGAAGCTGGTTGGAAGCTAATCGGAAGCTGGTCAGAAGCTGATTGGAAGCTGGTTGGGACCTGATTGGAAGCTGCACATACCTTGTTTTGATCATTGATTGTCAGGTTGGCGAGACCTTGGCAAAGCTTCCATACGGTCCAAAAGTTGCCATGGCACTGGACACCCTGACTCAGCAGAAAAACATGAATGGCAGGAATTCAAATTCAGATTGAATGGACGAGTCAGGAGGAGATAAGGGGACCAGGCACCGCCTCGGCCCATGCCGTGCTGTCTCCCAATCCCAAGTCCCCATCAGAGGCATATAGTTTTTTTGCATGAACGATGCAATGCAAGCCCCCGCGTTTCCCCGTCCTGCCGAGCATATACCTGTGGTGCAAAACCGGCAGGAAACCAATGCGACCCCCTCCGGTACCAGGCGGCAGCTTACTAATATTGGGCCAACTCCATTTGAACAAGAAAGTATATCCTCCATACCGTAATTTGAATGCAACACACTACCGGTGCAGTGCGTATATTGGCGGACTCCCACACGTCCCCCCTGGGGCAGCTCCCGACCCGTCCTGCCAAGTCAGGAGTTGCTCCGCCCGCAGCATATATGGACAACTGGCTAGGTTCAACCATCCACATTCCAGCAGGATATAGGCTGCATTTATCACGGGCGAGTGACCTTGTAGAAGCTAGGCTTTACAGTAGCATGTTGTGTAGGCACAGGGCACCCATCACAGGTGTAACAGAGCCCTGCCCTGCTTCAACGGGAAAGACTCAGGGGACATGCAAGGCACTGGCCCTGACCCCTTCAGGTATTCCTCCCATACACCGTACTCTGTGAACCAAAACCCTAAAGCCTTGAGCCTAAAGCACTGGCCCTGACACCTTCAAATATTCGCTCCATACACCGTACTTTGTGACCCAAAACCCTTGACCCTACAGCCTGGACCCTAAAGCCTTCAGCCCTGACCCCTTCAGGTATTCCTCCCATGCGGTAGATTTGATTAGCCTACCCTTGGGCATCAAAACATGATTTCTTATTATGCTGCCCTCAGGGGGTAAACTGTCGACAAAAGCTCGACTTATTTTCAGACTGAAAACTGGCGTCGACAATCAACCATTCCTACTTCCATGGATCCCTCACCCCACACCATTCCCACTTCCATGGATCCCTCACCCCACACCATCCCCACTTCCATGGATCCCTCAACCCCACACCATTCCCACTTCCATGGATCCCTCAACCCCACACCATTCCCACTTCCATGGATCCCTCAACCCCACACCATTCCCACTTCCATGGATCCCTCAACCCCACACCATTCCCACTTCCATGGATCCCTCAACCCCACACCATTCCCACTTCCATGGATCCCTCAACCCCACACCATTCCCACTTCCATGGATCCCTCAACCCCACACCATTCCCACTTCCATGGATCCCTCAACCCCACACCATTCCCACTTCCATGGATCCCTCAACCCCACACCATTCCCACTTCCATGGATCCCTCAACCCCACACCATTCCCACTTCCATGGATCCCTCAACCCCACACCATTTCCACTTCCATGGATCCCTCAACCCCACACCATGTTAATTATGAAGAAAGGCAAAGCAAATCTACGGTACCTGTACATCCAGCACCCTCACGTCCACCCAATATAAACAGGGTAAAGCATTTTGTTAACCTTTCCACAAGTGACTGCACATTAAGTAAAAGGTTATTATAGTGATAAAAAGACATGTGGTTTCACAGAAATAAAGGGAGTAGTGCCACTCCGCCACGCCACTGCTGGTACTACCACCAATGCTGTGCCCATTACGGTCCTTATAGCTGAATTGCGTAGCCGAGACTCAGCCACCGTAATTTCAGGGCAATTTCAGGGCAATTTACCCGCAATGGACCGTAATTACTTACACAGTTTCCGACTTACAGCGCAATTTCACAGCACTGATTGCCACAAAGGGGAGAGGTGGGGGAGCTCTCCCCAAGTTCTTTCTCGTCTGAAAAATAAGAGAGCAAGGCCTGGGCAGCCCAAAGCAGACACACAAGCTTCATCACTCATCACACCTGGCATGCTGAATCCAGCACCTCCAGCATCTTGGCCACGAGATCTTGATCTAGCTGCAGCTTCTCATTGTCCTCCTCATGCCCCACGAGGCACGCAACGGCGATGGCCGCATTGATGCTGGAAGCCGGGTCCTGAGGTAAGGGTTTAGTTAACGGAGTATGGGTCCATGGATCTTTACCAGGAATTGAACCATGCCAGGTCTGACGGTAGGCTTTTAGGGTCGTTTTCATTTTTTCGTGACTCAACTGCATGACAGCAACACCCCAGCCTCTGGCCTGGAGCCCAAGGTGTGGCCAGCCATGCTGCTCTGGCCCCCAGTCATAGGCCGGTCCAGGTTCCCAATCGGACCTGCGGCGGCCGCGGGGTGGACTGCCGAATGTGGACTGATAACCAGAAAAAAGACACACTGATTAAGGGTTTAGAGTTTAGGGTTTTGGTCCAAGGATCTATACCAGAAATTGAACCATGCCAGTCTTACAGCCTGGTATAATGCAAAGGAGTGCTGCCAGTTGCCACCATGATATGTGATAATAGCGCTCGGTCACTTCCACACCCACACCCACACGCTGCCGATCAGAAAACACACATCGACAGGACAGGAGTAGATGGTCAACATCGGTGACGGTCATGCACATTTTTGAGGACTTTGTGCAGCCAGGTGCAGAGCAGCAGACAAGTGCCGCCACTACAGTCATGGGTAACACAACCGCTAGGTTCATTCACACAGTTTGTACCAAATACCTGAGCATAAAGCTCTTCGGTATCCATAGTATACTGCTCTTGGTTGCTCCATATATATAGTATCATACAGATAATGCTATATCTATAGATATAGTATACCAGTACTGCTCTTAGTTATTATATAGATACATCGCATACTGCTCTTTGGTATCCATAAGTACCCATCAGCAAGACAGTGGCAGAGTGTTGTCATTGTGACAGACTGGCAGCCATGCACATTTCCAGACTGGCAGCCATGCACATTTCTAGACTGACAGCCATGCACATTTCCAGACTGGCAGCCATGCACATTTCCAGACTGGCAGCCATGCACATTTCCAGACGTTGCACAGTCTATTAGGCGTGATCGATCGAGGGTGCTTCAGCTACACTTCAGCTACACTCCAGCTACCTACCCCTGCCCACGGCGAGGGAGCCCAGTGCAACAAGCTGCGCTGCTTGGGCAACCGGCCATAGGCAGCTCAGGTTTTGGTCTACATTGGCCCAGTGATGGCCAATAGTATGCAGGCAGAGCCAGTCAGGCCCTGCTTGGACGACCGGCCATTGCCAGCTCAGGGTTTGATGTGCGTTGGCCCAGTGATGGCTAATAGTATGCAGGCAGGGCCAGTCAGGCTCTAGTGTACTTCTTTTGACCATCGCCGGCCATAAATCCCCACTCTTCGCGGATGAAATTGGAATAACTCGGTGCCACCCCAGACAGACAACCACACACTCCTTCCAGTAGGCAAGTCAAACAAGCAATGTACGACAGGTATACGGTAGAACAATTATCGTATCTTGGTCATCTTAATGCAGCCGTTTCTCATGTTTGAAATTTTCAGCCTCTGAAGTCTATTGTGCGCAAAAAAGTCATAGGGGGCAGTTCCCTGCAAACAAAGGAAAAAATGCTACACCACGCGGGAGGCGTGAGAGTTAAGGAAACAGCGTGGCCTGGACTGAAGCCACATCCGTGCCGTTACCGCGCCGTGCTCTGCCAACACTGCTTCAGGCGCTGCCAAATGTTTGCATCTGTCATTTTGATCTCAGGCCGGGCCGCTTTATAAAAGCCGGGCCGTTTTATAAGAGCCAGGCCGTTTTAAAACAGTCGGGTCTTCTTTAAACAGCCAAGCCGTTTTAAAACAGCCGGGTCTTCTTTAAACAGCCAAGCCGTTTCACAACAGCCAAGCCGTTTCACAACAGCCAAGCCGTTTTATAACAGCCAAGCCGTTTCACAACAGCCAAGCCGTTTCACAACAGCCAAGCCGTTTCACAACAGCCAAGCCGTTTCACAACAGCCAAGCCGATTTATAACAGCCAAGCCGTTTCACAACAGCCAAGCCGTTTCACAACAGCCAAGCCGTTTCACAACAGCCAAGCCGTTTCACAACAGCCAAGCCGTTTCACAACAGCCAAGCCGTTTCACAACAGCCAAGCCGTTTCACAACAGCCAAGCCGTTTCACAACAGCCAAGCCGTTTTATAACAGCCAAGCCGTTTCACAACAGCCAAGCCGTTTCACAACAGCCAAGCCGTTTTATAACAGCCAAGCCGTTTCACAACAGCCAAGCCGTTTCACAACAGCCAAGCCGTTTCACAACAGCCAAGCCGATTTATAACAGCCAAGCCGTTTCACAACAGCCAAGCCGTTTTATAACAGCCAAGCCGTTTCACAACAGCCAAGCCGTTTCACAACAGCCAAGCCGTTTCACAACAGCCAAGCCGTTTCACAACAGCCAAGCCGTTTCACAACAGCCAAGCCGTTTCACAACAGCCAAGCCGTTTTATAACAGCCAAGCCGTTTCACAACAGCCAAGCCGTTTCACAACAGCCAAGCCGTTTTATAACAGCCAAGCCGTTTCACAACAGCCAAGCCGTTTTATAACAGCCAAGCCGTTTCACAACAGCCAAGCCGTTTCACAACAGCCAAGCCGTTTCACAACAGCCAAGCCGTTTTATAACAGCCAAGCCGTTTCACAACAGCCAAGCCGTTTCACAACAGCCAAGCCGTTTCACAACAGCCAAGCCGTTTCACAACAGCCAAGCCGTTTCACAACAGCCAAGCCGTTTCACAACAGCCAAGCCGTTTTATAACAGCCAAGCCGTTTCACAACAGCCAAGCCGTTTCACAACAGCCAAGCCGTTTTATAACAGCCAAGCCGTTTCACAACAGCCAAGCCGTTTTATAACAGCCAAGCCGTTTCACAACAGCCAAGCCGTTTCACAACAGCCAAGCCGTTTCACAACAGCCAAGCCGTTTTATAACAGCCAAGCCGTTTCACAACAGCCAAGCCGTTTCACAACAGCCAAGCCGTTTCACAACAGCCAAGCCGTTTCACAACAGCCAAGCCGTTTCACAACAGCCAAGCCGTTTTATAACAGCCAGGCAATTAAATACCAGCCAAGCCGTTTAATAAAATCCAGGCCGTTTAATAACAGCCAGGCAATTAAATAACAGCCAAGCCGTTTAATAAAAGCCAAGCCGTTTAATAACAGCCAGGCAATTAAATAACAGCCAAGCCGTTTAATAAAAGCCAAGCCGTTTAATAACAGCCAGGCAGTTAGATACCGGTAACAGCCAAGCCGTTTTATAACAGCCAGGCAGTTAAATAAAAGCCAAGTCGTTTAACAACAGCCAAGCCGTTGTCACACTGCCCTCACCTGGTTCTTTCGCATGATATCCGCCAGGACCTCGACTGCCCCCGATTCTATGAGCAGGGCATGTTGCTTTGGGTCGTGCGCCAGATTCCGCAACACGCCTGCCGCGCGGCCCTCCAGCTTGGCGAACATCGCCTTGGTATCATCCTCCTGTAAGGGGCCCACAGAGGGAAAAGACACACAAACTGACCGATGTGTGACCTTAAATAACCTATAATAATAATAATCGAGATATCGAATCCCAGCACATTCCCAGCACGACCGAGGAGAAACACAAAACTGACCGGTGTGTAAACTTGTACTCTTCTAACAGAGTGCAACGCACTCACACACTGACCGGTGCAAATTTTAATTGCCTTCGAGATTACACATCCCAGCCGGACTTACGTGAAGCACAATATGTCAATATATGATAAACCCGTGAACCGGCGGAGTGACAAGAATATTTACGATACGGATTGGGAAGGCAGTCCATCCACGGTATTGAAGAAGAGTGCGCTTCATTTAAATTGTCCACCTGAAGATATTCTGCATGACAGAGGAAGTTGGATAGTTTTTCCCCCCAGCCACGAGGCCAACTGACACAGGCCACCCCGTGGCCGTCAAAGGCCTGATTGGGACCCCACCTAGTCCGGCCTATGTTCGGTCCCACCTAGTCCGGCCTATGTTCGGTGGCCAAAGCACGATGGCTAGCCACAAATGGGGCCTCCGCCCAGAGGCCGGGAGGTAGCTGACATGTAGCTGAGTCACAAAAAAAGAAACACTTAAGGTGCATAGATATACATGCTCAAAGAATTTCGGCATCCGACCTCACGCAGCTTATGACCTCACAATCTCTAAATTGAGTGCCATCCCTGACCGCAACCTAAGACCCCGCCCTTTCATCCTCTCACGCCACCCCTTGGGGGAACCTCCAGGGGGGCGCAGAGCTATGAACTTCCGGCAACTCTTAACCCTTGCCTCACGGTTGGTGTACCGCATATTTGATTTGCCTTCCCTCATAATTATTGTTGTTTGGGGTTGAGAGATGGATTTACTATTTATCGATTGTCGGCACCAGTTCTCAGTTGGAAATCTAGAGTTCTTTGTTGACAATCTGCCCTTGCCTCCCTTGATGTACCAACCCGTTTGCTCCACGCTGATAGACTCGTTAAGTGAAATTAAAACCCCCCAAAGATATAATTGATTAATTAATTGTGAAACACCTACCGGTATCATACATTTGATTTGCCCTCCCTCGGGTATGGAAAACAACTTTAATGCTCTGCCCTCAGGGCATATTATTGACAAAAACTCTTAATTTCTGACTGAAAACTGGCGTCGGCAATCGATAATTAGTAACTTTATTGATCCCTCAACCCTGAACAACGATAATTGTGAGGGAAGGCAAATGAAACCTACAGTATCCAGAATTCCAGCTGACATCACTATATCATATATCCCAATCCCATCAGCACACTCCTTACCCGTGTTCCATTTCTGCCGGTAGGTCTGCAGAGCTCGACCATGAGGGGCACCAGGCCCTCGGCAGCCACAGCATCGTGCGTGGTGAATGAGAACGCGACCAGTGCGGTGAGCAGGTGGCACATGGCACACTGGACAGAGGTGCGGGCCGAAGGAAGCTCGCGGGTTATGAGGTCCACTGAGACAGAGAGGCAAGGGGGGGCGTATAGAGGCTCATGGAGACAGGGAGACAAGGAGGGGGGCTTATAGAGATGCATGGGAAAGAGGGAGACAAAAGGGGTGAAATGAGGTCCACTAAAACTAGGAGTCAAGAGGGGGCTTATAGAGGCTTATATGGAGAGAAGGAGGGAGGGAGGGAGGATAGGGCTTAGACAATAGGGCTTAAGAGGAGGCTCATGGAGAAAGGAAGACACGAAGTTTGAGAGTTGAGCACCCTAAGCACTCTCTGGAACACCAGAGAGTGCCTAGGGTGCTCAACCTAAGTGCACTGCGCGCCTGAGGTAAGAGTGGACTTGGTACAGAGAGTGGAAGCGTATTCATATTGAAGGTGTATGGAATCAGGACAGACATCGCCACGTGAGGCTCTTTAATCCGGGCCCCACTAGGTGTAGCCATGGCACATGCTTCATCAAAAACGGGGGGGTCGCTTGAAATCACTCGCCATCATGGCGCACGCACTTTCCTAACGACTTGATAATGAATTGTGTACACTTCAAGTGCGTCAGCATTGACTCAGTTTTTAAACAACTGAATTATAATCACCGGGCCCATGACATACACATGCATTTTAAAAATAATTGTATCATTAATAATGTACAATTCAAGTGCGTCAGTAATACCACCCTGTGATTTAAACGTAAGTGATTTAAAAGTAAATCACGACCACCGAGCCCATGTCTGACTTACAGATGCCTTCGGCCACCATCCGGTCGCAGACCACAGGGTTCCGGTAGCAGAGGATCTGCAGCGTCTCATAAGCCACGGCCTGACCCTGGAAGGAAGATAGGACACATAGCAGGTTTCAGCATTTTAGTATTGTTTCAGTATTTTCATGTCCACACAAAGTGTTTCAGCATTTTCCTGCACACATATCAGGTTTCAGTACTTTCGTGTCCACCTACCGGTGCATTGTATCAGTATTTGCCTGCAAACATGCATTTTCTCAGTATTTCCCGGACACATACATTTCCCCAGTATTTTCCTGGATCTGAATCACGGCGCAATTGCACAGCACTGGGTCTAACCCTGAAAAGCACCCCCCCATAACTTGCAGCCAGGGGCCCCGTGGAATATTCAAATTTTAAATGTGTGCAGCGGGTGCGGTTTAGGGGTAAGGTTTAAGAGTTGAGGTTCCATCCCCTGCCCCCCCCCCCCCCAATACCTTGCGGGCCAGGGGCACCAGAGCCGCCACGGCTCCCCCCATCACGACAGACGTCTGCAGATTCTTGAGACCCGGCTGCTTGGAATCAACCACCTGCACAGTGTGTTTGCAGAATGTGTTGGAAAATTAGGGGGGGGGGCATCCGATATCTGAAACAATGGAGATTAGATCCCATTCAGGGGACACCTGTGGGGATGACATAATTTCATATATATACGAGGTATTCGTATATGCCCCACATTGTTTATCTCGATTCGTGTTCCTTGCAATTTTTTGAAGGGCTCACGAATCGAATTCATGTCTTGTTTTTTGTTGGTTGCCGTAGGAAAAAAAAATAAGTTCCAAGTCGTATACCGGTAATGACACTGCTGCACTTAACAACAAAAAAACACGTGCTAGCACGCAGCTGCATGCTTTGACATCCTGCTGGTAGTACAAACTGCTGATAGTACAAACTACTTGCAGCACAAACTGATGGTCGTACAAACTGCTGCTAGTACAAACTGCTGCTAGTACACACTGCTGGCAGTACACACTGCTGGTGTCACAGGGGGTGTCTGCTATGCAGTCTCAAGCTGCCCAGCCCTCGACTATGATAAACAACTGGTATATACTGTAGAGCACTTTCTAGTAACGGTACTGCCATCAGTATTCAATTCTGATCTGTGGTCCGATTCGTTTTGAGCCCATAGCTTCTTGAGCCTGATTGGCTTCTTGTGGTGAGGAAACTGAGACAAAAAGGGAAATGAAACCTATCATTTTCGAATCGTTGATGACTTACCAGTAAGGGGCTGATGAATTTGACGAAATTAAGAGGTATGTTTTGAATGAAGTGATGTTTAAGATAAATGAACTCGAATCTAACATGACACGAGAGTAGACAACCGTACTTCATGCATAACGCAGTACAAATATGCATTTCATGTTTACCGGAGTACAAAACCGTACTTCATGGTTACGGTTTTCAAAGATAAACATAACAACACATTCATGTCAAACGCCGTAGAATCAATCAAAACACGTTCAAACCAGAGTTCCTTTTTTGTTTTGTAACCTGCTTGATACCGTACCCAATCATGAAACTATAGTACAAACATTCATGTCAAATACATCGCCTCGCACGCACCCCTTGTACAGAACAAGGGTGGGCCTTTTTTTTTACTCAGCTACATGTCAGCTACACTCCGGCCTCTGACTTGCGACCCTGTTTTGGCCAGCCATGGTGCTTCGGCCACCAGCCATATGCCGGTCGAACTTCGGCAGCCGCGGGGCGGCCTGCTTAATGTGGACTGGCAGCCGGGGAAAAAAATGGGGTGGGCATTCGCTGTCGATAAGATAACGAGGAACAACCAGTACAGTCAACAGCAGAGTCCTTAACTCGTCATCGTCAGCACTCACGTTTTGAATCAGCCCCTTGAGCTCCTGCGCCACTTTTATCGCTTTGGCTGTTTGTTGGCGGTTGTGGGCCATGCGGTCTTCGCGCCTGCAAAAAGCAGATTGAGCAATCGTTAGATACGTCGGTGACCTTGACCCGCTGCTGCAGCCTTGACGGGTGCTTCCCCTCCTCAATCCATGCCACCTAAGAGTAACATCAGAGTAATTAAAGAGTAACCATACACCGCTATTTATTTTTTGGAATGCAAAGCCATGCCATACGCTCAATGCGCCACCCAGACGCATTCATACCTGAGAAGACGGTCATAAACAACAGGTCAATACCACCCCTTTTCAAACAGCAATCAAGGAGGACACTGCCTCCGCTCGTTCTCCCTCACACCCCTACCTGCGCATGGGCACATAGCCTGGCGTCGATTGCTGCTTCAGCTCCATAACATAATCCTGCAAGCACACACACATAACGGTAACGGCGCGGATGTGGCTTCGGCCCAGCCTGCACTGTTTCCCTAACTCTCACGCCTCCCACGAGGCACAGCTTTCGTTCTTTCTTATGCACACAAACACAAGAGGATGAGGATGCGCGTTGTCATGGGTGGAGGACAATCTTTCCTTTACTTTCGCCACTGCTTTCTCTCTTGAGTTACCTAGCTGGCTTTTTTGTTTGCCGACGCGGCCGGGCTTTATTTGTTAGCAGATAAAAGCGGATGTGGCTTCAGCCCAGGCTGCGCTGTTTCCTTAACTCTCATGCCTGTAACAGTGCCGTAGCTTTCCTTCTTTCTTTTTGCGACTTGTGAGCAGGGCCCAGAGGTGTAACCTCATGAACATATGATGCACATTGTCATAATTGCCATGATTTGTCACATCCACTTTAAGCATGTTGATTACAATCGAACACTCGCACTGCCGGAGAGCGAGCATGGTCAAATTGTATCTACCGTTAAACCAGATAGGGTCCGCAGCGATTCCGCAACCCCCCAAAGTATGAATTTAAATTTTCGTCGCGCAGCTAAACACTGTTTAAAAAAGGTCGCGCAGCGTCGAAATTTAGTGCAGATCATTTCATCTAACGCCGCACATCAGGTAAGATAATACCAATTGCAACTGGCTGACACTCCGCGCAACGGCGATCTTTGGATTAATATACCGTACGCGCGCATCCAGGTCTGTGCCCCCCAATCATTAATTCATTTTGAGCTAAGTTTGCCCGGTTTAGGACTTACCTGCCCCTCCGCCCTAGGTAGCCCACCTAGTGCTACGGCCGAACGGGTGGCTGCCTTTATCCACGCCCCAGGGCGTATTAGTTGATGAGGACTAAACTGCCCCTCCGCCCTATCCTGACAAACTATGTTGCCACACACCTCCAGTTCACTTTGAAGTGCCGAGCAGCCTAATAGGCTGAGGTCCCCTTCCTTTATTCGTTCAGTGGTTTCCTTTGTTTTGCTTGCTGCCTCGTGGCAACGGCGTGGATGTGGAAACGGCGCTGTTTCCTTAACCTCCACGCCCCTGTAGGGCGTAGCTTTCTTCCCTCCTTTCTTTCCTCTTTTCTTTCCTCCTTTCTTTCTTTCCTCCTTTCTTTCTTTCCTTCTTTCTTTCTTTCCTCCTTTGTTCCAGTGGTTACTGTCACAGGGCCTGAGCATACATAACATCGGATTTGAAGGGAAGGCTGTGCAGAGCTGACAATTCACCTGAGTTAAAAGTTAACCGGTACAAACCTTGGAGCATCGTAGGGGAGATTATAAAGCTGTCCCCAGCTCCTGGCACTGGTCCTGTCCCAAAGGTCTTTCAGCTACAGTTCAGCCACCCTTTAAGCTACAGTTCAGCCACCCTTAAGGCTACAGTTCAGCCACCCTTCATCTTGAATCCCCACTTCCCAGTGCCTCTTACGGTGCAGGAGGAGCAGATGGAAGGCTGGGCAGCAGGAGCTGTGCAGTGCTAACAAACAATCTGAGTAAAATAAACGGTACAAAGCTTGGAGCATCGTGGAGGGGGGACTAACTACCTCCCCAGGTCTCCCACTGGTCCTAAACCCTAAACTAGCTCCCCAGGTCTCCTACTTTCCAGTGCCTCTAACGGGGCAGGAAGAGCCGTACACGTGGCCTCGGCACATGCCGCGCTGTTTCCTTAACTCTCATGCCCGCGTGGAGCATAGTTGTGTCTCTTTCTTTCTGTGGAGCATACGGGAGCTTTCTTTCTTTCTTTCATGCCCGCGCGGAGCATAGTTTTCTTTCTTTCTTTCTGGTAGACGTGGCGCATGCTTCTGCCGCACTAGGAGGCTTCCTCCATTCACGGAAATGCATGGACGTTTCTCTGTAGAAGTTGTTATGCCCTGCAGATGCCCTCCTACCTGCGCAGCCTCCAAGGTGCTGGCGATGAGCTCGGCAGACGATTGCGATGCAGCTGACGATCCGGCTTCTGCTTTCACCGCCTCGCGGCTTCCACGAGACCCCGCTATCCCAGCTTTTGCTTGGGACAGCCTTGGAGCCATGCCTTTGCCGGGCCGCAGAGGCGAGGGGCGTGTTGCACTGCATGGTGAAGTCAGCTTGGCTTGCATGGTGGTTGAATACAGAGGCGTGGATGCCATGCAAGTGGCATTGTGCCTGAGGCTGCTTCTCCATGCCATGCAGCTGGCATCCCGTCCGAGGCTGCGTAGAGAACGAACGCAAGGTCCTGGTCTGAGGGAGTGGGGGGATGCCACAAAGCGAGAAGACGGATCAGAGGCTGATGATGCGTGAAGGCTGTTTAGAGCTCGAAGACGAAGGAGTCGGGATAATCTGTTTGGGCTCGCCGGATGTCGAGCAGCTGGAATAGGAGCAGGTTGCATGGACCTGCCGCTGCTGCTACAGCCTGACGCACGAAGAAAGGACGCTGATGAGGGTGGGGATGAATTGCAAACACATAGACAGGGCGATGTAGGGGTCGAGGACGCCATGTCAGAAAAGGTCGAAGACCCAAGTTGGAGAGCATTCACTAAAGGAGTTTGATACTGAGGTGTTATGGAGTTAGGTAGAGCTCAGTCGCGCATTGTATATGGCTGGTAAATGCGTGGAATTGATGTGACTGGTGATGGCGAATATGAGGATGCACGCTTGCTAGACCCTACCTCCAGGATTGAACGTTACCGGTAGTCACGTCAGCAGGTAGTGGAAGCAAAGGCACGAGCGTGAAGCAAGCGGGAAGATGACTCCAGCATGGCTATCTAGCAATCTCGATCAGGGGAGCTTGGTGTTCTACTTCTTGGATGTGCACTTCAAACGCGGACTTCAAACGATCGACGAATGTCGCATGGCCAGCCAGCCCACCCGCAGCCAGCCAAGACTTCCCGCGCCAGGTTCCCGCGCTTCCCACCCCTGTTCCTGCCAGTTGATGTGGATGTTGTCTGAGAGCGCGGTATGTCCGAAATACAGCATCTTTGCATTTACAGAACAATCCCGGGAATCTTCGCACAATTCAAGGGGGTTATTTTGGCGTCTTTCATTTTTCTTTAACCCGGGGGGTCTTCGCTCTTTTATAGGGGTTGTTTTCTTTCGGGTGCGAACAACCAGCACCCATAAGGCTGTGTTTCCATTGGCTGTTTTGACGTCGGGGTGGGCTGCCAACTAGGCGCCAGCTGTGCCACCCCGACGAAAACGTTTCCATTGGACGTCGAAACACGACCGGATTTAGTACAGTCGACGGTTGGTTTCCCAGACTATTCTGCCCAAGCTTACCCAAATCCACTTCGGGTCCGAGACCCGAAGTGAGTTTGGGTGACATCCACCCCAAACGCCAGCTGGACAATACTTCGCAGCCTTGTTTTTTAGCCCTTTGCCCATTCTCCTATATTCATACAACTGATAAACTCTGCTGGTTCGATGGAAGTCGACTGGATGTCCCGGCCCACGGAACCTCACGTGACGATTTTCTACCCCGTCGTTGCGTTGCAACAAGCGCGACTGAACCGAAATAAAGCAATAGTATACGTAAGCACCACTGGTTGCTTTGATCTACGTCTTCAAGCTACATAGGTGCAGAAATTTCAAAAGAGCGTTGCCAGCTGCGCCCAATGCTACTACGCATGGACAAGCCGATGGCGCGATTCGTTCTGCAGCAGCACAACAAACGCGACTTAACAACTACCAAGGAATGCTGCGACATTTCGAAAATCTTAGCCTGCGAGGTTCTTGAATGCGAATCGGCCACCCCGGACATCTATATTATTAAGTGCGACTAAAGTAACCTTCGGTTTTATCACCAGCTTCCACGGCAAACAGGCCAACGGGAACATTACCGGGTTTCCAAACGAGGGTCCTCGACTGCAAGCGGCAGGGAAACTGGAGACAGCTTCTGGATTACTATTCAGGCTTCTGGGTTACTACACTGGAAAAGCGTTCTGAGCCACACAGATGGGCCGGGTTACTACACTGGATAGCGTTCCGAGCCGTCGGATCGGCTTCTCCCAGCGTATCCACCCCATCTGTACGGCATATGGTTTGTGGACCATGCGAGCCATCAACGCGCCAAGAAGGTGTGTTTTGTATTCAGCCCTGGTCGTGTTCAATTTATTTGATTGTTGTTGTTTTTCTTTCCAGGCACTTCCTGCCGCAGACCTTGCCTGGCCTGCGGCTTATTCCAAGAAGCTCAAGCCAGCCCCAACGGTATCTGCCTTTGCATAATCGTCTTCTTCAGCTCCTTATTCATCTGCGCCCTGTTCTTTCGCCCAGGAGCCTGCTACGGCGGATGCTTCAATGTCCGCTGCCCCTGCAGCTGTCGCGATTGCCTCAGAGTCGCAGGTGCGCACCTATTGCCTCTTCTTTTTTCCTGATTGTCCAATGACAGCGGCCTCTCTTCACTGTTTCCATAGTTGCTTGACTTGGCGACAGATCGAACCGGTCTTGCTACTGACCGTGCGAGTGCTTGGCGTAAGGACTCTATGACCCTAATGTGTGATTGCCTGGTTAATCTGTTCGTGGCCTTCAGGTGCGATTTGGGCTGTAATCCTAATGGTCATTTGCCTGCGCTTTGGCGAACGATTGGGCATGTTGTCATGGCTCCTCTCAATTTATGTTCTTCAGGCGGATGAGCCTGATTCAACGGGCGCTGCCCCAACGGCCGAGGAAGGGCACAGGGTGCGTTATGGCTTTAATGGCTGTTGCCTGCGTTATGGCCATTGCTCAAGATGTCGTCCTGCGATTTAGCCTGCGTAATGGCTTGCGATTGGGCATGTTGGCCTTGCTTGCACTTTTCTGCTGACTCAAGCATCTTACTAAAACATGATCTTCAAGTGGACAAGCCTCATTCACTGCTAGCTGTTCCACCGGTTGAGGGAAGGCCTAAGGTGCGTGGCATTTTGCCTCTCCTCCATGTGTGCGCGTTGAGCAAGGTTGCATCGAATGCCCCAACGTGCTGGGCAGGCCACGTAAAAGTGGGAGCACCGGTAGATTTAGGATTCCATCGTGTATGCATGACTCTTTTTGCGCACCGGTAGTTTTTTAGTGCGATAACCATGTATAAATGACACTTCTTTCAGCATGTGGAGGAACTAGAGGCGGCTTCATGCACCCATGCTGCCCTTGGTTGAACAAGGTTGCAATGAATGCCTCCAGAGGTGGGGCATGCCAGACGCAAGTTGGCCCATTGCATAGATATCTTGGTAAAAAACACGTCTGAACGCCCTATCTTTCTTTCAACACGAAGAGGAACCAGCTCAAAGTTCTGCCATAATATGGCTGCTGAGGCGCTAATGCCATTGAATGTCGTGAGCTTTGCCTCGAAAAGTTAATTGCTCAATATGGAAACCTTGAGTGCGGAAGCCCAGAGTGTCTCTCCTGTTTTACCTTCATACTCCTTTTCTTTTCTACCCAGTTATTGTTCCTCTCCTTTTCAACATGGAAACCTCAAGTGCGGAAGACCAGAGTGTCTCTCCTCCCTTTTCTACCTTCACTCCTTTTCAGACCTACCCTCACTACTCCTCTCCTTTTCAATATGGAAACCTTGAGTGCAGAAGCCCATAGTGTTTCTCCTCCCTTTTCCACCTCACTACACCTCTCCTTTTCTTTCCCACCCTCACTACTCCTCCTTTTCTACCTTCAATTCTCTCTTCCACCCATTTTCTACTCCGTTATGTTCCCTATTCCCTTCCCTGTGATTTCCCTATCCTTTTATTTGATTTGCTCATTCATCTTTTGTCCTTCGCATCTATGTTTGCCTTCTTCAATTTATTTTCCACCACTCATTCTCTTATCTTCGTTGCATTCTGTGTTGCCTCAATTTTCTGTATTTTTATTATGTTAGTCTGTCTCATCCCCTCCTCTTTGACCGAAGTTGGGTTTTGAAAATGATTTCTTCCCTTCCTTATTATTTCTTTGCTACGACGTATCTGTTAGCTTCGCAATCCTTTCTCTCATAACATGCTCTCCTAAGGAAGCCTGAAAACGCCCACTTCCTTAACACATGTGTGCCTCTCACCCATCTTTTGCATTCACCTGTTTAAGTCATATTTATCTTGATATCCTAAAAATCATGCTTTTCTTCATTTATGCCTTCTTCTATACTATCATGTACTTCTCGCTGTTCATCTTACTACAATGGGATATGTTGCCAGTCGGAGATGCAAAATCAGTATATCACACGATTACCATGTCAAAGTCCGGGAGAAACCAGCTAAACCACGGTAAAGCATGGTGTGTTAACAGAGTTCGGTATCGTGCGGCGATGGGCTCTAGGGCAGTACGGGATTTGCGACCAAACAATGGTACGAAGCCTGGAAAGCTCTGCCAAACGAAACAACTGCCGGTGCCTAATTACTTGTGCAAACAATTGTCGATGAATATTAGGCAATTTTTTTCATACCACAAGATATGGCTTCTGACAATGATGCATGCGCAACAAATTTATGATGCGCTACTGATTCAAATTTTGTAATGTATGAATAGATCGGAAATTCGTTTTGTCTTGCACTGTTGAAATCCGCGATCTTCAATTAATTATTGTCTAGGGGGGTGAAAACGGTGCATATTCCCAATAGGCTATGCCAAACGCTAGGCCGCGTGGAGCTGGTAAAGAATGGCTTTACTCATGTCAAGCTACCATGCACAGCCATGACCATGGTGCATCTATGCCACCCTCAGACTATGTGGGGAAGAAGGAACATGGAACCCAATGATCAAAACTGGGGGAGGGAGAAGATCGTGTGGCGGGTTTGATCTCTCAACATTGGGGTTTGGTTACCACCAGCTTTGTACCACTAGACTATTTCCCCCTGGGGGTGACTGAAGGCTAATAAATAATGCCTACGGCACTTCACAAAAAGGTACCACAACTACACGTTCAATTTCTGACCACTTCACATCGATCGGGCACTGTTCTAGTGCAATGGAAACGAAGGCCGGATTTTTCTGTGGTGGTCTCCACCTCGGGCTTAAACCTTGGCGCGGACCGAACAAAACCGACCTGCCCGACTGCTCACCTCAAACTCCAATGGAAACACAGCCTAAGTCCCTAACGCAGGTGGTGGCTGAGGCCAAGGAGCCAATGACCGGACATGCAGGTCTGGCAGGCAAGGCACCCCTAAGAGGCGATTCACACCGGGGCACTTTCGCCACTTTCGTCACCTTTCGCGCGAATTTCCGTTCAGTTCAGTTCGGCCAACCCCGGGGGTTGGGCACCTTTCGCGCACGAACTGAAAGCGGGGTCTGGACCCCACTTTCAGTTCGCGTCAATCACTTTCAGTTCACGTTGGCAACTTTCAGTTCGCGCTGGCCATTTCCGACGGGCATCTTGTGCCGCTTCTCTGTTTCTTTGCCCCGTCTGTCGCCTGCTATTCTGTGCGGACGATTGAGTACGTTAGCACTATATCTATGATCCCACGACCAGATACTAGCAGACACGTCTGCAGACGTACCACGCCCCCTGAAAAACACGTCCAGAATAAGACAAACTGGCTGAGTAAAGACAGCTTCAGATTTTGGCTCAGTAATCTACCGTAGTGGTTGACATGGGCACATGGCAAGCCGCAAGCATACCGAGCGAGCACTCGCACTGATGCTGGTAGGCAGGTGCATGGTGACGATAGCACTACTTCAGGTGGTGGACTGCTCACTGAGTACCAGAGGTTCGACTGGCAGTTCATTCGATGTCGATTCAAGGGCAAGAAGCATTACGTAAAGCAGGCAAGAAAGGGGATGGGCCATTTTGAAAGAAGCAGGATACGGCTTTCGCCGTTTTCAGAGATTTATCTGGTGTGAATCGGTCGTCCAGCCGTCGAGGTTGGGATCGCGAAGTGACAGTAGTTCAGTTCGACCGAAAGTCGCTTTCAGTCGGCCGGTGTGAATCGCCTCTAATAGACTAACTGAATGTGGCAGTTCGTCGAAGTGAACCCACGCTATCTCGCGTTCCCAATCCGACCGCTGGAGACCGATTCACACCAGATATATTCTCCAAACTCCAAAGTAGCGAAATTTTATTCCTCTTACTTCCAAGATGGGACATTCTATTGATTGCCTGCTTCCATTGCTACTTGTTGTTGTCGCGAGACTACATCGTACCACTTTGATCGCCGTCATTGCTTGGGCCGTCTTGGCTGAACTGATTGACATCTCTGAGGCGCTAGGCAGGATAGCGTGGGCTTTGCACATGACATCTGACTTCTTCACTTTTCTAGGACCAAACCTCCCTTCTGCATATGTTCAGTATATGCCGTATAGGACCGATTATCTCCAGCATGTGTCAGGTCCAATTCAGATACATCCCAGCATATGGCCGTGGCGGCTTACTGCAGCATGCATGCCCTGCTGCTAGGAATACTTTTACATGTCCAGTTCAGATACATCCCCAGCCCATGGCCGTGGCTTGGTGCAGCAGGCATGCCATGTTGCCATGACTAATTTTACATGTCCAATACAGATCCATCACGGCTTTTGGCTATGGCTTGGTGCAGCTCGCATGCCCTGCTGCTAGGAATAATTTACATGTCCAATTCAGATACGGTACATCCCGGCCTATGGCCGTGGCTTGGGGCAGCAGGCATGCCCTGCTGCCAAGACTCATGTAAGATTCCATGCAGAGCCGCATGGAGACATAGCAAAACCAAATCACTTTTCTTCTGCAGTGCCTTGTTGGCCTTTGCTGCAACATATAGCCACTTGCTCTCAATTTGATAGCATGTTCATCATCACCTAGCCTAAGCACCAGCCGAACTGACAACACACACCTCGGCCCAGTGGTGTAACGTCATTGACACACCTCGGCTACAAGCCTCATTTTCGCCTTCCGTTTCTCATTCGACAGTGCCTTCTCCGCACCCTTCTCCGTCTGCTTTCGGTCACGTTTATTAGCCCTTTCTACATCGGCGTAACCAAAACAACGGATGCCCTCGGCCACAGGATAAAGAGGCGACAGGACGGAGAAAGGGAAAATATAGGGGCGAAGGCAGATGGCCTTCAGAAATTGCCAATGTGGCGAAAGTGGCCGACACGAAGTGAATCTGGCTCAAAATGCCATATTCAGTTGACGTCGCCAATCCGGCCCCAAAGTGGTTGTTTTGGCGAAGCGAACCCATGCCACTTTCGGAGCGAAAGTGACCAATCTGACCAATCCGACCCGGTGTGAATCGCCTCTAACGCAGGTGGTGGCTGAGGCAAAGGAGCCAGTGACCGGGCCGGTGGGGCTGGCATGTGATGCACCCCTAACGCAAGTGGTGGTTGAGGCCAAGGAGCCAGTGGGCAGTGGCCACTGGCCAGACATGTGGGACTGACAAGCGATGCACCCCTAACGCAGGTGGTGGCAGAGGCCAAGGAGCAATTGGTGGGGCGCAGTTGTCCAAGGGCAGGAGGCCGGGCCAATGGGGTCAGCAGGTCTTGCACCCTAGGAGCAAGCAGCAGTACTTGTCCAAGGGCAGGAGGCCGGGCCGGGGGGGCCAGCAGGCGTTGCACCCTAGGTGCAAACAGCAGCAGTTGTCCAAGGGCAGGTGGCCGGGTTGAGGGGGCCAACTGGCGTTGCATCCTAGGTGCAAGCAGAAGTTGTCTAGGGGCAAAAGGCCGGGTCAGTGGGGCCAGCAGGCAATGCACTTTAGGTGCAAGCAACAGCAGTTGTCCAAGGGCAGGAGGCCGGGCCGGGGGGACCAGCAGGCAATGCACCCTAATCGCAAGCCGTAGCAGTTGTCCAAGGGCAGGAGGCTGGGCCGGGGGGATCAGCAGGCTTGCACCCTAGGTTGTTGACGTTACACCTCTGGGCCTTGCTCAAACAAGGCTCGGCCGCGTGGGCGCCTGCTTTAAGGGTTAGGAGGCCAGAACGAAACAAACACCAGGGGACAGGGGGAAAAGGGAGGGGAAAAGGGGAAATAAAGTGAAGGGACAGACAAAAGACTGGAAAAGAAAGACAAAGGAAGTGCCAGCCTCTGAAAAACCTCTATGCCTCATCGACATCTACTCTGTCTTCCACAAAAGCCAAGGCATGCAGACCAAGCCTGCCTCGGTACAACTGAAAGAAGTCTCTATTACCGTTTGGAGGACCTGCCCATTCCCTCTCCCTATGTTGATCCAGCAAGCTGGGGCATCGAAAGCAAGCATGCAACGCATCCACCACATGCTCGCCGTGGCCCCTAGCCCAACATCGTTGGCGCCACCGTCTGTCACGCTGCTGCCCGCTGCGCCGTCTTTGAGTGTCAGCCGTGCTAACGGCGCCAAGCCGCAGCCTTAAGTTCGTGTGCACGCAAGCCAGCACACTCCGTTCGGCTTGTGCGGCCCCTGGCTCGCACCTGCCGTAGACTGAAACCAGGTGCAGTAGGCGGCCGCCTGTGTTCAGTGGCAGGATCTCTGGGGTCCCCTCTGCCTGCTGTATCTAGCTGCGCCCGCTCGTATGCTGCATCAACTAGTGAACTAGCGCTAACACCTCCCTGACAGGTAGCGGCTGTAAGTCAGTCGCTGTCTGACGCAGTTTGGGAACGGCTGATCCCAGCTCCAGCTCCAGCAAGGCACCTAGCAATTCACTACACCAATTGCGCCCTCCGGCGCCTCCTTGACAGCCAGCCGCATGTCGGCCGCCATGGCTGCTGCCATGAGTGGGCTGTCTTGCTGTACTGCTGGTGCGACCGCTGTGTTGTAGAAGCGAAGTACCGTTACATGCTGCCACCAACTTCGCTGTAACGGCTGGATCTGTAGCTCCCTCATGACCCCCCAACCGGCAGCGGACGGAGGTAGCCCTGCAGCCTGGCGTAGATGCAGGAGGAAGCTGGACTGTATTCTGCTCTTGAGGCAATGCCGCGGCCTGAGGTGATCGGTGGACCACACCACATCACCGTAGTTGGCCGCAGGCGCTGCAAAGATAAACGCCGACCGGATGCGTGTAGGCAGATGATGCCTAAGGGGCACCTTGGCGGCCATGCGGTGGACAGGCTGAAACGCGGCAGCCAAAGGCACCTCTCTACCTTGCATGGCCTTCCTCATCCTGCAGCTCTCGTGCTAGATGATGCTCTTGGTTGGAGGGATTGGTGCGGCAGGTGCGCTATTACAACGCTACATGCTGCATGACTGCACTAAAACGCAGCAAATTGCAAGAGACGAGAGATTTGCGATTTTGTGGGGCAGGTGTAAATGACACTCCCCATACTAGGCCGCAGCGAGCCTGGTAGAATCCCCCCCTCCTTATCCTCGTGATAATGTTCCATTGCGCCCAGCTCCTGAAGCAGAGCAACTCCCTCATGATGCCCTGATTATGATGTGGGTAGAGCCCCCCTGGTATCATAAACTATAATGGCCTCCGGCTGCAGCCCCTCGAACTTTTCTGAGGTCCTCCTGAGTCCCCTCTGTGCCGGCTGCATCCAGACCCCCTGGGTCACCCCTCCTTGGGTGCCATGCACATGAGCGGCCATGTCTGCGGACTCCCTCTCCGCCATTGTCCATACACCTGGCCCTGCCGTTACTACTACCTAGTAGGGCCATGCACCGTCCTCTGGCTTAACCTGCCCCTCACCGGCCGCGGGCTTTAAAGGCCCCTCGTCAGCTTCCTTGCGTCGCTTGGGCTGGGGCTCTAGTGAAGCAGCCACTATAGTGCTAGCTAGCTAGCACTGCCGGTTCAATTCCATCCCGCCAGGTCCCCTCCCATGTACCGCAATGGGTGTCTCCCTGAAGCAGGGCAGTATAGACAATAATGCCCTTACTTGTATCTCATATCTGTCAATGCTGAGAGAGGAAGCAGAGACCGGGGAGTCGGGAACATGGTGGAGAATCGCTGGTTACATCTTGATACAATCGGTAAAGCAACAGAATCGGCGTACCACAAGATCACGAATCAACAGAGTCTCAGTATAAGAAGGCTAGGCAAACAAGGCATGCCCTAGTCTATGACAAATCAGAATTACTACCACGCATAGTAGAGTCATGAGCACAGCTATAGTGTCATGGCTAACGTGTCACTAGTCATGGCAACTAAAGTAAACACTGAACTTCGGAAGGAAGTTCATGAGAACAAACACAAACGGAAACGATCTTCAATCCGCACAGAGTAATATGCGAACTAGCATGACTAAAAGCATGGCTTCTTAGCTACCATCTCTGACAAGCATTAGCATGGCACTTGCTAGGTGCCAGCTCTGTTACACTCCCCATGCGTTCAGAAACCAGTCCTGACAGCTCGGTCTCGGTTGTCTGCCCCTTGCCTGCCTTCCTGACTGGACCCCTTGTTGCGGTCCAAATGACACTGCGCTGACTAGCAGCCCCTGGCCCACCTCATGGGCATGTACCGGGATTGCAGCGAGTGTTGGTCCCTATGGCTCCGCCACACGCCCCCGGGCAATAGTCACTGTCGGAGCCTGGGCAGCAGCGCCCACAAGCCCCTCTGGCCCGGCTTCGTGCCCATGTGCAACTGCTGCTGTCTGAGTGCGCCTAGGGTGTGTCGCCTGCTAGCCCCTGTACCCGGCCTAGTGTCTTATGACACCTGTTGCTGCATGTGCATGGGGTGCGCAGTCTGCTCCACCGACCCGCCCGGTCTCGTGCCCTTGGACAGCTGCTGCCTGCATGAGAGGAGCATTGCATTCCAGCCCCAACAGTCCGGTCACTGAGTGGTTGGATCCTGGGCCTCTACGGCTCTACCAGACTACCACCACTTGCATCAGGGGTGCATCGCCTGCCAGCCCTACCAGTCCGGCCACTGGCTCCTTGGCCCCATCGACCACCTGCGTAAGGGGTGCCTCGCATGCCAGCCTAACCGGTCCGGTCACTGTCTCCTTGGCCTCAGCCACCGCCTGCGTTAGGCTAATAACCTTGGAGGCAAAAATGTGAAATACACACTTATCTAACAACATAGAATGCACAGAAGTGCGACAAGAACAATATTCCATACACAGAGTTCAGCTGCACAATACATTTTGAATGAATTGACAATACAGTAGTATGTGCTGTGCGATAATTCAGCATGACATACCGTGGAGTACGCGTTATGGAGAGCCCCGAGCAAACTGTGGGCGGCTTGAGGGGAATCGCTGACGAACACGAGTAGGAAGCATGAAGAGCGTGAGTAAAGCATTCTGCGTCGGTGCGATTGTGGTGTTGAAAATGCAACAAGAGCATGTGCGGAGCAACCACAGATCAAAATTGGCGCCATGTGGCGGGGTCAGCAGCGCGGTGGCAGGACAGTTTCGAGGAATCGAGTGAAGGAGAAAATTGGAACCTGTAGCAATCGTATGCCCTTGTGTCGACGGAAAGGGAAGGGGTGGGCGTGGCCGAGTGGGGAGGGGATTCTAGGATTTACGTTGGAGGAATGGTTTTGAGGCAGGGAGCACCCGGCAGGGGTGGGCGGGCAGCTGCCAGATGCCCCCCCGGTGACGGGTGTGATGCCCCGCGACTGGGACAGTGCCGAGCGAGCCGGAGTTGAGGATCCATTTTCACGGTCATGCCGAGGTGCCGAGGTCAGACCCGATGTAATAATGTTATGGTTGACGTTATACATACACTAGCACATGCATCGCAGGGCGCCAATTTGACACAGTAAGACCTGCCAAGATCCGCATTGACGTTGACGTAAAATGCGCCATTGGCGGATACTTTGGATAAGGTCAAGATAAGACACGCCGGGTGGACCGCGTGCAAGCGTTTGGCATCTCGTCAGATATGGTGCCGTACTTCTGGAACACCCCTTGCCTCTGCTCCTTTCTGCCTCTTACCGAATAACCATCGCTAACCATGCAGATTACGTCAGACCCAGAGATATAACCGATACATCATGTTATTAAAATAGCGACTATCCCCTCTCTGATGCCACAGCGTCGCTGGTGATCCCTTTGTCTAGGCAGCTTCTCCCTGCAGGGCCACGATGCAGAGTGCGATTGAGCCCAACCCTTTAGCCGAGGCAAACACTAGATATGAGAAGGTGCAGAACCTGGGCCAGGGCTCATTTGGGTTCGTGCAGCTGGGACGGAGCAACACAGGCGAGATGGCTGCAATCAAGGTGAAATTCTCCCCGGAGTGCCTGCCCGCAATTGTGTGCAGTGTTGGGTCGGGCTTCTCACTGATGTAGCTAATTCGTCCGCGATGGTGTGCGGTGGTAGTTCCTGAAGCGAGGTGCGATCAACAAGTACGTCGAGGCCGAGATCCTGAATCATAGCAAGCTGCGGCACCCGCATGTCATCCAATTCAAGGTGGGTAAGAGTCACGTAACACACTACTGAGCATCGCCAATGAGCTTTTTCCGGCGCAGCTTATGCATGCCAGGCGTAGGGACCGCTGCTGCTGATGATGCTGAATGCGTCAGTAAGGAGGTCTCCCCACTCACCCCATGTTTTTGCATGGCATCTCATGGAGGCACTGTCATAGGGAGCTTTTCCGCGGTACCGCTTAGCAGTAGCTTGGCAAAACATGGAGGCAATGTCACATGGAGCTTTTCCTATGCACCAATTAGCTTTTGCAGAGCATGGTATCGACTTTCTTCGATGAGGAGCTTTCGGCCTGGCAACGATTGGTCGCATTCTGATACAGAGCTTAGAGCGTCCATACTACCCAGGACTACTTGAGCACTGGTTTTTGTGCATGGCGTGCGAAGTGCCGTGGCTTCAGTACAGATTGCATATTTTCGGCAGAGCTCCCAGGGCAGCCCAAGGTCCGCTGGGGGCGAAGCCCCCGGAGTCTCCCAGTTTTCAGTCCGTCAGTCCGGATCCGTGTCAGTCCGTCAGTCCGGATCCTGGCTTCAGTACAGATTGCATGGTTTTCCCTTCAGCTTTGAGCCATGAACGCGTGCGCCCACTAGCCTTGATCAAAGGAACACAATTGAAACAGATGAAAACTAGGTTTGGTGGAAGCCTATTAAGCGCGTTCAGAACAAAACAATCAAGATGGGGGGGAATTTGAGGAGCATGCAGCCTGCGCGTCTGCAGGACCGCTTTATGCTTCACACCTGGGTGCAGATTGATTCAACTGATTGCAATGCGCCCTGCCTCAGTATTTCTTGTTTCATGACTCAGCTACATGTCAGCTACATGTCAGCTTCACTCTCGCCTCTGGCCAGCGGCCCCAGATGTGGCCTGCCAAACTATCTTGGGGACCAGTCGCAGGCCGGTCCTGATTTGGTCTCAATCGGGCCTTTCGCGGCTGAGGGGCGGCCAGCCGAAGGTGGACTCATAGCTGAAAATAGCAACACTGCAGTACCTGCCTGCATGGTGCAGGAGGTGTGTTCTTGCAGGGCTGAATGGCCACATGGAGAAATCAGATATGCCATGCTTAGAGGGGGGAATCTGCATTCCAGCCCTGTTCTCTGTTTCAGCTGGGGGCAATGATTTAGGGTACCTCTAGGATGCGATTCGGACTGCCCTGCCTACGTGGTGCATGAGGTGTTTAGGGTTTACTGCACTGCCTGCCTGCATGGCGCAGGTGTAATGTCATTGACCTGCATGGGGTGCAGGAGGTGTTAAGGGTTTACTGCACTGCCTGCCTGCATGGCCCAGAGGTGTAACGTCATTGACCTGCATGATGCAATTTGCACTGCCCTGCCTGCATGGCGCAGGAGGTGTTTCTGACGTCAGAGTACATTTGCATCGCCATGGAATATGCAACCGGCGGCAGCCTCTTCCACTACGTACAGAAGCAGGGGAAGCTCAAGGTGGGGAAAGGGAGCAGGCCGTCCATGCTTATCTGTTTTATTTGTCCAGCTGCAGAACCAGTTTTTGACAGGCCGCCCAGCCTATTCCACCATGTTCAGAAGCAGGGGAAGCTCAAGATCAGGAAAGGGAATGGGTGGGAAAAGGAATGGGCGGGAGCGGGCCGATAATGCGTATCAGTTTTTTATTTTTTCGGCTGCCAATCGCAACTTTGGCAGGCTGCCAAGCGGCTGCCAAAGGCCCGATTCAGACCAAACCTGGACCGGCCTGCAACGGGTTGTCAAGGCAGCCAGACTGGTCACGAATGGAGCCTCCAGCCAGCGGCCGGAGTGTAGCTGACATGTAGCTGAGTCATGGAAAATCATCACTGGATGCTTATTAGACAGGGGGGGGGCTGGAAACCCTGGACCATTGATCCAGAACCCTGAGCCCTCCATGGTTTGTCTCCAGTGCTGTGCAATTGCGCCGTAATTCAGAAATCGTGTTCGTACTTACGGTGCCTTAATGGCGAAGGAGCTGAATAAGCCTTGAAGTTACCGCGACTGGAACTCAGGTATGCAATCTAGCCACCGGAAGGACCATAATTGACACATCACAAATTGTGACGTGGCACCTTCAGCCATTGAAGGGGTATACACCTTAAGGGTTTAGGGATTGGGGTTAGGGTTATGCTCAGGTATGTAAGTTTTTTTTTCCGACTCAGCTACATATCAGCGACACTCCGGTCTTCGGCCTTCGGTCGAAGCCCCCACTTATGGCCAGCCCTGCTCTGCTTTGGCGTCAACCGTACGCCAGCCCATGTTTGGTCCCAATCGGGCCTTTGGCGGCTGCGGGGCCGCCTGCCAAAGGTGGATTCATCGCCCAAAAGAGAAACATAACGAGGTGATTGCGTACTGGGGGCTATATTGCGGTCGATCTTCCAAAGGAGCCCCTACACCCCTACACCCCTAAACCCCTTCACGGTAAATTCCTGTGCTAGTGTTTCTGATTCAAAATCCAGACTTACTTTCCAGGAGCCAGCTGTGTGAGAAGGACAGAACATGTCCTGTGTTCTGCCATGTGCTCTGTTCTGCCGTGCGCAATTTACTGCCTCGCCATCTGTGCTGCAATGTGCTCGATACTGGCGCATCCTGTTAAGTAAATTACGGTAGAACCGCATAGACTTCGCTCGTAATTAATTAATTATTGGGTTGCGCGGACATGGCTGTGCGCTAATATTAATTCAAAAATCGCCGGTGCGCGGATTGTCAGTCAGGTGAATAAACAACTATTTTGGGGGTGCGCGCCAAGGGGGGAGCAAAAACAAAAAATTGACCCCATGCCCCTTTTTGTAGAGCTGAACGAGAGCATTCCATAGCTGTTTTTTGCATGTTTTTTGGCCAAGGGGGGTGGGAGATATGGGGGGGTAAAGTTGGGGGGTGGGAATGAGGTGGGTGGGATGTCTCCCAAAAAATCATTTTTTTCAAACTTCGTATCTTTTTTTCTGGCGGTCTGTTGAGGCTGGCAGCGGCACTTCTGTGTTCTTCTAGCCAACAGGAGTCCATTTACATCCTAAAATGTTGCTTGAGTTACCACATGACCCCCTGCCCCCCCACACTGAGGGTTTGGCTCCATTGGACACACCCCGAAACCAGCTGAGTCAGCCTAAGAAAGAGCTGTATTATACGCAGCACATGGTAGTGTTGGTCTGGTGGATCATGAATGAACCAATCTCTTGTGGTCGTTGTGGCAAGGTCCTCAAATCCGCTGACCCTGCAAACGTAACACGCCACCAGAATGGAAGGGAGTGCATGGCACGGATGGCAGCTTTCGCGATACCACGCGATTCGAAGCGGCAGAGAACGCTCGGGTTTGCTCCCATTCCACCCCTAGCTACCCCATCTGCTGCCCCAGCTGAGCCAACACCTGCGAGCCCGCCAGCCTCCTTCTCCATCTCCGGCTGAAAATGAGGTTGCAACGGCGTCGCCTCCCTTGCCAGATGTTGCGCCTTGGCAGTGAAGGAGCTCATGGCCAAGATGAAGGCTGATGACATCGCATTGCCACCGCCATCCAGGCCATCTGCCTTCTGGAAACATGTGATCGCTAGCGAGCATGAGTCGGTACTCAATAGCCTGGCTGAGCCCAGAACCAAAATGGCCTGTTGGCATGTCATCACCTAACGAATTGAAATATACCAGTAGAAGCGCCTTGATGAGCTGATAAAAAAGAAACCTTACATGCCCTGTATTTTTAATTTTGACTGAGATATTTGAATTTCAATTGGTTCCGGAGACGGGTGGGTGGGTGGGTGATAGGCTTGGGTGCTCGTTTGGGGGGGGGGCATGGGGTCCCTGGCTTTTCTTTTTGCCCATCCTTCGGCTCGCGCTACAAATTAAAACAGCAAATATCAGGGGGAAACGCTCGCGCGCGACTCTTTAATTTGACATTTGTTGAGTCATCCTTACACCAGTCCCCGTAGCGAAGCTCGATCCTGGAGGCAGAGATGGGTGCTGAGGACTGCTGAAGTTTCGGGGCCCAACAGCCACACGTTTCCTAAGGCCAGGAACCAGCGGCGGATGAGGAGGACGACTATGCTGAGTATTGCTGATCGAGTACTAGCCTTCCTAGCATCACTGAGTTTTACTGTACTGGCTTCAAGTGCTGCGCAGAAGGAAATTTAAATTACCGGTATTTTCATTGATGGGCGGCGTTAAATTAAATTACCTGCTGCAAGGCGTTCGATTCAATTAAATTATCACCACTGCGCGGCCGTTTTTTCAAATTATTTTTGGCTGCGCGACGGAAAAACAAATCTTTTTGGGGGGTTGCGCGGACCCTAAGCGTTTATACGGTAACACCAAGTGCTGTGTACTGCCATGTGTATTGTACCGCCATAACCGAGAGAAGACATGGGCAGGCCTCGACTTGTTTTGGCGAGTGGCTCGGCTGAAATCGCTTGATCCGACTTGTATTTCCGACTCGCCCTGCTGGTTGCCAATGGCTACCTCTCGCCCTGCTGGTTGCCAATGGCTACCTCTCGCCCTGCTGGTTGCCAATGGCTACCTCTCGCCCTGCTGGTTGCCAATGGCTACCTCTCGCCCTGCTGGTTGCCAATGGCTACCTCTCGCCCTGCTGGTTGCCAATGGCTACCTCTCGCCCTGCTGGTTGCCAATGGCTACCTCTCGCCCTGCTGGTTGCCAATGGCTACCTCTCGCCCTGCTGGTTGCCAATGGCTACCTCTCGCCCTGCTGGTTGCCAATGGCTACCTCTCGCCCTGCTGGTTGCCAATGGCTACCTCTCGCCCTGCTGGTTGCCAATGGCTACCTCTCACCTTGCTGGTTGCCAATGGCTACCTCTCGCCCTGCTGGTTGCCAATGGCTACCTCTCGCCCTGCTGGTTGCCAATGGCTACCTCTCTCAAGACAGAAACACTGCCCCGGTGCCTTTCATCCAGTGCTGTGCTGACTTACGGTTCGTGAAATTACCGTTTGCGCTGACGGTGCAAATTGCGCGCAATTTATCAGCGCCTCCCCCAAAGTACCGCAATTACGTTTTTAGTTTCATCCCTGTTAACCCTAAAACCTTTGCCTTTGACTCCCAGACCCATTACATATTGTTTCCGTTTCGCTCCACCTTGGGAGGTCGAGGCGCGGGGTGTTCTCCAGCGATACCCCTCAACCCTTACACCCTAAAAACTGCACATGAATCCGATTATCCTGGACTGTGAACCCTGACCCGCCCACCCTGACTGACCTTTGCTTCCGCTCCGCTGTGCTGCAGGAGGCGGTGGCGCGATGGTTCTTCCAGCAGCTGGTGATTGGTACGGATTACTGCCACAAGCGGGGGGTGGCCAACAGGGACATCAAGCTGGAGAACACACTCCTGCAGGTACAGGGGGTAAAGGGGCAGGGGGCTAATGCAGGTAGGAGGGGAAAGGGGGCAGGGGGCTAATGCAGGTAGGGGGGGGGGAAAGGGCAGGGGGCTAATGCAGGTAGGAGGGGAAAGGGGGGCAGGGGGCTAATGCAGGTAGAGGGGGAAAAAAGGGCAGGGGGCTAATGCAGGTAGAGGGGGGGAAAAGGGCAGGGGGCTAATGCAGGTAGGAGGGGGAAGGGGGCAGGGGGCTAATGCAGGTAGGAGGGGGAAAAGGGCAGGGGGCTAATGCAGGTAGGAGGGGAAAGGGGGCAGGGGGCTAATGCAGGTAGGAGAGGAAAGGGGGCAGGGGGCTAATGCAGGTAGGAGGGGAAAGGGGGCAGGGGGCTAATGCAGGTAGGAGGGGAAAGGGGGCAGGGGGCTAATGCAGGTAGAGGGGGGAAAGGGGGGGAGGGGGCTAATGCAGGTAGGGGGGGGGGAGGGGGCTAATGCAGGTAGGAGGGTGGGGGGGGGCAACAGGGACATCAAGCTGGAGAACACACTCCTGCAGGTACAGGGGGAAAGGGGCAGGGGGCTAATGCAGGTAGGAGGGGAAAGGGGGCAGGGGGCTAATGCAGGTAGGAGGGGAAGGGGGCAGGGGGCTAATGCAGGTAGAGGGGGGAAAGGGGGGGAGGGGGCTAATGCAGTTAGGAGGGGAAAGGGGGCAGGGGGCTAATGCAGGTAGAGGGGGGAAAGGGGGGGAGGGGGCTCATGCAGGTAGGAGGGGAAAGGGGGCAGGGGGCTAATGCAGGTAGGAGGGGAAAGGGGGCAGGGGGCTAATGCAGGTAGGAGGGGAAAGGGGGCAGGGGGCTAATGCAGGTAGAGGGGGGAAAGGGGGGGAGGGGGCTAATGCAGGTAGGGGGGGGGGGAGGGGGGAGGGGGCTAATGCAGGTAGAGGGGGGAAAGGGGGGGAGGGGGCTAATGCAGATAGGGAGGGGAAAGGGGGGAGGGGGCTAATGCAGATAGGGGGAGGGAGGGGACTAATGCAGAAGTATGGGGGGGGATGGGGCTAATTTCCAGTGGCTCATGGGGAAGTATGTTGCTAACGTTACCAACAATGCCAACGCAAGTATATGCCCGTAGTAGACGTTGCAAGCATGGCCCTTTGCAGAGTCTGCCTTATGGCCTGCTACATGTGAAAGGCCTGCTGCTGTGAGCAGCGGCATCTCCAGGCACGGAGGGGGGGGTGTCCATGCCCTCTGTATGCTCTCCATAACAAAATTTAACCTGCAGGACCCAATTGAGTCCTGTGTCATCTCCTCCTCGTGCTAATCGGAACCCAACATTCCCCTTGGCCGCCACAGGTGGTCTAGGGCCTGCCACTGCCGCTGTGCCCTTCAGCAGTGGCATCTCCGAGCACTGGAGGGTCCTTTTGTATTATCTTCCGCGTGCTTAACTAAATCCAACAATCCCCTTGGCTGACGCAGGTGGTCAAGGGCCTGCCGCTACCGCTGCTCAAGATCTGTGACTTTGGATACAGCAAGGCAGACTCAATGAGCGTTGCAAAATCAAAGGTGAGCAGAGGGCAGATCTGAAATGGGCAGATCTGTCCCTCTGCAGATCTGCAGAGGGTGGATATCCAGAGGGACAGATCTGCATGGGGACAGATCTTTAGAGGGTGGATATGCAGAGGGACAGATCTGCATGGGGACAGATCTGCAGAGGGTGGATATGCAGAGGGACAGATCTGCATGGGGACAGATCTGCAGAGGGTGGATATGCAGAGGGACAGATCTGCATGGGGACAGATCTGCAGTGGGTGCATATTGAGAGGGACAGATCTGCATGGGGACATATCTGCAGAGGGTGAATATGCAGAGGGACAGATCTGCATGGGGACAGATCTGCAGAGGGTGGATATCCAGAGGGTGGATATCCAGAGGGACAGATCTGCAGAGGGTGGATATCCAGAGGGACAGATCTTCAGAGGGTGGATATGCAGAGGGTAGATATCCAGAGGGACAGATCTGCAGAGGGTGGATATGCAGAGGGACAGATCTGCAGAGGGACAGATCTGTGGAGGGACAGATCTGCAGAGGGTGGATCTGCAGAGGGACAGATCTGCAGAGGGACAGATCTGTGGAGGGTGGATATCCTGAGGGACAGATCTGCAGAGGGACAGATCTGTGGATGGTGGATATCCAGAGGAGCAGACGTGTAAATAGGTAATACAAGTGTGATTAGGTAGTAAGAGTGTGAACATGTCATGAACGTGCTGGCATTCATTATATTCTTGCGATGGCACCAGGTCAGCACCCTGCCTATCTCGAAATCAGATGCCCTGGTCGCTCTCACGAGATGGTGTGTAGTCCCCAATGGACTTTCCTAGCCCGGTTTTATTAGGTTTGAGGGTTCGATTACGAACGTCGTCAGTAACCCATATGCCTCGCCGTATGTCGAGGGCTTACGGGGTTTGCTGGGAGAGGTTCCAGCGCTTGTAGGGTTAAAGACTGAGTCCACAAGGCGCGGGGCGTACAGGCAAACGTCAGGCCTCACCCGTCTTGGATGGATATGTCACACTTGACGTGCAAGCCCTTTCTATTTCATTCACCGTGCCTTCTCTGGTTTTCTTGCCTACGTTGTCCTGCCTAGTCTCCCTAGCTTACTGTGGTCAGCACGGCTCAGCCTTCTTATAAGAAAAGGCTGTAGGGCGGTCGCGTTGACCCCGGAACAAAAACTAGAACCTTAACCCTCAAATCCCTATCCACTGCCTCGACTGCTGCTTGTATATATAAGGCTTTTGGGTGAATGTGCTGCTGCTGTGAACAACTACTCCCCCCCACCCTCCCCAGGTTGGCACCCTGACCTATATGGCCCCCGAGGTGCTGGTCAACCGGGATGGGAAGTATGATGGCAAGGTGGCGGACATTTGGAGCTGTGGGGTCATGCTGTACGTCATGCTGTTCGGCCGTTATCCGTTTGACTCCCCGCCGGGGGCCAACGTGCCCAAGGTGAGCTTAAGATCACTTGATAGTCAAGAATTCTTTTTGCCCCGGTCTGTTCATCAAGAGCCAATTTTATTCGACGCGTGCAAATCTCTATGGTTTAGGGTTTAGTTTTCCGACTTCACATCCCCCATGCATATCACGTCACGTGCGGCACCGTGCCTGATTTGAAGAGCCTGTTTTTATATATCCTAAAGATTATGGTCGAGGGTTCAGTTTCACACCCTAAATTCATTCCATGGGCCAACATGCCGAAGTTGAGCTAGTGGGTGAGGCTAACAAGAGTCAAGTTTGAGCCTTATAACTTTTGAGCCTTATATAACCTTTGAGCCTTATATAACCTTTGAGCCTTATAACCTTTGAGCCTTATAACCTTTGAGCCTTATAACCTTTGAGCCTTATAACCTTTGAGCCTTATAACCTTTGAGCCTTATAACCTTTGAGCCTTATAACCTTTGAGCCTTATAACCTTTGAGCCTTATAACCTTTGAGCCTCATAACCTTTGAGCCTTATAACCTTTGAGCCTTATAACCTTTGAGCCTTATAACCTTTGAGCCTTATAACCTTTGAGCCTTATAACCTTTGAGTAGGGCCTGCTAGGTGGGTTGAGCTTGATTAAGGCTAACGGGTCAATTTGTCATGTTTGAATAGCCTCCCCTGCATTAGGACCAACATGCCCAAGATGAGCATGGTATTAGGGTTTAGTATTGGGTGAAGCCCTAAGCTGCGGTAGGGCGAGTTTGCCGGGATGACTCATGGGCAGGGTTAGGGTTTAGTGTCCCGATCAGGTCAGGTTAAATTTCACCCTTCAAAAATCTTATCCCTCTGCGTCCTACTCCATGATGTCCACGCCTGGTTTTCACATTCGTCCACCTGGCAGGCGGCTGAGATATTGCAGATGCTAGACAAGATGGTGGGCATGCGGTACGCCATCCCCGAGGGTGTGGACGTATCACGTGAGTCGTTATGGTTAAGGGTTTTTGTCCCGAGGGTTTGGACGTGTCTCGTGAGTCATGAGGGTTTAGGGTTCTATGTCCCGAGGGTTTGGACGTGTCACGAGAGTCATAATGGTTAAGGGTTTTTGTCCCGAGGGTTTGGACGTGTCCCGTGAGTCATAATGGTTAAGGGTTTATGTCCCTAGGGTTTGGACGTGTCCCGTGAGTCATGAGGGTTTAGTGTTTGGTGTCCCGAGGGTTTGGACGTGTCACGTGAGTCATACTGGTTAAGGGTTTATGTCCCGAGGGTTTGGACGTGTCCCGTGAGTCATGAGGGTTTATGGCTTTGTGTCCCGAGGGTTTGGGGTAAGGGCCCCACAGGTGTGATGGTGTCTCGTGAGTTATCAGCTCCACGTCCTGTGGAATGCGCCTCCTCGTGTGATCTCGGCTTCGTATGCCTGACTTGTGAGCGTACTGCTTAACAAATGATGACCTATGAGCCTAATATGGTAGCGGTTTGGACACGGCGGTGTGGACACGGCGAAGCCTAAGGGAACAGTGCAGCATGAGGGTGAAGGGTTTGCTGTTTCGAGGGTGTTGACGCATGTGAGTCATGAGAGTTTTAGCCTAAGGGAACAGTGCAGCATGGGCCCCCCGCTCTGTTCCCTTCACGCCTCTGCGGGGCTTACGTTCTTCTTTTGTCCATTCTGAACTTAAACACGGTTACGCCACAATCAACTAATGAGATTTAATTTATTCAGATGCTGCTTCCTGCCTCTCGTCCATTCTGAACCAAGACACGGTTACGCAACAATCAACATCTGAGATTTTATCTATTCAGATGCTCTCTCCCGCCTCTCGTGGTTTTCCAGCTGGAGGGGCGGCGTAGCCTCTGCTTCAACGCAGGCTCCTGCTCAGTCCTCCAAACTTGTGACTCATCTCGAATATTGGATCCCCCCCAAGCTGCTTCCTTCCTTCCAGCTGGAGGGGCAGCATGGCCTCTACTACAACGTTGGCTCCTGCCCTCTGATCTTCTGACACATTCTGAATCCTGGACCCCCCCCGATTGCTCCTTCCAGCCGAGGGGCGAGACCTGCTGCAGCGTATGCTCCTGCCTGACTCTTCCTCCCTTCTTCCCAGTGGAGGGGCGAGACTTGCCCCAACACATGCTCCTGCCTCAATTTGAACCCCCATGCTGCTGTTTTTATCAGCTGAGGGACGAGACCTGCTGCAGCGCATGCTCCTGCCCGACCCTTTCTCCCTTCTTCCCAGTGGAGAGGCGAGACTTGCCCCAACACATGCTCCTGCCTCAATTTGAACCCCCATGCTACTGATTTTCCAGCTGAGGGGCGAGACCTACTGCAGCGTATGCTCCTGCCCGACCCTTTCTCCCTTTTTCCCAGTGGAGGGGCGAGACTTGCCTCAACACATGCACCTGCCTCAATTTTGAACCCCCATGCTGCTGTTTTTATCAGCTGAGGGACGAGACCTGCTGCAGCGCATGCTCCTACCCGACCCTTTCTCCCTTCTTCCCAGTGGAGGGGCGAGACTTGCCCCAACACATGCTCCTGCCTCAATTTGAACCCCCATGCTGCTGATTTTCCAGCTGAGGGGCGAGACCTGCTGCAGCGTATGCTCCTGCCCAACCCTTCCTCCCTTCTTCCCAGTGGAGGGGCGAAACTTGCCCCAACACATGCTCCTGCCTCAATTTTGAACCCCCATGCTGCTGTTTTTTTCCAGCTGAGGGGCGAGATCTGCTGCAGCGTATGCTCCTTCCCGACCCTTCCTCGCGGATCCAGCTGGAGCAGATCATGGTCCATCCCTGGTTCACGACCAACCTGCCGCCCGAGGCTGCGACCATGAACGAGTCGTACCTACGTGCTAGCTTCCCCCCAGGTAGGGAGCACTATACCCTAAACCTTAAACCCGAAACAGATCATGGTCCATCCCTGGTTCATGACCAACCTGAGGCTGCGACCATGAACGAGTCGTACCTATGTGCTAGCTTCCCCCAAGGTGGGAGAGGACGACTCCCAGGGGCATGTGGGCCCCTGAACACTTAACCCGAACCCCTAAACAACGTGGGCCAGTTCCCCTAAACAAGGCGGGTACAGATCCTATTCAGAGAGTATGGGAGCCGAACCCAACCGTCGATGACTTGCAGCCCAAGGCCACATTAACCCTTATTATCCTTTGGCTCTAGCCAAAAGCCCCAGCCGGGGCATTCGGCATTTATTATTTTCCTCTCAAAATCTCCGGTCGCCGATCGGCTGTACCATCCCTGATGGGAGACCCCCCTGGTCCCCTGGGCCCATACCATTTACATACAGTACACACCAAGACAATCAAGCCATGCTGACAGCTTTGTATGGTCGCCTCAACCTGTGTGGCGGCAAAATGTTTGAGGCCCCCTTGATCGATGAACCCTGCCTTCATCCCTTTATCCCTGAGCCCTTTGAAGGCGTATTAACTTGTGCGTTTAAAGGTCGCCCTGCGCATCCTGTCCTCCTGCCCCGCCGCCCCCCCCTCTCCCCGCCCTCCCTCGCCCTTCTGCTCTGAAGACCCCCAGCCCCACCTTTCTTGCTCTCAGCCCCCCCCCCCCCCCCTTTCTTGCTCTCAGGCCCCCCCTCCCCCCCTTCCTCCCTCGCCCTCCTGCTCTGAAGACCCCCACCCCCCTTTCTTGCTCTCAGGCCCCCCCTCCCCCCCCCTTCCTCCACCGCCCTCCTGCTCTGAAGACCCCCACCCCCCCTTTCTTGCTCTCAGCCCCCCCCCCCCCCCTTTCTTGCTCTCAGGCCCCCCCTCCCCCCCCTTCCTCCCTCGCCCTCCTGCTCTGAAGACCCCCCACCCTATCATGCTCTCAGGGCCCCCCTCCCCCTTCTTCCTCCCTCGCCCTCCTGTTCTGAAGACCCCCACCCTATCTTGCTCTCTGCCCCCCCCCCCCCCCCCCCCCCCCCTTTCTTGCTCTCAGGCCCCCCCTCCCCCCCTTCCTCCCCCGCCCTCCTGCTCTGAAGACCCCCACCCTTTCTTGCTCTCAGGCCCCCCCTTCCTCCCTCGCCCTCCTGCTCTGAAAACCCCCACCCCCCCTTTCTTGCTCTCAGGCCCCCCCCCCTCCCCTTTCCTCCCTCGCCCTCCTGCTCAGAAGACCCCCACCCTCCTCCCCACCCTGTTGCTCACAGGCCACCAGCAGCCGGAGGAGATCCACCACCACCCGACAACCCTAAACCTCAAACCCTAAACCTCAAACCCTACACCCTAAAACCTCAAACCTTTAACCCTTAACAGGCCACCAGCAGCCGGAGGAGATCCACCACCTGCTGGAGGGGGCCAAGGGCGCCACGACCACCAACCCCGCCGCAGTCATGACCAACGTGCTCACCAGCCCGACAGACGACACCTACGACGCGAGCATAGAGAATGCCATCCGCGAGGACCTGCTCACGCACGGGAACGCGAGCGGGAACATGCAGCTGCAGCAGTTCATCAACGCACACAGCGGGAACCAGCAGATGCAGCAGTGACGAGACCCGTGCGTGCGTGTGTGTGTGTGTGTGTGTGTGACATCATGCGTTGACTGCAACATCGTGGACATTGACAGTGCATTTTTGGTGTGTAGCTATCGTGATACCGCATATATGCCAGCAGAGGCCAGCAGTGACGAGACCCGTGTGTGTGTGACACCATGCGGTGACTGCAACATCGTCCACATTGTCAGTGAATCTTGCATCTTTGGTGTGTAGCTATCGCGACACCGCATTTATGCCAGCAGATGCAGCATTGACGAGACTCATGTACATAATACATGCGGTGACGAGGCCGCAGCTTGCCTGAATGCATCGCGAATGTTCTTTATGTAGCTAATGCGATACCCTGTGCTTTTACTTTCGTGACTCAGCTACACATCAGCTACAAACCGGCTCCCTGTTTGGGGCCCCAAGTGTGGCCGACCATGCTGCTTGGTCCGCCAACCGTAGGCCAGTCCAGATTTGGTCCCAAATGGGCCTCTGGCGGCCGCGGGACGGCCTGATGATGGTGGCCTCGTAGCCGGGAGGAAAACTGATGTTACCACTGCCATGCCACGTTTTCTTTCTGTGTGGCTAGTGTTCGTGACGTTACACCTCTGGGCCCTGCTTAAATAAAGCTCGGCCACGTCGGCAAACTGAAAGATAAGTAGGAATAAAAGCCAGGGCAGGAGGTACAAGAGGAAAGAAAGGAAAGCAAGTGTAGCGTATGTGATACCACTGCCATCATGCCGCAAGACACCAGTTGATTCCGCAGCAACAACAGAGCATGAGTGCGGCGGTGGCACCAGCATGGGTGCCAACGGCATTGCTCCGCTAGCCATGCATGACAGCAGGGATTCCAGCTTCGTGATATCTGGCCTGCCAGAGGGCGGTCTGGGGGAGGACTGTGCGGCTCTGGTGTGTGAGACAGTGTGCAAGCTCATGGGTATCACTATCAATGTCAACAGCGCCTTCCGCATGGGCAAGCCGGATCCCAACAACAAGTTCATGCGGAAGATCAAGTTCCGCGTGGGCAATCGCAGCGAGGCCGAGAGCATAGTGTATGGGAGGATTCAGTTGGCAGGCAAGGGTGTCACCATCTGGGATGATATGTCCCCTGCAGAGTTGTCGGCACGGCATGAGCTCTGGCCCAAGTTCCAGTTTGCCAAGGAGATGAAGTTGAGGGTGTTTTTCACGCGTGCTCGGCTCTTTGTCGATGGGGTGGAGGTGGCCGCATGAGTTTTTGCTTTCATATGTCAGGTTAAGGGGGAGTCTTGACTTGGGATGACTATCACCTTGATTATCACAATTCCTATCTCTGGTCCATGTGTTTGTATCATCGTTTTTGAATCACTAATTTAACATTGAAATGGCTCACTTACAGAAGTTTCACACACTCATCTCAATAATTTATACACACAGGTCACACTTTTTAAACATTTAACTCACTTAAGTTATGTGTCACACAGTTTCATACATATTTCACACATTTTAAAACACTTAAACACACTGAAGTTTCGCTTACACATCACACAGTTTTTACACAGACTCATAAAATTTCACTAAAACTTTCTTGTTTCCTTCTCAATTAGAATCTAACGCTGTCCCTTACGACACTCACCTGTCTTTCCTAGTAGGAGGCGTCCAACCGAACTCTTTTGCACCCACGTCATGTTTTATGGCTGGGGCTAATCTGCTGCACTATGGGGTTCATTCCCACGCTACTGCTCGGTGGTTGAGTGTTGGTTGCTTGCCCAGGGGGGTCATTGGTTTTCGCTCGCTGTCCTAGCATATTTAGTGCCTATACCGGTTTACGGGCACAAGTCCCATGCATCAAATGTGATGCCCCGTTGGACTGTAAAAACTTCACAAACTTCACATGAGCGTATCCTGTTTCAGGGGGTCTGATGCCATGGGGTCGGGCTTTTTTGTACACCCTTCCATGTTAGGTGAAGTTTGAAATCAAGCAGAGCATCACATTTGATGCATGTGGCGAGTTCGTTACCGTACCTTTAACCGTACGCCTATTGTCCCTGCCATGCATGGGGCTTGCTTTCGTCAGTGCACACTATGTTTACAACAGTGCGTACCCACTGGGCCCTGCTGAACGCTCGGCCACGTGGGGCTGGTAGTGTACACTATGTGCAACAGCAGATGTTAATGACGTCACACCTCTGGGCCCTGCTTAAGTAAAGCTCGGCCACGTCGGCAAACAAACAGTCAGTTAGGAAACTCAAGGGAAAAGGCAGTCAAGGCACAAGAGGAGAGAAAAGAAAGCCTGCCCGTTTTTTTGTTGTTCTCGTTGTCTGGCAAGTGTCAAGACACCTGCCAGACAACGAGAGCAACAAAACAAAGGTCAGGCAAACAGTATTTCTTGCCCCTTATATACGAGACTAGCCATACAAAAGCTCAACTACAAGTTCACCAAAAGGCTGGGCCCCCCACCCCTGCCTACGGGTCTTCGGTTTCCTGTCTCGTTGGGAGGAATAAGGAAAGGAACTTAAAGCAAGAGAAAAGACAGACAGGAGCACAAAGGACAAAGAAAAACACCCTCTTCAAGTCTTCAGAAAACGGAAAAGCGGGCCGAAGGATCCCCGCCCATAAAAGCAAGAGAGAGACAAAAAGGGAAAGAGCCCTAAACGAAGTCCACCACGTTCTCAACAACAAAAGCCAGACCCTCCCACCCATGCCTGCCCTGGCACAACTTCTGAAAGTCCGTGGCGCCCTTGGGAGGCCTGCCCAACCTCTTGCCCTCAGCCTCTCCTTCACGCTAGGGAACTGAAAGCACTCATGCAGCGCATTTTTAAGGCTAGTCTCTTCAGGGCACGGGATACGGTTCTCCTGTGTTCTTGTTGTTTGGTGGGTGAACTTGCTGTCCTTTCTTTCCTCTTGTGCCTTCTCCCTTGACTTTCCTAGCTGACTTTCTGCTTGCCGACATGGCCGAACTTCATTTCAGCATGGCCCAGAGGTGTAACGTCATTAACATGCAGCGCATCCTCCACACATTGGCCGTGTTACTCAGCCCAGCACTTTTGGCAGTAGCGTGTGTGACGCTGCTGATCACTACGTCGTCCTTTATTATCAGCTGTGCTGACCGCTCCCAGTCGCAGCCTTAAGTCATTACACACACGAGCACACGCCTTGTTGCTCGTGTGGCTCCTTGCGTGAGAGGGCGTTTGCCTGTTTGCGTCCGTCTATGCGTGCAGCCCCCATGCCGCGACCCTGCATGGCCGGTTCATGTATCTCATCAAAGGTATGTTATTAGCATCAGTGAGGTCACCCACACACACCATGGTTGTTGATAGCGTCCGTAAGTCAGGGCTGAGGGCCATGTTGTTGATGATTGCATTGTGCCCCTGCGACACAGAGCCCCTGCGACATAAGAGATTACGGAGGAATTTAGGGCTTAAGCGTTGCACATCTGATGACGCTTCAGCATGGTGATGCAGCCCTGGTCTTCCTCTGTCGCTCCTCTCCCTAAGCCATAGCCATGCAGCACCATGTCTTATCTTCAACCTTGACGCGGCCCCATGCATCACATTATCCATAGCTCCATGCACCCTCTGACTTCCTCTCCCCCTAAAAATGAATGAACGAACATGGATCCATGGGGTTTTCTTATCCTTTGTACCTCTATGAAGGCAACACAGCGTCATATGCCCCGTCCACTTTTTCAAGAAGGAAACACAGCACCGTGCATAGTCTGAATCTTCTCTTCGACAGTGTCAGGACATCGTAGCCCCGTGCTCCCCCAAATATTATCACTTCTGCCTAGTTACCATTTGATGCTGCTGAACATCGTAAGCCGTGTTGGCATAGTGACAAGCCACGAGGCCGGCTAGGAGGACGACACAGAAAACGCTGAAGTGTAACCCAGCTCGGAACTGGAGAGGGTAAAGATGATACAACCCTGTCACCATGAACAAAACACTGATATCGAATCAAGAAGTCCCCTCGCCGTATCACACGACGTGCCACCCGTGCGTTTTCCCAGCCACATGTGCTTTTCGTCAACCGTACTTCGCCACCTGCGCGTTTTGCGATCACGATCACCAAAGAGGATCACGGGCGAGAAGCGCTCGTTATTTCTTTCCAACGAGCTGCAGTCAGCGATATTGATCCGACAAGGTGAAATGACTGGGTACCGGTACTCAATGCTACCTACACCCCTTCTTTCTATGAAACTCCTTCAAGTTCACAGCATACCGAGCGAAATCAAACCAGCTAGGAAACCGCATCATGCAATAATCATATCATATATTAATATCGCATTGACCCCCGCCCTCTGTTCCAGGATGATGGGATGGAGTTCGTTATCATGTGGGATTGTGGGCGCTACCAGGCCGCTCACGTGCGCGCCAACCTGCCTCTGGCTGCATAACTCTGCCAGGATCAGCAACCTTCCGGGCCTGAAAGGAAGAGCTGGAGACAGCTCAGGCAACTGTCAAAGGCAAAGGCAATGTTGTCAGACCTTGAGCCTCCCGCAGAATGTGAGGCCGCATGGCTCCGTAGTCACCATGCATGGGTCGATCTGGCTGTGAAGGAGCCAGACATTGTCCATGGCAAGAATGCAGGAGGGAGCAGAGGGTGGGACTGAGTAAGCAGTAGAAAAATTACATCAAAAAATATGATGGAAAACATGTGATGTTGTTGAAGCCGCTCAGCTACGAATCATAGAGCTAGCTGTCAGTGGCAAGTCATGTTACTGGGCCAACGGCAGCGTTTATTTTTGTATGTGCCAGAGTTCCTTCGGTGGGCTACCTGGCGGCCATTACTGGGCCGATGGGGACCAAACCTTGCACCAGGCCCCCACGGCCGTAGGCTGTGATGTAGCTGAATTGTAGCTGAAGCACTCTAAAATAATCAGCGGCCAACGACCACTTCTGTTCCCCCTTCCTACCCCTTAACAGGGACACTGGATTACGGGTCGAAAATCTTGTATCGTAACATATTATATTGTATCGATACGGTCCACTACGGTGCATGACTGTAAATCCATACTTTGTGTCCCATGTTGGCAAACAATCCTGTATCGTGACGTATCGTATCGTATGGTACCGTATCGTATTACCGTATTCCGTATCCTGTGTCTCTGCCTCTGACAGCCAAGGATTGGAGCAGCAGTGTTCACCTGCTGGGCATCAGCCACGACAACCCGGCCAACTTCAGGGCGATCCACGACGTGGCCTCCGCAATTAATCCCGATGCTGTTGCTGTGGAGGCTTACGAATCGGTCCGCAACAGGTTCAAGAAGGCGGCGGAGTCTCCCTACATGTTGTCCATGCTGGACGCGTTTCTGTCTGCACCCATCGAAGGCCTTCAGCAGACCTACAGCCTCGTTGGAGGGGACAATGCGGTGAAGTGGAAGCTGGGCCTACGTGATGGCGGTTTTGGCCTGAATGAAGACGAGGAGAACGATCTCTTGTTCGGAGACCCCCTATGTCTGAAGTCATGGCAGGTGCGACTTGCAACCCGACCCAGCTTTGGGGGGAATCTTTGTCTTATTTGTATTATAATCTGGAAGGTATTGGGGCAAGCTCAGTTTCACTGTGTTAGAATGTTGGTACGAGCTGCACTGCCACTGGGACATCTTGTACAAGATTTCCTAGTGGCAGTGCAGCTCGTACCAACATTCTAACACACTGTATTGAATAATGTTCCAGGCCATAGAAGTCCCTCTGAGTGTGCTTTGTATTTCTCTCGTCCATGCCTGCATGCAGCGGTCACGGTTGCGCGGAAGCGGAGGGCTACATTGGCCATGATTGACAACAACACGGAGTTCAGGGACACATTCCTAGAGGAGTTGGACCAACTGTCACTAGAAGATATGGCACGGAACACTGCTTCAATGATTGAATGGAACCTCAATAATGCCATCGGAGAGGAAGGAGGGGCTGACTACTTTCGGCAATGGCTCTTACAAGATTGTGAAGACAGTAGGGTTCAGGTCATGGGCATTCTCGGTGACTGCGTCCCACCCACACACGACGCAATGGTACCATTTCCCATTCCGCAGAGCCCGGCTGATGCCTTGCGTGAAGGAGGCATGCGCGATCGCATCCTCTCCTACTGCTCCGGGGCCATCACTGGGAAGCCTTACAAGAGGATGGTGGCCATAGTGGGCAGGGCCCACGTGCTGCCCCTGGCTGAGCTACTCAGGTTGTCTATCTGACCTACTCCAAATCCTAGGTCGCACCCTGTCTACACAAGTCATTCATGAGGCAGAATACTACAAACGGATGGGTATTTTTGATTTGCGTTTGGAGATCAACACAATCTTACTTCAGCGAGAGTGTCAGAAATCAATGGTCACGTAGCTTGTTATTATTGTGCAGATTGGTCCGCCCTCTAATTGCTGCTCAGGCTTTCTTAAGAGCAGGGGGTAAGGGGTGGGGAGGGACACTCGAAGGTGCATTCCAGCAAATGCGCCTCAAGCTGAATATCATGAATATTCCATGCGTTCAGCTGGTTTCTTGTGGGAAAAAGTGATTACACCTCCCCATTGGTGGAGGGATCGAACCCGCCACACGATCTTCTCTCTCCCCCTGACTAGAGCTCCGGGTTCCATGTTCCTGCCCCCTCACATAGGACGATGGCCCAGGCCCAGGCTGTGCATGCTAGCTGGAATTGAGCCTAGTCATTCCCTACCGGCCCCACGTGGCCGAGCGTTCAGCAGAGCCCAGCGGGTATGCACTGTTCTAAACCTTTCCATACATGTCTACCAGAGCCAGTTTTCTGGCACGCTGGAGAAACTGAGACCGTCTTATGTCAATGATGTTACACCTCTGGGCCATGCCCAGGAAGGCTCGGCCGTGTGGGCGCCCACTGTTCAGATGAGAGAAAAGAAAAACTGAAAGGAAGAGGGAACACAAAATAAGGGAACAAAAGGACAAGCCGGGAGGCATATAAGTCCGATGGCATCTCAGCTCCTCTAGCAATTAGCTATCAAAAAAGTCTTCAACACTACAACAGCGTCCACAAAAGTAAATGCATCCCACCCCTGGTCGGCCTGGTACAGCTGGTGGACGTTTGTGGCACCGTTCGGGGGACCTGCCCACCTATTTCAAGCGCCGTCTGTAGGCTGAACCCAGGCGTGGCAGGCGGCCACATACCTGTGTTCGGTGGCGGGTTCCCTAGGGTCGCCCCGGCCGACGACCTCCATCTGCGCCCGCTCATAGGCAGCGTCCACTAGCGTGAAGGAGAGGCTGAGGGCGAGAGGTTGGGCAGGCCCCCTTGAGGGCGCCACGGATTTTCAGCAGTTGTACCCGAAGTCGTACCAAGGCAGGCGTTGGTGGGAGGCTCTGGCTTCTGTTGAGGACGTGGTAGACTTTGTGAAGGGCTAGTTTGTTGTCTTTATTTTTCTTCGTTGGGGACTTGCTCTCTCCCTTTTCGTCTCTCCCTTGTTTTCAGGGGCGGGGACCTTCGCAGTCCGCCTTTTCCTTTTCTAGGAGGGTGGGTCTTTGTCCTTAATGCTCCTCTCTGTCTTTCCTCCTGCCTAGATTTTCCTTCCTTTTCCTCCCTATGAGATAGTGTCACGACGTATGGGTGCACCGCACGCATGGGTGGCTTGTACATCCTTTTTTGGTTTCGGATCCATTATGTTTTGTGGTACTTCGAGAATGCCTGGCTCGCTCCAGGCATTCTTCTCTTCTTACTCAAGTATACACGAAGTTGAATCACCCTGTTTTTAATCTGTTCTGGGACTGATCGTCTACCTGTGATATTTCGGCCTCTTATCAAGGCCAGGAAACTACACTGATCGGAGATCTCTAGTTAACTCTACACTGATCCTTTCGCTCTAAGCCCACCTCATCCAGTATCAGGACCTGGCAGCTACACTGTGAGAATATATCTAGTTAACACTACACATATTCACTATCTCTAGCTTCAGCACCTCTACTCCATCTCTCATTCTTCTTGCTCTCTCGCTTGATAACTCTACACTGCGAGCTCTCAGCTCAATCTCTAGAACTCAAGTCGACACTGCAAGCTGCTTCCCCAGCCTTTCCTGGCTACCAAGTCGACCATCCGATCCTTCGGTTGATCTTCCTCATCAAGAGTCGTTCATTCAGCTCTGCATTCTTCTTCACTTCGGGCTGTTTCGTCCACCAGTCCAATCCAGACCGCCTCAACCTGGCAACTGTCGACCTCACTACCTCAGTGCATCAGTCTCCTCAAGGGTCGGCCTCAATTCGAAACTTCTGTCAACAGTAAGGGAAGAATCATCAAAGGTTAGTGCAGTAACCCGAGGATTAAGTCGAGGATAATCTGGTACCAGCCAGATAATCGCTCCTGCACAGCAGGTTACCCTTGGTAAAGGGCTCCTAGCACTCCTTTAAGTGACTGCTGTGCGCAGTGATACTTCAGGGTCACTGGTACCTCGTGACAATAGGAACTAGGATAGCCCGCACGCAGGAGTGGGAGGCCCTGGCTTTCCGGAACCTGTAGTTGAGTTTTCAAAGGCTAGTCTCGTCAGGGGCAGGGGATACGGTTTGCCGGTTTGTTGTTTTTTTGTTGTTGTCCTTGTTGTTTGGAAGGCGAAATTCCTCTCCTTTCTTTCCTCTTGTGCCTTCTTCCTTGCCTTTCCCATCTGACTTTGTGGTTGTCGACGTGTTCGACCTTTATTGAAGCAGGGCCCAGAGTTGTAACGTCATTAACCTTGGTGGGTCAACGTGGAGGTAAAGCTCCGCAACTCTTGGGTGAAAGCTCAGCTACTTAAGCCAGTAGCGGAGCATGACGAGATCCACACTGACCCTTTTACGTTGGAGATGCCCAAATTTTTCAAGTTCTCAGGCCCCACTCCCATTGACCTACATCAGTGCAATATTTGAGTACCTTGCTTGAGATCACAAGCCAGGGCTTACGCGAGCAGTTAGTTCACAACCTGTTCGCCCTAGGAGCTGTCTAGCAACGCGTTCGTAGAAGATGGATGGCAGTATGACTATGGATGGTATGCCTTTCAAGACGCAGCCGCATGACGCGATGCGCCTGGGCCTGGCCTCTCTCAAGGAGGATGCCCTAGCAACTCATCCCGTGGAGCACATCCAAAGGGATCACACGCTGCAGGTGAACAATGATGCGTAACTGACGTGAATTGATGAGCTATTGTTTTGCTTCAATTCTGCTTGGGAGTGTTAGGGAGTTGCATGGAGCTGATCCCGGAAAAGCATGCCTGGTTTCCATTCCGCCCCTCCCGCGGGAGCTCCCGTTCTCCCCTCCTGAATCTCCTCGTTGGTACTGCAACATTCAGGCCACAACGAAGCAATACGACATGATGCGACAACTGTATGGCACAGCCGTGCCCGCGAAGCTGCAGATCGAAACGCAGATCTTGGCCAAGTTTGTTCGGCTACCGGGCCTACACTCCTCGCGGCTCGGCCTCGAGTCGATGACGGGCGAGCTTGACGACTTCTCCTTCGAGTCATACCTGAATCTGCCAGAGAACAATGACTGTGCCCCGCCCGATATGCACAGTCAGATGGAGAAGAGCCTTGGGTAAGAGCTCCTGCCAGGCTTTGATTATAAATATGCATGGGGTCACGAATCATATATGCAATAAATCAGCCTGGGACGCCTCCTTTGGCTGCATGGATGCATGGGGCCATGATCCGATACAGCAGATTGGGCTGTCCCCTCTGGCTGCATGCATGCATGGGGCCATGATCCGATACAGCAGATTGGGCTGTCCCCTCTGGCTGCATGCATGCATGGGGCCATGCTATAATACCGCAGATTGGTGCGTCCCATTTGGCTGCATGCGTTTAAGCAGCCAGGATCCATCAGAGTTGCATGCGATCATTTCAGCTCTGCATTTGGGGTTGGTCCAAGGTCCAAATGGCAAACATTTAGGCACCTCTAAATGCATGCATGGGCCATGTACTATGAAGAGCCCATGCCTAAAATGCTCTACCCAGGGAGTGCAGGTAGGTCTAGAGCTGAGAAGCACATAGGATCTCAGTGTGTAGCTCAATGGGAGAGAAGATAATGCCATTCAGAATGAGTTTGATTTATGCCAGCGTAGCCTGCATTGTCTTGATGGCCATGCATGGTTAGGCCTGGTAAGACGTCAATGAGGAAGGACTGGTTCATAGCGCCTCCCACAGCTACCGTAGGAGTTTGACCCCATTTTGCATTCCAAGGCTCAATCCTTGCCCCCATGTCATGTTTGATTACCTGCCCTACCTCTCACCACCTACCCCTGTGCAGGCTGGGAACTAAGCCAGTGGCAAGGGGCATGTTGTAGAGCGACCGTTATCCAAGCTTTGTGTGCTCTGTGCCGACCGCACGGCTGGGGAGGCAGCAGTCTCCAAAACTGAAACATGCATTGACAATCGACAAAGGCATGCCTACAATGGACAAGAGCGGAAGGCTCAACCACCACAGGCTTTGCGGTGGATGCGTTGAATCCCATAGACCATGAAGCGGCCTTAGGTTCTGATCTGAGAGCCATGAGCCCAACTTGTACTACCAATTTTACATGAGGGTTAAAGGATTTGACCTGACTTCACGCATTCTGGAAGGGATTGAAGATTTGAAGCACTGTCATCCTAGCTGGTTGTTTGGCACGAATTATCAATCACACACTCTTGCGATGGTGATTGCTCATGAGCACCTGCTTGTGTTGTGCCCGACAAGACGAATGGTTGATGAGGTCATGGGTTTTCTGATGTATTTGCTCCCCATTTGCGCTCATCTCTACCGTAACATTCTGGCTGTGAAATGTTTATTTTCCTGTAAATGTTTCCCTACCGGTTTTGTCGCTGACTTCTGCTGCACTGTCAATGACATTACACCTCTGGGCAACGAGTGGGGGGGGGAAACAACTGAATACACCACATCATCGAAAGATGAAGAGCTTGACGAGAGCTTTCCATATCTGGTCTTAAAATTGTTTTTGGCCCAGGGGGCTAGGATATATGGAGGGTCAATGTGGGGGGGAGGGGGGTAAAAGAAAAAAGGGCATTTTTGGTAATTTTAGATTTTTTTTTAAACATCAGATTGAGACGATAGCTACACCGTTGCATTCCTACTGCCATTTGCTACAGATATGCATCATAGAAAATTCCACACCGAATACCAGACCCCTCTTGGCATGCAATTTGGGTATGGGGGGGTGTCATGGCTCTGGAACCACATGCACCGTTGTGCGTACACTCATTATGGACTCACACGGTGTAGCTGCATTGGTAGTTGCTATGAATTAAGCAATGACAACTTGCTGTGAGCATTGTTTCAAGGTCTCAAACTTCACAGACAACCCAGTGGCCCTAGGGAATCACCAACAAGGGAGAGAGTGCAAGAGAGGAGCTGAGAAGCTGGCCAAGGAGAACTCGACGAAGCCAAGCCCTGGCCAGCTTACGATGACAACCCCCCAGAGTCGGAGGGTGTCCAACAAGAATATGGACCATCAGTAGCTGGGGATGCGCCGACGGTGTACAAGGTGCATGGCTGTGGGACGATAACCAAGCTATCAGCTATGCGGTTGCACGTCAGAGCGCACATCTTGCTGCGCCAATGTGGGGCAGCCTGTAGCTTGGCGCCAGCGAGGTTCTGCCACCAATCCTTGCACCAACAGACCAGTGGCTTGCACCATCTGCAGGAGCATCGCGGGTACCATCCGCCCTTATGTGTGGAGTTATCACTTCCTAGATCACATGGAGTCAGCCCACCCTGGTCAGAGGCTGACGGAGGCAGATGTGACGAGATATGCCATCAGTGTTGAGGAGTTGGGGGGCAAGGAGCTCCCCAAGAAGCTGTAGACCAAGCTTCTGAAGCAGCACATCAGCACGCTTAAGTTAAATGCTAGTTTGATGCCACTCATGCGTCCTCTCGTTTCTGGAGCCTCGAGGTCTCTAGCGAGGATAGGTTGCTGGCAGGTGGTAGCAAGAGCAATGGTATGTTCTTTTGTTCTACCGCTTAACATTTGTGAACTAGCTACATTTATCGACACGATTAGAAGCGCACTGACGAGCTGATTGAAATTGACCCCGCTCCCTTCCTTCAATAAGTCGTTTCACATTTTTTTATGATGGGGTGTTTGACTTTTTTGTTTGCCCCCCCTCGCTGGGCTATGCTGAAAAAGCCAGGGCGCGTGGGCGCCCAACAGTGTGGCTTGGGGGAAATAAACACCGACCTCTGCTGCAATGTGTCAGCTACACAGTTGTTTGGGAGTGTGACCTTTTGCAACAAGCCATGTCGCTATCTCAGGCCACCACCAGCTTTGTCTCGTATGGCCTACTGATGGAAAGAGAAACGCAAAGAGCAATGGGTATGGTCAAGCACTGAATATTTATTCACCAACGAGTTCGCTCACCAAACGGTGCACTCGGGGTCTGGTCTATCTAGTCAGGGCGTCCAACCACATCTTGGTGATGGGACCTACTCTCTTTGGCTAAGCAATCGCTGTGTCTTTAGTAAAACTACACTTAAAATTTCAGGCAGTCTTAAGCCAGTAGACAACCAAGTTCTTTATGAGGGCACGAACCCCTTTCGCATGCAACAACACAATCGAGAAGGAGCCCACAAGGAGGCACCAACACGAAAAACAGCCAGGTGCGCATGTGGTCCTCTTCGACTGAGAAATGGCAATCAGGAACAGGAAGGGCAGCAACCCCAGCAACATGAAACAAATGTGCATGGAACAGCACGTTGAAGTGGGAATGTACGTCACGTTGCATGGCATTAGATCTGACACGCCATACCATTCCTTTTTCAACCCACGCTTCGGCGCTCTCATATCTTCCACCTCCAGTCATGTTCTGCTCCATCTCTGGTGCAGTGCCCGAGCAGCCGGTGGTGTCCACCAAATCGGGTCACCTGTTCGAGAAAAAGCTAGTCGAAAAGTACGTGAAAGAGACGGGGAAATGCCCTGTATCCGGCGATTCGCTATCGATAGAGGATCTCATGCCACTGAAGGCGAACAAAACTGTCAAGCCTCGTCCTTCGCCTGCAACTAGCGTTCCCGGCTTGCTAGGACTTTTCCATGACGAGTGGGACTCTCTGATGTTGGAGACACACAGCCTACGACAGAGCCTGCACAATGTGCGCCAGGAGCTCTCCCACGCGCTGTACTTACATGATGCCAGCACTAGGGTGATAGCGAGACTGATCCGGGAGAGAGACGAAGCTCGAGGTGCACTTAGCAACGTTAAGGCCTCACTCAGCGCTGAAGCCGAGCAGGCTGCCAAGCGTAGCGCAGCCGAAGCTGCTGCTGATGCCACGACCAGCGCCGCAGGCGATGACAAGCGGCAGAAGAAGGCCTCGATGCCAGAAGCTGTGATCGAGGAGCTGACGGCCGTCAACGCGACGCTGTCCAAGGGCCGCAAGAAACGCCCCGTATCAGACAGCCTCGTGACGCCCGAGCAGCTGCAGCAGGCCTCCGTGATCGGATCCCACCCGCTGCATCAAACCACGCTGGGCGGGATCGTGTCCCTGGATATCAACCCAGATGCGCCGAACGTGCTGGCCACCGCCGGTCTGGACGCGACTGTCCAGATCTTTGACCACGTGCAGGGGCGCGTGCTCGGCGCGCTGCAGGGCCACTCCAAGCGCCTGACCTCTGTGGCTTACGCAAGTGGGAAGGTGAGGCAGTAATCAGGATCCGATGGCTGCCAGGTTGCATGGGGCCGTGAAGGTCATCCATGCGAGCATGGGGTTGATCGCCGTATGCATGGGGTCACGACATTGTGGCGGAGGGAAACCGACATAAGCATGCATGGGTCATAGGAGATAGGCCATGCAAGCAAGGGGCTGATTGTTGTGCACACCTAGGTGCAGGTGCAGCCAGGTGCATAGAGTGCTGATCATCAAGTCGGTGCATGGGGGCTTACTAATCACCAATCTTATGCATGTGCAGCTGCCGTACCGTAGATTTGCTTTGCCTTCCTTCATAATCAATTTTGTTTGGGGTTGAAGGATCTAGATTTTACTACTTATTGATTGTCAACGTCAGTTGTCGCTCAGAAATTAAAGAGCTTGGGAGGATAATTTGCCCCAGAGGGCAGCAGGAAAATGAATAATTTTTCCATACCAGAGGGAAGGCAAATCAAATATACGGTAGAGGTGATCGTTGCATTCACTGGGGTAAATGCAAAAGAGAATCTAGGAGGACATGTGTCGATAGCCTTCAGCATGCGCGCTTTTGGACAATCGCATGCTGGCAACTCACCTGGTCAGCAGTATTGTTTTTGTTTTTTGTCACAGCTACCTGTCAGCTACACTCCAGCCTCCAGCCGGAGGCTCCAGTTGTGGCTAGCTATGCTGATTGGGCCGTAGGCCAAAGGCCGGTCAAGGTTTGGTCCCAACCAGGCCTTGTGCGGCCGCTGGGCGACCCGCTGAAAGGGGCCTCATAGCACACACAAAATAAGGACTGGTCAGCAGCTTGCATGAGGATGATCACGTTGTGGATGGGTGTGTGAGAGGACTAGGGCCATTGACTGCCAGCGAACATGTGGGTCATTGCGGGGGTCAAGGCGATCGTGGTTGCCTGCATAAGGATGTCATGGTTGCCTGCATAAGGATGTCATGGTCTGAAGGGTCTTCAGCAGTCTTTCTTATTTCGGCCACAAGTCCACCTTCATCTGGCCGCCAAAGGCCCCATTGCGACCCAACTTGGACCAGCCTACGATTGGTGGCCAAAGCAGCATGGCTGGCTGCAAATTGGGTCGCCGACCCGAGGCCGGAGTGTAGCTGACATGTAGCCGAGTCACTTAAGAAAGAACATTGCTTTCAAAAAAAAAAAAAACGTTTTGCTGGATATTGGTGTGTAAGGGGTGGGCATGCGGGTTGCGCGCACGTGGGTGGATGAGGATGTACTGTAAGTTAGCAGAAAGTGAGGAATGGAAGTTTGGAGCCTGGTGCTGGCCAGTGGCTATGAGCAAACATGGGCACAAGGGTGGCTAGCATGAAAACGATGCATGCGTTTGTGGGGTGTGCGGAAAAAATGTTATGTTGTGGGGAATGGAAAGGAAAGTGTGAGGAATGGGTGTGTGAATGGGTGTCCATGAGTCTGCACGAGGGCGTCCTGGCTGTCACGACCTCAGCCACACGCATGGCATGTGTGCTGAGAGATGACTTTAGTACGCACCAGTGGGTGTATAGCCCCGTAGACCTAGTTTCAAGGTGAGTTACAACGCTTCTGTTCAAGGATAAATTCGCAGCGAATTTCAGTGCCTCCGGAACTCGTTGAGGAAACCATGTTGAGCTCGGATCAGGTCGACGTGGTCAGCGCCATGCTGCCTCATCCCCTCCCCCCCTCTGACCGAGGGGAGAGGTTCCCCCTTCTACCCATCAAACTTCCTTTTTCGACCATCGTACCCTAAACCTGCAGGACCTGCTGTCGTCGTCCGCTGACAAGACCACCCGCATCTGGACCGAGCAGGACGGCGGGTCGTACCCTAAAGCCTAATCCCTCAACCCGTAACCCGCAGGTCCTGCTGTTGTCATCCGCTGACAAGACGGCACGCATGTGGACCGAGCAGGACAGCGGGTCGTACCCTAAACCCTAATCCTTCAACCCGTAACACGCAGGTCCTGCTGTCGTCGTCCGCTGACAAGACGACACGCATGTGGACCGAGCAGGACAGCGGGTCGTACCCTAAACCCTAATCCCTCAACCCGTAACCCGCAGGTCCTGCTGTCGTCGTCCGCTGACAAGACGACACGCATGTGGACCGAGCAGGACGGCGGGTCGTACCCTAAACCCTTATCCCTCAACCCGTAACACGCAGGTCCTGCTGTCGTCGTCCGCTGACAAGACGGCACGCATGTGGACCGAGCAGGACGGCGGGTCGTACCCTAAACCCTAATCCCTCAACCTGTAACACGCAGGTCCTGCTGTCGTCGTCCGCTGACAAGACGACACGCATCTGGACCGAGCAGGACGGCGGGTCGTACAGCTGTGCCGCCACGCTGACCGAACACACAGCCGAGGTTGTGGGCGTCACGGTGCACCCATCCCGCAAGTACTTTGTGACGGGCTCAGCAGACGCTAGCTGGTGCTTCTATGACATTGAGAAGGCAGAGTGCTTGCGCCAGGTGGATTGAGGGTTGAGGTGGTGGGTTTAGGGGGGTGAGGTGTTGAATATCCTGTATGGCGTAGGGCCTGTATGGCATAAGGAGGCCGAGTGCTTCCGCCAGGTGGGTAAAGTGTTCATTTTGCTACGGTGTAGGGCTTATATCACTTACATGACATAAAAAAATGATTCGAGTGCTTTGCGCAAGGTGTCTAAGGGGGGGAGGGCTTCAGAGGTAGCAGTGCAGGTGGAAATGGCCATGCATCCATGTGTGAAGTGGCCATGCATCCATGTGTGAAACGGCCATGCATCCATGTGTGAAACATCCATGCCCTAAACCCTAAACCCTGCATCCATGTGTGAAACAGCCATGCATCCAGGTGTGAAATGGCCATGCATCCATGTGTGTGGCCATGCATCCATATGTGAAATGGCCATGCATCCATGTGTGAAATGACCATGCTTTTATGTGTGAAATGGCCATGCATCCATGTGTGAAATGGACATGCATCCATGTGTGAAATGACCATGCATCCATGTGTGAAACGGCCATGCATCCATGTGTGAAATGACCATGCATCCATGTCTGAAATGGACATGCATCCATGTGTGAAATGGCCATGCATCCATGTGTGAAATGGCCATGCATCCGTGTGAAATGACCAAGCATCCATGTGTGAAATGGCCATGCATCCATGTGTGAAACGGCCATGCATCCATGTGTGAAATGGCCATGCATCCATATGTGAAATGGCCATGCATCCATGTGTGAAATGGCCATGCATCCATGTGTGAAAGGGCCATGCATCCATGTATGAAATGGACATGCATCCATGTTTGAAATGGCCATGCATCCATGTGTTAAATGACCATGCATCCATGTGTTAAATGACCATGCATCCATGTGTGAAATGGCCATGCATCCATGTGCGAAACGACCATGCATCCATGTGTACAGACCTGGGGATGTTGCTTAGGCTTTTGTTCTGCTTCATGGCGTGTGCTTGCATTTCCCAGGAGTGCATGCTTATTCTTCTGCTGCTGCTGCTGCTGCTGCTGCTGCTGCTGCTGCTGCTGCTGTCAGCTAGGCCCGAATTGAGGCTCGTATGAGGGCCTATATGCTCAGCAGTAACCTGGCCATGGTGGCACTACTACCCTGACAAGGGTGACACCACCGACCCGACCCTTGGGGGCACCAAAACATGACGTATGGCGATGCCGCGAATGAAATAAGCATTTCAGCTGGGATGCACATTTTAGATGGTGGTTATGGTTTAGGGTTTTGCTCTGAGGGGATGCACAGTTCAGATGATGGTTCAGGGTTCAGGGTTTCAGCGCCTAGGGGATGCACAGTCCGGGGAGGGGAAATTCCAGCATTGATGTCAACGGTGGCTTTTCCCCGTTTCCTTGTGTGACAGGTGGTTTCTGAGGACCCCACTGAGGCTTACACGACGGTACAATTCCACCCCGATGGTCTCATCTTGGGGACAGGTGAGCGTCAGGCCCGCGGCTATTCCTGCCTGGGAAGACGAGACTATTTGTTCCGGGGTGGAGATTGGGGTGTGGAGAAGTGAAATGAGGGATACAGATGTTAAATGAGGGGTAAAGAAGTTTAATAAATAAGTCAAATGAGGGGTAGAGAAGTTAAATAAGTCAAATGAGGGGTAGAGAAGTTCAACGAGGGGAGATTCCAAATGCAGCGACCCTCTTGGTGGCAAACCCTTCAACCTTGAGGGTTGAAGGTCCCGAAACTGTTAAATAGGAGCTGCAATGCCAAACCTTGTTGCCCCTCTTCATTGGGTTCTCCCCGTCTGGCCTGCCTCACCCCAAAAACTGAACCGTAATACGAGCCCTACACCCTAAAATAAAATGGAGGGCTGGCGCTCCCTGGCTTTTTACCTAGAGGACTGGCTGGGTCAAGAAACGGTTCATCCCCTCACCTTTTAGGAACCCCGCAAGGATCTGTACTAGGTCTATTACTTTGTAACATTTACTTTGCCCAGCTGTGCGTGGCCCTGCCCTTTTCTTATTGGCGGCTGCTCTACTTTTGTGCGCATGATGCACCCACTTCAGGCACGGACGAGGTAGTGTACTAGGTCCATCACTTTGTAACACTTACTGTGCGTGGCCCTGCCCACTTCTTATCGGCGGTTGCTCTAATTTTGTGTACATGCATGCATATTACAGGCACGGATTAGTCTCTCATTCGCATTTGAGAGGTGAAGCAGCAGGAGAATGTCCCTGAACCCCGCCGCTCTGTCCCTGAACCCTGCCACTCCGTCCCTGAACCTTGCCCCTCTGGCCCTGAACCCTGCCCCTCCGTCCTCCCTGACTCTGAATCTGTGTACATGCATATTGCAGGCACGGACAAGTCCCTTATTCGCATCTGGGAGGTGAAGCAGCAGAAGAACGTGGCGACGTTTGAGGGCCACATCAAGCCGGTTAAGGCGCTGGCCTTCTCAGAAAACGGGTTCCACTTGGCGTCCGTCTCGGAGGACTGTGTCAAGCTGTGGGATCTGCGCAAGCTGCGCAACTTCAAGTGAGCGGGGCAGGTGGAGCAAGGCAGGGCGGTGGAACAGGCAGGCAGGCAGGGCGGAGCGGGGCAGGTGGAGCAAGGCAGGGGGGGTGGAACAGGCAGGTAGGTAGGGGCAGGTGGAGCAGGGCGGGTGGAACAGGCGGTCTTACTTTCTTCCTTCGGGCGTGTTCTTTCCGTCGTTCTGGAGACGTACTTTTTGCGTCCTGTTTTCTTCTTCCTTCTGCGGGGCGGACGAAAGGATGCGGGGGCAAGCGTTCAGCTCCTCTTTTCGCCCTTTTGGGACTTCTCTGGCGGGCTTATAAGTGCCCTCTTTCCTGTGCATGTCGTGGGAGGGTGTGGGGGTCAGGTTTCTCAGCAAGCCCAGAGAAATAAACGAATGAAATATTAGTTCAAATTACTATGTTTGCTGAATTAGTTCAAATTCGTGTGTTAGTTGAAATTAATGGATTAGTTTAAATGACTGTGTGTTGCTGAGGCAGTGTTGGACATGACCCTGCTTCAGGACCTTGGAGCCTTATGATGGTGCTGCCTGCAATACGGTGGCCTTTGACTTTTCCGGCAACTACCTGGCAGTGGGTGGGCAAGACGCCCGCGTCTATGGAGTGAAGCAGGTGAGGAGCCTCATGCCCGACAGGCGAAATCATGGAAACCTGCAAGTCCCAGAAATCTAGGGCATAATCCATTCTGGCGCATGGTGTCTACGGAAATCCGATCAGGTACCTGATGAAGGTCTTGGGTTAGGAGCTTACATGCCTCATACCTTTGGGTGGAGTTGCTTACTGTCCTTGACCCTTGTGTTATTTATTTAAATGCTGCCGATCTCAGAGAGATGCAGTGGGTGGAGCAGGGGGGGCGTATTGGGTTAGGATAGCTAGCAGCTTACATGCCTCATACCTTGGGGTGGTGTTACCCATTGTTCACAACCCTGATGTTATTTACATGTCGTCCCTTTCAGAGAGATGCAGTGGGTGGAGCAGGGTGGGCGTAATGGGTTTACCGGGGGTCAACTTGTGCTGCCGGCGGCAGAGACATAGGATTCGAAATATGGTAATACAATGCGGTACAATACGATACGGTACGAGATTTTCTGCCAATACGGGACAAATGTGTGGACTTCCAGACCGTGCACCGTAGTGGACCGTATCGATACAATTCAAAACAATACAATATAAGAATGATTTTTTTGCCAAAACGGCCCGTATCCCGTGTCCCTGGTCGGCGGGGGCTAATGTGACCCGCGCCAACAGGTTGAGGTGCAGGTGAAGTGGCTGATGTTTGTCATGGTAGTCTAAACGAATCTGCAGGTGATTGCCCCCCTCCTTGAACGGGCCTTACTCATCAGACCTGATCCCGCCCCGACCACCGGTCCACCGTGCATCTCAATTCTTGACCCCTCTCTTACGGGCCTAGTTGACTGTTCCCTTACTTATTTATAGGATCTCTGTCTTAAGTGTTGACTGTTGTATGCCCTACTCACCCTGCCCAGGACTGGGACATTGTCAAGACCTTCCCGGACCTGCCTAAGAAGGGCATCACGGCGCTGCGCTTTCTCGACCCCTCTCTTACAGACCTAGTTGACTCTTCCCTTACTTATTATAGGATCTCTGTCTTAAGTGTTGACTGTTGTATGCCCTGTTCACCCTGCCCAGGACTGGGACATTGTCAAGACCTTCCCGGACCTGCCCAAGAAAGGCATCACGGCGCTGCGCTTTGGCCCCGACGCGAAGACGTTGTTTGTGGGCGCTGCCGACCACAACCTGCGCATCATCGGACTGCAAGACGCGGCCATGCAAGAATAAGCGACAGATAGCGTATGCCGTGGTGTGAGAGCGGGACATATGGGGTGATGTGTGACAGCCGGCCAGCCCAGGGGCGGGGAGAGGCATTGAGCATTATGCTGTGCAAATAAAGTTGTTTGCGTGCTAGCTGACGCGAACGATGCATCACCACTACATTTACGTAATTGCCTTCAGTCATGTGGCGCCCTGTGCTGTTGTCATATTCGCCTGTCTCTCTGGTGTGGTTCTGACAATGGCGTTACACCTCTGGTCCCTGCTCAAAAAGGCTCGGTGGGGCAGGTCTGTCGTCTCTCTTGCAACTGCTCCCGGTAGACGCTTAACTCGTGACGCTGCAGCAGCTGCCATGTGTCTCCGTGCTGTGGACTTGTCGCGCTGCCTTGCGCCCTGGGTCCGGGGCACTGCAAAGCGACATCGCTCATAGCGCGGCATAGGCGCTCTGAACCTCCGCATCCCATCATGGGGGGTACTGACGTTTCCCACGCTGGGCATGTGGCCGCGGAGTGCGCATCATGTCAGCAGCTTCGGTTGCAGTCCAAACTGTGAGCGTCGTTGCGGCTTCCTCGTCGTTACCTGCCGCAATGGCCTGGCTGAATCGCTGTAGGCCCTGCTCATCGCGGGCCAGCTGTAAAGGTGTGCCTTATCAGCTCTCCATGTGAGGCTGGTTCTTGCTGGCTGAGCAGCGTCAGACTGACACCTTTGTGAGTGTTAATGACGTTACACCCCTGGGCCATGCTGAAATGAAGCTCGGCCACGTCGGCAAACAAAAAGCCAGCTAGGCATGTCATGGGAGAAGACACAAGAAGAGAGAAAGGGTAGCAAGTTCACCCACGAAACAACACGAACATAAAGGTTTGACAAACCTCATCCCGTGCCCCTGAAGAGATTAGCCTTCAAAAAGTTCAACTACAAGATCTTTGTAAGTGAGTGATGGGCCTGTGTGTGACCTGAGTGCAGTAGGGGCTCTCTATCTATGACCTCTTCCCCCCCATGGTTAGGCAATGACGTTACACCTTTTGGCCCTGCTCAAAAGGCTGAGCCGCGTGTTAAACACTACCTCCCCACGTGTAGGTGTCCATTGTTTGGTTTCGTGACTCAGGTATATATGCCAGCTACACTCTGGAATCTGGCGGGAGGCCCCAGTTGTGGCCAGCCTCATTGCATTGCCCACCAGTTATATGCCGGTCGTGGCTTGGTCTGAATCGGGCCCTCGGCGGCCTGTGAAAGGTAGACTTAGAGCCGAAAAAGGAACACAGCTAGTGCCATGGTGCAGCCATGCTACCCTCCTACACACTATATCTTCTCCATAGCTGAAAGACTCACATAAACAGATAGACAGGCGCCCTTGGCTGCCGCGCTGCACCGTGTTCGCCGCATGGCAGCCAAGGTGGACCTAAGGCGCCATCTTCCAACCCGCATCAGGCTGGCAGCTGTGTATGCAGCGCCTGCGGCCAACTACGGCGACGTGGTGTGGGCCACCAGCCACCTTCGGCCGTGGCAATGTCTCTCCAGCAAAATGCAGTCCAGCTTGCTTCAGCACCTACACCAGGCTGCGGGGCTACCTGCATCAGCCGCCAGTTGGGGAGTCATGAGAGAGCTGCAGCTCCAGCCACTACAGCGAGACTGGTGGGCCCATATCCTCCGCTTCTACAATGCAGCGGTGGCACCGGAGGCACAGCAATACAGCCCTCTCATGGCTCAAGCCATGGCAGCAGATATGCAGCTTGCAATCAGCCAGGGCACTGGCGGCCGCACCTGGTGCTCTCATCTGCTGGGTGCATTGGAGGAGCTGGAACGGGGGGCAGCCACCCCCACCTTGCGCGAGGCAGCAGCTGCCCTACAGCGCCTACCCGTCACAGAGGTGTTGGCACTCGTTGACGCAGCCTACGAGCAAGCACGGCTGGACGCAAGCGGCGGTGGGGACCCAAGGGACCCTACCAACGAGCACAGATCTGCGGCGACCTATCGCGTCTGGTTCCAGTCCTCGGCGGGTGCCGTGCTGGCGCAAGCCAAGAGATGCACTAGTCAGAGGGAGTGTGCTTGTGTGCGCACCAATTTGCGAATGCGGCTTGGCGCAATCAGCACTGCTGATACCAGAGGACGGCGCAACGGTCAGCGGCAACAGGCACGCTGCTGCCAACGGTGTTGGGCACGGGGGGATAGCGAGCAGGTAGAGGATGCGCTGCATGTGTGCTTCCAGTGCCCTAGTGTCAGGGAGCAGTTACGGGAGCGGGGGTGGGCAGGTCCTCCGGGCGCCGCCACTAACTTCCACCAGTTGTACCAGGCTGAGCATGGGTGGGACGCACTTGCTTTTGGGACCAGCTATAAGATATGTTTCGAGGCGACCCACGAAGGCCGCCTCAGGAGCAGCTAGAAGATGGAGTTTGAGGCGACCCATGAAGGCCGCCCCAGGAGCAGCTTCAAGATGGAGTTTGAGGCGACCCATGCAGGCCGCCTCAGGAGTAGCTAGAAGAAGGAGTTCGAGGCGACCCATGAAGGCCGCCTGAGGAGCAGCTAGAAGATGGAGTTTGAGGCAACCCGTGACGGCCGCCTCAGGGGCAGCTAGAAGATGGGAGTTGGAGGCGATCCATGAAGGCCGCCTCAGGTTGTAGCTATAATGGTTTCCAGGAGAGACTTGCATGAGGATTCCAGCTCTCCAACTTGTCATGGCCTTTTCCGACGGTATCGCTTGGGACAGGTGCCTGCTTTTTAGTTGCGCAATAATTTCCTGTTTTTATTTTCTCCTTTTCACCCCTTTCTGACAGTGGGACGCCCATGCGGCCGTGTCTTTTGAACATGGCCCAGACGTCTTTAGCTTCCGGTAGTTGGATTGGGGATTAGGACTTTTTGTTTTGTTTTTGAGGGGTTCTCTTTCCTCTCTCTCTTTCGTTTCCAACCTGCTTTGCAGCATGGCCCAGTGGTGTAACGTCAATGACTTGCTTTTGTGGACTGTGCTGTGGGCCGATGGTGGAATGTCGTTGGCCTTTCCGGCCTTCTCTTTTCGTCCTTTTTGTTGTTTGCCCCCTTTTTACTTTCTTCTCTTCTCCCTTCTGATCAGTGGGGCGCCCTCGCGGCCAAGCAGGGGTGGGATACGCTTGCTTTTCTGGACTCATCTTTTCTTAAAGGCTTTGTTGAGGGCTAGTCTTAAGTGGAACTCAGGTGTTGGACTTGGCCTTCTTTGCCTTCCCGGCCTCTCCTTTCGTTCTTTTCCCCCTCTCTTCCTTTTAGGCCGAGCGTTCCGCAGGGCCCAGTGGGTATGCACCGTTGTAAACAGGGCTGGGGGATTGCTGGGGGTCTCCCTCCTAAGGGCAGCCTGTATACAGAATAAGAGTCATCTAGGGTTGTGTGGCTTCGGTCTGGAACGCAAGATCTTTCGTATAAGCATCATGATTCCTTCTTTACGCCCTTTTGAACAGTTGGGCGCCCGCGCGGCCGAGCTTTGAGCGGGCCCAGAGGTGTAACGTTATTGACCTAAACAGATAGAAACCCTGTACGGTATGAAGAAGTGTGGCATCTGACCACCCACATGCACTATTTTGAGGTGTCAACTGCGTGAACCACTGCGGTGAGAAGCTGTGCAGGGTCGGACGTCTGCCTCACACTCCGAACTCACTTTGACACGGCGTGTTAAAAAAACATACCGGGGGACTAGAAGTTGAGGTGCTAAGGAACCCACTCACCCGGGGACTGACCGAAACTTTCAAAGAAATCACAAGAAACACAACCTTACACCATGGGCATGACAACAAATCCAACTGTCATTCACATGACAGCAAATTCAACTGTCATTCACGCGACAGCAAATTCAACTGCCATTCAACTGTCACTATAAAAAGCGGTCAAATATTAGGATCCTTGCGCAACCGCCAAGATGTGAAGTTTTTTGTTAAGTTCTTACAGTCATCGGGGCAATTACATTTGATGCATGGGACATGTGGCCGTAAACCGGTACAGGCACTTGATACACCTTGGCACAATATGTGTGTTTTCGAAGTCATCATGCATAAGAGGACATTCCACTCCCTCTTGTCCTTTGATATGCTTATAAATCAGACAAAGCTGTGAATCACATGCGAGCAAATGGGAAGTCGCCAAACAGGTAAGCAAGCAAAAGCATCAGCCACCGCAATTCATGCGAATCACCAAGTCAATCAATACTGCCGTACAAAAGTAAAGCTGCAACCCGCGTGTTCGTCTCATTCAGCAGGCAGGACCAGACAAGTAGTATGGGCCTGCTGACGAGGGACTGCTTCATCCCCGAAAACCATCAAATGACCACAGCATATGTCGTGAGGCAGCAATTGTCCCCATACCCCCCCCCCCCAACTACAAAGTTCCAATCCCAGCAATAAAATCATAAAATCATCATCATCCATGCATGTGACGAGAAGCTAATCAATGTCAGATCATGAGATGTACAATTATCGTGCGTGCAAGAGGCAGTTCAGGCGGTTCCGGTTTTAGCTGTTCAAGCTGGACTTGCCAGCAGGAGATTTTGCGACCTGGAGCTCTTTGGACCTCAATGTCCCAACCTCGTTCTTGCACCTGAGACCACCCTCTTGACCCAAGGGCAGCAGCTGTTCCCGACACAACCCAGAAGGGCTCAGCAGCCAGCAACCGGCTTGCGATGGTTTAGAGGTCCAACGTCCCCCTCAGTTGTGCACCCTGGTGGACGTGCATCTTATGAGCCTTTTGTCACCCCATGCGCCTCATGAGCCTTTTGTCGCCCCAAGCGCCACATGAGCCTTTAGTCGCCCCATGCACCTCATGCGCCCCATGCATGGATGGAATGAAAAATCACAACATTGTTTGTTCGCAGAAGTGTCCTCGGCGGGCAGAAGTCCCACTCACCTGTCAGCGCCCTAAAAACTAAAAAAACTGGAACCCTCCTGGTTCATACTCCATTCCTGGTTCATTCTCCCCCATAACTCCATCAGCTCGATGCCGAACCGCCCTGCTAACCAGATTGAGGAAGAAGACAACCGAACTGACAGAGGCGGGAGGGTGAACAATGTTTACCAAGCTTGTGGTTTCGGGGTGAGCGTCACCTCGCGACAGTGACTGGCGTAAAGAAACAGTGCAGCGTGCACCGAGGCCTCCGTCCCTCTCAGTCCTCCGTCTCCATCCACATGGCATCCGTCAGGCCGTCATAGCCGCGCCCCTTCTTCTTCGTCTTGGCGTTTGCCTCTGAAGCATCCCTCTTCACCTGCTGCTGCTCTTGGGCAGCAGCACCCATCAGCGGCATGCCCTCGCCCGCCTCTTGTGAGTGCTGGTGATGAGGCACCATCCCCGCCGCCAAGACGTCCACTTGCACATTGGAGGCTCCGCCCGCTCTCGAGGAACTCTGGGTGGGCGAGAGTGGTGCCTCCGGGCCTGGGTCTGAGTGGGAACAGGGGGCAGGGGTTTTGCTGCAGATTTTTGGCTCATAGTGGTTTAGGTCCTAAACCCTTAACCATAAACTAGGCTCATTGCGGGTGGCTGGATGGTGGACACCCTCCGATAAGACAGGAAACAAGCGTGGTAGCAGTAAATAGCACGGAAGGTCTGCAGGGGCCAAGCAGAATCTCAAAAAGGTTTCCATGCAATTTTTGTTGTCTTGGGAGGTCAGGTTGGCGTGCTCGGTCCACATCTGTCTCAGAATTTTGCGTGTCCCTTTAGTTCCCACACCCCGGCCCTTTCAAGGAAAAGGCGTTTGGGGCGTGGACTGGCTGTGAAGGCGGGGAGACAAAAACAAGAAACGGGCTGAGCAAGCACGCGTTGTCGATGTCAGGGGGAGGAATAAGCACCCCCCTGTAACGGGGTAACTTAGAGCTGTAACGGGGTAATGGGGACTGTAGCGGGGTAACTTGGAGCTGTAACGAGATAACTTGGAGCTGTAACGGGGTAAGTTGGAGCTGTAACGGGGTAAGTTGGAGCTGTAACGGGGTAAGTTGGAGCTGTAACGGGGTAAGTTGGAGCTGTTGAAGCTGTAACGGGGTAAGTTGGAGCTGTAACGGGGTAACTTAACCCAGTGACGGTGCAACAGGCTTAATATAGGGTTTATGGTGTAAAAACCCTGAACCCTAAGATAAAGCAACCGCAAACAACCACACAGTGACCAGTGACAGGTATTAGCCCAACGGCAACAATGCCAGAGCAAGCGCAGCCGCGACACTACTCTTCATTTCTGGCACTCCGTTGTCTCATCATTATTTCCTCATCATCTCATAGATGTCTTATGCAGGAGACTTTTGTTCAAGCGCACCGTTAGGCATGTTGAACCCCTTGGGCAGGTGGTTGTTTGCCATGCTCGCAGGGAAGGTCGGGAGCTCACCCAGCATCGTCGTCTCCTCCTTGGCCAGCTGGAGGGGGTGGAAGAAGGGCAACAGGTCAGAGTGGTCATGGAGTGTGGGATAATAGATTGATGGGATACAGGGGGGGGGGGGGGGGGGCAATTGGTCCAGGGGTCATTGGAAGGGGAGGGAGGGAGAATGGATCTAACTGTCTTGTCCTTGGAGGGGGGGCCCGGGCGAGTGCTATTGAGCTCGGGCACAGCACAGGGGGTAAGCCTGGGCGAAAAGAAGTGCATGAATCCACACACATGTCTGCACTTCCACCTCCAGATCAGAAAGCAGGTGATCCCTGGTAATCATCTCACCCCAATGGTCACACATGAAGCGCGGCCCGCACCCAGAACACCATGACATAAAAAACCCTTAACCCTAAACCCAGAGGACATAAAAACGTGAAGCCAGAGGACACAAAACCCCTAAATCTGGAGGACACAAAACCATGCCCATTTCCGACGTTCCCCTTGTTCCTGTTTACCCACATGGATCCTCTCGATGGACCCCCTCCCGACGCTGGACGAGCGGTACATCTCAGCTAGTTGCATGCCAGCCGGGGACGAGGAGTTGGCTTGACCCTTGAGCAAGGAATCGCCTTCGGTCACAACGTGTGTGGCACCGCCCTGCAAGTCATCACCAGAGAGGAATTAGGGAGGAGATGTGTGGAGGGGGAGGGGGTAGGGTGGTGTGGGATGGTGTCTTGGTGTGGTGATTGGGGTGGTGAGGAGGGTGCAAGGAATTGCCTTCAGCGGTCAGAACGTGTGCTGCACCTCCCTGCAGGTCATCACCAGAGTGCAGAGGAGTTGGGGGGGAGATGTGTGGAGGGAGAGGGGGCAGGATGGTGTGGGATGGTGTCCTGGTGTGGTGATTGGGAGGGTGAGGAGGGTGCAAGGAATTGCCTACAGCGGTCAGAACGTGTGTGGCACCGCCCTGGGAGGGGGGTTGAGGATGGAGAGGCTTTGTAGATGATGATAAGGCTGAAGCAATGAAATTGTATGTATGTGGGAGAGTGGGGGGGCGGGGGCCGGGGGCACCGGGACAGGTGAAAAATGAAACACATTCCTAACTGAAAATTGGGGGGGGGGGGCAGGGGCCGGGGGCACCTGGACACGTAAATAAGAAAACAGATTCGCAACCGCAAATCCAGCCTTCTGTCACTGGGTGTGGTATTGTGAATAAAGCAGTGCCTTGGTCTCATGAATATCATTAAATCCTTAACCCTAAACAGTGCATCGGTCTCTCGATTACCACAAAATCAGTGACCGAATAAAATCATACGAAGGAGGCCGATCGACCCTGGCTGTTCCCAGGTATACCCTGAAGGGGATGAAAGCTTTGTCGGGGAAGCGGCTGGCAACAAACGTGTGGGGTCTTGACTGATGCTTCATCTGACCACCACAAGGCTTTCAAATACAGTTACGGCGCGGATGTGGCTTCGGCCCAGGCTGCGCTGCTTCCTTGACTCACACGCCCCCCACGGGGCGTAGCTTTCTTTATTTCTTTAAAATGCAACCTAGTGGCCCCGTGCAGCTCACTACATGCACTCTCACCAGCGCTGTGCCGTATACAGTCCTTCCGGTGGCTGATTTGCGTAGCTGAGTTCCAGCCAGCGTAATTTCAAGACAAGTTCAGCTACAATTACCAGTAAGGGACCGTAATTACCCCGACAGTATATCTAAATTACGGCGCAATTGCGAAGCTGCGTTTCAGCCACTGTAATTTCAAGGCAAATACAGCCAGTGAGGGACCGTAATAACCCCAACACGATTTCTAAATTACGGCGCCATTGCCCAGCCCTGATTCTCACCTCCTCGTCCCGCCCTTCCTCAATGTCCTTGGCAGTCTTGGCTCGCTGCGCCTTGGCCACCTGGGTCACAGGTTGGAACAAAGGGGTCAGAGGAGGGTGAGGGGGGCAGGGGGTCAGACGAGGGTGAGAGGGTCAGAGGAGGGTGAGGGGGTGAGGGGGTCAGAGGAGGGTCAGGGGTGAGGGGGTCAGAGGAGGGTGAGGGTTTCAGAGGAGGGTCAGGGGTGAGGGGGTCAGAGGAGGGTCAGAGGAGGGCAGGGGCTCAGAGGTGGGTTAGGGGGGCCAGGGGTTCAGAGGAGGGTCAGAGGAGGGCAGGGGGTCAGAGGAGGGTCAGGGGTGAGGACGGTAGGGGTCAGAGGAGGGTGAGGGGGTCAGAGGAGGGTCACGATGGTGAAGGAAGGGGGGTTGCGAGTAGGCTGCCTAAGTCACAGATGGACAAAGATGGGTCAGGGGGGTCAAGGGTTCAGAGGAGCAGGAGAGTCAAGGGGGCAGGAGGGTCAAGGGGGCAGGCGGGGCAAGGGGGCAGAGGAGGGTGAAGCGGAACTAATAAGGTCACTTGGATACGAAATCAGTGCAAAGGGTAAAGGAGGGTGAAGGAAGGAGAATCAGGAATGGGTTGCGCAGGTCATAGAGGGGCATGGAGGGGTCAAGAGGGTAAAGGGGGCAGGAGGTTCAGCGGGACAGGAGGGTCAAAAATGGCAGGAGGGTCAAGAGGGAAGGAAAAACAAGGGGTCTGACGGTCAGGAGAGCGAAGGAGGGCTCACTTTGATCAACATCTGGTAGAAGATGCGCTCCAGGTAGTACTGGTAACAAACCCTTAACCCTCAGACCTAAACCCTTAAACCTAATCCCTAGGGCTCACCTTAATCCACATCTGGTAGAAGATGCGCTCCAGGTAGTACTGGTAACAAACCCTTAACCCTCAGACCTAAACCCTTAAACCTAATCCCTAGGGCTCACCTTCATCCACATCTGGTAGAAGATGCGCTCCAGGTAGTAATGGTAAGAAACCCTTAACCCTCAGACCTAAACCCTTAAAAGTAATCCCTGGGGCTCACCTTCATCCACATCTGGTAGAAGATGCGCTCCAGGTAGTAATGGTAAGAAACCCTTAACCCTCAGACCTAAACCCTTAAAAGTAATCCCTGGGGCTCACCTTAATCCACATCTGGTAGAAGATACGCTCCAGGTAGTACTGGTAAGAAACCCTTAACCCTCAGACCTAAACCCTTAAACCTAATCCCTAGGGCTCACCTTGATCCACATCTGGTAGAAGATGCGCTCCAGGTAGTACTGGTAAGAAACCCTTAAACCTAATCCCTAGGGCTCACCTTGATCCACATCTGGTAGAAGATGCGCTCCAGGTAGTACTGGTAAGAAACCCTTAACCCTCAACCCTAGGGCCCACCTTGATCCACATCTGGTAGAAGATGCGCTCCAGGTAGTACTGGTAAGAAACCCTTAACCCTCAACCCTAGGGCTCACCTTAATCCACATCTGGTAGAAGATGCGCTCCAGGTAGTACTGGTAAGAAACCCTTAACCCTCAACCCTAGGGCTCACCTTAATCCACATCTGGTAGAAGATGCGCTCCAGGTAGTACTGGTAACAAACCAGGAAGAAGCACAGGATGACGATGAACACATAGATGCCCCGGTTGATCCTGTACTCGTCTATTCGCTGACCCATGGCTGGGAGGGGGGAAGGGGGGCGTATGGTCAGGCAACATGTGGGATGGTGACCAATTGTGACCCGTGGTGACCATCCCACTTATCAACCCATGGCTGGGAGGTGGGAAGTGGGTCGTGTGGTCAGGCAGCAGGTGGGATGGTCACCACTGGTGACCATCCCAATTATCGACCCAAATTAATTATTCTTTTGTGTGGACAATTTCTTGTATGGCATTTACAATTCATTTTTTAAAGATCTTAATGTACAATGGGAAAAAAAATCGCGAATTATACAAAAAGCTACACGCTGATTGTACCGTGCCGGCCGCCTCTAACAACAGGGACCCAAATTTAATTCTGTGGTCCCCAAAATATCCTTACACCAAAAACCAGCTCCTCACCACGACCTACCTAACTTTTCTTGGTATTATCAAGTATATGAAAGAGGTCTCACCGCCTCGGGGAGGGAGGAAGTGGGTCGTGTGGTCAGGCAGCAGGTGGGATGGTGAACAGTGGGTTATGAATACCATCCCACTAATGCACGTGTCAGTAAATCGGATGCAAGGTGTGTGAAGGACTTGTGCTGGTGGGAGGTTGAGTTCGTTATAAGGCTCGACAGAGAAGCCGCGTGAGGGAGGGCAGACGCGTCCACCCATAGGCCATAGGGTCAAGGGGTCGGGTTTAAGGCAAACATGTATATTGCCGATGCAGTGTTGCAAATCAATTGGGCGCACGTGTGCCAACTTAGCGGTCTTCTTGGGACCCGACCATGCAAGGCCTTAGCCTCTCAAACAAAAAAGAAAACCGGCCTTTATAAAAACGACCCAATGACAAGATCTCAATCCCAGGGATGGCTGCAGTAGTGCAGTTCCCCTTGCTTCCTATTATTTTTAACAATTCCACCATAGGGGAGTACTGTAGGCCGTGCACAACTAAGTCTGGCATCACACGTATGCCCCATCACACATATGACCTATCACACATATGACCTATCACACATATGACCTATCACACGTATGACCTATCACAGCCATCACTTTATCACACCTATGAAGAAGGCAGTGAGGATGATGGCCTGGAAGATGTGCGTGATGCCGTGCAGCGTAGTACCGATGATCATCACCCACTTGAGCACCTGGTAGTTTGCGTCCAACCTGGCGAGCAACAGGGGAGAGGGAGGTGTCACGTGGGAGAGGGAGGTGTCATGTGGGTGTCAGACAAAGGCAGGTGAGATGAATAAGACAACAACGTTAGATGTCTGTCGCGTTTGAGCCTTCCAAGGTTTCAGGGTTCGGAGGGTTGCCAGGTTAAGGTTATAAATGGTTCAAGGATAATGGTGAGATGGACAAAGACGACAGCGTTAGATAACAACTCGATCATTGGTGCCCCCCCTCCACACACACACACAACCATTTGCACTAACAGGCCCGCAAGCAGCACTGCCCTAGCCCTAGCCTTGTGTAGCCCTCGCCCAATGCCCTCAAGCTGCCCTGGCCCTTGTTTGCCCCTACTCCTGCCTATCACGACCCAGACCTGGACCTCAATCCGAATAACCCCTCCAAACCAAGAGCAAATATCCTGCTGCCCTTCATGCCTGTGCCATCCCGGCTTCTTATCCCCACCCTCATGACACCATGCTCCATGCTCATGCCCCGGCCAGAAGCAGGCCCAGCTACTTGTACCCCCGACCCCATCAGTGTTTATTTATAACGACTCAGCTACATATCAGCTACAACCCGGCTTCCTGCAAGAGGCCCCAGGTTTGGCCAGCCATGCTCTGCTTGGGCCAGCCGGTCCAGGTTTGGTCCCAATCGAGCATTTGGCGGACGCGGGGCGGCCTGCTGATGGTGTCCTCATAGTCGCAAAAATAAACACTGGTCCCCATCCCCCATCCCCCCCCGTCTTCCCCTATCCCCCTGTCTCGGCTTCATCTTGCTCCTGACCCTTTCTTCCTGCCGGCTGCACATCTGCACAAGACGCAGCTACATGCTCTACCTCCTGTCCCACGTCCTGCCGGCTGCACATCTGCACAAGACGCAGCTACATGCTCTACCTCCTGTCCCACGTCCTGCCGGCTGCACATCTGCACAAGACGCAGCTACATGCTCTACCTCCTGTCCCACGTCCTGCCGGCTGCACATCTGCACAAGACGCAGCTACATGCTCTACCTCCTGTCCCACGTCCTGCCGGCTGCACATCTGCACAAGACGCAGCTACATGCTCTACCTCCTGTCCCACGTCCTGCCGGCTGCACATCTGCACAAGACGCAGCTACATGCTCTACCTGCTGTCCCACGTCCTGCTGATTGCACATCTGCACAAGACGCAGCTACATGCTCTACCTGCTGTCCCACGTCCTGCCGGCTGCACATCTACACAAGACACAGCTACATGCTCTACCTCCTATCCCACGTCCTGCCGGCTGCACATCTGCACACGACGCAGCTACATGCTCTACCTGCTGTCCCACGTCCAGCTGATTGCACATCTGCACAAGACGCAGCTACATGCTCTACCTCCTGTCCCACGTCCTGCTGATTGCACACCTGTACAAGACATTGGTCATGAAGAGGCCGAACTCCCACACGACAAAGTAGTCGAGGATCAAACAGGACTGCGGGGGGGAGGGGGGAAGGGAGCAAGTGCGGCAAAAAATCAAAACGATACGCAATTATTTCTATTTGTTTTGTGGCTCATTCTAACAAGGTTTCCCATCTCAGAATCAGGCAGAAAACTACCAACGGGGGTTAAGTGCCTCTGTGCGTGCCTCCTTAGGTTTATGGTCGGGACCCATAAAACCTAAAGTAGGCACCGGTGTCTGTGCGAGGGCGGAATTTGTGACGGTGCTGATACCTCATCCATTAGGGCTTTTGATGAGGAGATAAAAACATGATTTCAACACCTTGGTACCCAGACCCAGACTCATCAGGAAGAGACCCAGACTCATCAGGAAGAGACCCATAAACCCTTCATGCCTACACTTCCCAGACCCAGACTTGGGCTTGGTTCTGTCACTGCCTTGTGTATCGTAGGCACCCAGACTCATCAGGAAGAGACCTTAACCTTCACCCCAGCCGGGTCCTTTCGAAAGAGGCCACACAAAATCAGGGAATCGCCGATGACGCACTTTGTGGGGAGATTCTGTACAGGTGACTCATCAAACATTCGAGAAGCGCTGCACCCGAGGGGGGTATCCAGCTGCACATATGCTGTGCCCAAATGGAACATTACAAGTTCTTGGCTTCCTTAATCCACGCCTCAGGGCGTATGGTTCATTTATTTCTTTATTCTGGATATTCAGCACCAATGCCTTCACTCCCCTAAACCCTTCATGTCCACATTTCCCTACACCCTTCATACTTGCTGACAGGCAAATGACCGTCATTGCCAACTCCTGCTGAGCCCCGCTTCCCCTCAACCCTTTCTTTTGCATCTTTGATTCTACAAAGGCTGGCCGCCCAACTCTAGAGATCCTGAGAAGCAAACACAGAAAAACAGCCGGAGTGCGCGTGTGGCCCTCATTGACAGCTGAGAAGGCGAGCAGGAACAGGAAAGGCACACAACCAACGGTGGTGTAGCCTGGGTTAGGGTTTAAGGTTTAGGTAAATGTCCCAGTCTTGTCCCTGATAAGCCCCGGAGGCGCAGATCATCCAATGGCTCTAGGTATCAATAAGTCAAGAAAGAAAACGCCTGAGCGTGGATTGAGGAATACGGGATTTTAAATGCCGTACACCGGTCACACGACCCACCTTGACAATGAAGGATATAGGGAAGTGTGGACATGAAGGGTTTAGGTAAGTGTGGACACGACCCACCTTGACAATGAAGGATTTAGGGAAGTGTGGACATGACGGGTTTAAGGTAGTGTGGACACGACCCACCTTCACAATGAAGTTGCTTTGATCGATGAACTCGAGGATGACCAGCACAAAGAACAATGCATGGTGCACCAGGAGGAAGTAGTTCACCTGTCAGACCGCAACACACATCAGTGGAACACGGAAGATGTAATATCAGGATTTTGTTCTCGTGATTGAAGATCATTCCTTGCCCGCCAGCATTGCCCCTACCTAGGATACTCCCCGGTCCTCTTATTAACTGGGCATACTTCCCTAAACCCTAGACCCTGGCCCTAAACCCTTAACAACTAGGCATGCTTCCCCCTCATTCAAGGTCAGTCCGCCCCCGCCAAGCATCAGCCCACGCGAGAAACCCACCTTGATGATGCTCCTCACGATCCCCTCATACGCGTACATGATTGTGTGCGTCGTGATGAAGATGAAGACCGTGTAGTAAAAAGCTGGCATGGGGAAGCACGGGGTGGCACACGCATGGGCATTCAGATGTGTATTCAACAGGACATAGCTGGGAGTAGCAAGTAAGGAGGACGCCCAAATGTGCCACACCACCAGATTCCACCCGGGGGGTGCAGGGATGGAGAAATTGTGCAGAGAGAGACATCCATGTACATTCCCCCCATGCAATGAGATGTCATGGGAACGTGCATGGGTGTCTGTTCGTTGACAACAAGGTCAAGCACATGGGAACATAGTGCATGGGAGGTCAAGCGCATGGGGACATTGTGCAAGGGAGATGCATGCATGGTAATTGAGTGGGTGTGGCTTATTCAAGGTCCCCGGGCTGCGCTGCTCCTTTTGCCGCAGGGAGATGTAGCAGCTTTGCATCTTTCGAATTCATAAGCAACTTATTCCAGTTGAGTATTACAGAGATGACGAGGCCTAGGCCCATGCCGCGCTACTTCCTTCACCCTCACATCCCTGCGGGGCGTAGTTTTCTTTCTTTCTATAACAGAGATTGGGCGCTCCGGCCTACCTGGGAACTGCCTTGACCTCATATCACCAAATAGGATGCCGATGATGATCACGGTGTAGGGCACCAGTTGCAGCAGCAACAGGATGACGTACAGCAGGTTAGTAGTAACTGCCATCTGCAGCGGTTACAACAGGCAGTGAGACGTAAGGCAACACCAGTTGCAGCAGCACCAGGAAACTGAACAGCCCTGAAGAGGTTCCCTGATGACTGCTATGTGCAACAGGCAGTGTGTCATGAGGCGGCATCAGGTGTAGCGACGATAGGATGACGTAAAACACAACATAAGGTTGGTGGTAAGTGTAATCTGTAACAGTTGCAACAGGCAGTGGCTCGTAAGGTGGTACCAGTTGCAGCAGCAACAGGATGGCGTACATCACTACCACTTCCCGGAGGTAATTGCCATCTGCAACAGCCGCAACATACATAGGGGAATGAGGCATTCCGAATGACAGGGTGGGGCAGCAGCAGAGTTCAGGGGAGTGGGTACAAATGCATCCTGCACACAAGCAGGCCGCAGAGGGCAGGGAGCTGGTCGACGGTGTAAGGGCAAGGGAGAGGGGGTCCAGGTGGGAAGGACTAAGGGAGGGAGAAGGAGTGGGACGCTGATGAGGGTAAGATCAGGGGCCAGGGCAGGTAGGGCTGTGGTCAAACTATAAACACGGGGTCATGGTCACACTGTGACCTTCAGTTTGGGTCACAGTGTCACACTATTACATGCCCCTGGTGTCTTGAAGCGTTGATCTGCCACAGAGGATGGAAACGGATTGGTTGATGCCATGGGACAGGGATCGATTGAAGTCATACACAGGTAAAACTGCCAAACAGCTTATCTTGCAAAACAGTTAAACAGCTAACCTTGCAACACTGCAAAACAGCTTACCTGTCAAAACTGCCTAACAGCTTACCTGGCCAAAGACATCCAGCTCCCGGAACTTTGGCGCGATAAACGGCAAAACGAAACATGACAGGACATTGACCTTCGCCAGTAGCATGCATGGCAGCAAACAAGGGAGGAATAAGTGTGAACGTAGGGAGGGATCAGCGAGCGATAAGTGTGAAGGGAGTGGCAAGTGAGTGCAAGCCAGTGAATGCCTTGTTTATTTTAGAGGAGAATGGTGTCCGACTGCCCACCCTGACCCCTCGTGTCTCCCACTGCCCCGCCCCCTTGTTGCCCTCCCCCCCCCCATTCCCAATGCCTTGCATTGTCTGCATACCCTCCTGCCCCCCAGGCACAGCATCAACAACAGCCACGCACAAGCAGCTTCCCCTCCAACTCTGTAATCTGCCCCCTTTCCTCCCCACCTCAAAAAGCTGAACCACCACAAGAACAACAAAACCGACTGAACCCAACCAACCGACCCCAAGCGACCACTTGCTAGCAGCAAAACCAACTGACCCCAACCAACCACTTACCAGCAACATGAACACTAGGATGGTCCCAGCAACGAAAATCTGTGAGCAAACACACAACAATGAAGAGTGACAAGTTTTTGAGCAGCGTGGATATTTGAAGGCGGCCAAGGATATGAAGGACTGAGCTTCACATGATCATGACCTGCCGGCCCCAAACATGCTTTCTTTTGCTGGGGCTTTACAAGGTTTGAGGCCGGCCGCCCAACCCTAGAAAACCTGAGACGCGAACACAAGAAACAGCCCAAGTGCGCATGTGGCCCCCGTCGTCAGCTGAGAAAAGGCGAGCATGAACATGAAAGATATACGACCAACAAACACTCACACGGCCGCAATAACTCATGCGTAAAAAGTAAAGTCTGGAAAAGAAGAACTGCTACCCTGTCGCGAGCATGAACAGGAGAGGCGTGCGGGAGGAAGCTTAGTTGACATGCATGTCACATACAAGTAATGATGTTTCAATGCAAAACAATGGTGAGAAGTCCGAAGAACTTACAAGCTGCAGTATGGGTAGAGTATGACCTGAAGTGTGGATTAAGGGGGAGTGAGCTGAAAGGCTGATCCCATTTCCCCCCCAGAAGGGATCGTGGTTACCCCCTGGTGGCTACTAGCAGTCACTGCTGCACTCTTGCACCATCATCTGCTGCAACACCTGGTACTGCTGCACTCACGCACCATCATCTGCTGCAACACCTGGTACTGCTGCACTCTTGCACCATCATCTGCTGCAACACCTGGTACTGCTGCACTCACGCACCATCATCTGCTGCAACACCTGGTACTGCTGCACTCACGCACCATCATCTGCTGCAACACCTGGTACTGCTGCACTCACGCACCATCATCTGCTGCAACACCTGGTACTGCTGCACTCACGCACCATCATATGCTGCAACACCTGGTACTGCTGCACTCACGCACCATCATCTGCTGCAACACCTGGTACTGCTGCACTCACGCACCATCATATGCTGCAACACCTGGTACTGCTGCACTCACGCACCATCATCTGCTGCAACACCTGGTACTGCTGCACTCACGCACCATCATATGCTGCAACACCTGGTACTGCTGCACTCACGCACCATCACCTGCTGCAACACCTGGTACTGCTGCACTCACACACCATCATCTGCTGCAACACCTGGTACTGCTGCACTCACGCACCATCATCTGCTGCAACACCTGGTACTGCTGCACTCACGCACCATCATCTGCTGCAACACCTGGTACTGCTGCACTCACGCACCATCACCTGCTGCAACACCTGGTACTGCTGCACTCACGCACCATCATCTGCTGCAACACCTGGTACTGCTGCACTCACGCACCATCATCTGCTGCAACACCTGGTACTGCTGCACTCACGCACCATCATCTGCTGCAACACCTGGTACTGCTGCACTCACACACCATCACCTGCTGCAACACCTGTTACTGCTGCACTCACGCACCATCCTCTGCTGCAACACCTGGTACTGCTGCACTCACGCACCATCATCTGCTGCAACACCTGGGCGCTCCCGAATATGTTCTTCTCATAGTGGTCATCCTGCCACAAGTGTGAGAACTTGAGCGTGTGCAGTGTCTTCGAATCTGCAGCACACACGGCGCAGGAAGGAGTGAACTTTGTCCTCAAATCTGCAGCACACACATCGCGGAAGGAGTGAACCTTGTCCTTGAATCTGCAGCATACACAGCGCAGGAAGGAGAGGACTTGCTGCTATGCTCCGGCACCAGGGAGATTCGCAGGTTTGATTAGGGCCTATGTCTAGTATTTTGAAAGCTGTAATGACGACGTGAGGGCCCGAATGACCACCGCATCGACAGAATAGTCGCAGCATCATCCGCGTGAGCTCAAAAGTGAACCCAGAGGCAAACCCTGGCACCTGTAGCGTCCCTGGATGCTACTGAGTCTAAGGCTTTACAGATGTACATGCTGTACACCTATATAATGGACAGAGTATCATATCTTGAGTATATGTTGAGGAGACACTGACAGTACTGAGCGAGGCGAGGCTCTTACACTACGAAAGTCTAATCCATACTCATCGTTATAGCAGGGCAAACCCTGACATCCATGCACCCAAACCTCCTTGCGCTGCACAAGCATGCACTGCCAGAGCGGCGACTGGACCTGGACACTCAGCTAGAAGGAAAAGGACTGTTCATTGGGGCACTGTCAAGGAAAGGCTGCTGGTATGACGAGGCTATCCGAGCTGACAGAGCATGATGCCTCCTTGAATGGCTGGGCAAGCATCCCATGGCTTCATGCAGGGCTGATGGCACATGCACTCAGCCTTATCCATGCAACCAGTGTTACCTTCAGGAACGTCAAGCCCTGCCCTTTTTAAACTGAAGAGTGTTATCCAAACTAAAACTAGCCCTGCCCTTCTTGAGAGAGTACTCAAAAAAAAAGCCTGCTCATTTTGAAGCTAGACATGGCCGTTGGTGCATGATTGGCTGTAACAGCCATGCATCCCATGGTGGCACGATACGGCATGATACGGCGCGGTACGGCACAGGTTCAGCCGGTTGTACTACCCAAGTGCCACAATACGGCTTGAGACGGCAAAGGTTCAGCCGAGTTGTGCTACCATGATGCTTCCTGGCTAGGCAGGTCAGCCACTTCTCATTCATGCACACTGCATCAACTCACTTGGCCGGGGTGGGGGCATCAGGACTGGTGGGTCCCCATAGTCACCATCTGGGAGATCTGCAACATGTCATGGAAGCAAATGGAGGATTATATACCGTGACTGAAAACATGGAAATGCTTGAGCCCGTCTCTGCATGAGAGGGAATGCGAAGCAAATGCGCAGTCGCTGGTGATGTGTGGCAGAATGACTCCATGTAGGCTGCGTTTAGCGCCATGCATCAGGGGGGGTGGACACGGGGATCAGTCTAAAGGGATTAAATATTTGTAGGGGACATAGGAGCACATCATTGGACAGGTAGATCAGGACTGACTACAAGTACTTTTGCTGCTTTGGATAGGCTGCTCCGTCCCCTTCCAAACAGCTCTACGGATACGGTGCCTCCCCACAGACATGCCCCGCTTGATAGTGTGACCATCGAGATGGAGGGTGTCTTGTGTTGGAGAAGCTTTGAGGTACCTGCTGCTTGATGCAGAGAGCGTCCGGACATAGTGACGAGTCGCAGCGACGAGGCGTCGTCGCTGGCTTCGTTGACGAGGGTAGACACGGTCAGCAATGTGCCTATAAAGATGCCCAGGAGCGGTGCCGCAAACCAGTAGCGATAGTAGCATTTGGCTAGCGCGGGAAGGAGCGAGGAGCTCGTGTCTGATAGGGACGCGGCGCCGGAGGTTGAACCTGGAGTTGGGGCAGCCCAGGCGTGAGAGAGACTTGCTCCTCCTGACGCTCCCCGTGCTTGGTCTCTTTGGTGCTTTCGCTGCATGCCTGCGTTTGAATGTCGGAAATTCGGGTCCACAGAAAGAGAGTTTGACTGCTGGCACCGATATGTGATAGGAAAACAAAGTGTACAACCGAGGTCTATAACAGTCTGCAAAGATGTTCGCTGCTGGTGGGCATTTCAAATTGCATGCGGCGATTCTTCAGAGTAATGGTACAGGCTCTCATATGAACCACGACGACACCTGCACGAAATTAACAGAAGATGCTGTTCGCACATCACACTTTCCTTTTTTTTCATGTCCACTCAGGAAAGGGCGCCCTAAACCTAGGGGTACAAGCTGGCTGTCATTCGCACTTGCTGTGCGCTGTATCGTTTTGGTTATCAGTATTTGCCATGATGTCACAATTTCTATCGTAGCCTCGAGCAGTGTGTATCTCATTACTCACTTTGCTCCTGGACTTCGGTTCAGCTCAAAACTCCTAATCGAAATAAATCCATCTGTGGTAAACAGCTATTACAAAATAGGCCAATCCTGATATTTTCTGATTTAACAGCTGGAGTAGAGGGTGTAGCGACGCAGCTGACGCTCATGCCACGGCCTGGCGGTTGAAAGCCTCGCCCTTGTCTGGCTTGTTACGAAGACCTCCAGTCCATGCAGCTGCTGTTTCTGCTGATATTCCAGCTGCTCTGTCTCTGCGCACGGGTCTCCGCATCTCCATCCGCCGAGAGCAGATCCGAGCGATGCAGATCTAGGTACCAAGAGCTGTATACTGGCATCGATGACGACCTGAGGCACTGGAGCAACAATGGCGGCATCACTGCAGAGCTCATGGACAGGTGCATGGGCTGCATAGCATGACAGCACACCGGCAGAGTGCATGGACAGAGGCATGGGGAACTGCACGCATCAGCACTACGCAGCCATACAGCATTGCAACAAGGCAAACAAGCCAAAAATTATTAGCCATGCAGAACGGCATCAACACCATGAGTGCTTCCTTTGCATGTTCCTGCAAGCCTTCATACTTCATTGATAACGCAGGTCTCTTCGCCAGCACACCTCCACGAACTGGGGCAAGAAGGGCATAGGTGTGCTCTTTGAAGGCGGCCGTCCCTTCATCCTATCCAACATGTCCCAGATCGTGGTCCTAGGGTGAGGGGGACTCGGCCTGGTATTTTTAAATGATAAAGCTTCCAACGATATTATTCATATAACATCATAAAGTTTGTAGAAATTCTTCTAGTTTTCCTGCCATACCTGTTGGAACTCTTTTGGATAGGGGGGAAGGGGAGGGTGGCCTGTTGTAGCATACTGCTTGTAACGTTGAATATGGATTGGGGTATCGCAGTGTGAAGAGCCTCGCCTTGCTCAGTACTACCTGTGTCTCCTCAACATGTCCTCAAGATACAATACCGTACACCGTCCATTACATAAACACATCTAATAGTATAGATGTACAAAACTGTACATCTATATAGCCTCGGTACGGAGGCGCATGAACGTGGGGTGGTAAGAGAGTGATGCCATCCTGCCGGACATATCCCAGTTTATGGTCTTGGGGTGTAAAAAACGCAATATAATGCTAATGAGCGGGGGAATGGGAGAGGGTGAGGGAAATCTGTCAATGGGGCATGAGCAAGGAAGAAAGAAGAGGGACGGGTAGGGATGAGAGCGTTGACTGTGGTTCGGGGGGGCGAGGCATAGGGCATGGGCAGGCGGAGTGGCAGTGGATACTTGGTATCTCTCCATTTGACATGTGTAAGGTCTGTGTGGCACTGCAGCCTGCAGCCTGATGCAATCAACTCCACTGATGCTGCCCCCAACTGCCCCCAACTGCCCTCGACTACACTGATGCACAGTAAGAATCTGCCGCACTAAAGCCCTTTTGAATCATAGCGCCCACTTTCCTAATCTGCCTCGTTGCCTCATGCTGCTTTGACGCTGTCAACTGACAACTGTCTTCATGCCCTGTATATACCTGTGATCACGCTCCTTGTTATATTATATATATACATAAACATTCCGTATTCCTATAACATATCATGCTGCCCAGCCTGGTCTGCAGCCTCAAATGCATCGCCACCCTCAAACTCCTAAAACCCAAGCCCCTGAACCCTAAGCCCCTAAACCCCAAGATCATAAAACCCAAACCCCTAAACCCCAAGCCCACACACTCCAAGCCCATAAACCCAGAGCCCCTAGACCCAAAGCCCATAAACCGCAAACTCCTTGACCCGAAGCCTCTAAACCCCAAGCCCATAAACCCTAAGCTCCTAAAACCTAAGCCCCTGAACCCAAAGCCCTTAAACCCTTAACTTTAAGCCCATACACCCTATGACCAACGCCCCTAAACCCCAAGTACATAAACCCTAAGCTCCTAAACCCCAAGCCCACAGACCCTTAACCCCAAGCCCCTACACCCTAAGCCCCTAAACCCTTAGCTCCTAAACATACAGCCCCTAAACCCTAATCCCCCAGACCCTAATCCCCTAAACCCCTATACCCGCAGCCCTTAAACCCTTCCCCTATGTAGCCACCATGCAGGCTTGATCATGGCCCACCTCCGCTTTCTTGATGCTCTCGGGACAGCCTTTGGGTCGGACGTCCCGGATGTGGAGTTCATCTTTAGCACTTCGGACACTCCCTTAGTACGGTAGGCAGGCAATGTGGGATGTTAATGAATGTTTTTCTGATATTTTTTTGAATACGGTAGGCAGGAAGTGTGTGATATAAATGAACACGGTCCACGAGTATTGTGTGAACACCATGGTGAACACTGCCAATGCCATAGTGCCATCCCCTATCTTAGCACGGTATGCAGAAAGTGTGTGATCTAGAAAGAAGGAAAGCTACGCCACGTGGGAGGCGTGAGAGTTCAGGAGTTTTGTGTGATGTAAATGAATGCGGTGTCCACGAATATTGTATGCACACCAGGGTGAACACTGCCAATGCCATAGTGCCATCCCCTATATTGGAGCAGGGGATGGCACTATGGAATCCCCTGCTCCAATGCAGGGGGGGCCATAGTGCCATCCCCATTCACTTCATTAAAGGGAGGCCTACTTTGCTCCGTTATTGAATGCGACCCCTTATTTTGCAACTGCTGCTGGTCGGAATGTATGCCCCATGACCCTTCAAGAACCTCGATGGAAACATTGTTGCTGATATGTTACCCATTCTACTGGGATGCTGGCCCTCCATCCATCAAGAAGCAATGCATGGCACAATACATGGCACAATGCATGGCACAATGCATGGCACAATGCATGGCATAATGCATGGCACAATGCATGGCATGATGCATGGCACGATGCATGGCACGATGCATGTCACAATGCATGGCACGATGCGTGGCATAATGCATGGCACAATGCATGGCACGATGCATGGCACAATGCATGGTACGATGTATGGCACAAAACATGGCACAGTGCACGGCACATTGCATGGCACAATGCATGGCACGAGCATCACAGAGCCTGCAACCTCTCGCTTACGATGACTGGTGGGCCAATCCTGGACCGCTGATACTGATGCTATTGCTGATGCTGATGCTGAATTTGCCGTTTGCCCCACAGGCTTGATCGAGTGCCAGAGGGTGAGGTACCTACTCCTATCCTCCGCTTCTGCAAGTCCGACAGCCATGCAGATATCCTGGTGCCTGACATCCACTTCCAGGTGTGAATTTGAATTTGAATTTGTACACCGGTAATCTATCATACCAGTAATGAATTTGAAATAAAAATAGTCACAACAGCATTGCAACTGGAGTTGGGGATAGAGCAGCAGCAACGGTTCCAGGTGTCAATTTGAAAAGTGGTAATACATCGTCATGAATTAAAAAAAAAAAAAGTCACAACAACATGTCGAGTGGAGTTGGGGATAGAGCAGCAGCAACGGTGGCAAGCCTGACAAGCCCTTGATCCCTGCTGGTGCCTGAAATCCACTTTCAGGTGTAAATTTGATTACGGTACTGGTAAATAAATTGTCATGGATTTCAAAATAATAATGAGTCACAACAGCATGTCGACTGGAGTTGGAAATGGAGCAGCAGCAACGGGGGCAAGGCAGCCTATAAGGCTCTTGGTCCCTCCTGGTGCCTGATATCCGCTTCCAGGTGGAATGAAAGAGAGGGGGGCCCGTAGATGAGGATAGAGCGCTGCGTATGATGCTGGTGGCAAGATACCCCAGGAGAGCCCGGGTATTGTGACCCCTGTTGGTTAATCTGGTATTGTTGCCCGGGTATTGTAACCCCTGTTTGTAACTCTGGTATTGTTACCCCTGGGGGGGGAGGACTGAGTATGAAAGCAGATGGTAAGTGAAGCACTACAGGGCCGATGATACGGTATCCAATTTTAAATTCATTGTCATATCCACAGCAAGACCTCTCCTAAAACTCAAACAGGCGGCCCCCCTCCTCGGTTCACTCCTCCAGCCACGGTGGCCTATTTTGTTCCCTCTGCCCGCACAGATGAAGCGCTATAACCAGACGCTGTTGGCTGAGGTTGCGGCCCTCAACAGCCTGTGGCCGTGGGAGAGCAAGCAGGCAACGCTATTTGGGAGGTCTGTGAAGGGTTTGGAAGAAGTGTTTTGGGGACCAGGCGGCTTATAGAAAGGAGTAAAGATATACGTTCTGGGGCGCGGATTAAGGAAGGCACCCATTCGGCCGCAGCACTGGGTAACCTACTGTCAGTTGCATTGACTCGACAGTCGACCCTGCACCTCTACATCACTCGGGCAGCTTATAAGTAACGCAACGATTGACATGTTTAGGGTTTGGGAGGTAGGTTAGGGGTTTGGAAGGTGTGTTTAGGGTTTGGGAGGTGGGTTTAAGGTTTGGAAGGTGGATTTTTGTGACCAGGCAGCTCATATGACTTGTAACGATGGACCTTTTCCTGCCTTGGTTGGCTTCCCGACCAGATGTACATGCGGCAGATCATGGATAGAAGAGCTAATTGGCAAGATCGGTCGAGCTATAGCTATGCAAACAGAGGCCGCAGCTAGTATTCATGAACCGGTATTGCCGCTCTTAATATCTCAGCCTTGGGGAATCCTAATTTGGCCACCCCTTCTTTGGCCACCCTTTTTCCTGTTCCTGCATTGTTCGGCCCTTTCGAATCAAATCTGGGGGTAGATCCGTAGATGCATCTGTTAAACAAGCTGTGACAGAACAGCTGCTAGGGTACCGGATATCTCAGCTGAAACCTTGGTGCTTTCCACAATTTGCAGATTCTCGCAGTACAAGCGCATCGTGGCTATTGACATGCCTCAGCTGTGGCGCAATGGGTCGAGGTGTGTGGCTCTGAGGCCTATCCTTGAGGCTGGGAGGGGGCCTGCTATTTAGGCTGGGTGGGGGCATGCCATTGAGGCTGGGAGGGCACATGCCATCAAGGCTGGGAGGGGGCATGCCATTAAATCTGGGAGGGGGCATGCCATTGAGGCTGGGTGGGGGCATGCCATTCAAGCTCGGAGGGGGCATGTCTTTAATGCTGGGAGGGGGCATATGCCATTATGTCTGGGATGGCCTGTCTTTGCAATTTAGGGGGCCTGGATGTTTTCTTTTTTAAGTGGGTCGGCTGGTCGGGGCCTGTTACCACTCACATGCCTGGAAGACAATGAACACACCTTCCAATGGAATAAGTTATGTTTCATAATATCTCAGAGGCTTCGGCCCACTTGCCTGGGAGGTCTCCCAAGAAGGCAGGGCTTGCCATCCGATACCAGCGCGGCAGGCCCAGAACAACTCTGCACCATCAAGGCAGGCCCATAACGCCGATGCCTCCCCTTGGACCGTTGTGAGCTCAGCTGAGAGGTGCCGCCTAAACCCTTAACTCAATTTCCTTAACCCTTAACCCTAACCCTCCCGTTGGACCGATGTGAGCTCAGCAGGGAGGTGCCGCCTGACAGCGGGCTGAATTCCACGCCGGCGGTGATATGCCGCCGGGCCGACGCGGAGCTGAACTTTTGCGACGTGCGCGCACACTTCATGGATGTGGCTGCGAAGCGGTACAAGAGGCGGGGCGCGTCCATCGATGTGGCGCGGCAGCCTCGTATCAAGGTGAGAATCGGTGCGTTGTGCCATTGCGCCGCAATTAAGAAATCGTGGTAGGGGTTGGGGTTTAAAACCCTGAGCCCTAAACCCTAAGAAGCTGAATTTGTCTTGCGATTACGGTGACTGAGACTCAGCTACATAGTTCAGCCACGGTAAGGCCCGTAATTGGCACAGCACTGGTAAGGATGCCTGATGATCCTGAATCCTCGGGACATCAGTGGCCCTACAGTACCTGATTGACCCTGCTGACCTGGGTTGGCAGAATGTGTGACCTGACGACCTGGGTTGGCAGAAGGTGTGACCTGGTGACCTGGGCTGTCAGAAGGTGTGACCTGATGACCTGGCTTGGCAGAAGGTGTGACCTGATGACCTGGGTGGGCATGTCCTGGATGCCTCCCCAGAATCTCAGCGGGGATTCCCCACTCACTTACCCGGAGCCCTTTATCCCGAAACCACATATATTGAGGTGGTCTAAAAGACGGTCCTCAGGGGTATGGAATTGGTATGGATCCATTTGTGTGGAAGGAGATGATGAAAACAGGCTCGGACGACACGTCGGGACTGGGTTGCCTCCTGCGTAAATTATAAATATCTCTTTACATAAGCCCCTGCTGGCCGTAATCCGACTTAAACACGGGGACAGGGGCATGGCATCAGTAATGTAAAAACACGGTACAAAAAAATGGCAATTATATTTCTTTCTTAGCAAGAGCCCCTGGCCATGATCCGAGGGCTATTTGGCCATTGCTAATAGCCACTGACACTGATGCGCCCCTCATTTAATGTTCCTCACATTCTGTTTGCCTAGATCCTGGACCATGCAGGTTACAAGTACCTGCTGCACCTGGATGGGCAGTCCTGCAGCTCCAGGTGAGGGCGTGGGGCAGGCTGACTGGATACTGATTCAGTTATTTGTAACCTAGGGTAGAGATGCATCATCATTATTAGATTCACGGGGGACTTCTGCTTGGCTGCAGCTGGCTGAACATGCATGATCTGTTATTTTCTAACGCTGCTGCTGCTGCTGCTGCTGCTCGGCTGGGCCTGGCTGAACATGCATGATCTGTTTCTCTTTAAGGCTGCTGCTGCTGCTGCTGCTGCGTTGCTGTTGCCAGGCTGGAACAGATGATGGTGATGGGATCCCTTATCTTCAAGGAGGAGTCAGGCTACCGGGCCTTCTTCCACCACATGATCAAGCCCTACGAGCATTACCTGCCGGTGTGGAAGGAGGTAAGCCCATGACAAGTTTCAGGGTGTAGTACATTTCATTGTATCGGGTTGGTCAGGCCTTCTTCTTCCTCAACATGATCAGGTTTGCATCATAATGTATGACATGGTATTTTCGTCGTCATATGAGTGACGCGTGGTATGTCATGTGTGACGGTCCCGATAATGTCCTTCCTTCCTAAAATGGGCAAACGTCGGCACACAGACTGTATGGTTAGAGTGACATCACACGCCATGCAACATGTCACTGCATACATGCCAATGATTGACAAGTGTGACAGCAAGTGTGACAATTGTACCGCTGCACAGAGTCCTGATGACGTCCTGGAAGCCCTGAAATGGGCCAAGGCCAACGACGAGGTGGCAGAGGGCTTTGCCAAAAAGGCGCAACAGGTGGCTGAGCGGTACCTGAGTAGTGAGGTGGGTGCAACAGCTTGACCCTTGTAGGTGTCAAAGTCAGTGAGCAAGAAGCCGAGGGCCTGACTAGGGAGTATGAACAAGTGGTGTGAATGTTTGCTCTCTATGCGCTCACCCTGATGCTCACACTGTGCACCGAAGCCCCCCTGGATTTCCCGCCCCGTTAGTATTCACAGTAATATTCAGTGTCGCATCCTCCAGCTGTCTGTTTTGCTGCTTATCTTGTTCCAACATCCCTGCCTGCTTCTATCTGTTTAGCTGTTTATCTTGTTCCAACATCCCTGCCTGCTTCTATCTGTTTAGCTGTTTATCTTGTTCCAATATCCCTTCCTGCTTCTATCTGTTTAGCTGCTTATCTTGTTCCAACATCCCTGCCTGCTTCTATCTGTTTAGCTGTTTATCTTGTTCCAACATGCCTGCCTGCTTCTATCTGTTTTGCTGTTTATCTTGTTCCAGCATCCCTGCCTGCTTCTATCTGTTTAGCTGTTTATCTTGTTCCAACATCCCTGCCTGCTTCTATCTGTTTAGCTGTTTATCTTGTTCCAACATCCCTTCCTGCTTCTATCTGTTTAGCTGTTTATCTTGTTCCAACATCCCTGCCTGCTTCTATCTGTTTAGCTGTTTATCTTGTTCCAACATGCCTGCCTGCTTCTATCTGTTTTGCTGTTTATCTTGTTCCAACATGCCTGCCTGCTTCTATCTGTTTGCTGTTTATCTTGTTCCAACATCCCTGCCTGCTTCTATCTGTTAAGCTGTTTATCTTGTTCCAACATGCCTGCCTGCTTCTATCTGTTTAGCTGTTTATCTTGTTCCAACATCCCTGCCTGCTTCTATCTGTTTAGCTGTTTATATTGTTCCAACATGCCTGCCTGCTTCTATCTGTTTAGCTGTTTATCTTGTTCCAACATCCCTGCCTGCTTCTATCTGTTTAGCTGTTTATCTTGTTCCAACATGCCTGCCTGCTTCTATCTGTTTTGCTGTTTATCTTGTTCCAGCATCCCTGCCTGCTTCTATCTGTTTAGCTGTTTATCTTGTTCCAACATGCCTGCCTGCTTCTATCTGTTTTGCTGTTTATCTTGTTCCAACATCCCTGCCTGCTTCTATCTGTTTAGCTGTTTATCTTGTTCCAACATGCCTGCCTGCTTCTATCTGTTTTGCTGTTTATCTTGTTCCAACATGCCTGCCTGCTTCTATCTGTTTGCTGTTTATCTTGTTCCAACATCCCTGCCTGCTTCTATCTGTTAAGCTGTTTATCTTGTTCCAACATGCCTGCCTGCTTCTATCTGTTTAGCTGTTTATCTTGTTCCAACATCCCTGCCTGCTTCTATCTGTTTAGCTGTTTATATTGTTCCAACATGCCTGCCTGCTTCTATCTGTTTAGCTGTTTATCTTGTTCCAACATCCCTGCCTGCTTCTATCTGTTTAGCTGTTTATCTTGTTCCAACATGCCTGCCTGCTTCTATCTGTTTTGCTGTTTATCTTGTTCCAGCATCCCTGCCTGCTTCTATCTGTTTAGCTGTTTATCTTGTTCCAACATGCCTGCCTGCTTCTATCTGTTTTGCTGTTTATCTTGTTCCAACATGCCTGCCTGCTTCTATCTGTTTAGCTGTTTATCTTGTTCCAACATGCCTGCCTGCTTCTATCTGTTTAGCTGTTTATCTTGTTCCAACATGCCTGCTTGCTTCTATCTGTTTTGCTGTTAATCTTGTTCCAACATCCCTGCCTGCTTCTATCTATTTTGCTGTTTATCTTGTCCCAGCATCCTTGTCTGCTTCTATCTGTCAATGTGTGCAGGCGCTGACCTGCTACTGGTTCACACTTTTGAGCCGCATGGCGGGCTTGCTGAAGTACAAGCCGGGGAGGGAGATCCGCAAGTACGATTTCCAGATTCCCGTGTCAGATTTCATTGTCTCTACAGAGGGGAGGGCGTGGGCCAAGAAGTACGGGGTAGGGGACATGGAGCTGCCAGTTAACTAATGAAACAGTTGAAGGCCAGCGTGGGCCAATAATCTCAAGGATTCCATGTATGTGTTTTAGTTGGGCCAGCACACACACACACTCGCGGCGTGGGCCAACAAGCTCGGGGATCCCATGTATGTGTTTGTAGGGCCAGCACACACACACCCTGGTCACCCTCGAGGCATGCATGTCGTTGCCGGAGGTCCAGGTATTTAGGCATGCCACGTTTTATGTTGCCGATCGAATGTATTGGTCAACGAGGCACGGACTGGCGCAGCTCGCATTGGCATGTGCTGTCTAGAAGAGAGCGGATTCTGAAGGTGCATTTTCCAGACCATGCAACCGCCATGTACACACTTTGCCTCCTACCGGTATAATAACTCGACAGAACTCCGGAGGGTGCACATGGTGCAGTGAACTGACGAGGGCACTGGAGGAGTTGGAGCAGGGAGTGGCTGTCTCCAAACTGTGCCTTACAGCTGCTACCCGTACTAGAGGTGCTATAGCTAGGTGACATAGCCTACAAGCAGGTGCAACTGTAGACAGCTGGCAGAGGGGACCCTAGGGACCCCGTCAACGAGCACAGGTCTGTAGCCGCCTACCATGCCTGGTTTCAGCCTATGGCTGGCGCACGCCGGGACCCGCACCAGCAACAGGGCGTGTGCTTGTGTGTGCACAAAGTCACGGCTGCGGCTCAGTGCGGTTAGCACGACTGACACCAGAGGACAGCACAGCGATTAACAATGTGAGACTCGCTGCTGCCAACAGGGCTGGACAAGGGGAGATGGCAAGCATGTGGATGATGCGCTGCTTGTTAAATTCCAATGCCCTAATGGCAGGGACAAGCTTTGGAGTGAAGGGTTGGGCAGGCATGGGTGGGAGGTATAGATTCCGTGGAGGATTGGGTATCGTGATTGGGTATTGTGGTAGACTTTTTGGTAGATGTAGTTGATGGCTAGTTTCTTGAGGGGCTGCATAATCTGATTTGTTTTAATTGGAAGGAGGGGCCTTTTCCCTTTCGTCGTTTTTTTACTTTTTCCTACCTTACCTCTTTTCCTTTCCCAAGGCTTCCGCTGAAGTCTTAAGCGGTGAAGCAAAACTAGCAATACTAGACTAGACTTCAGATGGGCTGGGGGAATATTCAGACACCATTTCCTGTTCGGGGGGGAACTCATCCTTCCACTCCGTCCTCCTCTCTGTCTTTCTTCCCTTTCGCCTTTTCTCCCGGGCATTTGGGCGCCTACGCGGCCAATCTCACGCGCCCATGCCATGCACCGCTGAAAGACCGGTACCGGTGAACAGTTTCCACACATTTCTGTCTCGTGAGGATGCCCCCCTTATTGTTCCCTTATCACCCCCCCTAAACCGGGCCAATCAATGACATAACACCTCTGGGCCATGCTGAAAAGGCTTGGCCGCATGGGCGCTCAAACCAGGCCGGTGTTTGTCTTAGGGCATGCCTGACCACATTTTTTAGGCTGTTGGGTGGCCAACACTGAGCCGATGTGGACCAAGGCTTCATCAGCCTGCGACCAGTCGCCTAAGCATCAGGCCTTCCTGCACAAGACCCCCCAAGCAAGTCCTTGGTCGTCAATCTTGTTGTCGCTGAATTGTAGCCCGCTCACGGGAGGGGGGGGGCAGAAAGTAAAAGATTACACCCCATCATCTGAAGTTGTAGAGCTCGATGAGAGGATTCAACATAAAGGGGGTTACATTATATTTTGGCCTATAGGGCGAGGGCGATATTGGGAGGCAAAGTGAGGAGAGATAAGTAGGGGGGGCTCGCCAAAATTGCAAATTTAGGACAATTCGTATATTTTGTTTCAAGCATCAGAGCGCCTTCCCCGTGTCAAGTGCTGTTGTTTTGCATCACAAAATATGACATGCACAAACATTAAAACCCTTTGCATGCTTTGAAGGCGTGGGTGGGGCAGCTCCGCAAACTCTAGCACTGTTGTTTTCCAGCCCATTATTGAGCCAACCAATGAAGTTGGTAAAGCAATGGATGGCAAGATGACTCCTAATTTAAGCAGTGGTGAAGTCTTAAATTTCACCGGCAACGCATCAGCTCTGAGGATTCATTGGCGGGGTAAAGAGTGCAAGAGGGACGTTGGACGTCTAGCCAAGGAGGCTTCATTGCACAATGATGTTTATTTTCTCCTCGGCATATGCACCCTAGGGTGAGGCAGGTCGGTAAATGTACGGCATTTGAAAGGAGGCTCTGACAGCCCGTTTCTGATTGACTGCGGAGAAAACAAATGTACGATGGTCTAATGGCCTGCGGAAGAGTTCTGTAGAGGTCGTTTCTGATTAGACCCTGCGGAGCGTGGTTGTCCAGGGCATAGGTCGTACACATGGCTGCCGATTTTGAATCGCTTTGGTGTCTATCTTCTATTCTTTCGAGTCGACGAAGTCCTCTAGACCATGCCGCATTTCTACCTGATCTGCTGCATCTGCCGATTTGCTCGCTGTGCTTCATGAAAGGCACGGCCTGACGCGGCCCATGTCCAGGGGCGCTCACACGACCACCCCCCGATACGGCCATGAGCAGAAAAAGATGGCGATTCTCATAGATAATTAATATCATTTCGAAGGCCTAGAATCTTTCCGCAGACCGTGGGAGTTCCGAGGAGGGGGGGGGGTCCTCGGAAAAAAGGCCGCACGTGGGTCTTCTAAAGGCCTGCGGAAGAGTTCCACAGACCCCGTTTCTGTACGACAGGGCCTGCGGAGGAGTTCCGCAGTCAATCAGAAACGGGCTGTGATACCCTTGGCTGAAAGCACGTATATTTGTCGAAAACGTGTAATTTTGCGCCTGCCTCTTTAGACAAGTCTTAAATGAACGAGTTAATATTGCCCGGTAGATATTCGAGTCGATGCACGCGGAAACCAGCTGGGAACTAAACATAGACAACGTGCGAATGCGTAATCGCAGCAGCATCGAAGACAGCATCCAAGGCAGCATCGACATCACTAGCAGTATCCTTATCAGCGTCAGCTAGCTTCATCGCGCCTCATTTCTTTTCGGCCCTGCTGGGTCTCTCAGCCTTCCATAGCAAGCGGCACCAGAAACCTAAACTGCGCCAGGAGGGCAGGGACGTCCATACGTATCGCCGCCTGTTTCAGCTCATCTGTCCTAGCCGGGAGTTGATTGAATTCGCTGCCCGGCTATCCATGTCGACGACGCCGAGCTTGAACCGGGGCGTTAGCCAGTCCGGCGCCAGCGCGACCGACGTGGCTCCAGCAACCAGGCGCTTCACTCAGGTATGTTCCCCATGCAAATGCCAGCCCCATACAGATACCAGCGTCTGCAGCATGAGTTAAGCACGCCAGGGAGGTTGTCGTATGTGGAACAACAGAGATGATGTACCCTTACCTGAGTAGTCCTGCCCGGTGGAACCTCATGCACGCCCATGCTGCACGCCCATTCCACTTGGCCCGCATGCCTGGTTCCTTCCGCATGCCCTTGTTGCATGGCTTGCAGGTCCAGTGGCTCCCACATGTCCATGCCGCACGGCATGCACTTTTGGTGCTACCGCGTGCCCATTCCAGAAGGCATGCACGTTGAGCTGCTGCTGCATGTCCATACTGCATGGCATGCATGTGCAATGGCTCCCGCATGCCTGCAAGTCCCGAGGCTCCCGCATGCCCATGGCGAATGGTATCCATTTTCAGTCACTTCCGGATGGCCATGCTGCATGGCATGCATCTTCATTTGCTCCTGCATGCCCATACTGCATGGCGTGCATGTCCAGGGACGCCCGCATGCCGATGCTGCAAGGCATGCATGCCCAGTGGCTCCTGAATCCCGATGCCACATGCCACATGTCTGTCATGTTCGGTCGCCCCCACAGGCCCATGCTGCATGGCATGCATGTTCAATTGCTACCGCATGCCTGTGCTGCATGCTTGTTGTTGAAGTTTATGTTCTGTGCAGTTCTAAGGGCGCATCCATGACCTGATGCCCGCTGCCACGTCCATCATGCCATCAGCAGTGAAACATGTCTGACCCCTGTTTCAATTTCCCACCCTTCTAATTCATCTTTCGAAGGCCTGCTTGATCCCAAACCTTAGTCAGCTAAAGGCCCGATAGGGCCCAAACCTGAATCAGCTAGAGGCCCGAATGGGCCCAAATCTTAATCAGCTTAAGGCCCAATTGGGCCCAAACCTTAACCGGCTGAAGGCCTGTGGGGCTAGCAGCACGGTTGGCCACGTAGGGTTGCTGAACCTAGACTAGCCAGAGTAGCCGCTAGGACAGGATCACTGAGCATGCCTCGGATTGTAACTCACACCTGCCCCCGCCCTTCATCCAATGCCTTCCCACGACCCCTCCCTCCCACGATAGCGGTAGCAATCGCCCCTTCACACCGTTTGGTAGGAAGGACCGCAACAGTAATGACTTGGACTGTGTGGCAGTGCGGCATTGGGAGAACTGGTAATTGTCCAAAGGCTACTGGATGGTGACGTGGTTTACTGGTTTCTGTCTCAGCAGCAAATGCTGACAGCCCTCCCGGAAATATTGACAACTGGGCCGGTCAGATATTGATATCTACCCCTTTCCCAGACCAGGCGAGTGCACTCGTGCGGACTGTCTCATCAGTCAAACTCCTCACAACCTTCTGTGATGTGTCCACAACAATCTGACGTGTTTCTGTCTCAGATCATGAATGCTTTATCTCCCCCTCCCCTTCCCCCCCCCTTTGTGCGTGAAGGCTATCTCATCAGCCAAGCTCCTCATCGCTGTCAAGGCCGAGGGCTCCAAGGCCAGCCGAAGCTACGATGCTCCTCAGCAGGGGGGCGATCCCGACGTTACGGTTCCGGAGCGGGGCGTCTCGCTGGCTTGGCTGCAAGCGATGGCTGTGTGCGTCAAGCAGGCTGGAGTCCCTGTAGAGGCCAGCACGGGATATGTGGTGGGTTTTAGGGTTTGTGCGTTTAGAGTTTAGGGTTCTGGCTGGACGGGTTCGGGCTTGAGTGTCTCCAGAGGCAAGCATGGGATGTGGTTAGTGCGTGGTATAAGGGTTTATGGATGTGGTGTGTGCGTGGTGAACAGGTTTAGGGATGTGGTGGGTGCATGGTGGAAGGGTTTAGGGATGTGGTGGGTGCGTGGTAGAAGGGTTTAGGGTTTATGGATGTGGTGAGTGCGTGGTGGAAGGGTTTATGGATGTGGTGAGTGCGTGGTGGAAGGGTTTAGGGTTTATGGATTTTGTGAGTGCGTGGTGGAAGGGCTCAGGGCTTATGGATGTGGTGAGTGTGTGGTGTGAGGGCTTAGTGTTAATGGATGTGGTGAGTGTGTGGTGGACGGGTTAATGGATGTGGTGAGTGTGTGGTGGACGGGTTTATGGATGTGGTGCATGCGTGGTGGAAGGGCTTATGGTTTATGGATGTGGTGAGTGCGTGGTGGGAGGGCTTGGGGTTTATGTATGTGGTGAGTGTGTGGTGGAAGGGCTTGTGGTTTATCGATGTGGTGAGTGTGTGGTGGAAGGGCTTGTGGTTTATCGATGTGGTGAGTGTGTGGTGGAAGGGCTTGTGGTTTATCGATGTGGTGAGTGTGTGGTGGAAGGGCTTGTGGTTTATGTATGTGGTGAGTGTGTGGTGGAAGGGCTTGTGGTTTATGTATGTGGTGAGTGCGTGGTGGAAGGGCTTAGGGTTTATGTATGTGGTGAGTGCGTGGTGGAAGGGCTTGTGGTTTATGTATGTGGTGAGTGCGTGGTGGAAGGGCTTAGGGTTTATGTATGTGGTGAGTGCGTGGTGGAAGGGCTTGTGGTTTATGTATGTGGTGAGTGCGTGGTGGAAGGGCTTAGGGTTTATGTATGTGGTGAGTGCGTGGTGGAAGGGCTTGTGGTTTATCGATGTGGTGAGTGCGTGGTGGAAGGGCTTGTGGTTTATGTATGTGGTGAGTGCGTGGTGGAAGGGCTTAGGGTTTATGTATGTGGTGAGTGCGTGGTGGAAGGGCTTGTGGTTTATGTATGTGGTGAGTGCGTGGTGGAAGGGCTTAGGGTTCATGTATGTGGTGAGTGCGTGGTGGAAGGGCTTAGGGTTTATGTATGTGGTGAGTGCGTGGGGGAAGGGCTTGTGGTTTATCGACGTGGTGAGTGTGTGGTGGAAGGGTTTAGGGATGTGGTGGGAGTGTGGTGGAAGGGTTTAGGGATGTGGTGGGAGTGTGGTGGACGGGTTAATGGATGTGGTGAGTGTGTGGTGGACGGGTTTATGGATGTGGTGCATGCGTGGTGGAAGGGCTTATGGTTTATGGATGTTGTGAGTGCGTGGTGGGAGGGCTTGTGGTTTATCGATGTGTTTAGGGATGAGGTGGGTGTGTGGTGGAAGTGCTCAGGGATGTGGTGGGTGTGTGGTGCACGGGTTTAGGGATGCGGTGTGTGTGTGGTGGAAGGGTTTAGGGATGAGTTGGGTGTGTGGTGGAAGGATTTAGGGATGTGGTGGGAGTGTGGTGGACGGGTTTAGGGATGAGGTGGGTGTGTGGTGGAAGTGTTCAGGGATGTGGTGGGTGTGTGGTGCACGGGTTTAGGGATGCGGTGTGTGTGTGGTGGAAGGGTTTAGGGATGAGGTGGGTACGTGGTGGAAGGGTTTAGGGACGTGGTGAGTGCGTGGTGGACGGGCTTGGGGTTTAGGGATGAGGTGGGTGCGTGGTGGAAGGATTTAAGGATGTGGTGAGTGCGTGGTGGAAGGGGGCAGGGTCTGTCTTACAAGGGGGAGGAGATCATGGGGGTCCATCCCCCCCCCCCCCCCCCCCCCCCCCCCCTATCATATGTTTGAAGCTTTTAAATAACCTCCTTGATGTTTGCGTGTTTGATTGCATGAGGGTCTTCAAAACAAATGGTATATTTGGGGGAGTGTATCTGCCTATTTTGCTACACCTGTACAAATGCCGGATCGCTTCCGCGAGATAGGGGATTGGACTTGAATTTCGAATTGTAGGAATAGCGCCGACACTATTTGTAATGTGTCTAACTCAGGGTTGCGGACGGACGCCGTTGGCCCCGTGGGCTGTCTGGTTGCAAACGTAAATCCTCAACCCTAAACCTAAACCCTAAACCCTAAACTTAAAGCCTAGTGCCTGGTGCATGCATACTTGCCCCACTGTCTTCTTCAAGCTGATAAGCAGAGCGCCAGGCCGGCCAGCGTGTGTAATCGTTACTCTGCCTGTTCTGCTGCTCCTGCGCAGATGAGGAAGCCGCCGCCCGTGTCGCTCAGCTGCTGCCAGAGGGAGTGTGGTTGTTAATTTGCTTGCTCTGACGCTGCCCCTTTGCCGCAGATGAACAGGCTGCCCGTGTTGCACGATAGCTGTCGGAAGATGCGCTATTGTGAATCTGTCCGTTCTGCTGCCCTTGTGTTGCAGATGAACAAGCTGCTGCTGCACGTGTTGCGCAATAGCTGTCGGAAGATGTGCACCTATGAGGCCATCCCTTCGCATCACCTGGGACGACCCGAGTACTACGTGGTGAGATGAGGGAAACCATGAATGAAATCATGAAGTAAACCATGAATAAAATCATGAATTAAATCATGAATTAAATCATGAATTAAATCATGAATAAACCATGAGAAAAACCATGAATAAAATCGTGAGAAAAATCATGAATAAAATTATGAATGCAAAACAATGTATATAGATGTGACCCAACCAGCTGCTAGGTGGTGGATGCAGCAAGCGTCGTCGAACATATCCAGATGCCCAAGAAAACTGCATTACGTCTGTCGAGTTGGAGTGCCTCGAGAGATATCAGGAAATTTTGTGTTTGCCTGGGGCAGGCAGCGCCTAATACGGCGGATGGGAGTCATGAACCCAGAGCCCAGGTTGCTGAAAATTGTGGAAGGAGGGTATGCTGTTTGTTAAGACTAGGGTTTCATGGAACCATAGATGAAAAAAGCGTTTGATGTTATAATGGATGGAAACAGCGTGAACAGACTAAGAGATGCATCCACAACCGTTTTATGAAACCATGTATGAAAACAGAGTTTTATGAAACCATGTATGAAAACAGTGTTTTATGAAACCGCGGATAAAGACACTGAAAACACAATAAAAGATGCAACCACAACCGGCTGCTAATGGTGATGGGAGCAGGGAATGCTACGTGGTAAGACGCGGGGGATCATGGATACAAAATCTGAACTTAGGAGCAAGCTGCCCTTCCGGTACTTGCCATGTTGGCTGCCAGCCCTGCTGTCCGGTCCACCGGTCTTAGGCCGTCACAGTTGATCCCCGTGGGTCGTCCCAGTGGTCGCTAGTCTTGCTACCCTGCAGTACATCCCCCAAGGTGCAGACTTTCTTTTTTTCTTGACACTCAGCTACTTATCAGCTTCACTCTGGCCTTTGGCCGGGGACCCTAGGTTGGCCACCCGTGCTGTTTGCGCCGCTTGCCGTCGATTGGCCCAGAGAGGCCTGGTCCCAATAGGGCCCTGGTCGGCCTCGGGGGCTGCCGGACAAAGGTGGTGCCTCGTAGCAACAAGAAAAATAAACACCGCCAACGTGGTCCAATGCGCGCACTCACAACAAGAATCTCTCACAGATCCACGCCTCGCAGCCAAAAACAAAAAAACAAAACACTCCCAACGTGGTCCGGGGTGTGCACTAACAACAAGAATCTCTCGCAGATCCACGCCTGTCAGGGCAGCTTCCAGGACATGGTGGGCCAGCTGATTGAGAAGTTCGACCCGCCGCCGCCCCCCAACTACCCCGCCGGACCCCCGGCCGACCTCAAGCTGGTCTTCCTCTGGCTGGATTTCGTGGCCTCGCCGTTCAACCACAACCTGGGCGACCACTTCAACACCACGCTGGTCAAGGAGGCGGTCTGCGGATGCGTCAAGGGCGCCCTCCTGATCATAGATAAGGACCTGGTGTTCATAAACAGGTGGGTCAGTCAGGCGGTCTTGTGTTTCTATGCGGTACATGTACCGTATACCGGTATGTGTGTAGCAGTACATGTATATGTTTATACGGTACATGTAATCATGTATATGTGTGTAGCAGTACATGCATATGTGTGTAGCGGTACATGCATATGTGTGTAGCGGTACATGTATATGTGTGTAGCGGTACATGCATATGTGTGTAGCGGTACATGCATATGTGTGTGGCGGTACATGTATATGTGTGTAGTGGTACATGTATATGTGTGTAGCGGTACATGTATATGTGTGTAGCGGTCTGGTATATGTGTGTAGCGGTACATGTATATGTGTGTAGCGGTACATGTATGTGTGTGTAGCGGTACATGTATATGTGTGTAGCGGTACATGTATATGTGTGTAGCGGTCTGGTATATGTGTGTAGCGGTACATGTATATGTGTGTAGCGGTACATGTATATGTGTGTAGCGGTACATGTATATGTGTGTAGCGGTACATGCATATGTGTGTAGCGGTACATGTATATGTGTGTAGCGGTACATGTATATGTGTGTAGCAGTCTGGTATATGTGTGTAGCGGTACATGTATATGTGTGTAGCGGTACATGTATATGTGTGTAGCGGTCTGGTATATGTGTGTAGCGGTACATGTATATGTGTGTAGCGGTACATGTATATGTGTGTAGCGGTACATGTATATGTGTGTAGCGGTCTGGTATATGTGTGTAGCGGTACATGTATATGTGTGTAGCGGTACATGTATATGTGTGTAGCGGTCTGGTATATGTGTGTAGCGGTACATGTATATGTGTGTAGCGGTCTGGTATATGTGTGGAACAGTACATGTATGCCTTCTAAACGGTCTGTACACAATATATATATATATATATATATATATATATATATATATATATATATATGTGTGTAGTGGTATATGTGTGTGATGTACGGTGCAAGCATTTGTGTGTAGCGGTGTATCATGTGCCGTGTGTGGAAAATATACCCTATGCAAAAGATACTGGTATGCCTGGCCAGGTCGTAAACGACATTGGGGCGGTCATATGTGTTAAAATAAATGTACATCGGTACTTCATGGTGTACAATGTACAGCCTCATAAAATACACCTGGCCAGGTCGTAGGTAAGGACCTAGCCTGCATCAAAAAGAGAAAGAGTGATGTTAACCCTGATGCGTGGATTAAGGAAGGCACCTGTTCGGCCGCAGCACTGCGTAGCCTACCATCTAGCTTCGCGCGCGGCTATTAACGGCACCCATGGGGAATACCACAGGCTTGCCATCCCCCATCCATTATTTACTGAGAGGAATACATCTCGGGGGTCCAGAGATACAAGCCTGTCAACCTTCGCGGGATTGCAACAGCCAGCGCATCCACATGTGGGCTTGGGCCCCACCACCATCTCCTCAACCCTCTCACGAGGCAAGATTTGTTTCCTGTCTTCTTTCTAGACATGGTTTCATGGGTCTTTAAGAGAGGGGGGGGCTGGGAGGTCACAGTTCTGAAGGGATGCTTCACATCAATCTTCACATCCACACCAATCTTCACATCAATCTTCACACCAGTCGTCACATCAATCTTCACCTCAACATGGTCACATTCACGAATACTCCGAGTTGCTGTATGCTTACAATTGATAACAATTATATATTTAAATATTTGTTCCAACCGTCTGCAATTATTATTCGTTTGGGGGAGATAATACTTTTTGCCAGTGCATTGTATTTGGCTCTGTGACACATGCGGTGTACTTATATCATGCCGTGCATACATCATGCTGTGCATACATCATGCTGTGCAGGTGTTGGTGCCTGCTGGAGATCTTCCTCACTGCGTATCACCTTGAAGTGGCCAAGATTCACATCCTGTTCCCAGGTGAGGGGCCTTGTGTTAATTCGTCCGCAACTCAGCTACATGTCAGCTACATGTCAGCTACATGTCAGCTACACTCCGGCCTCCGGCCGGCAGCCCCGTTTGTGGCCAGCTGTGTTGCGTTGACCACCAGTCGTAGGTCAGTCCAGTTTTGGTCTCAATCGGGTCTTAAGCGGACGTGGGGCGGCCAGCCGAAGGTGGACTCGTAGCCATAAAAAGAACACTGGTCGGGCCAGCTGGAGGGCCAGCAGGGAAGGCAGACCAAGATGAGATGGTTCGTTTATGCAAATTTTTGAATTCTATCGTTTTCTTATGATTGTTTCTTGAGGTGGCTGAAGGGAACGCAGTTGCCAGTAGGCCGTGCTGTGATGTGCTGTGCAGTGCTGTGTTGTGCTGTGCTGTGCAGTGCAGTGCAGTGCTGTGCAGTGCTGTGCTGTGCTGTGCTGTGCTGTGCTGTGCTGTGCTGTGCTGTGCTGTGCTGTGTTGTGATGTGATGTGATGTGATGTGATGTGATGTGCCGTGCTGATCCTGGGCAGTGATATCTCTCCCAGAATGCTGTTCTTAATATGGTCCGGCCCTTTACAGCTGGCAGTTCATGTTTCAAAATGCTTGAATGGAAATGATGAAGTACCGGTGTACCAAGGAACACACTCTTACTAAGTCCCCCCCCTCCCCCCTGGCTGATGCCTCTCAGTTGTTCTGGGGCAGGACCTGCCCCTGCGCATTCCAAATCCCCTCCCTGTTTAAGCACCCTTCTCCCCCCGACATGTCCCCCCTGGCTGATGCCCCCCAGTTGCCATGGAGCTGGACCTGCCCCTGCGCATGGAGGCCTTGCTAGCCAAGGTGGACATATCGCTGGCGGAGACCTCCAGGCAGGAGGACAGAGTGCGCATCCTGGGCGAGGTCAAGCACAGCGTGGGAGTCAAGCGCATGCACGAGCTCCTCAAACAGGTGAGAGGGGGGTCAGGGCCGGCAGAGGTGCCATTGTGCAGAAACAATGCAGGGTCTTCGTTTATTTTGAATTCCGGTACAGTTTTTAAATACCGGTGCAGTTTTCATTACCGGTACAGTTTTTAAATACCGGTACCGTTTTTTATTACTGGTACAGATTTAGGATCCCATCCCATACAGTCCATAAGGAACTGTCGAAAATACGCTAAATGGCAAACATACGAATACCGGTAGGTAGATTTCGCGCACAAGGTGTACATACCGTACCGTTACCTATGTTTCGTGTATTTCTACGGCCTCTACCCGCCCTGTTCATGTGAGTTGCATCAATCCAGCTTTGTTGCGGCCTCTGGTGGGTAGGCCAAGTATCACTGTAATAGTGTGGTAAATGTGTGGGAGTCCCAGCCATTGGAAAGAAGACAGGAAGGGGCGGGGGGGGGAGCTCTGCCAAATGGGGGGGGTCAAATCAAGGACTTTGACGTAAATGTCCGCGCGCTTCCTGGCCATTTGGAAAATTCCGTTGAGGGGATGCAATGACATTGTAATAGCAATGTTGTTACAGCAGCAGGAGCAGCATTGGAACAGCAGCATTGTAACCCGCAGTATTGTAACCACATGATTGTAACCGCAACATTGTAACAGCAGCATTGTAATCCGCAGTATTGTAACCACATGATTGTAACCGCAACATTGTAACAGCAGCATTGTAACCCGCAGTATTGTAACCACATGATTGTAACCGCAACATTGTAACAGCAGCATTGTAACCCGCAGTATTGTAACCACATGATTGTAACCGCAACATTGTAACAGCAGCATTGTAACCCGCAGTATTGTAACCACATGATTGTAACCGCAACATTGTAACAGCAGCATTGTAACCCGCAGTATTGTAACCACATGATTGTAACCGCAACATTGTAACAGCAGCTGCACATTTGCCCGACCCTCTGTTTGTGTGCAGGGGCTGCTGAGGGCTGCGCGGACCACTTTGAGGTGGGGCACTACGCCCCAGCTGACTGCCTACCTCGCATTGCTCCTTGAGGTGCGTTGCTAATAGGGGTTTGCCTATGAAAGTAAATATATATGGGCACTCCTTATGGAAGTGTATACCATATATTCATACCGGCACTCCTTATGGAAGTGTATACCATATATTCATACCGGCACTCCTTATGGAAGTGTATACCATATATTCATACCGGCACTCCTTATGGAAGTGTATACCGTATATTCATACCGGCACTCCTTATGGAAGTGTATACCGTATATTCATACCGGCACTCCTTATGGAAGTGTATACCGTATATTCATACCGGCACTCCTTATGGAAGTGTATACCGTATATTCATACCGGCACTCCTTATGGAAGTGTATACCGTATATTCATACCGGCACTCCTTATGGAAGTGTATACCGTATATTCATACCGGCACTCCTTATGGAAGTGTATACCGTATATTCATACCGGCACTCCTTATGGAAGTGTATACCGTATATTCATACCGGCACTCCTTATGGAAGTGTATACCGTATATTCATACCGGCACTCCTTATGGAAGTGTATACCGTATATTCATACCGGCACTCCTTATGGAAGTGTATACCGTATATTCATACCGGCACTCCTTATGGAAGTGTATACCGTATATTCATACCGGCACTCCTTATGGAAGTGTATACCATATATTCATACCGGCACTCCTTATGGAAGTGTATACCATATATTCATACCGGCACTCCTTATGGAAGTGTATACCATATATTCATACCGGCACTCCTTATGGAAGTGTATACCATATATTCATACCGGCACTCCTTATGGAAGTGTATACCGTATATTCATACCGGCACTCCTTATGGAAGTGTATACCGTATAATCATACCGGCACTCCTTATGGAAGTGTATACCATATAATCATACCGGCACTCCTTATGGAAGTGTATACCGTATAATCATACCGGCACTCCTTATGGAAGTGTATACCGTATATTCATACCGGCACTCCTTATGGAAGTGTATACCGTATATTCATACCGGCACTCCTTATGGAAGTGTATACCGTATATTCATACCGGCACTCCTTATGGAAGTGTATACCGTATATTCATACCGGCACTCCTTATGGAAGTGTATACCGTATATTCATACCGGCACTCCTTATGGAAGTGTATACCGTATAATCATACCGGCACTCCTTATGGAAGTGTATACCGTATAATCATACCGGCACTCCTTATGGAAGTGTATACCGTATAATCATACCGGCACTCCTTATGGAAGTGTATACCGTATATTCATACCGGCACTCCTTATGGAAGTGTATACCGTATAATCATACCGGCACTCCTTATGGAAGTGTATACCGTATAATCATACCGGCACTCCTTATGGAAGTGTATACCGTATAATTTGTCGCATTTCCTTTTATATTATAATTCATTAGGGCTTACATGTCGCTTTGAAAATAAAAATTTTGACCGATTCATTTTTTCACATTCATCTGCCCTTAAAGTCACCAACAGAAAAAACAGTAATATTTTTGTTAGCCTCGTTTTATCATCCAATCAATCACATAAAAGAGTCGTTAAGCATCGGCCACTTCTGCCGCAATGTTAAGCGTGCTATGTGTTCGACCGCCTGAACGCTAGACACGCACGGCTCATCTTAGGAGGCCTCTCCCCCTCAGATTCTTCCCCAGGGGACTCCTCACCCTCAAGACCCCCCCCTACTCGTCACCTTCATCAGCCTCGTCGCCTTTATCAGCCTCAGGAGCCTCAAACTCATTAGCCTCAGGATCAGACTCAGCAGCCATAATATGCGCCACCTCTGCAGCCATGCCCCTGCCCCCTCCCCCAGGCCAGCCCCTGCCCCTGCCCTCCCTGCCCCTGCCCTCCCTGCCCCTGCCCTCCCTGCCCCTGCCCTCCCTGCCCCTGCCCTCCCTGCCCTCCCTGCCCCTGCCCCTGCCCCTGCCCCTGCCCCTGCCCCTGCCCCTGCCCCTGCCCCTGCCCCTGCCCCTGCCCCTGCCCCTGCCCCTGCCCCTGCCCCTGCCCCTGCCCCTGCCCCTGCCCCTGCCCCTGCCCCTGCCCCTGCCCCTGCCCCTGCCCCTGCCCCTGCCCCTGCCCCTGCCCCTGCCCCTGCCCCTGCCCCTGCCCCTGCCCCTGCCCCTGCCCCTGCCCCTGCCCTCCCTGCCCCTGCCCCTGCCCCTGCCCCTGCTACTGGTTGGTCCCCAGGTGGATCCCCGTCTCGACCTCCCCCCCCCCCCCTCTCGGCCCTGCCCCCGCCATGTCCCTCGCTTTGCTGTGCCCCCTTCTTCATGCGCTTCTTGGTCCCTTCAGCTGCCTTGGTCAGCTCTCATGGCTTAAGAGGAATCGGCCTACTGATCTAAATTAAATTCCGATAGCAGCACCGTAACTCGAAAATATTGTATTAATAACGTCATTTTTATGTTAAGGGCTGTGCAGCTTGAGCCTGTTGTTGCATGGGTACACAGTGGAACCCATATTATAACGGCAGTTGGTGCTAACAGCAGTTTGTACTAACGGCAGTTTGTAATACCAGCAGTTTGCAGTAACGGCAAGGTGTCAAAATATCCAGTTCAGCGTTCGCGCGCGACTTAAACATGGGGGCAGGGGCATGGCATCAGTAATGTAAAAACACGGTACAAAAAAAGGTACAAAACACGGTACAAAAAAATGGTATGAGAAACACAGTACAAAACAAACGGTATAAAAACACGGTACACAAGCACGATACAAAAACATGGTACACCACACGGCATAACCCTCCCTAAACAGGATCGCATGGCATCATGTTCCCCAAACAATACGGCATGACCGCCCCAGTACATGATCACATGGTTAAGGTCGGACGAGCAACAAAAGTCAGACCCCCCAAAGGATGTGAACGCCCAATCCCTTCTCTAGCTCACCAAGCTTTTGCCTGCTCCTGATATAGGTTGAAGGGTTGCCAGCATGTTTGATAGGCTGTATTCTTGCACCTGTCTGTTGATGATGTCATGCCTGTATGTTGTAGGTCAACACCAGCTGACTGCATGTTACACAAATGGCTCCTTTATGCAATTCCACTTTTCCTGTTCAGTGTGCACCCTTGCTGACCCTTGCTAAACCCTCAACCCTAAACCTTTGCTGACTCAATATAGAAAGTTTAGATTGCCCAGCTGCGCCATTTTTTGTTTCACAAACAACACAGTGCCCTCTGAATTTCGATCCCAACTCTGCATGCGTCTCAAACCCTAAACCCAACTCTGCATGCGCCTCTGCTGGTCCAGAGTGGAGAGTTCAGCTTGCTCAACTGCACCATGGCCGCGATGCCGGAGCTGGCTGTGGATGAGAAGATGCTGAATGAGATCAAACAGGTGGGCAATGGAGGGGGCCCTGCCGGGGCGTGGAGGGGAGGGGAGAGGAGGGGGGAACTTCAGGTGCAGACTGAAATAGAGCCAACAGGTGCTGGGTGAGACCTTCTAGGTGATGCATGAGATAAAAGAGGGGCAGAAGAAGATCAAAAGGGGTGTGTAAATAAATAAATAAATAAACGATACGCCCTGAGGCGTGGATTAAGGAAGGCACCCGTTCGGCCGTAGAATGGGGTGTGTCCTGTGTAATGTGGGGGTGCTGAGCGCTCCTGGTGTTAAGGCTGCCAGAGGCTGATCGCAATTTGACATTCAGAATCCAGATGTTTAGGTTTCGCATTCAAAATCCAGATATTCAGGTAAAATCAGATCCTGGTTGAGATCCCAAGTGGGGTGTGGAGCCTGTGTGTATGACGGGAGGAAGTCCTGAACACTGGCTGTCTCTGCGGCTGTAAATGCGCGCCTCTTTGCGGCGTTTCCTGCACACAACTTGAAGAACCTGCGGTGTGCATGAGATGAAGCAGAGCAAGCTGCGTTGGTGCTGTTTTACCTTATAGTGACTATTTTAGCGCGCTTCAGCTACAATTCAGCTTCCCCACGGCCTTTGGCCGCGGGAAAGGCGGTGGGCCGTGGGGGCCTGGTGCAGCAAGCCCTACTGCTCTGGCCACCGGCCGTGGGCCGGTCAAAACTTGGTGTGGAACTGCTGATCGGCTCAGTAATGGCCCCCCGAAGGTGCTCTGGTCCGCACTGAGATAAACACTGTAAACCCTTCACCCTAAACCCTTCACCCTTAACTTTAAGTAGTCACTGCTACCTTCTGCCCTTATCCCTGTCGAATCACTACCTATTCAGATCTTCAATATCTACGATGCGGACGGCAGCGGCGAACTGGACAAGGAGGAGTTTGTGGCGGCTCTGGGCTGCGCAGGCTTTGGGGAGGCTGAGGCGCATGATATCTTCGACATGGTCAATACGGATGGCGGGGACGGGGTGGGCATCGACGAGTTTGAGGCATGGTAGGGGGGAGGGGGGCGGCCTTGCATCTGGTGTTTTGAGATTGTTAGGTTTTGAGGTTAGTAGGGAGGGGGGGGGGGGGAGGGGGGCGGCCTTGCATCTGGTGTTTTGAGGTTGGTAGGTTTTGAGGTTAGTAGGGAGGGGGGGGGGGGGGGGGGGGGAGCTGCCTTGCGTATGGACATATGGTGTTTTGAGTTTGGTAGGCTTTGAGGTTGGTAGGGATGGGGGGGTGGGGAGCTGCCTTGCGTATGGACATATGGTGTTTTCAGGCTGGTAGCTTTTTCGAGGCCTGGTAGGGGGTGGGGTGGGGGGGGCTGTCTGGCATATGTTGTTTTGAGTTTGGTAGGCTTTGAGGTTGGTAGGGAGGGGTGGGGGGGGGGAGGCTGCCTTGCATATGTTGTTTTGAGGTTGGTAGGGAGGAGGGGAGTGGGGGGGGGAGGCTGCCTTGCATATGTTGTTTTGAGGTTGGTAGGGAGGAGGGGGGTGGGGGTGGGGGGCTGCCTTACATATGTTGTTTTGAGGTTTGTAGGTTTTGAGCTTGGTAGGGAGGAGGGGGGGGTGGGGAAACTTATTTCTTATCCTTTCATCTATTTATTATTATATGCATCCGGCAGGTGGGCCGAGAGCCAGAAGTCCCAGTGGCAGAGGCAGCGACGATCGGAGGCTGACGCGACTGTGGAGAGCTTGATCCGCATGATGGAATCCTTCTTGATGCTGGTGGAGCGCTCAACCGCCATCAGCGATCACCTGCCCTTCTTCAAGTGAGTGATGGTGCACATACCTTAATTGACAAAAAGGGTTTAGGGTTTAGGTTGTAGGGTGTAGCCCTTTTTCAAGTGAGTGATGGTGCACATACCTTAATTGACAAAAAGGGTTTAGGGTTTAGGTTGTAGGGTGTAGCCCTTTTTCAAGTGAGTGATGGTGCACAGACCTTAATTGACACAAGTGCTTAAGGGTTTAGAGAATTTAGCCCTTCTTTAAGTGAATGGCGATGCACAGCCCTGGGTGGACAAAAAATGTGGGGGGCATGTAGATGCTTTGATCAGCACGTATACGGTGGTCTTGGGATATGCCATCATAACACTGATGTGCTTGATGCACAGACGCTGCTGCAAAAACTGATGCACAGACGCTGCTGCAAAAACTGATGCACAGACGCTGCTGCAAAAACTGATGCACAGACGCTGCTGCAAAAACTGATGCACAGACGCTGCTTCAAAAACTGATGCACAGACGCTGTTGCACAAATGATGCACAGACGCTGCTGCAAAAACTGCGATGGCCGGCACTGCGGTCCCCCGTCCCAGATCTTCCTGGCAGCACTGATTGGCCTTGACGGAAAAGGCTTTTAGGACGTTGTTGCCTAGATGGATGCTGTCCTAAAAAAAAAACTGCAAAGGCGGTTGCGTTGGCACGCTCGTTGACGGGGAGAAACAGGTGTGGAAGACCAAGCCTGATCCTCCTCTCCACACACCTCCTGGTGCTAGTTTGGTTCTTGACTTCTTGTAGCTTGTTTCCCCCCGGTTCGCTCTGCCTGGCCCTTTCGCAAAAGGCTGTGGGTGGTTGCGTCAACTTTGTAACCACAACACACCTCAACGGATGCCCTTCACTGGACACCCTTCCCACACCTGTCCACTCTTCCCCACACCTGCAGGGGCTGGGTGGCGTCGCTGAAAAGCGGCGATGTGTTGGACCTTGATGGGAAGATGCCGCCACCGCCGATGAAGGGCGACTGGCGTGGCACGGTGGACCAGCTGTCATGGAAGATCCACACGGATGACAATAAGGGCGCCATAAAGCTCATGTGAGGCAAAGAACTGGGCTGGCATCATCCCTTGACCCTGATCACAAAACACCAAATCTGAAACATGAAGCCCCCCCCCCTGCTGTTGACAACAAGCGAGGGTGACATCAAGCTCATGTGAGGAAAAGAACTGGGCTGGTATCATCCCTTGACCCTGATCACAAAACACCAAATCTGAAACATGAAGCCCCCCCCCCCTGCTGTTGACAACAAGCGAGGGTGACATCAAGCTCATGTGAGGAAAAGAACTGGGCTGGTATCATCCCTTGACCCTGATCACAAAACACAAAATCTGAAACATGAAGCCCCCCCCCCCTGCTGTTGACAACAAGCGAGGGTGACATCAAGCTCGTGTGAGGAAAAGAACTGGGCTGGTATCATCCCTTGACCCTGATCACAAAACATGAAACCTACTCACCCACCCACCCGTAAAGAGTAACTGTAACCCTCAGCACAAAACGTTAAACCTAACCCCCTAAAGAGTGCACCCTTAACCATTAACGCAAATACTGACGACAGAGAGGGTGCACCACTCTACTTGCCTCAAACACGCCTTTTACTGGATAATGCAGATGTCATAGGCACTCTGGCACTTGAAACCCATAGTCACTGCAACCTCTCAACCCACAACTCATCACTGCACCCTTGTGCACACCCATCAGACATACCTTCCTGCTGGACAATGCGGATGCGCTAGACGAGAGCTTGGCCACTGTGGCGATTCCAAAGCCTGACGGGCTGCGCCGTGACTCCCTGATCCAGCTGCACGCCTACACCGACCTGCTGGTGTCGCTGCTGAGGTGGTACCCCAGCAAGAGCGGCCAGGCGCGACACTTCAGCAAGGCGGCGGAGCACTTCAAGATGCTCATTGTGGGTCAAGGGTATGAGATATGCCTAGGGAAAGGGTTGAGGTTGCTCAATGTGGGTTCAGGATGTAAGGCCTAGGGTGAAGGGGTTGAGGTTGCTCAATGTGGGTTCAGGGTGTAAGGCCTAGGGTGAATGGGTTGACGTTGCTCAATGTGGGTTCAGGGTGTAAGGCCTAGGGTGAAGGGGTTGAGGTTGCTCAATGTGGGTTCAGGGTGTAAGGCCTAGGGTGAAGGGGTTGACGTTGCTCAATGTGGGTTCAGGGTGTAAGGCCTAGGGTGAAGGGGTTGAGGTTGCTCAATGTGGGTTCAGGGTGTAAGGCCTAGGGTGAAGGGGTTGAGGTTGCTCAATGTGGGTTTAGGGTTTAGGATTTCACGCCTCGTCATGAAGGCGGCCAAGCACATCAAGATTTTCATCGTGGGTACGATGAGAAAGCAGGCACGAGCGATCGCGCCCCTGGAGGAGTATTATTATCTGCTGTTCTTTTATCTGCATTTCATTACGCTTAGGGCTCTGTTTCAGAAGCCCTGACCCTGCCTTGTTAAGTCAGGGTCGCTTACTGACTTTGACATTATCCTGAAGTCTGAACCCTGAGCCCTCAACACAGTTATCCTCCCTCCCTATGTCCCCATGTCAATATGTCCCCATGTCCATATGTCCTCATGTCCCCATGTCCCTTTGTCCCCATGTCAAAGGGCTTGGGTATCAAGTGAACTCATGCACCTAAACCGTAAACCCGTTTTATTCCCTGAATGGAAATCACACAGGTCACCTCCAGCGACGATCCCTCAACGCTTGAGCCCAAGAAGAGTACGAGGGTCAAGGATGCCTGCAAGCCGGGGAAGAAGCCCAAGACGTGGTTCACCTTCGAGCTGGTGTCGAGCATGGTGCACCTCAAGTATGGACAGGTGTGTGGAATGGAAGCTAGGCAGAAGCTACATAAGGCTTGGTTCCCTTTGAGCTGGTTTCCAACATGGTGCTCCCCTAGGATACACATGTGTGTGGATGGGAAGCTGGGGGGGAGATGGAGGGAAGCTAGGGAGAAGCTGTCCAATGTTTGGTTCCTCTTCAGCTGTTTTCCAACATGGTGCTCCCCTAGGATACACATGTGTGTGGATGGGAAGCTGGGGGGAGATGGATGGAAGCTAGGGAGAAGCTGTCCAATGTTTGGTTCCCCTTCAGCTGGTTTCCAGCATGGTGCTCCCCAAGGATATGCATGTGTGCAGAAGGGAAGCTGGGGGGAAGCTATGGAGAAGCTCCCCAATGTGTGGTTCACCTTTGAACTGGTTTCCAGCATGGTGCACCTCAAGTATAGACATGTGGGTGGAAGGGAAGCTGGGGGGAAGCTGGTGGGTCAAGGTGCATCCAAGGAAAGCGAGGGGGGCTGGGTGAGGACTCGGGTGCTGGGTAGGACAGTTGGGTGGAATGGTGAGCAGGCGTGTGTGTAGGAGCTGGAGGCAGTGTGTCCGAATTCAACGTTGAGACTTGGTTTTCGAGGAGTCATCAGTATGAAAAATTGTGAATGTGGGCACTCGCCTTCGGCGATCTGGCTTCCCTTTGGCAATCTGCTAGGCTGGAATCGCCAATCCAACTTGCTTTCGATTCGCCTAACTGGTCGCCAGTGGCTACCACTGGCCTAATGCAGAAACACTGGCTGGAGGGATGAACATCCAACTGCCCCCGCACTTGCACCTGTCCTCCCTGCCCCTGTCCTCCCTGCCCCTGCCCGAATTGAGCGCAGGGGGAATCCTCTCCTAAGCCAGGGGGGAGGGGGGGAGGAGTTTAAGGGGGGGGGGGTAGTTTTGTGTTAGTTCACCTGCCATACCTTCACAATGTCCCTGCCAAAAAAACTCAATTGTGCCTGTTTGCACCCAGGATCAACCGATCAGCCAGTCCCTCATTCAGGAGGCCGGCAGTGCGCTGGGGCGGTTGATGGCTGCCAGTCGGTCCAGTCCGATGAAAAAGGTGAGGCGAGGTGGATGATGGCTGCGAGCCCGTCTAGTCCGATGAGAACTCGGATGAGAAGTCGGATGAGAAGTCCGATGAGAAGTCCAATGAGAAGTCCGATGGGACCAATGTTTCTTTGTTTGTGAATCAGCTACACGTCAGCTACACTCAGGCCGCTGGCCAGACGCCCCATTTGTGGCCAGCCTTGCTGCTCCGGTCACCAGTTGTAGGCCGGTCCAGGTTTGGTCCATATCAGGCCATTGGCGGCCCGTCGAAGGTGTGGGGCTCCTAGCCGGGGGGGAGGGGGGGACGTTTGGTTGGACTATCGGCTGGGGATGGCCGCCAGCAGGGCCATGCCGAGAAAATATTGAGGGGCCGGGTATTTCAGTGTTTGGGCAGAAAATTAAACACCGTTCACCCTAAACCCTCAAATGACAATATCAAGAGCTGAGAAATGTTGGTATTACTTGGTCAGTCTTAGCACTGTGATGGCTTCTATCAGGGCCCGCACATGGAAATAGGCTGGGTGGGGGCGGCAGCCGTAAAAAAATGGCCAAACACAAAAAAACGGACCTTCGACTGGTCCAAGACACGACCAAAACGCGTGGAACAAAAAAAATGGCAGTTTCGGAGGTAGCCAAAAAGAAAAAATACGACCTTCGGCTGGGGCTGAAACTTAAAAAATGCCTGTAAATTTCCCTGGTTGTGTTGGGTTGTGTGTGCATCCCTCGTCTACCAATGCCCTCGGAACGCCTACGTATCAAACTCAACCAAAGCATATCCCTACGAACTGGACCCCAAAGCATACTGATGTTTTGTGTATAAAAATCGAAAAATCGAAAACTTGCATTTTCAGTGTCTCTTTTTCGTGACTCGGCTACACATGTCAGCTACACTCTGACCTCTGGCCAGAGGCCCCAATTTTTGGCCAGCCAAACTGCCTTGGGCACCAGTCGTAGGCCGGTCCTGGCTTGGTCTCGATCGGGCCTTTGGCGGCCCCGGGGCGGCCTGCCGAAAGTGGAATCGTAGCGGAAAAAAGATATACTGAGTCTGCATGATTGCTCGTAAGCACCACAGATTTGCATCCTCAATGTCTGTTCGCACAAGTTACTAGAACACTCCCCCTCCCCATTTACAGGCTGGCGGCAGCCGCAACTTTGTGGGCAACATGACCACTGGCAACAGCAACAACACCAAGGTTGCGGACATGACCCGCGACTACTTTGGCTCGGTCGGCTCCAAGGAGGTGCTGGACGCAGTCACCTCGAGCCGCACGCCTGGGCCAGGGAGCAACCTGCGGGGCACGGTGAAGCTGCCCACCATCAACGGGAGTGGCGGCCGTGCCTCCACGGACAGCGTGAGCCAGGGTGCGACGCGGGGCCGGGGTCAGCTCACGGTTGGGGGGACTTCAATGAGCCGGGACCGGAGGGCCTCGCTGCCTGCGATCAGTCCCAGGTCTCACAGCAGCATCATGTAAAGAACTGCAGCAGCAGCAGCAGCCTGTAATGAGTGGCAGCAGCAGAAGCAGCCTGTAATGGGTGGCAGCAGCAGGGTACATGGGGCTTAACATGATTTGTTGAGAGGGAGCGGCCCCAGATCCCACCGCAGCATCCTGTAATGAGTGGCAGCAACAGCAGGGGATCAGCGGAAAGGAGCGGCCCAGTGACCAGAGGAGAAAGGCGGCAGGGGAGGGGGAGGGGGGAAATTCATTTATTGGAGTTTGAGCATTAGGAGGAGAAGCGGCGGTGGCGAGGCACCTGCCTGTTTCATCCTCCTCCACCAAGACAGCATGCGGGACAGCCGTATTGCTAGCTGCTCAACGTATTGGTTGGCAGGGTGTCCTTCCTCATGAAGGCACTCATGGCGACAATGGACCTTCAAATGAGTGTCCAGTGCACAGACCAGGGAAAGAACTATGGTGTACTGAGGAGGGGCCACCTCATTGGGGCTTAGTCACGATATGGCACCTTTGCCACTTCCATGCACTAGCATAGAGGCATTGATGCTTGGCCTACGCACCTTACGATGAAAGCGAGCTTAAGAAATAAGCGTCGCCATCAGTAGTGACAACGTTAGTATATTCAGGGGGTATATTGTTGTGATAAAGTGCTTGCAGTTGAGGTGCGTATATTCAGATGTTTAGTTGGTTGAGGCGCAATGCGCTGAATCAAAATATTGTGTTGTCTTTGTAGCTTGATTTGATATGAAGAGATGTTTTGCGTTCTGTTTTGTGTACCGATACCGAACCTGCGCCCAAGTTTACTGAATTATATTAGTTGTTTTCTGGGTACTCGGGTTATATGTTCCTTTTGCTGGCCAAAGGGGCCTTGCTTTCTTTCCCAGATTTCATAGTTGTCTGGTCCAAGCCAAAGGTTAGGACTGGCACGCAAAACAAAGGGCATTCACATGAGAGCTGTGACCACCAAATTGCGTACACTTGGGTCTTGGACACGTGATAGACCATCACACTTTGGTCTGGGGCATGTAAGAGACCATCACACTTTGGTCAGGGGCATATAATAGACCATCACACTTTGGTCTGGGGCATGTAACACATACGATTTGACCACTTTTTCGAATACCGGTACGTGACTTATTTATTTGCGAGTCCCCCCATGCACATGTTTTGGGTGCTGGTATACAGTGATAGTATGGTCCATTGGGCGTCAAGCATGGGCGTGGGCTGGTATACGAATATTTTATGAACATATCTTCGAGTGTTTCTGTTATACAGGCCATCTGGCTTGAGTTTATGTTTATAATGCGTGACACTGGCTGGTATACAAACGTTGTATGAACATACTTTCGAGTGTTACTGTTCTACGGGCCATGTGGCTTGAGTTAATGTTTACAATGCGTGGCACTGGTATGTGTTGTTTCGCAGTCCAAAACGCTCCTTTAGCGCCCAAAGAACCATACCGGTACATCACATTTCAGGCTTTTTGATCTAAAGAAATCCAACTCGTCCTCGGGGCACCAATATTCGTTGGCATAAGGACCCAGGGGGTGTCGGGTTCAGGTCAATTACGTTACACCTCTAGGCTGAAGCTTCAGGTGTTGTTATGAAATGCTGAACTGGGGGTGGTGTTGCGCAACAAGTACATGCTGCAAGAGTCGAACCCTCATCGTTGAGGATGATAGCTAAAGATCACTTGCTCACAAGAACACACAATCAAACGTGATCATGCGCATATAAATAAGGCTGTCAGGGAGTTTCTTTTCACAGAGGCAAAAGCTCGCCTACATGGACTCTTCTATTGCAGCATGACAAAACCCTAGATAACTGAATTTGGGCACTGGGATCCTTAAAGGCCTGATATAATACGCCGAAAGGGTCAATCAATTTGATAGTCATTGGATGGCAGGTCGACTCGTGTGCTGAAGATCATGAGGGCATGGCTATTGACTTAACACGCGATCAGAGGCCGACTGCTGGCTCATAGTATTTGTTTTTGGGTGACCTGCTGAGTCGGGCATGCCTTGGGTAGTCAGATCAGACATCGGTGGGCTCCAAGATTACATGTAAGGATCATGACAAGGAACGGTCTACGCGACTGTAGTATGGTGAAGAGTAGTCTACTGGACTCGTACATCGTGATACAAGTTATGAAAAGCGTGCACCGTTACGCATGATACGTGAAGGCAACAAGCAATCGGAATTGCATCGGGCACTTATGAGGATGACGGGTTAACATCGAATCCTTTTCTTCATTCTAGGCAGAAAACACATGCTTTATGAATATCGGTACATCCACTGACAGATAGCAGTTGAGAAAATAACAAGAACCTGTAAATCGTCTGCCTACGCGATGCTGTGCGCAAGGACAAAACAAATAAAGCGCTAGTATTGGTCTGAAAAAACTGAGATCAACAAACAAGGAGGTGCAAGATCCAAAAGCGCTCTGCACACATTCCTCTAGGTGTCCTACTTGCAGTTGTATCAATTATTATTATATATCCTGGTCGGTAGTCGAATCTGGCGGACAACCTACCAACGAATGGACGCTACCCATCAGCAGCATCCATGAAATATCCATGTCTTGAAAGCTAAAGACTGGATTGTACAAAACTGATATCTGAAACAAAGAAGGGACCTAAAATCTGAAAAGGAAAACCAGCAGGGGCACAAAGCGTGCCAAGGCCCCCCCAGTCCTCCCGGGGGGAATCCTCTAGGCATACATGTTCCTTCAAGTGGCTCCCATATGCCATGTAGCTGGAATTTATGAATCTGAATGCCCCAAGGTGCATTAAGAAGCAAAGCTGACCGTGAAACCTGTCCTAAACTGCCAGAAATGGCTGCTCACTCCCCCACCCAAGCGACATGGTTCACATCAATTATGTTTGCCGCCCCTGGAGCGCGATTTGGGTCCCAGACGGGAAGGGTGCTTTGCGCCTCTACCGCCTCCAAGTTTCTGAAAAATGTATCCCCCACGTCGAGTGCCGCGCTGCTGACGTGTCAAACAAGGGTGAAGACAATGACCTGATGCTCCTAGGCACAGCTGGACACAGGGGGGCGAGGTGCATATGCCCCCCCCCTTGGCAAGCCCCGATGAAACGTTCCAGGCTATCAGCACCCCATCCCGCCACATCCAGCCGCTGGCGCCTCATCCAACCCACAGGGCCTGTTATCTGATCTTGATGGGTGGCAAGAATGAGCCGGGTGCTGACAAGGACTTGGTGCCCGGTGAGGGCGGGTGGAACGCCGGGCGCTTGGGATACAGGTGTATTTCCCCACCTGCCTTGCGGATGGCGCCGTCAAAGCCCGTCTCACGATGCCGTTTGACGTCACTTTGATTTTCCTCCCTAAACAAACGTATCGGGGGGGTTCTGGGTCAGGACTAAATCAATGGAGAGGAGGGGCGTGGTCAAAGCCGGTCTCGGAATGGCCCAAGCAGTAGGACTGGTAGTACAGCGGCTTGTGGCCGGGGACCACAGTGAAGCTGAACTGTAGCTGATAGTGGTATACCACTCACTAAAGAAAATGGTACGGCGGGATCCTGGGTTAGGGCTCAAAAACAATAGAGAGGGAGGGCCAGCGTGGTGGTGGGTGACCTGGGTCAGGGATATAACAGCAGAGAGGGGGTATAGGTATGGTGGGTTCCTTGAGTCAGGTGTTCAACAGACGGGTAGACGGCAACGTGGCCTGCCCCTTTGGATGGCGGAGGGAAAACCACGTTGGGAAATTCGACATTGCATCATTTTTATTTATGTAAATTGAGGAATGATGCTCAAAGCAGTCGTGGATCACAGGGGGGGGTGCATTTATGAAAGGAAGAACAGAAATTACGCCCCCTTTCAGCCCGTTTGGGAAACAGTGCGGCATGGGCCGAGGCCGCGTCCTTACCATCATAAGCTGCTTTGCACACATGAAGACCTGGACACACTAAACCTACAGCGCGTACAGCCCAGCTTGTACAGCCCAGCCCAACTTGTACAGCCCAGCCCAGCTTGTACAGCCCAGTTGTGAGGACTTCCATAACCATCGCCTTGTTTGTCAGCCAGCTTTCGCCTTCATATCTGACAGGCAGTCTGTCCAGTCACCAGCTGGTGTACCCCAACGTTTCCCTTTTCGGCTACGAGGCTACCTTCGCCGGCCGCCCCGTGTCCGGTTGGGATCGAGCCTGGGCCATCCTGCGGCGGGCGGCCCAAGCAGCATGGCTGGCCACACCTGGGGTCAACAGGCCACGTAGGCTGGAGTGTAGCTGAAAAGTACCTGAATCGCAAAAAAATAAAGCTGGCTTACCCCCCTACATACATCAATCCCTAGATGCCTATTGACACAGGAGGCCACACCAGCTTCCCCCACCTTCACTCCCTGACCTACATGCCCTACACCCACCACTCCCTGACCTTCATGCCCTACACACCCACCACTCCCTGACCTACATGCCCTACACCCACCACTCCCTGACCTACATGCCCTACACCCACCACTCCCTGACCTACATTACACACCCACCACTCCCTGACCTTCATGCTCTACACACCCACCACTCCCTGACCTACATGCCCTACATACCCACCACTCCCTGACCTACATTACACACCCACCACTCCCTGACCTACATGCCCTACACACCCACCACTCCCTGACCTACATGCCCTACACACCCACCACTCCCTGACCTACATTACACACCCACCACTCCCTGACCTACATGCCCAACACACCCACCACTCCCTGACCTACATGCCCTACACACCCACCACTCCCTGACCTACATGCCCTACACACCCACCACTCCCTGACCTACATGCTCTACACACCCACCACTCCCTGACCTACATGCCCTACACACCCACCACTCCCTGACCTACATGCCCTACACACCCACCACTCCTTGACCTACATGCCCTACACACCCACCACTCCCTGACCTACATGCTCTACACACCCACCACTCCCTGACCTACATGCCCTACACACCCACCACTCCCTGACCTACATGCTCTACACACCCACCACTCCCTGACCTACATGCCCTACACACCCACCACTCCCTGACCTACATGCCCTACACACCCACCACTCCCTGACCTACATGCTCTACACACCCACCACTCCCTGACCTACATGCCCTACACACCCACCACTCCCTGACCTACATGCCCTACACACCCACCACTCCCTGACCTACATGCTCTACACACCCACCACTCCCTGACCTACATGCCCTACACACCCACCACTCCCTGACCTACATGCCCTACACACCCACCACTCCCTGACCTACATGCCCTACACACCCACCACTCCCTGACCTACATGCCCTACACACCCACCACTCCCTGACCTACATGCCCTACACACCCACCACTCCCTGACCTACATGCCCTACACACCCACCACTCCCTGACCTTCATGCTCTACACACCCACCACTCCCTGACCTACATGCCCTACACACCCACCACTCCCTGACCTACATGCCCTACACACCCACCACTCCCTGACCTTCATGCTCTACAAACCCACCACTCCCTGACCTACATGCCCTACACACCCACCACTCCCTGACCTTCATGCTCTACACACCCACCACTCCCTGACCTACATGCTCTACACACCCACCACTCCCTGACCTACATGCCCTACACACCCACCACTCCCTGACCTACATGCCCTACACACCCACCACTCCCTGACCTACATGCCCTACACACCCACCACTCCCTGACCTACATGCCCTACACACCCACCACTCCCTGACCTACATGCCCTACACACCCACCACTCCCTGACCTACATGCCCTACACACCCACCACTCCCTGACCTACATGCCCTACACACCCACCACTCCCTGACCTACATGCCCTACACACCCACCACTCCCTGACCTACATGCCCTACACACCCACCACTCCCTGACCTTCATGCTCTACACACCCACCACTCCCTGACCTACATGCCCTACACACCCACCACTCCCTGACCTACATGCCCTACACACCCACCACTCCCTGACCTTCATGCTCTACACACCCACCACTCCCTGACCTACATGCCCTACACACCCACCACTCCCTGACCTTCATGCTCTACACACCCACCACTCCCTGACCTACATGCTCTACCCACCCACCACTCCCTGACCTACATGCCCTACACACCCACCACTCCCTGACCTACATGCCCTACACACCCACCACTCCCTGACCTTCATGCCCTACACACCCACCACTCCCTGACCTACATGCCCTACACACCCACCACTCCCTGACCTTCATGCTCTACACACCCACCACTCCCTGACCTACATGCCCTACACACCCACCACTCCCTGACCTTCATGCTCTACACACCCACCACTCCCTGACCTACATGCCCTACACACCCACCACTCCCTGACCTACATGCCCTACACACCCACCACTCCCTGACCTACATGCTCTACACACCCACCACTCCCTGACCTACATGCCCTACACACCCACCACTCCCTGACCTACATGCCCTACACACCCACCACTCCCTGACCTTCATGCTCTACACACCCACCACTCCCTGACCTACATGCCCTACACACCCACCACTCCCTGACCTTCATGCTCTACACACCCACCACTCCCTGACCTACATGCCCTACACACCCACCACTCCCTGACCTACATGCCCTACACACCCACCACTCCCTGACCTTCATGCCCTACACACCCACCACTCCCTGACCTACATTACACACCCACCACTCCCTGACCTTCATGCCCTACACACCCACCACTCCCTGACCTACATGCCCTACACACCCACCACTCCCTGACCTACATGCTCTACACACCCACCACTCCCTGACCTACATGCCCTACACACCCACCACTCCCTGACCTACATGCCCTACACACCCACCACTCCCTGACCTACATGCTCTACACACCCACCACTCCCTGACCTACATGCCCTACACACCCACCACTCCCTGACCTACATGCCCTACACACCCACCACTCCCTGACCTACATGCTCTACACACCCACCACTCCCTGACCTACATGCCCTACACACCCACCACTCCCTGACCTACATGCCCTACACACCCACCACTCCCTGACCTACATGCCCTACACACCCACCACTCCCTGACCTACATGCTCTACACACCCACCACTCCCTGACCTACATGCCCTACACACCCACCACTCCCTGACCTGCATGCCCTACACACCCACCACTCCCTGACCTACATGCTCTACACACCCACCACTCCCTGACCTACATGCCCTACACACCCACCACTCCCTGACCTACATGCCCTACACACCCACCACTCCCTGACCTACATGCCCTACACACCCACCACTCCCTGACCTACATGCCCTACACACCCACCACTCCCTGACCTACATGCTCTACACACCCACCACTCCCTGACCTACATGCCCTACACACCCACCACTCCCTGACCTACATGCCCTACACACCCACCACTCCCTGACCTACATGCCCTACACACCCACCACTCCCTGACCTACATGCTCTACACACCCACCACTCCCTGACCTACATGCCCTACACACCCACCACTCCCTGACCTACATGCCCTACACACCCACCACTCCCTGACCTACATGCTCTACACACCCACCACTCCCTGACCTACATGCTCTACACACCCACCACTCCCTGACCTACATGCCCTACACACCCACCACTCCCTGACCTACATGCCCTACACACCCACCACTCCCTGACCTACATGCCCTACACACCCACCACTCCCTGACCTACATGCCCTACACACCCACCACTCCCTGACCTACATGCTCTACACACCCACCACTCCCTGACCTACATGCCCTACACACCCACCACTCCCTGACCTACATGCCCTACACACCCACCACTCCCTGACCTACATTACACACCCACCACTCCCTGACCTACATGCCCTACACACCCACCACTCCCTGACCTACATGCCCTACACACCCACCACTCCCTGACCTACATGCCCTACACACCCACCACTCCCTGACCTACATGCCCTACACACCCACCACTCCCTGACCTACATGCCCTACACACCCACCACTCCCTGACCTACATGCCCTACACACCCACCACTCCCTGACCTACATGCCCTACACACCCACCACTCCCTGACCTACATGCCCTACACACCCACCACTCCCTGACCTACATGCTCTACACACCCACCACTCCCTGACCTACATGCCCTACACACCCACCACTCCCTGACCTACATGCTCTACACACCCACCACTCCCTGACCTACATGCCCTACACACCCACCACTCCCTGACCTACATGCCCTACACACCCACCACTCCCTGACCTACATGCCCTACACACCCACCACTCCCTGACCTACATGCCCTACACACCCACCACTCCCTGACCTACATGCCCTACACACCCACCACTCCCTGACCTACATGCCCTACACACCCACCACTCCCTGACCTACATGCTCTACACACCCACCACTCCCTGACCTACATGCCCTACACACCCACCACTCCCTGACCTACATGCCCTACACACCCACCACTCCCTGACCTACATTACACACCCACCACTCCCTGACCTACATGCCCTACACACCCACCACTCCCTGACCTACATGCCCTACACACCCACCACTCCCTGACCTACATGCCCTACACACCCACCACTCCCTGACCTACATGCCCTACACACCCACCACTCCCTGACCTACATGCCCTACACACCCACCACTCCCTGACCTACATGCCCTACACACCCACCACTCCCTGACCTACATGCCCTACACACCCACCACTCCCTGACCTACATGCCCTACACACCCACCACTCCCTGACCTACATGCTCTACACACCCACCACTCCCTGACCTACATGCTCTACCCACCCACCACTCCCTGACCTACATGCCCTACACACCCACCACTCCCTGACCTACATGCCCTACACACCCACCACTCCCTGACCTTCATGCCCTACACACCCACCACTCCCTGACCTACATGCCCTACACACCCACCACTCCCTGACCTACATGCCCTACACACCCACCACTCCCTGACCTACATGCCCTACACACCCACCACTCCCTGACCTACATGCCCTACACACCCACCACTCCCTGACCTACATGCCCTACACCCACCACTCCCTGACCTACATTACACACCCACCACTCCCTGACCTTCATGCTCTACACACCCACCACTCCCTGACCTACATGCCCTACACACCCACCACTCCCTGACCTACATTACACACCCACCACTCCCTGACCTACATGCCCTACACACCCACCACTCCCTGACCTACATGCCCTACACACCCACCACTCCCTGACCTACATTACACACCCACAACTCCCTGACCTACATGCCCAACACACCCACCACTCCCTGACCTACATGCCCTACACACCCACCACTCCCTGACCTACATGCCCTACACACCCACCACTCCCTGACCTACATGCTCTACACACCCACCACTCCCTGACCTACATGCCCTACACACCCACCACTCCCTGACCTTCATGCTCTACACACCCACCACTCCCTGACCTACATGCCCTACACACCCACCACTCCCTGACCTACATGCCCTACACACCCACCACTCCCTGACCTTCATGCCCTACACACCCACCACTCCCTGACCTACATTACACACCCACCACTCCCTGACCTTCATGCCCTACACACCCACCACTCCCTGACCTACATGCCCTACACACCCACCACTCCCTGACCTACATGCTCTACACACCCACCACTCCCTGACCTACATGCCCTACACACCCACCACTCCCTGACCTACATGCCCTACACACCCACCACTCCCTGACCTACATGCTCTACACACCCACCACTCCCTGACCTACATGCCCTACACACCCACCACTCCCTGACCTACATGCCCTACACACCCACCACTCCCTGACCTACATGCTCTACACACCCACCACTCCCTGACCTACATGCCCTACACACCCACCACTCCCTGACCTACATGCCCTACACACCCACCACTCCCTGACCTACATGCCCTACACACCCACCACTCCCTGACCTACATGCTCTACACACCCACCACTCCCTGACCTACATGCCCTACACACCCACCACTCCCTGACCTGCATGCCCTACACACCCACCACTCCCTGACCTACATGCTCTACACACCCACCACTCCCTGACCTACATGCCCTACACACCCACCACTCCCTGACCTACATGCCCTACACACCCACCACTCCCTGACCTACATGCCCTACACACCCACCACTCCCTGACCTACATGCCCTACACACCCACCACTCCCTGACCTACATGCTCTACACACCCACCACTCCCTGACCTACATGCCCTACACACCCACCACTCCCTGACCTACATGCCCTACACACCCACCACTCCCTGACCTACATGCCCTACACACCCACCACTCCCTGACCTACATGCTCTACACACCCACCACTCCCTGACCTACATGCCCTACACACCCACCACTCCCTGACCTACATGCCCTACACACCCACCACTCCCTGACCTACATGCTCTACACACCCACCACTCCCTGACCTACATGCTCTACACACCCACCACTCCCTGACCTACATGCCCTACACACCCACCACTCCCTGACCTACATGCCCTACACACCCACCACTCCCTGACCTACATGCCCTACACACCCACCACTCCCTGACCTACATGCCCTACACACCCACCACTCCCTGACCTACATGCTCTACACACCCACCACTCCCTGACCTACATGCCCTACACACCCACCACTCCCTGACCTACATGCCCTACACACCCACCACTCCCTGACCTACATTACACACCCACCACTCCCTGACCTACATGCCCTACACACCCACCACTCCCTGACCTACATGCCCTACACACCCACCACTCCCTGACCTACATGCCCTACACACCCACCACTCCCTGACCTACATGCCCTACACACCCACCACTCCCTGACCTACATGCCCTACACACCCACCACTCCCTGACCTACATGCCCTACACACCCACCACTCCCTGACCTACATGCCCTACACACCCACCACTCCCTGACCTACATGCCCTACACACCCACCACTCCCTGACCTACATGCTCTACACACCCACCACTCCCTGACCTACATGCCCTACACACCCACCACTCCCTGACCTACATGCTCTACACACCCACCACTCCCTGACCTACATGCCCTACACACCCACCACTCCCTGACCTACATGCCCTACACACCCACCACTCCCTGACCTACATGCCCTACACACCCACCACTCCCTGACCTACATGCCCTACACACCCACCACTCCCTGACCTACATGCCCTACACACCCACCACTCCCTGACCTACATGCCCTACACACCCACCACTCCCTGACCTACATGCTCTACACACCCACCACTCCCTGACCTACATGCCCTACACACCCACCACTCCCTGACCTACATGCCCTACACACCCACCACTCCCTGACCTACATTACACACCCACCACTCCCTGACCTACATGCCCTACACACCCACCACTCCCTGACCTACATGCCCTACACACCCACCACTCCCTGACCTACATGCCCTACACACCCACCACTCCCTGACCTACATGCCCTACACACCCACCACTCCCTGACCTACATGCCCTACACACCCACCACTCCCTGACCTACATGCCCTACACACCCACCACTCCCTGACCTACATGCCCTACACACCCACCACTCCCTGACCTACATGCCCTACACACCCACCACTCCCTGACCTACATGCTCTACACACCCACCACTCCCTGACCTACATGCTCTACCCACCCACCACTCCCTGACCTACATGCCCTACACACCCACCACTCCCTGACCTACATGCCCTACACACCCACCACTCCCTGACCTTCATGCCCTACACACCCACCACTCCCTGACCTACATGCCCTACACACCCACCACTCCCTGACCTACATGCCCTACACACCCACCACTCCCTGACCTACATGCCCTACACACCCACCACTCCCTGACCTACATGCCCTACACACCCACCACTCCCTGACCTACATGCCCTACACCCACCACTCCCTGACCTACATTACACACCCACCACTCCCTGACCTTCATGCTCTACACACCCACCACTCCCTGACCTACATGCCCTACACACCCACCACTCCCTGACCTACATTACACACCCACCACTCCCTGACCTACATGCCCTACACACCCACCACTCCCTGACCTACATGCCCTACACACCCACCACTCCCTGACCTACATTACACACCCACAACTCCCTGACCTACATGCCCAACACACCCACCACTCCCTGACCTACATGCCCTACACACCCACCACTCCCTGACCTACATGCCCTACACACCCACCACTCCCTGACCTACATGCTCTACACACCCACCACTCCCTGACCTACATGCCCTACACACCCACCACTCCCTGACCTACATGCCCTACACACCCACCACTCCTTGACCTACATGCCCTACACACCCACCACTCCCTGACCTACATGCTCTACACACCCACCACTCCCTGACCTACATGCCCTACACACCCACCACTCCCTGACCTACATGCTCTACACACCCACCACTCCCTGACCTACATGCCCTACACACCCACCACTCCCTGACCTACATGCCCTACACACCCACCACTCCCTGACCTACATGCTCTACACACCCACCACTCCCTGACCTACATGCCCTACACACCCACCACTCCCTGACCTACATGCCCTACACACCCACCACTCCCTGACCTACATGCTCTACACACCCACCACTCCCTGACCTACATGCCCTACACACCCACCACTCCCTGACCTACATGCCCTACACACCCACCACTCCCTGACCTACATGCCCTACACACCCACCACTCCCTGACCTACATGCCCTACACACCCACCACTCCCTGACCTACATGCCCTACACACCCACCACTCCCTGACCTACATGCCCTACACACCCACCACTCCCTGACCTTCATGCTCTACACACCCACCACTCCCTGACCTACATGCCCTACACACCCACCACTCCCTGACCTACATGCCCTACACACCCACCACTCCCTGACCTTCATGCTCTACACACCCACCACTCCCTGACCTACATGCCCTACACACCCACCACTCCCTGACCTTCATGCTCTACACACCCACCACTCCCTGACCTACATGCTCTACACACCCACCACTCCCTGACCTACATGCCCTACACACCCACCACTCCCTGACCTACATGCCCTACACACCCACCACTCCCTGACCTACATGCCCTACACACCCACCACTCCCTGACCTACATGCCCTACACACCCACCACTCCCTGACCTACATGCCCTACACACCCACCACTCCCTGACCTACATGCCCTACACACCCACCACTCCCTGACCTACATGCCCTACACACCCACCACTCCCTGACCTACATGCCCTACACACCCACCACTCCCTGACCTACATGCCCTACACACCCACCACTCCCTGACCTTCATGCTCTACACACCCACCACTCCCTGACCTACATGCCCTACACACCCACCACTCCCTGACCTACATGCCCTACACACCCACCACTCCCTGACCTACATGCCCTACACACCCACCACTCCCTGACCTACATGCCCTACACACCCACCACTCCCTGACCTACATGCCCTACACACCCACCACTCCCTGACCTACATGCCCTACACACCCACCACTCCCTGACCTACATGCCCTACACACCCACCACTCCCTGACCTACATGCCCTACACACCCACCACTCCCTGACCTTCATGCTCTACACACCCACCACTCCCTGACCTACATGCCCTACACACCCACCACTCCCTGACCTACATGCCCTACACACCCACCACTCCCTGACCTTCATGCTCTACACACCCACCACTCCCTGACCTACATGCCCTACACACCCACCACTCCCTGACCTTCATGCTCTACACACCCACCACTCCCTGACCTACATGCTCTACCCACCCACCACTCCCTGACCTACATGCCCTACACACCCACCACTCCCTGACCTACATGTCCTACACACCCACCACTCCCTGACCTTCATGCCCTACACACCCACCACTCCCTGACCTACATGCCCTACACACCCACCACTCCCTGACCTTCATGCTCTACACACCCACCACTCCCTGACCTACATGCCCTACACACCCACCACTCCCTGACCTTCATGCTCTACACACCCACCACTCCCTGACCTACATGCCCTACACACCCACCACTCCCTGACCTACATGCCCTACACACCCACCACTCCCTGACCTACATGCTCTACACACCCACCACTCCCTGACCTACATGCCCTACACACCCACCACTCCCTGACCTACATGCCCTACACACCCACCACTCCCTGACCTTCATGCTCTACACACCCACCACTCCCTGACCTACATGCCCTACACACCCACCACTCCCTGACCTTCATGCTCTACACACCCACCACTCCCTGACCTACATGCCCTACACACCCACCACTCCCTGACCTACATGCCCTACACACCCACCACTCCCTGACCTTCATGCCCTACACACCCACCACTCCCTGACCTACATTACACACCCACCACTCCCTGACCTTCATGCCCTACACACCCACCACTCCCTGACCTACATGCCCTACACACCCACCACTCCCTGACCTACATGCTCTACACACCCACCACTCCCTGACCTACATGCCCTACACACCCACCACTCCCTGACCTACATGCCCTACACACCCACCACTCCCTGACCTACATGCTCTACACACCCACCACTCCCTGACCTACATGCCCTACACACCCACCACTCCCTGACCTACATGCCCTACACACCCACCACTCCCTGACCTACATGCTCTACACACCCACCACTCCCTGACCTACATGCCCTACACACCCACCACTCCCTGACCTACATGCCCTACACACCCACCACTCCCTGACCTACATGCCCTACACACCCACCACTCCCTGACCTACATGCTCTACACACCCACCACTCCCTGACCTACATGCCCTACACACCCACCACTCCCTGACCTACATGCCCTACACACCCACCACTCCCTGACCTACATGCTCTACACACCCACCACTCCCTGACCTACATGCCCTACACACCCACCACTCCCTGACCTACATGCCCTACACACCCACCACTCCCTGACCTACATGCCCTACACACCCACCACTCCCTGACCTACATGCCCTACACACCCACCACTCCCTGACCTACATGCTCTACACACCCACCACTCCCTGACCTACATGCCCTACACACCCACCACTCCCTGACCTACATGCCCTACACACCCACCACTCCCTGACCTACATGCCCTACACACCCACCACTCCCTGACCTACATGCTCTACACACCCACCACTCCCTGACCTACATGCCCTACACACCCACCACTCCCTGACCTACATGCCCTACACACCCACCACTCCCTGACCTACATGCTCTACACACCCACCACTCCCTGACCTACATGCTCTACACACCCACCACTCCCTGACCTACATGCCCTACACACCCACCACTCCCTGACCTACATGCCCTACACACCCACCACTCCCTGACCTACATGCCCTACACACCCACCACTCCCTGACCTACATGCCCTACACACCCACCACTCCCTGACCTACATGCTCTACACACCCACCACTCCCTGACCTACATGCCCTACACACCCACCACTCCCTGACCTACATGCCCTACACACCCACCACTCCCTGACCTACATTACACACCCACCACTCCCTGACCTACATGCCCTACACACCCACCACTCCCTGACCTACATGCCCTACACACCCACCACTCCCTGACCTACATGCCCTACACACCCACCACTCCCTGACCTACATGCCCTACACACCCACCACTCCCTGACCTACATGCCCTACACACCCACCACTCCCTGACCTACATGCCCTACACACCCACCACTCCCTGACCTACATGCCCTACACACCCACCACTCCCTGACCTACATGCCCTACACACCCACCACTCCCTGACCTACATGCTCTACACACCCACCACTCCCTGACCTACATGCCCTACACACCCACCACTCCCTGACCTACATGCTCTACACACCCACCACTCCCTGACCTACATGCCCTACACACCCACCACTCCCTGACCTACATGCCCTACACACCCACCACTCCCTGACCTACATGCCCTACACACCCACCACTCCCTGACCTACATGCCCTACACACCCACCACTCCCTGACCTACATGCCCTACACACCCACCACTCCCTGACCTACATGCCCTACACACCCACCACTCCCTGACCTACATGCTCTACACACCCACCACTCCCTGACCTACATGCCCTACACACCCACCACTCCCTGACCTACATGCCCTACACACCCACCACTCCCTGACCTACATTACACACCCACCACTCCCTGACCTACATGCCCTACACACCCACCACTCCCTGACCTACATGCCCTACACACCCACCACTCCCTGACCTACATGCCCTACACACCCACCACTCCCTGACCTACATGCCCTACACACCCACCACTCCCTGACCTACATGCCCTACACACCCACCACTCCCTGACCTACATGCCCTACACACCCACCACTCCCTGACCTACATGCCCTACACACCCACCACTCCCTGACCTACATGCCCTACACACCCACCACTCCCTGACCTACATGCTCTACACACCCACCACTCCCTGACCTACATGCTCTACCCACCCACCACTCCCTGACCTACATGCCCTACACACCCACCACTCCCTGACCTACATGCCCTACACACCCACCACTCCCTGACCTTCATGCCCTACACACCCACCACTCCCTGACCTACATGCCCTACACACCCACCACTCCCTGACCTACATGCCCTACACACCCACCACTCCCTGACCTACATGCCCTACACACCCACCACTCCCTGACCTACATGCCCTACACACCCACCACTCCCTGACCTACATGCCCTACACCCACCACTCCCTGACCTACATTACACACCCACCACTCCCTGACCTTCATGCTCTACACACCCACCACTCCCTGACCTACATGCCCTACATACCCACCACTCCCTGACCTACATTACACACCCACCACTCCCTGACCTACATGCCCTACACACCCACCACTCCCTGACCTACATGCCCTACACACCCACCACTCCCTGACCTACATTACACACCCACCACTCCCTGACCTACATGCCCAACACACCCACCACTCCCTGACCTACATGCCCTACACACCCACCACTCCCTGACCTACATGCCCTACACACCCACCACTCCCTGACCTACATGCTCTACACACCCACCACTCCCTGACCTACATGCCCTACACACCCACCACTCCCTGACCTACATGCCCTACACACCCACCACTCCTTGACCTACATGCCCTACACACCCACCACTCCCTGACCTACATGCTCTACACACCCACCACTCCCTGACCTACATGCCCTACACACCCACCACTCCCTGACCTACATGCTCTACACACCCACCACTCCCTGACCTACATGCCCTACACACCCACCACTCCCTGACCTACATGCCCTACACACCCACCACTCCCTGACCTACATGCTCTACACACCCACCACTCCCTGACCTACATGCCCTACACACCCACCACTCCCTGACCTACATGCCCTACACACCCACCACTCCCTGACCTACATGCTCTACACACCCACCACTCCCTGACCTACATGCCCTACACACCCACCACTCCCTGACCTACATGCCCTACACACCCACCACTCCCTGACCTACATGCCCTACACACCCACCACTCCCTGACCTACATGCCCTACACACCCACCACTCCCTGACCTACATGCCCTACACACCCACCACTCCCTGACCTACATGCCCTACACACCCACCACTCCCTGACCTTCATGCTCTACACACCCACCACTCCCTGACCTACATGCCCTACACACCCACCACTCCCTGACCTACATGCCCTACACACCCACCACTCCCTGACCTACATGCCCTACACACCCACCACTCCCTGACCTACATTACACACCCACCACTCCCTGACCTACATGCCCTACACACCCACCACTCCCTGACCTACATGCCCTACACACCCACCACTCCCTGACCTACATGCCCTACACACCCACCACTCCCTGACCTACATGCCCTACACACCCACCACTCCCTGACCTACATGCCCTACACACCCACCACTCCCTGACCTACATGCCCTACACACCCACCACTCCCTGACCTACATGCCCTACACACCCACCACTCCCTGACCTACATGCCCTACACACCCACCACTCCCTGACCTACATGCTCTACACACCCACCACTCCCTGACCTACATGCTCTACCCACCCACCACTCCCTGACCTACATGCCCTACACACCCACCACTCCCTGACCTACATGCCCTACACACCCACCACTCCCTGACCTTCATGCCCTACACACCCACCACTCCCTGACCTACATGCCCTACACACCCACCACTCCCTGACCTACATGCCCTACACACCCACCACTCCCTGACCTACATGCCCTACACACCCACCACTCCCTGACCTACATGCCCTACACACCCACCACTCCCTGACCTACATGCCCTACACCCACCACTCCCTGACCTACATTACACACCCACCACTCCCTGACCTTCATGCTCTACACACCCACCACTCCCTGACCTACATGCCCTACATACCCACCACTCCCTGACCTACATTACACACCCACCACTCCCTGACCTACATGCCCTACACACCCACCACTCCCTGACCTACATGCCCTACACACCCACCACTCCCTGACCTACATTACACACCCACCACTCCCTGACCTACATGCCCAACACACCCACCACTCCCTGACCTACATGCCCTACACACCCACCACTCCCTGACCTACATGCCCTACACACCCACCACTCCCTGACCTACATGCTCTACACACCCACCACTCCCTGACCTACATGCCCTACACACCCACCACTCCCTGACCTACATGCCCTACACACCCACCACTCCTTGACCTACATGCCCTACACACCCACCACTCCCTGACCTACATGCTCTACACACCCACCACTCCCTGACCTACATGCCCTACACACCCACCACTCCCTGACCTACATGCTCTACACACCCACCACTCCCTGACCTACATGCCCTACACACCCACCACTCCCTGACCTACATGCCCTACACACCCACCACTCCCTGACCTACATGCTCTACACACCCACCACTCCCTGACCTACATGCCCTACACACCCACCACTCCCTGACCTACATGCCCTACACACCCACCACTCCCTGACCTACATGCTCTACACACCCACCACTCCCTGACCTACATGCCCTACACACCCACCACTCCCTGACCTACATGCCCTACACACCCACCACTCCCTGACCTACATGCCCTACACACCCACCACTCCCTGACCTACATGCCCTACACACCCACCACTCCCTGACCTACATGCCCTACACACCCACCACTCCCTGACCTACATGCCCTACACACCCACCACTCCCTGACCTTCATGCTCTACACACCCACCACTCCCTGACCTACATGCCCTACACACCCACCACTCCCTGACCTACATGCCCTACACACCCACCACTCCCTGACCTTCATGCTCTACACACCCACCACTCCCTGACCTACATGCCCTACACACCCACCACTCCCTGACCTTCATGCTCTACACACCCACCACTCCCTGACCTACATGCTCTACACACCCACCACTCCCTGACCTACATGCCCTACACACCCACCACTCCCTGACCTACATGCCCTACACACCCACCACTCCCTGACCTACATGCCCTACACACCCACCACTCCCTGACCTACATGCCCTACACACCCACCACTCCCTGACCTACATGCCCTACACACCCACCACTCCCTGACCTACATGCCCTACACACCCACCACTCCCTGACCTACATGCCCTACACACCCACCACTCCCTGACCTACATGCCCTACACACCCACCACTCCCTGACCTACATGCCCTACACACCCACCACTCCCTGACCTTCATGCTCTACACACCCACCACTCCCTGACCTACATGCCCTACACACCCACCACTCCCTGACCTACATGCCCTACACACCCACCACTCCCTGACCTTCATGCTCTACACACCCACCACTCCCTGACCTACATGCCCTACACACCCACCACTCCCTGACCTTCATGCTCTACACACCCACCACTCCCTGACCTACATGCTCTACCCACCCACCACTCCCTGACCTACATGCCCTACACACCCACCACTCCCTGACCTACATGCCCTACACACCCACCACTCCCTGACCTTCATGCCCTACACACCCACCACTCCCTGACCTACATGCCCTACACACCCACCACTCCCTGACCTTCATGCTCTACACACCCACCACTCCCTGACCTACATGCCCTACACACCCACCACTCCCTGACCTTCATGCTCTACACACCCACCACTCCCTGACCTACATGCCCTACACACCCACCACTCCCTGACCTACATGCCCTACACACCCACCACTCCCTGACCTACATGCTCTACACACCCACCACTCCCTGACCTACATGCCCTACACACCCACCACTCCCTGACCTACATGCCCTACACACCCACCACTCCCTGACCTTCATGCTCTACACACCCACCACTCCCTGACCTACATGCCCTACACACCCACCACTCCCTGACCTTCATGCTCTACACACCCACCACTCCCTGACCTACATGCCCTACACACCCACCACTCCCTGACCTACATGCCCTACACACCCACCACTCCCTGACCTTCATGCCCTACACACCCACCACTCCCTGACCTACATTACACACCCACCACTCCCTGACCTTCATGCCCTACACACCCACCACTCCCTGACCTACATGCCCTACACACCCACCACTCCCTGACCTACATGCTCTACACACCCACCACTCCCTGACCTACATGCCCTACACACCCACCACTCCCTGACCTACATGCCCTACACACCCACCACTCCCTGACCTACATGCTCTACACACCCACCACTCCCTGACCTACATGCCCTACACACCCACCACTCCCTGACCTACATGCCCTACACACCCACCACTCCCTGACCTACATGCTCTACACACCCACCACTCCCTGACCTACATGCCCTACACACCCACCACTCCCTGACCTACATGCCCTACACACCCACCACTCCCTGACCTACATGCCCTACACACCCACCACTCCCTGACCTACATGCTCTACACACCCACCACTCCCTGACCTACATGCCCTACACACCCACCACTCCCTGACCTACATGCCCTACACACCCACCACTCCCTGACCTACATGCTCTACACACCCACCACTCCCTGACCTACATGCCCTACACACCCACCACTCCCTGACCTACATGCCCTACACACCCACCACTCCCTGACCTACATGCCCTACACACCCACCACTCCCTGACCTACATGCCCTACACACCCACCACTCCCTGACCTACATGCTCTACACACCCACCACTCCCTGACCTACATGCCCTACACACCCACCACTCCCTGACCTACATGCCCTACACACCCACCACTCCCTGACCTACATGCCCTACACACCCACCACTCCCTGACCTACATGCTCTACACACCCACCACTCCCTGACCTACATGCCCTACACACCCACCACTCCCTGACCTACATGCCCTACACACCCACCACTCCCTGACCTACATGCTCTACACACCCACCACTCCCTGACCTACATGCTCTACACACCCACCACTCCCTGACCTACATGCCCTACACACCCACCACTCCCTGACCTACATGCCCTACACACCCACCACTCCCTGACCTACATGCCCTACACACCCACCACTCCCTGACCTACATGCCCTACACACCCACCACTCCCTGACCTACATGCTCTACACACCCACCACTCCCTGACCTACATGCCCTACACACCCACCACTCCCTGACCTACATGCCCTACACACCCACCACTCCCTGACCTACATTACACACCCACCACTCCCTGACCTACATGCCCTACACACCCACCACTCCCTGACCTACATGCCCTACACACCCACCACTCCCTGACCTACATGCCCTACACACCCACCACTCCCTGACCTACATGCCCTACACACCCACCACTCCCTGACCTACATGCCCTACACACCCACCACTCCCTGACCTACATGCCCTACACACCCACCACTCCCTGACCTACATGCCCTACACACCCACCACTCCCTGACCTACATGCCCTACACACCCACCACTCCCTGACCTACATGCTCTACACACCCACCACTCCCTGACCTACATGCCCTACACACCCACCACTCCCTGACCTACATGCTCTACACACCCACCACTCCCTGACCTACATGCCCTACACACCCACCACTCCCTGACCTACATGCCCTACATACCCACCACTCCCTGACCTACATGCCCTACACACCCACCACTCCCTGACCTACATGCCCTACACACCCACCACTCCCTGACCTACATGCCCTACACACCCACCACTCCCTGACCTACATGCCCTACACACCCACCACTCCCTGACCTACATGCCCTACACACCCACCACTCCCTGACCTACATGCCCTACACACCCACCACTCCCTGACCTACATGCCCTACACACCCACCACTCCCTGACCTACATGCCCTACACACCCACCACTCCCCGACCTACATGCCCTACACACCCACCACTCCCTGACCTACATGCTCTACCCACCCACCACTCCCTGACCTACATGCTCTACACACCCACCACTCCCTGACCTACATGCCCTACACACCCACCACTCCCTGACCTACATGCTCTACACACCCACCACTCCCTGACCTACATGCCCTACACACCCACCACTCCCTGACCTACATGCCCTACACACCCACCACTCCCTGACCTACATGCCCTACACACCCACCACTCCCTGACCTACATGCCCTACACACCCACCACTCCCTGACCTACATGCCCTACACACCCACCACTCCCTGACCTACATGCCCTACACACCCACCACTCCCTGACCTACATGCCCTACACACCCACCACTCCCTGACCTTCATGCTCTACACACCCACCACTCCCTGACCTACATGCCCTACACACCCACCACTCCCTGACCTACATGCCCTACACACCCACCACTCCCTGACCTTCATGCTCTACACACCCACCACTCCCTGACCTACATGCCCTACACACCCACCACTCCCTGACCTTCATGCTCTACACACCCACCACTCCCTGACCTACATGCTCTACCCACCCACCACTCCCTGACCTACATGCCCTACACACCCACCACTCCCTGACCTACATGCCCTACACACCCACCACTCCCTGACCTTCATGCCCTACACACCCACCACTCCCTGACCTACATGCCCTACACACCCACCACTCCCTGACCTTCATGCTCTACACACCCACCACTCCCTGACCTACATGCCCTACACACCCACCACTCCCTGACCTTCATGCTCTACACACCCACCACTCCCTGACCTACATGCCCTACACACCCACCACTCCCTGACCTACATGCCCTACACACCCACCACTCCCTGACCTACATGCTCTACACACCCACCACTCCCTGACCTACATGCCCTACACACCCACCACTCCCTGACCTACATGCCCTACACACCCACCACTCCCTGACCTTCATGCTCTACACACCCACCACTCCCTGACCTACATGCCCTACACACCCACCACTCCCTGACCTTCATGCTCTACACACCCACCACTCCCTGACCTACATGCCCTACACACCCACCACTCCCTGACCTACATGCCCTACACACCCACCACTCCCTGACCTTCATGCCCTACACACCCACCACTCCCTGACCTACATTACACACCCACCACTCCCTGACCTTCATGCCCTACACACCCACCACTCCCTGACCTACATGCCCTACACACCCACCACTCCTTGACCTACATGCTCTACACACCCACCACTCCCTGACCTACATGCCCTACACACCCACCACTCCCTGACCTACATGCCCTACACACCCACCACTCCCTGACCTACATGCTCTACACACCCACCACTCCCTGACCTACATGCCCTACACACCCACCACTCCCTGACCTACATGCCCTACACACCCACCACTCCCTGACCTACATGCTCTACACACCCACCACTCCCTGACCTACATGCCCTACACACCCACCACTCCCTGACCTACATGCCCTACACACCCACCACTCCCTGACCTACATGCCCTACACACCCACCACTCCCTGACCTACATGCTCTACACACCCACCACTCCCTGACCTACATGCCCTACACACCCACCACTCCCTGACCTACATGCCCTACACACCCACCACTCCCTGACCTACATGCTCTACACACCCACCACTCCCTGACCTACATGCCCTACACACCCACCACTCCCTGACCTACATGCCCTACACACCCACCACTCCCTGACCTACATGCCCTACACACCCACCACTCCCTGACCTACATGCCCTACACACCCACCACTCCCTGACCTACATGCTCTACACACCCACCACTCCCTGACCTACATGCCCTACACACCCACCACTCCCTGACCTACATGCCCTACACACCCACCACTCCCTGACCTACATGCCCTACACACCCACCACTCCCTGACCTACATGCTCTACACACCCACCACTCCCTGACCTACATGCCCTACACACCCACCACTCCCTGACCTACATGCCCTACACACCCACCACTCCCTGACCTACATGCTCTACACACCCACCACTCCCTGACCTACATGCCCTACACACCCACCACTCCCTGACCTACATGCCCTACACACCCACCACTCCCTGACCTACATGCCCTACACACCCACCACTCCCTGACCTACATGCTCTACACACCCACCACTCCCTGACCTACATGCCCTACACACCCACCACTCCCTGACCTACATGCCCTACACACCCACCACTCCCTGACCTACATGCTCTACACACCCACCACTCCCTGACCTACATGCCCTACACACCCACCACTCCCTGACCTACATGCCCTACACACCCACCACTCCCTGACCTACATGCCCTACACACCCACCACTCCCTGACCTACATGCCCTACACACCCACCACTCCCTGACCTACATGCTCTACACACCCACCACTCCCTGACCTACATGCCCTACACACCCACCACTCCCTGACCTACATGCCCTACACACCCACCACTCCCTGACCTACATTACACACCCACCACTCCCTGACCTACATGCCCTACACACCCACCACTCCCTGACCTACATGCCCTACACACCCACCACTCCCTGACCTACATGCCCTACACACCCACCACTCCCTGACCTACATGCCCTACACACCCACCACTCCCTGACCTACATGCCCTACACACCCACCACTCCCTGACCTACATGCCCTACACACCCACCACTCCCTGACCTACATGCCCTACACACCCACCACTCCCTGACCTACATGCCCTACACACCCACCACTCCCTGACCTACATGCTCTACACACCCACCACTCCCTGACCTACATGCCCTACACACCCACCACTCCCTGACCTACATGCTCTACACACCCACCACTCCCTGACCTACATGCCCTACACACCCACCACTCCCTGACCTACATGCCCTACACACCCACCACTCCCTGACCTACATGCCCTACACACCCACCACTCCCTGACCTACATGCCCTACACACCCACCACTCCCTGACCTACATGCCCTACACACCCACCACTCCCTGACCTACATGCCCTACACACCCACCACTCCCTGACCTACATGCCCTACACACCCACCACTCCCTGACCTACATGCCCTACACACCCACCACTCCCTGACCTACATGCCCTACACACCCACCACTCCCTGACCTACATGCCCTACACACCCACCACTCCCTGACCTACATGCCCTACACACCCACCACTCCCTGACCTACATGCTCTACCCACCCACCACTCCCTGACCTACATGCTCTACACACCCACTACTCCCTGACCTACATGCCCTACACACCCACCACTCCCTGACCTACATGCTCTACACACCCACCACTCCCTGACCTACATGCCCTACACACCCACCACTCCCTGACCTACATGCCCTACACACCCACCACTCCCTGACCTACATGCCCTACACACCCACCACTCCCTGACCTACATGCCCTACACACCCACCACTCCCTGACCTACATGCCCTACACACCCACCACTCCCTGACCTACATGCCCTACACACCCACCACTCCCTGACCTACATGCCCTACACACCCACCACTCCCTGACCTACATGCCCTACACACCCACCACTCCCTGACCTACATGCCCTACACACCCACCACTCCCTGACCTACATGCTCTACACACCCACCACTCCCTGACCTACATGCTCTACATACCCACCACTCCCTGACCTACATGCCCTACACACCCACCACTCCCTGACCTACATGCCCTACACACCCACCACTCCCTGACCTACATGCTCTACACACCCACCACTCCCTGACCTACATGCTCTACACACCCACCACTCCCTGACCTACATGCTCTACACACCCACCACTCCCTGACCTACATGCCCTACACACCCACCACTCCCTGACCTACATGCCCTACACACCCACCACTCCCTGACCTACATGCCCTACACACCCACCACTCCCTGACCTACATGCCCTACACACCCACCACTCCCTGACCTACATGCCCTACACACCCACCACTCCCTGACCTACATGCCCTACACACCCACCACTCCCTGACCTACATTACACACCCACCACTCCCTGACCTTCATGCTCTACACACCCACCACTCCCTGACCTACATGCCCTACACACCCACCACTCCCTGACCTACATGCTCTACACACCCACCACTCCCTGACCTACATGCCCTACACACCCACCACTCCCTGACCTACATGCCCTACACACCCACCACTCCCTGACCTACATGCTCTACACACCCACCACTCCCTGACCTACATGCTCTACACACCCACCACTCCCTGACCTACATGCCCTACACACCCACCACTCCCTGACCTACATGCCCTACACACCCACCACTCCCTGACCTACATTACACACCCACCACTCCCTGACCTACATGCCCTACACACCCACCACTCCCTGACCTACATGCCCTACACACCCACCACTCCCTGACCTACATGCTCTACACACCCACCACTCCCTGACCTACATGCCCTACACACCCACCACTCCCTGACCTACATGCCCTACACACCCACCACTCCCTGACCTACATGCCCTACACACCCACCACTCCCTGACCTACATGCCCTACACACCCACCACTCCCTGACCTACATGCTCTACACACCCACCACTCCCTGACCTACATGCTCTACATACCCACCACTCCCTGACCTACATGCCCTACACCCACCACTCCCTGACCTACATGCCCTACACACTCACCACTCCCTGACCTACATGCCCTACACCCACCACTCCCTGCCCTACATTACACACCCACCACTCCCTGACCTACATGCCCTACACCCACCACTCCCTGACGTACATTACACACCCACCACTCCCTGACCTACATGCCCTACACACCCACCACTCCCTGACCTACATTACACACCCTCCACTCCCTGACCTTCATGCTCTACACACCCACCACTCCCTGACCTACATGCCCTACACACCCACCACTCCCTGACCTACATGCTCTACACACCCACCACTCCCTGACCTACATGCCCAACACACCCACCACTCCCTGACCTACATGCCCTACACACCCACAACTCCCTGACCTACATGCCCTACACACCCACCACTCCCTGACCTACATTACACACCCTCCACTCCCTGACCTACATGCCCTACACACCCACCACTCCCTGACCTACATGCCCTACACACCCACCACTCCCTGACCTACATGCCCTACACACCCACCACTCCCTGACCTACATGCCCTACACCCACCACTCCCTGACCTACATGCTCTACACACCCACCACTCCCTGACCTACATGCCCTACACACCCACCACTCCCTGACCTACATGCCCTACACACCCACCACCCAGTGTACGCCTCGGTAAAGGCATTGAAGCTATCCTTCATATCTCAGCCTATCACTGTCCATTAGGCGCCAATCCTGGAAGGCACTCTACCCCATGGCCTACATGCAGAGTTTCTTTTTTCGTGAATGAGCTACATGTCAGCTACACTCCAGCCTCTGGCCCGTGACCCCATTTGTGACCAGCCATGGCCAGTCTTGGCCACCGGTTTTGGGCTGGTCGAGGTTTGGTCACAATTGGGCCTTCTGCGGCCGCTGAGCCCTGCCAAAGGTAGACTCGTAGCCGAAAAAAGAGACACACGAGCCTTAATCTTCAACTGCCAACCCTTTCACCCCTTTCAAATTACACCTCCCTATGTATCGATCCCATCAGCCGCATGTGAGGAATATGTTCCTTTGAGGGCAAACCTTACCTATGCATCATGACCTTCATCTTCCACTGGGCATCCGCCTCTGGTTTTTTCAGCCCCTCCAGGGAATCCTGCAAGCTTTTGCGCACAGACCAGTCGTGCACATGCTGCGTTGCGCGAAAAGTACGGGTACCGTTAAATGAGTTTCAGATTTGTTTGATCCATGCTTAGCTTACTTCTCTGCATGCGTGATTCATGGGGATCCCCTGAGTGAGGTAATTCTCCCTGCATGCTCCTCTGAGTATAAACTTCTTTATCATTGCTCTACAACACAGATGGACAACACAGAGCACAGGCCAAGTAGAGCACGCAGGACACGCAGGCCATGCAAGCCATGCAGACACACAGGCCATGTTAACCATGCAGACACACAGGCCATGCAAACCATGCAGACACACAGGCCATGCACGCTCACCTTTGCCTCCACCTCTTTGAAGACTGACTGCTTCTGAATGAACTTCTTGTGCTCCTCGGCTTCTCTGTACACCATGAGGTTCAGGATTTAGAGTGAAGGTTTGGGGGTAAGTGGGTGGGTAGGCAGGCAGGCAGGCACTGCTTTCAGCGTCCCGACCTTAAACCCATGCTGGTTGTGCTCAAAGCTGTCCCATGACCTCCATCCAGCCATTACCCCACGGGTTCATGCCATGTCCAACCATTAAATCAGTACAACACACAATGCTTGTAGCGGTCTTGTGTGCTAAGGGTTGTAACTTGAAAGAGAGGTACGACAACAACAACAGCACATCCTTGCTTCCCCTTCCCCTCGAAGAAAACAGACTCCACACCTTGCAGCCAAGGGTGCTATTGTGCCACTTTTAAAATAGGAGATCTGCATGCTCTTGCCACTATGTTTCCACACGAGAGGACACGGGCAAGTGAACGCATCAAAGAAAGGGCTCTGGGAATCCATTCCTGGAAGGCGTTCCATCGCCTCGCCTAAAGCATGTCGCTTGAGATTTTAGCATGGGACAGGCGTTTGACACTGAGCTGCTAGCAAGGGCCTGTGTCTTGCAGCCATGCTGTCGTGCTTGCATGCGCATTCTAAAGTTTACGTATCCATGCTGTACGAGGCACGCATGGTTGAGGTATCATATTTGCCGGGGAGATTCCATGCAAAAACAAGGAATCCATACCTGCGTGCCCTACTTGCTCCCTCCTAGATTAAGGACTATCATGCCGTGGTTGGAATCATGTATGCTCTGCCTTGTAGCGCGGACAAGTTCAAGTTTCATAGGCACAAGCGAGGGCACAGAGGCTATCGGGCAGGTGTTGTAAATAAAAGGCCAGGAAGCGTGGGAATACAATCTAGAGATGCTTGTCTTACACGAAACTCGTATGCGCGTTCAGTCATGGCGGGTGGGGCTACGCAACCTCCCTCACCTAGCGGGCCGCTCTCGCTTGACCCTAAATTCGTCCCCTTTCACTGCCAGCCACTGCTTGAAGCTCTCCTCGTTTTTTCTGACGTTGTTCTCCTGAATTGCATCGATCGAAGGTGCGCAATAGATAAGAGGGTGTGCAAAGGCTCAGCAAGCTCAGGGCAATATGGCAACATGACAGAAGGAAAACAAAATGGCATACAGCTTCATCTAGACAGTTAGTGCTGAATGGCGTGAGCAAGAGAGGTTTGTGTCGTCCATTTCCATGAATAGGTCAGTGAAATTGTGGTCTGGTGATATGCCATCCCCTCAGGGCCTGATGACAAACTTGAGCTACAGGAGGGGAAATCTGAACAAATGTGAAAATCGGGACTGCTCTCACCAGGTACTCGATGTCCTTAGGTGCTAGATTGGGTTCAGAGCGACGCTGTGCTGTTGCTGGGGGCCTTCTAAGTGTCGACATGATGCTTGCACTGTCAGGCTGTGAGTAGCGCACGTTTACTCCCTTCATAATTGCTGGCAGCATGTCTACCAAGCTAAAAGGGAGCAGGACATGTCAAGGCGATGCCGACACGAAGACCTCCGTCCTCCTTGCAGCAATTGTCCCGACTCTCCACCACTGCTCTCCAGATTGCGTCCAGACAGGAAAGTTTCTCAAACGAACTCAAAAGACGAGGGGGTATGGCATTTAGGGAGTAGGTAAAAGTGTATGTGCTGCCTGATGCTGTATCTCAGAGAGCTGTATATTATCAGGTGGAATTGGGCCCATATCTCACCTTGAATGCCTGTTGTACGGCTTTGGACGTGACGTAAAAACAGGAAAGTAACCGAGTGGGATTCCTTCCTAGGCGACCCTCCAAGCTACAGCTTGTCAGTGCACAGGAAGCCCAGCGTCATTTGCTTCATAAAGATTTCAAAGGAAGGACAGTATTTAGGTTCCAGCACGACGGGTGACAGCGAATTGCCAAACTTTCAAAAACATCCCTCTTGCTGGGCTCGGTCCCTCCTCCGAGACAGCCTTGGCTCTCCCAACCTGGGAGCTGCCTTGTTCAATTATTAAACCCTCTTCCTCTAGTAATCAATCAATGCCGAATCGCCAAGAGCCCGGCTCGCTAGACAGCCGGCCTTGGCTCGTCGGGATCTGCTCCGTTTTGTTCGACGTCGACGTGGGGCCCAGGGTCAGCAACCTCGTTCCCGCAGATGGCGTGATCACGCAAGAGGAAAAACAAGACATCGCATTCCATGCTTTCCCAGTGCGTGACCGATAAGCATTCCAACATGCAGTGATCCTGGCTGTGCATGAATGCATTTTGAGGATAAGGTTGCAGAGCTTCCTCATGGTCAGAACAAACATCTTGGGAAGCAGTGCTTAAAACTTGGGCTAGAGGCTGCAAAGTCTTACACCTTTCTATTGCATCGCTCTCGATCAAACTCTCATCACATGCTGCCTCCGAATAGCACGAGTGCATGGGTTGCATGGAGGTGGCCTGGGTATGTTTTGGACATGCACATGGCCACCTGGTGAAAAGCTTGGCAGGCGATCCATCCCCTGGCTTGCGCGAGTCCCTGCAGTGAGCAATCCCGTCCAATGCATTAATCGCACCCAGTAGGGAAATGAAAGGAAATTAAGCAAAGAACGAAGGCACATACATGCTTTCCACGCCTTCATGCAGCATTGTCGCCATTTTGCTTGGACAAAATAAGATGGACTCAGGGGCGATGCCTCTGTAAGAGAATGGACATTCATAGGCAGACTAGGCAGCTATGGGCACAAACCTGCAGACCGTGCGCCCAGCGTGGGGCACCTGTCTCAGCCTCCTTTTGTTATGCATCCCATAACCTTAAAACAAGATATTTGTCCGCAGCTCTGCCTATAGCTCTGTCTACACCTCCTTATGGTGCTGCAGGACTCTATGTCTCTGGAGCTGCATGCAAAGACGACCATCAGGGACAGGTGAGGGATAGTGGGTGCATGGCCTGCATGGTCTAATTGGTCTGCATGGTACAATTAGCCTACATGGTGTGCACTATCTGCATTTTCATACTGATCTGCATGGATCTGCATGCAAAGACCACCATAAAGAATAGGTGAGGGACAGGAGGTGCTGCCTGGGGGAGGTGAGGGGTGGATGAGGGACAGGTGAGGGGCCAAGGGTGCTGGGGAGCTGAATGGCTTGCATGACTACATGCAGGGTATCTATGCCTCAGTTGGAGGGCGTGGCTGTATCCGTACCCTTGCCTTCAGACGCAACGATAGCCACACAGCTTTGTGAAGCTTCAAAAAAGTATTCCGAGGCACGTGATTCTCATGTGGCAAAATTGCGGCATATGCCAATGTTGGCAAATATTGAAATGTGGAGCTATTCTTTTTGTCTAGACTACAGTATGGATGCTACCACTTGATGGCTGGAGGCGTTGGCATTTTGAGAGATTTGTAGGGACTCCGGGATCACTGCGGATGCTGCCAGTGCCATGCTCATTTTGCTACCAGTGCCAGTGCCACTTTCCCAGTTTGCCAGTGCTAGTGACATTTTGCAGCCAGTACCAGTGCCATGCTGCCAGTGCCATGCTGATGTCCGCAGCACTGGTATCAGTGAATCAGTTATGACTGCGCTTACAGGCGCAGGGGGGACACGTAAAAAAGGGACCTTGCCTCACAGTCTTCATCTGCCGCGCTGATTCACGCGAGCCTGCCATTCTTCAGCTGCAATTATTATGCCTTCTTGGGATTGTAAAGAAAGAAAGAAAGAAAGAAAATTACGCCCCCCTAGGGTTGGGATCGTAACCCTCTGGTCATTGCTGTGGTTCCATGCAGCTGCTTCTTTTTCCGCGTCAAGAGGCGGGGCGGTGTGGCGGCTGGCGTCCCAGTCCCCCAAGAGCAGCCGCAACAGCAGCAGGAGTCCGGCCAACCCAAAGGCAGCGGGGCAGCTGTGCCCTGTGAGAAGTACCTATACGGGTGAGGGCCCTTGTTGCAGCAGCATCTGTGCATATACCCGATACCAGTCTTTCTCGAAAGGACCAGGCAGGGCAGACAGTAGGGACTGAGATAGTAGAGATGGCCAATCTCCTGCAACATACTTTGTTTCCATCGGAAGATTTTG